>OZ030011.1:117499747-118151413 GCA_964023405.1 Apodemus agrarius | reverse complement strand
ATCCAACATAGAACTGATCTCATCTTTTTAAAACCCTGGTCATCTTCTACCTTTCCCAGTGACTCAACCACACATAGTATACATATACACAACACACACACACACACACACACACACACACACACACACAAATGTGCCTTGGACACATAATCCTCTGGTGAATGTGCCACCCCACTGGACCACCAGATCATAATCCAAAGAAAAATCTTTAATGTGAGAATTAGGGCGGGGGGAGAAACAAACCTAGAAATTTTAATTGTATTTACTCTCTATCTTGGTAAAAATTTCCCAATTTTAAAGATGCTCAAGTAATTCTTTTTGTCCCCTGGAGACACCAATGCTCAAAAAGCTCTCAAGAATGAGATCCTAAAAGATCATGATTCCTGTTCCCAGCCCTCCTACCCGTTATGGGTTTCTCAACATTAGAACTTATTAATTACAAAGGATGCGGCTTGGCTGACCTATAGCTCACCTGACTCTCTGCTTGCTCCCTCCGGGTTCCATTTCATAGTCTGAATGGAATCCATTCTGAAATGGATAGAAGAGTATCTATTTCAAAAAAAAATAAGATTCTTTGATATCTAACCTAGAGTTTTCTTTCAGAAGTCCATCCTATTACTTTTAAAGGATACACTAAATAACTCCCGCTCCTCACTGACAGTCGCTCTCTTCAGAGATTTGTAGATTGTTACCATGGCTTTCCCTTCATCGCCATTTAGCCCAGCCATATATATTTAATTCTTTTCATCTTTCATCATAAATCAGTCCCTTCAGCTCTTAAATCAGCTCTCTGCTCTTCTCTGGACTGGCTCCAATTCTCCCAATTCACCTCCAATAACTGATATCCCTTCTGGGAGCTCCAATTTCCTTATATCTTTCTTTACTTTCTCTGCCCCTTTCAGAAATGAAATGAGAAGGAATGGACAGATATGTGAGGTCAAAGGTCAGGCTACTGCATTGCATGCATCTACTCTAAATTACCCAAGCTTCTCTGTGGTACATATAACATCCCAAGATGTGTATCTTCTTTCCTGTGGGCTTTCTGGGAAACAGACTCCCCTATCACACAAGGCTCTGCAGACCTCTGACTGTGAGATTGTAGAAGCAGATCTTAAAGCATCTACACACCAGGTTATAAGCCAGAGCTATGCGCAAAATGCTAGCTAGCATCAGGCAGACTTCTTTGGGGGTTTTCTCCTTCTAAATGGGTTCTCCCAGGAACTGCTTTGGGGTTTGAAGCACTGATCCCATTTCTGAATTCACAGTAACCCACAAAGAAAAACCACAAGCATGTCACTCATTACAAAGGCTCTCAAACATCCTTTTGTCCTCTCAGGCAGTCCAAACCACAGGCAACAGCACGGTTTAGCTTTGTCCTTACTGGATTTGTCTCTATTTTACCACCTCCCTGGATATAGTTATTCTCAAGTTTAGGAAACTCTCTTCAGTTTACGACAAATGGGCTCCTGCAGACCACTGACCACAAGGGGCCGCAGAACACGTTCCCAACACATAGACCATTAGCCCTATTACCCCCCTCTTGGCAGGACCATAAGTCAGTTGATCATTAAAAAAGAAACTGAGTTTGCCCATTTTCCTTGTATTTAATTGAATACCCTATGTCACAAAAGAGAAAATGTCCCAATCTATAACTAAGAGGCCATATGAAAAGAATAAACTCACCCCCCACCCCAACATAAGAAGTAGAAAAACTCAACCCCAGTGGCAGAATGAAAGCCAGAATTTCCATACAAAGAGTTGAATGAGGCCACAGTGATGTGTGCTGCCCCCAACATGGAATGTGGTGTGTTACAACATGATGGGCCCACTCCATGGAGAGGTCTGTGGTGGAACCTGTATCTGAGGGATGTTGGGGAGGCAGTGAGGCAAGAGGCCAGTCCTGTGTGGCTAGCTGCCTAACTGCAGACAGCATTTGTCCTCAGAGACGAGCGAACCCATCTTGTTCAAGTACAGTGACCACAAGGCCTGAAGTGCTCTTCAGCGGCTGCCCGTCTCTCTGGAGGTCACCGAGAGCTCATCCAGTTACACTTAGTGTCTTATTTGATCCCATCAATAACCATTTGATCCCAATCCTGATGAAAAATGCTTGGCCAAAATTTCTAGCCTTTTTAATGGCAGAATCCTGGCTCTTTCTGAAGCCAACATTTCTATGTGTGTCAAATCATGCATAAGGATTGGCCCTGCTGCCAAATGGACCGAGCTCCTCAGGGAGGACTCGGGAAGCTCACTGCTTCCCTGTATCCAGCAGCAGAACAGCTCTTGGGAGACACTCCTTTCTGCATGAAGTTTCCCCTGAGCACTGTTTGATTTCTGCACACAGGGCTCGACTACCGTAGTATGTTCTTTGAATGCATTATGTGACTCAGAAATATCCACTGATAGTTTCTTAGTCGCCTGTCTATAGTTGATAAGTTTGGGGCTGGGAAATGATCCCCTTTGCCATCAACATGTGACGACAGTTGATTTAGACTGCTGGGGCATCTGGTCATGTGACAAGAGGTGATGGGGAAGCCCCAGCAATGCTCAAAGACATGAACGTGGAAGAAAATATGTCTTTCCAGAGAAGGCATTTTTACATCCATTACAGAAGCATTGAACACTAAAAGAGAATGTTTCGTGTATAAACCACAAAAGCCACAATACCGTTACAGCCCAGCTGTTCTTTACAAAAGTGTCCTTAGTGAGACAACAGTTTCATTCTTTCGTGTCATTTCACTAAAGGCGCTGCCAAGCTCATCAGACCCTGCCTTTCACTAGGCACAATATAAATTCCAGCACTGATCATAAGGGGCTTGTTTTAAGAGGCACCGATGTCCCAATGCCTGTGCTGAAATACAGATCCACATTCTGTTTCCCTTGAGGACCACATGCCAGTACAGATTCTGTGCAGTGACGGAGGAGTCTCAGCTTCTCGGTAGCTCTGCTACAGGAGAGTGTATGTGTAAGTGGGGTGTGTGTGTGTGTGTGTGTGTGTGTGTGTGTGTGTAAGCATGGGAGAAGTTGTAGCTCTACAATGGAGCCTGTTTGATGCTTTCCATCCAATTAATACTAAACATTAGTATCCAGTGGAGCATAAGAACTTCATCTATTTCTGATGATGACAACGATAGAAAAGAAGCCAGGTTTGCTCAGTGGAATCAGTGTGGGCTTCTTTTTAAAAAACATGATTTCTCTTTCTGTGGTTTTCTCATTCATTTACATTGCATATTTAATTCATTCACAAGTCCTTCCCCTCACGGTCGTCTGAGAGAAACATTCATTCAAAACCACCTGGCTTGCCATTCAAAAGACCCCACTGCAGAGTCAGAAGTAAATGCTTGCACATACAGCCCTAACGCAGTGAATTTTGGAAGAAATGGGGAAGTAAATGAAACAGAAACCTCACGCCGCCAGCAGCCTCCAGTAGTGAGGGCCTGCCAGAGCTCTCATCCAGAGCAGCTGCTCCGCACATGCAAGCTAAGACTCCCAGGGCAAACAAAGGGGGAGGCAGGAAAGACAGCTATCGCTTCTCCCCCAAGCAAGCCAGCCTTAACAGTTTTCATCCGCACTCTACTACTCTCCTGCGCTTTGTTCCTTAGTTCCTCTGGGACTTTCCGGAGGCATCTGAGAACAGTGAGAGTCTGAGTGTGTAAACAGTCCGGGGTGGGAGTCCAGTGTGGCAGAAGGAATAATTAAGGAAAAGAGAGCCTCCGGGCTAGCCAGCACTGGGGAGGAGGCAGAGGGACAGGCAGTTTGGCTGGGACTCGGCATAAAGGGGAATTCTATATTCTCTGGGAAATTCTAGCACATTCTCCAAATCGGTGGTAGCCTAGAAGAGGAATAAGAGTCAGAAAAAAAAAGAGTAATAGTTTGAGGTCTCATAACTTGGAACTTAGGAGTTATAGGGGCATTTCAACCATTCTCAGGGCTCAGGAAAGAGGGCATCCAATTATGATCCAGTTGGAGTATGTGTAAGTCATTGGAAGACACTGAGAAACTTTTCTCCCAACTTGGTTGCTAGAGAGAGAGAGAGAGAGAGAGAGAGAGAGAGAGAGAGAGGGATCTATTGGGAAGTCACTATGTTCAAGCACATAATAAGAAACTACAGGTCTAAGTTCAAGTGTGATGGAAAGGGGGCCAAGGGGAGTAAGGGTTAGTTAACAGTGGCTACATGTCGGGATAGCCAAGAATGCAAATCCCAACACACTCTGGTGGGAGCTGCTCACCGGTCCCGAAGATCTGGAAGAGAAGGCGGGGCTGGGAGGCTCTGATCGCAGTGGATAGCCTTCCCTCCCTGCCGACTTCCGATGCCTTCTTCTCAGGCATCAGGCGGATCCTCAGCCGCCCTTCGCCGTGGAGAATCCACCAGCTGAACAGCTCGCTGAGGTTGAACTGGAGTATCCCCACAGCCGCTGCCTCCTCTGGCGGACCAATGCAGCCTTCAAGGATCGTCTCCTCGCCCAGCTCCAGCACCAGCTGCTTGGCACGCCTCAGCTTGCGCACCGAGCCGCCCTTCAGCACCCTGGACAGCGTCGGGCCCGCCTCGGGACTAGGAGAACCGGCTCCCTCTGCCCAGGAGATTCCAGGCAGTGGCCCCAGCAGTCTGAGCAGCGGGTCGCAGTCCAGAGCCAGAGAACCCCGCGCCTCCAGTCCTCCAGCCCCGGGCTCCGAGGGGGACGGTGGCTGCGGCAGCAGCAGGTCTCGGGCATAGACGCGGAAGAGCGAGGGCACCACGAAGTCCACCGCCAGACTCTTCCTCTGCAGGCGCGAATAGCTGAGCGGCTCCCGGGGCTGCAGAGGCGGCCCTGAGGCTGGGGAACCTGCGCGCTGATCGCTTGCGGCTCCGGAGTAGGAGGCTGCTGCCAAAAGCAGCGGCGACAGCAGCCACAGGAACCCAAGGGCTGCCATCCCGCCCGAGGGGCGAGTTTACACTAGTCTCCCTTCCCTTCCTGGTCCAGCCTCGCCCTTCACTCTCCCCCCAAACGGGGAAGGGCTCCAAATAGTCCTTGGTCCTGAACGCCTCCTTCCACTTGATCTCAGGGACTGTGTGTACACTATAGCGAGCCCTGCTTTCCCCAAGCTACAGTGAGGCGAGAAGGGGGTCTCAGCAAAACGGATGAGAAAAGTCGAGGGAGTTCGGAGACAGTGAGACACCCTGGGTTCAACAGCTGGATCCTGCGCCTCTCGCCGTGCTGCGCCTCGTTTGTAGAGGCCTTTGCTCGGGGACCAGAGAAATTATTATGGTCGAGGGTGGTAGCAATTTAGGTACCGTTCAAGGCGCCCTCGGCGACCAGAGCTCTCCTCTTAGCCTCCCAATCTTCTGCAACTTTCCAGGCTGCGAAACGCGGCTCCGAGTCGGTCACTGTCTTGCCCACGTCCTCCGCTCCCGACACCTCTTCTGCTCTCCTTCCCAGGTCTAGGCAAGGACCACCGGAGGGGGCTGCTTTCTAGCGCCCCCTCAAGTGACCTCCGCTGCAGGAAGTCTTCGGATCGATCACCCTGCCCGCTGAACTTCTGGGCGTGAACGCCGAGCTCTGCGTTGCGGAGACGAGGCTCCCGCTGCCTCCACGCGCGCAAGTTTGCAGCGTCCTTGCTGTCACCGATGTCTTGGTTCCTCGGAGTTCACTCCCAAGCGCCAGAGCGGCCCTGGCCGCTGCCGCCTAGTGAAAACATTTCGGGCAGAGGAGCCCGCAATGTAGCCAGCCCCCTCCTCACTTACCAGCAGCGCCCGCGGTTTTGTTGACTAGCCAAGGGGCGGACGGAAAGCGTCCTTCTGCCCCCGAGACCCCCTGGACAGAAGCAGCGGGAGGTGCCAGTTGCCACCGCTGCTGCCGCCCCCAGAGCCGCTGGATCGCATCTGCCTGGGCGCCCGCCACTTGCAGCTGGCAGTGCCGCGAGCGCGCGCCGAAAGGGGGCGGGGTCTCTGTGGGGGCGGGGCTCCTGAGTGAACGCAGCGCAGCCGCCCAGCCCACGCAGCCGGCCCCGCCCCCGCTCATGCCCGCCAGCCAATGCGGCTGCGAGATCTGCTCCTATGCAAATCTGCAGAGGCCTGGGTATTCATTGAGAAAAGCATCAAGCCCGCCCCGCCTCCCGCTGTTGGTGCCTGTTCTTCCTCCAGCTCGTCTGCCCTATTTCTCTGCTGTGCGAACAAGAGAGCATTTTGGATAAATGGGAAAACTGGAAGCGATCGTTGCAACCAAGCACTCTCTCTAATTATACATTTAGCAGATTAAATGTGTCCGACTTCAGAGGAGCAGGTCCCGGAATAAAACTGGAGGCAAAGGAAAACCAGGAGGTAGGGGTAGCATGGCCCTGAAAGATTCAAGAGCAGCTTGTCTTGGAGCCTTGAAAGGGAACGTTCTCTGACACTCCTGTTGTTTGAAAGCATTCCTGAGAACCTGGTACTTTCGAATCGAGTTTTTCTTCAGCTTCGGCCGCATCAAATGCCGTTCAGACCTGTCTGCCACTTTGTTTTCTCATAATGGTGTCTGACCAGGTTTCTAGACAGGTGCTGGGTATGAAACTCAGAGCCTTCTTTAAGACAGGCAAATGCTCTACTGCTGAGCAACCACTCCACCATGACACCATTTGTTTATGTATTCGTTTAATTTTTCCTTTTTGAAATAAGACCTTGTTTAGTAGCCCAGGCTGGGCTTGAACTCACTACATTGCCTAGACTGACCAGGAACTCTTAGAAATCCTGCTTAAGCTTTTCAAGTGCTGGAATTAGAAGCATAAACCACCATACATAAGACAGATATTTTTAATTCCAGTTCTGGATCTTATGGTCACAGGAGACTTCCAAGTCCCTCCTCCAGTCCTCTGGACTGCTACTCTGCCATAGCGCCACCCCCCCCCCACACACACACACGCTGCCCCCATGACTAGCTGGCCAGAGGATATGGATGTGATTCTGTGGAGGAAGTTTGTGCGGGGCAGTGGCTCGCACACTCACTTAAAATGCTGGGTTCTACGTCCAGTCCAGTCTCCTTTCCTTTCAGATAATGGCTGTGTATCACCAGAAGCCCAGATAAGGTTAATGTTTAGTTCAGACAAATTTCTTAGTCCTTCTCTCCAAGGCTGACTGTCTTACTTGTGCTAACTCTCCCAGTGTCCCAGTACATTGCCCAGTGGACTCTCTCTCTCACCCAGCTCTAAGAGACACAATAATTTGCTCACTTCCCACATTCGTGGACATCCAAGTGGAGGCCCTCCTCCTCCAGGGCCAGGCATTTTCCCAGCACTATGCTATCATATTGACCAGTGAAACCCTGAAGACAAAACCAACCAAACAACCAACACTGCTTCTCAGTGACTGTCTGGCTTCCAGCTGTACATTTGAGATTCTTATATATAGCCAACTTCATTGTCTTTAAAGGATAAGGTTTGACACAAAGAGAATTTTAAAAAGTGCTCCTATCTTGGGAAGGGAGAGGGGGATAGGAAGAAGATGATGGAGTTAAATATTTTCATAGTATGTTTGGGTTCTCATCAATTTTCTGGTGTACAAACCCTCAGAAACACATCTTTCTATCTGGAACATGAAAAGGATCAAAACACTAGCCCCTTCACACCCTGTTCCTTTCTTTCTGGTTTGTATAACTCTTATCCAAACACAAACTGACTCTTAATTTGTCAAGGACGGTGAACAGGCCTCTGAAATCAGTGGCCACTAGGGGGCTGCAGAGACTAGAAACTCAACCCGGATGAGCCTTCAAGGCTCCGAACTCCCTGGCAAGGGCCCTTACAGTTGCTGTTGTAGCTCATGGACACTGGGTAGGGGGTGAGGGGGGAGGGGGTGTTGTCTCAATTAACTCTCATGCCTTATTAACTCTCTCACCTCTCCCAAGGAGGAACAAGTGCCTTTCCCTGTAGGTTAAATTATACTAACTCAAAAATGTTCCCTATTTGCTTGGTAACTTTTTGGCTATTGATAATCTATCAGGCACCAAGCACCTGCATGTGTGTCTCACATCACACAAATAGCCTTTTGGGGGGGACATAGCAATTACAAATATTTCCATGGCAGAAGGAACAGTTAAGGCTCAGAGAGGAAAATAAATTGCCCAAGGTCAAACAGCAAATAAATAATAGTGTTAGAATTCAAACTAGTGATTCTTTTTCTCAAAACAAAAACAAAAACAAAAACACGCATCCCATTGAGATAAATTAGGCCTTCTCATCAGGACAACTATAATTTTGACATTGTTATCCTATATCATTACCATGAAGAGGTGAGGTTACAGGGAAGTGAAATTTAGAACATATAGGGGGAAATGGAGACAGAATATGTGAGCACTGAAAGCGAACCTACCTTGTGTCCACAGTGTGAGTCCAGTGTGTTTCAAACTAATCCTCAGTTAGTATGTAGAATAATGGAACGGGGACCATGGCCTGGTGGTGTAGACCTCACTTAGCGTGCACAAGACCTAAAGTTCAATTCTCAATGCTGAAAAGATATTCTCAGTAATACTGGAAGTAATACTGTGGGGGAAGGGTTATAGGTCTCTATTTTCAGAGGGCAAATAAAAGCTGAATTAGAGTCACTCCTCATTGAATCTATTCTGGTGTCAAGATTTATCACCTGAGTCGACCTAGATATCTGGGTGGGCAGTCCAGGACCTTCATTAACAATGGGAAGTGAATGGGGCAGGGTGGGCTGGTGGACAGATGTGTGGGCAGAGGAAACGAAGAAGCTGAGAGGGCAAGCGCGGGTGACACAGGAGGGCGAGGGTGGCAGAGAGGACAGGTATAGATACTGATCTGAAGAGAAGATCAAAAATGTGGGGTTGATGGGGTCACCTTACACACAGCTTTGGTGGTTAAGTAAAAGAGATCCTTTTCATGGAATCCCCAATTTTTCTATACAAAGAAATGGACAACTCACTCAGGGTGGGCTTTGAGTTCTCTACAAGGAAGGCAACAACAGCAGCACTTTAGATCCAGGTGGTATATATTAAGTAAACATATCTCACGAGTGTAAAATCTGACTGAGACGTATAAACCTTGGACATCCATTTAGTCAATGAATATTTCCTGAGTACCTAATGGATACTGGATGTTGCCTGTAACTGTGCAATGTCACTCTGAAGAAGATACACTGAACCCCTCATCTCTAGATGCTCACATCCCCATGGGAAGAGAATACAGTAAGGCCTGGCAATGAAGGCTGGTTTGGCTGTAGTTTGGGATGCTGCAATAGGTCAAGCTCACTGGCTAGAGAAGTGACCTCTGACAGGATGTCCTCATTTGTTGGCCGGGATAATCGTGCAGAGATTGTAAAGGAGAATGGTCTCAGGAAATCAGTTCAAGTCTGTGAGATGAGAACACGCTGGCACATTCAAAGGGCAGAACAAGACCCGTAGGGTTAGAAAACAGTAAATGAAAGATATGGCCTGGAAGGGTGAGCCGTGGTCCATTTCCTTGAGGGTTTCAGAGAACATGGTAATAAAGAAAGCTGACTTCTGATTGATGTTGGAGGACACTGAGGAGTTGAACTGCTGAGTCGTTAAAGATATGAGTTGGAGGGAGACCTGGGAAAAGAAAAGGGAGGGGAGGGTGAGATAAGTCGGGGTTATGTGGGTGAATATGGTCAAAATTCATTATAGACATATATGAAATTGTCAAAGAATAAGCCTTTAAAACAAGGAATTGGAACCCCGAGGACATCTCCAAATAAAGCAAGTGAATTGTGTCCAGGAAAGCTAGAATGAGAGCTTTCCTCTTTGGAGGCTGTAAGACCTTGAGAAGCCTTGAATTAGCTGGGCTCCTAGCAAATTAGGAAAGGAAATATGGCACAGTCTTTAATATACCAGTCAAGAAGTCCATGAGGAAGTCTTCAAATGGCCCAACAGTCTCCTCCTATACCAAGGACAAGAGCTGGTGGATATTAGGAGACTAAGCTTCCAAAGGAAGTAGAAATAAGATAGTGTAATACTGAATGGAAGGGGGAGGGTGAAGATTTACCTAGAAGTATCTCTTAACCCATAGACAATCCTCAACCCTACTTCTGTAGCTTGCTATTGCTGACATATGTCAGCAATATGTCTTTTACACACACACACACACACACACACACACACACACGCGCGTGCGACCCTAACCTATATGAAGCAGCCACTACCATGAAGAGTCAGAAATAGCTAGCTAGCAAATATCCTTACTGTTGTATAAAGTTGTATGAAGAAGACTAATATAGACTAAAAACGGTCCATAGGCCAGAGCCATCCACAGAAGAAAAATGCCCTTAATTAATGCACTGTGAATCCACAGCCAATCTGAAGAGCCCAACCACCATTGCAAAGTGCTGCTTCTCAAATACGCTTGCCGCCTTGTCACCGTGGTGTCGCCTCTCCCAAGGTAGCACATGAGAGATGACACAGGCAAAGAGAAAGCTTTGTCCAAATACCAGAAGAATAGCACTCTCCTGGAAACTACAAACAGCCGTATGGCTACAGAAGAGAAGATAAACAAGGAGATAAAAGCAAACAGCCTCACTGTACCTCTCACGACAATCCCTGTGTTCTCAGAAGCCCAACACATTAGGGAAGAAGGGCACAAGCTATTATTGTAACTCCCGAGCGCTGGCTTTATCGCTTTCTCCTGTCCTAATGTGCTCTTGCCTTCTTAAAATGTCTGTTTTGGTTGAGGAAGATGAAAGAGAAACCTTTGGGGGTAATTTGGTTATCAACGTAACCTTCTTGAGAGTCTTTCAAAGGGTCCCGGACCGATACACAGCATCCTTCTATTTACGTCTCTCTGATTTCCAAACAAGAAGGGTGAGGGCCCCAGCCTAGGACTTTCAGTGTCAGAGAGAAGGCTCTGGAGCCCTGCAGCTTGCCTGTGACTCCATGATGGATCAGCAGACTGTAAGCAAGTCAGTCTCCAAGCAATAGACTAAATCCAATGGACTTGCTCTAGCCGTCCTAACGATCAAATAAAGTTTCTACTACCCAGTCTGATCTGATCCATCATTCTACATCCCTGCTGTGCCTGCCTGGCTTTCTTACCCAGACCCTGTATGATTGACAGCCTTTGACTAATACCAGACTAGCTTCAGGAATCAATCTTTGTTCTGCTTTGGAAAAGTTGAAATTAAGATGCTCATTATCAACTGGCTGTCTTACTAACCCTTTCTCACTCTGTGAGTCCAACTTCTACTATGATGAGCGGACCCTATTTTGTCTTGCCTCTGTGATCTTAACATTCCTTGCCTCTAAATTTCCTTGTGTTGGGTAGAGGGAGGAGTGTACACATGTATGTGCACGAGTCCACATAGGCAAATGCTCATGTGTGGAGGCAGAGGCTGATGGTGCCTAACTTCCTTGATCATTCTACAGTTTAGTTTTTGAGACAGAGTCTCTCACTGAGTCTGTAGCTGGGCTGCTAGCTGCAGAAATCTACCTGTCCCAACATAACCAGTACATGTCTTTTATACATAGATTTTATGTGGGTTCTGGCTCCCTAAACACTGGTCTTCATGCTTGTGTGGCAAACACATCTCAGTTCAGGCTCCTAAATTCCTCAAAAGAAAATACCTTACCTTTTTTTTTTTTAATGAGACACCTACCCCAGGCATAATTCTTCCTAAGACCTATTGTGCATTGACTGATTTCCTTAATTGATAAACACATGGGTCCTGGTCTTAGGACTATGCATGAGATGCTTCTCTTTTCTTCCTTTTTTCTGACTGTGTTCATAGCTGGTGGCAGGAGTCCCTAAGTACTGTGCCACCATGGTTAGAGCCGAGGCTCACAAGAGGATCCAACTCAGTCTAGAGTGAATAGCTGGACTATCTCTCCCATCTTTGGATTGGGACGCACAGATGGTGAAGGCTTACGCTCGACTCATTTAAACTGTAGAGTGCCAGCAAGCTCTCTGTCTTGAGAACTGATACTTTACATCGGACCTGTGATCTCTTAATGCACACCTCACTTTCTAAGCAAACACTGGATAGGTTTTAAAGATCCTTGGCAAATCAGACCAAGGCAAACTAACCCTTTCTCTATCACTGGTCATTCCTGGATCATTCTCAATGTAGGCTTCATAGACGATGTAGGCTTCTTAGAGTGTCTGCATCTGTCCACACTGCTACCCAAGGATGGTTTGTCCATTCAATAATGGCAGAGATTCAGTGTCCCCTGCTTTCAGATCATGTGGATTTTCCTAGCCTTGGGGAAACCCATTCCATAGTAAACATCTTTACAGAGGCCATCTATCTGGATATAGCCTGATAGGATTTCTGTGTATAAAGAAGCACATAGGAATCTATTAGGGAGAATTAGTTTAAATGCTACAGTGTTTGTATTGCATAGATATTTCTAAACTATATAGAAAATAAAGTTAAAGCAAGGTTGACACAAGGCATTCAGGATGTAGGGTTCTAATACAGGAGACAGTCCTGAAAGCAAGAGAACTATTCTATTTCAGGAATTTCAGCCTTACTCACTCTAAGTTCCAAACCCTGTGTGAAGTCTCCTAGTGGCATAGCAATCCCAGAAAGGCCCTGTCAACCAGTCCCTAACCCACAAAGCAAAAATCTCAAACCTTTCACTAATCCAGACTGTCTAGCCATAGATACACTAGCAAATTGGGCAGCCTTACCCATTGTTTGGAAAAGCAAACGTCCATTAGTTAACCAGCTTTGAAAACAGCCCCCTGTGGGCTGGATCTCACTGCTGTGGTCAAGTTTTCAGTTGTCAATAGCTCCAGAAGAGACCCTGAGCTAGAACTATCTTGTTAGATCAGTTGTTTGACTCGGGTGACCGGGGGATAACAAGGAAGCGTTTATTGTTATGTTAGACAGTGTCGCTTCTGATGGATTTGTTCTGCAGTAGTTGATCATACTCGCTCTCATTCCTGTCTTCCTCTGCTTCCTTTATCCTGAGCCACTCACTGCAGGCCAGTCAACTGAGCTCCAAAATCCACCAAACTCGTGTCCATCATTATAGGCTACAGCCAAAGAAAGGGTACCCCCAGAGACAGAGCCACTGTCCATTAGGACTCCGCGAAGAAGCCATGGGAAGAAAGAGCCCTGGGAAGAAACCTTTTTAACTTTATATTTTATAGAATTTGTTCTCCGATTATGTAAAAGTGATAGATATTAACTGCAAGGAATTTGGAAAATTCATAAATATATTTAAAGAGCAACATAAATAACCCACACCCTCACCACCCAAAACTAATGACTTAAAGTTTTGCCATATATCCTTCCAGTATTGTTTTAAATTGGTATAATTTGGCTCATGCAAAGTTATGTCGTGTGCTATTTTTTAAACTTAACATTATATTGTGAACATTTTCCCATACCACAGAACATTCTAAGGATTTATGATTTTTAATGACTCCGTAGAATTACAACGTATAGATGCACTATCATTTGTTTAACCAATCTCTATTCTGGAGCACGTGGGTTGTTTGCAAATCTTAGCTGTTATGTATAATGCTTCAACAAATATCCACGTACATCAGTCTTCGTCCATGACTCAGATTAATCTATCAGCCACAAGCCTATTTGCATTTCAATTCACTTTTTTTTTGAAACCCTGAGTTCATTTTTTTAAAGAGTGCAGTTGTGGGCATAGACCTGAAATGCTACCAAAGGGTCCACAGTGAAGAGTACATCTTCCCCCCAGCAGGGTTCTCTAGTCCTCCAAGTTTGTTTCTCAGAGATGATAATTTTGGCCTATTCAGAAATACTCATGCAGAACTATGCTATGCAAGAATAACCACAGAGGTATAGGCTGGCAGTCCCCAAAGTGTGGACCACAGATGCCTGGAATCTGGGGTCTTTGTGACCCTTTTAGGGAACCCACAGGGTCAGAATTATTTTCACAATAATGCCAATGCACCATTCATCTACTCTATGTTTATTTTCCCTAAGAACACAGGGGAGTTTTTCAGAAGCCACAAGCTATATGCTGGTGCCATCAGTCTGACAGCTAGTCGGATGCATGTTCATGTATCTTTAAGTTTTCGTCTAGACCTTTCTAAAATAATCTTTGCATCTTGATAAAGAGTACAAGAGTTTTTTTTTTGACACTTCAGTGTTTAACATTTGTTGGTAGAGGCCTTCACACACACACACACACACACACACACACACACACATGCAAACTCACACAATACGCTACATATATCTGTCACTTTTCTAAATATGACAGCATATCTTGTGACTGCTCAATCTCCGCATTCACAAAGCATCCTGAGTGTCTCTAAGTGACGGCGTTTCATCTCAACGTATGGTTGTTCCACTGTATCTAACCAGCACTGTTGACAATGTAGGCTTTTATGTTGTTGTTGTTTAGTTTTGTTTTTCTGACACTTTGCTGTCATCACTATTATACATCACTACATGTGTGGTTGGGAGAAGTCACCTACTTACACCTTCACCACCACACTGTGTGACCCCTGAAGTCTGATAGTCCTAACCCCACTGGACTTCAAGTTCTTCTCCTCTCCTCACGGTAGATTGAGTGGTTTGCTGCTCTGCGTCATCTTTTCTGGAAAGTCCCAGTTCGTGTACTGACTTCTTTACCTTTGTTTGATTCCTAGGAGATCTTCATATACTAAAGAAATTGGCACATTTTTCTCTTCGAGTTTGGTTATTTTATCTTGCCATGCAAACGTTTTTGTAACTGAAATAAACAGCAATTTCTCTTGAGGATTTTGGGAGATAGCTAGATAGATAATATATATTACATATGGACGTAAGACACCTTAAGTTTTTTCCTATATTTTCTTCTAGCATTTTCATGGATTTTTATTTCGTTGTATTTTAAATCCACCAGAACTTTTGCTAAAGAATTAAACTATAATCTAATTTCAATTTTGATTTTGAGGCAATATCTTGCTGTTTTAGCTATGTCATTCAGGTGGATCTTGAACTTGAATTCATCCCTCGTCAACCTCCTGAGCAGCCGAGACTATATGCATGCCCCAACAGACTGGCTTCAACTTTACTTTTAAAAATTGTGTTCATAGCCGGGCAGTGGTGGCGCACGCCTTTAATCCCAGCACTTGGGAGGCAGAGGCAGGCGGATTTCTGAGTTGGAGGCCAGCCTGGTCTACCGAGTGAGTTCCAGGACAGCCAGAGCTACACAGAGAAACCCTGTCTCGAAAAACAAAACAAACAAACAAACAAAAAAAAATGTGTTCATACATGGAGCTCACTGTCACAATACAATTATATTGAATAAAAAAAATAATTTCCTGGGGATACAAGGAAATGGCTCCGTGAGTAAATTACTTGCTTTGCAAGCATGAGGACCTGAGTTTAAATCCCCACGTAAAGCCAGACCCAACCACATCCATCTCTAAATCCAGAAGGATGAGGGACAAGAGGATACCATAGAGTCATTTGTCAGCCAGTGTAGTGTGTATCCCAAACCGCAACCTCCCACAAAAGAGAGCCCGTGTCAAAAAGAGAGAGGGCCTGTCCGAAAATAAGAGTCGCCAGTGAGAGGAAGCAGCTCTCCTTCTGTCCTCCAGACACACATACTCCAAACACACAAAGTCACAAACCGTCTCTACTGATAAGAAACACCACCTTTCTTTTAACATAGGTTTTGCACATTCGGACCCCTGTGGATTCCCCCATTCAATGACACAGATCCATCGGCCTGTCCCTCCCCAGCCTCACACCGTGTGTCACTAGAGCCCTTTAGAATTAGTGCGAGGCTGTTCCTCCTCACAGCCGGTCAACCTTGTCAGAGTTTCCCCACATAGTCTCGCTCCTTTAATTCTGCCATACAAATTCCAGAAGAGACTCAACTAGCTCAAAGTGTTCATTGAGATCACTCAAAATGTACAAATTAACACAGAGCTCCGTCCTCTTCGCAGCACTGAGTCTTTCTGCCTAAGAACACGGGAAGCATCCCCCCCACACACACCAATGTTCTCAAGTAACATTTAATAATTTATTCATATAGACCTTGAGTATTTCTTATAAAGCTTATATTATTTCGTTTGCTACTGTAAATGAGATTTTTCCTGTCAAATACATTTTATTTTATAAGTGGTTATTCATATTATATATCAGAGTGCTATTGATTTTCCTATATTAATTTCACACCGTCTTCACTTTTGGAAACACTCAGTTGCTTGTAACTGTTTTACCGTGGATCGTCTTGGGTTTCCCTAGTGCACAGCTACTTCACCAGCAAAGAGTAATCATACTCCTCTCTGCTTTCTATACCTCCTCCCTATCTCTTTCAAATTTAGTTGGCTAGCTCCTCCTAAAAAGATCCTAGTAAGGGGACCAGGATTGCAAAGCCTTGTGTTGTTCCAATTTTGTGACAGGGGTCTGAGAACCCTGTCGTTGAACCTAATAGTTTGCCTTGGGAAATATGCCTCCTAGTTGAACTACATCTTACATTTCTAAGCTCCAGGCTTCCATCAATAGGTTAGCTCTCCCAATCAGTATTTATGCCTGGTTCTGCCCCTGTCAGGCAGGACATGGGGACATTTCAAATTGAAGACATGAGCTTGTTGCTCACCAACAGGTGGTCAGCAGCAACATTAGATTTTTAAAAACATTTTATTTAAAGGAGTTTTGTTGTTGTTGTTGTTGTTGTTGTTGTTGTTGTTGTTGTTTTTTAAGGGCATAAATTTCAACAGAAGGCTGTGGGGTCTGACCTGTTTTCAAAAATGTCTTGGGAAAAGAGAGAATGTCGGTAAACGTGTTCAACCCCTAGCCTGTTGGCTCGCTGCTCCTATGTCTGAGCTCTTTCTCCCTGAGCCCCCTGAGCCTACTACGTCTTCTCTGCCTCTTAGAGCACAGCTGAGCCCAGGGACACTTCACATACTTTCAGTCCTGATACATGGCATCTACACTGACCCCCAAGGTCACTAGAGCTCACCACAGGGTCGCCCAGTGAGCCCATGAGCGGTCATGATGCTGGCTTTGAGCTTTAGAATAGCTGGCACCAGAGACTCAGGGATGCTTATGCAGGGCAATGGGTGGAAAGCACATGGATGCTGAAGATGGACCAGGAATGCCTGGCCCTTCCTCCTTGGCCCTTCGCTGGCTTGCACTTCCCAAGCAGCAGCAGCGTGGCGAGAGCACTGTGAAACCTTGTTTTGATTCTGACATTGTTTGGATTCATCCCACGACCTCATTGTGGTGCTTAGCATTGTGAAGCTGAAGGAATCGATAATCTCCTGAGAGATGGGCCAGTAGAGGATCATTTGGATTACTTTTATTAATACAGGAAGACCCATCCAAAGTATGGGCGGGGCCAGAGTGAGCAGGAGATCCTGAGCTGTGTAAGAATGGAGAAGTGAGTTGAGCACTAGCAGGCCTTCCTTGGTCTCTGCTTCTTGGATATAATGCAAGCAGATACGTCAAGCTCCTGCTGCTTTGGCTCAGACACTCTGCTGGACTTCATCTTTAAACTGTGGACCGAAATAGACGCTGCCTTCCTTAAGCTGCCCCCTGCAAGTGTCTTATTATAATAGTAAGGAAATAACCAAGATACTTACCTCTGAGGCTTACACTAGACGTTACCTTGATAAATATGCCTTTTCGTGGAACTACAGCACTCACATTGCTAAGTTTCATACTTCCATGCTGGGGATGTCTCCCAATCAGTTCTCATGCCATGGCCTGTATCTGTCTGGCCATGCAGAAATCTCAAAAAGAAGACCAAGGTTTATTGCTTAGGATCAGGTGGGAAGGCCTGGCTGAACAACTCTTTAATCAGGCTGTTCCTGGGGGTTCTTAAATGTGCTGATGCAAACACCTAAGAGAATGAACAGTACTAAACCTCCTCTGCTTGGGATCTTTAAAGGTACATTCTCGTGACAGTGAGATAGCACGGACTGTCCCTGTGTATATTGTAGAAGATATTTTGAAGTAAGTAGATAATATATACATGTTAAGTTTAGAATTAGGAAGAGACCTTGGGAACTTCTTGGCCTAACCAGACTGTCCTGGGATAGGACCTGAAGGCCTAAGGACAAGATCTTTCCACCTATGAAGGGCAGTGATATGACAGCTCTGGACTCCCTTACCACGGGCAAGTCTGCCTCCAGTCCGGGAAGCCCATGAGTGACTACACCCAACAGCCAGCTTGTCAGCATGAAGGCCAACAGGAACCAAGATGGCGTCTGTTTCACCGGCGTTGCTCACTGATCCCTCCTCTTGTGAGAGACAGTGAGTTGTCCTTGCCTTATCTCTTCCCTGTTATCTCTTCCCTGTTTCTGCTTCCTCTTCCCTGACCCACACACCTAACCCTGTGGGCAGGCCATTCCCAGAAGCCCAAGGAGCATGATTGAAAGCCCACAGAGTGAGTTTGTTTGCAAGTTGACCACTATTCACTACTGAGCAAGGCACTTAGAACAGTGACCTGGGAACACAGGAGACTTGCACGCAGCCTCCTGCAGTGGAGTCAAGGGTGGGGTAAAGGCAAAACCACTGAACTGCTTTTAAATTGCCCTTTAAGCCAAAGAGAGAAGCGGCCCAGGCCATTAAGGGACGGTCTCTTGGAAAGGGTCCCACTGCCCTGCTCACCAGGGCCTGTGGAGGATCGGCTAATGAACCTTCAGCACTATTGCAGTCCCTTGCCTGTAAGTCCCATCACATCAAGGAGAGTTTGCAGAGTAGCATGTGCACTGGTGGCAATCCAAGGGATGCCGGCTGGTGAGTTCAGCGGCTGCCTCTGGCAGCTTGACACAATGTAGGAGACCCTGTGAGGAAAGCTGACTGTGTCTTCAGTCTGTCTGTGTTGCCTCTGAAGCCAGGATTTTCAAAGCTTGGAGGAAGCAAGAGGTCTCCCCTGCTTACGGGAAACACTAGCATCCCTCTACCGAGTTAGGCTTTTGGCTGCTTGGTAACACCTCAGAAGTGAGCTACCCACCTTGTTTAACAATGGCAAATTCAAGCAAAAAGTAGGATAGGTGTTGGAAGAGAGGTGAAATTCTGTGTTCGGTTGATAGGAAAGGGGACACTGAGAAAGGCTACTTTGAGATTAACATGCCAGGGCAGTCAATTTGCTGAGGTTAGAAACCCCTCTTTATCCTGGCACCATCGATCTAGCAAACAAGGCATGAGTGAAACAAAGCCTGTAAGATACAAATGGCTGAGAAAGGGTGGGGCTATACAGCATGGCACAATGCTCCGGGGCCTTTTTCCTGGCTGGCTAGCCTACTTCCACACTTGGGAGCGCCTTCTCCTTTCTTAATGAGCGATCTAGTTCTATTCCACGCTTAACTTAAAAAAAACATGACTCTGTCTAGTACTCTCCTCCTGGCCGCTGCCGGGAGTTTTACCTAGCTTTTTTTTTTTTTTTTTCAAAAAAAAAAAAAAAGAAAGAAAGAAAGAAAGAAAGAAATCTAATAAAACTGTCCTCTGACTTCCTTCTGAGTCCCTTCCTAAACTCTTTTATTAATGAGACTAAGAACCCCAAAAGGGAACTTCCGTTTCCCAGGTAACAGTTACAACTCAAACCTGAGCTCCTCACCTTCTTAAACTGTGGTATTCTTACACTAAAAGTAACTCATGGGTAGAGTTGGGAGAGGAGGCTGATTTAGCATCCACAGGGAAGTCAGGTCATCCTCTGTGCCTGCTACAGTCCTACTGTGCACATGCAACTTGACAGGTCTGTACAATGGCAGCTGGGACAGAGGAACATCCTGTCACTAGGCCTTCAGCATTATGAGTGATGGTCTTGAATGCACACGTCACTTCACAGGATTCTTTCAGATCATCATCTCCATCATCATCTCCATTATCATCATCATCATCATCATCATCACCACCATCACCATCACCATTATCATATATGCACAGGTGTTTTGTCTGCATGTATATCTGTAGACCACATGTATACCTGGTATCTGTGGGAGTCAGAAGAGGCTGTCAGATCCCCTAGGATTGGACTTACAGGTAGTTATGAGCCAACATGTGGGTGCTAGAAATGGGAACCCGGCCCTCTGCCTGAGTGCCTCCCACTGCTGGGCCATCTTTCTAGTCCCTTTGGAGGATTTCTGATTAGAACAAGCGTACTGCAGCTGCTGTGAGCTGAGGAGAACCTTAGCAGCTACCCTTTGCCTTCTAAAACTGTAAGCTGTTGTTTATTTAGCTTTCGTTATCAACTCTTTGGTTAACCTATCACATGCTGTGATTACCAGTGGCCTATAGTTTTGAACCTACAGTTTTCTACTGGTTAGAATTCAGTATTAATTTTTTATGTCCCTGAGCTAATCCACCGTTTTAAGAACATTTCATTTGTTATGTGCTGCCTCTGAACCTGCACCCCTTGAACTGAACACTTTGAACTTTCTTGTCAAAGAGAGCATGATAAAATTATGGGGCTATTTTAAGGTCTCCTGGCATTGGTTTTGCATAAATAGACTCTTTGATGGCCTTGTTTTAGGTCAAATACTACAAGTTTATTGTCACGCACTGGCTTTATTTTTCTCCAGTTCTTTTTGTTGTTGTTGTTGTTCTGAAATCTCCTCTGACTCTATCAGTTACTGACAGAGGCAGCAAGCAGCTCACGGAAGCTTCTCTCTCACCCATGTGGACTTCAATAAAAACACATTTAAGGGCTGTAAGGACTGAGAGGGACAGGAAGACAGCGGCCAAGGGTCTCGGCCCTCAGCACATAAAGCACAGCAGCATGCTTCTGATCCGGGCACACAATGCATTTCAGGATTTTCAGAAGGAGGCTTGATGCCTGCACACACTTACTTAGGACCCTTTTCTTCCTTTTCAAATGTTGAAAACCATTTTAAACAATGATAGAAAGGCAAAAAAGAAAGAAATTAAATAAATAAGTAAAGTGATACTTAAAAAATACTTCATAGGTTGTGGTAATGACTTTATTTTGGGGGAGCCAAGAAGGAAGAAATGTAGAGAGGGCTGTAAAGTTTAACTTAGCTCAACTAACCCTAAAGCACCCGGAGAGGACTGAGCAAGAGTGAGTCTTTCTTCTGTGCCTCAAGAGAACAAGGGTATCCAAAGCTGCCGGTGACACAGAAAAGAGAGAGGCAAATACCATCAGGGGAGAGGACCAGTGTCACTTCGATCCTGGGGTACTAGGAAGGAACCCTGAGCTGATGTGACCTATTTGACCACCCAGCAGAATAGCACTGACAGTGTTCTAGAGGATCATGGGAAGGGTACTGGGAGTCAGGGTGCTTCCTCTGTCACTCTGACATTAAGAAGCATGATGGAAGACAACACCTCTCCAACCGAATTGTCTGCACAGATCACCTGGTGAGAGGATCTTGCTGGAAAGCAGATTCCAGCAGATTCTAATTCCGCAGGTCTGTGGTTAGCTTGAGATCCTCCATCTCCAGTGAGTTCCAGGTGATGTGTTGATTGCATGCCAGATGTTGAGCAGCATGGACCAAACAAACCATGAACAGCCAAGTGTAGTAGCACATTTGAAGGCAGTGGATAACCCTGAGATTGACTACCTAATATGAATTGTCGTCGTCGTCATCGTCGTCATCGTCGTCATCGTCGTCATCATCATCATCATCTTGCTTTTAGGAGCCCAGTTTGTTTGGCAGTAGGGTTATCTCAGCTAGAGCCATTTAATTCCACGTGACAGCTGCGACAGGAGTGGGCACACCATAATTCTAGCAAAAGAGGTATAGGTAGAACTTTCTGCCAAGGCACCCCTTCCTATTTGATGTAGCAAAATCCCTGGTGGAAGGTCTGGTCTTTGTCTTGGCATTTATAGTTTCCCCACACCTCTTTCCCTGTCTGACATCTGATTCTGATTCTTAGAGGGGCTGCAACCTTGCTATGACCTTTTGAAGTTTTGTTTTGTTTGCTTTAATCATTGTGATGGTTTTAACTTTCAACTTGACACGATCTGGAATCATCTGGGAAGGGAGTCTCAATGAGGAAGCTCACCTGGGTTGGCCTAGAGGCATTACTTTGATTATATTAATTGCAATAGAAAGGGTCATCTACTGTGGGCGGTACCATTCCCTAGGCAGGCGGGGGAAAATGAGCGGCGCACTCGCAAGCATGTGTGCATTGATTGACAGCTCTCTGCTCTTGACAGAGGATATAATGTGAGTAGCTGCTTCCACTTCTTACCCCCGCCCCCTTCCTTTCCTATGCTCAAAGGCTGAAACCAGGAACTGTGGGAGTCAAATAAACACTTTCTCTTCTATGTTGCTCTTATGGGTAGACTTTTGTCACAGCAAAGGAAACCAGACTAAGGCAATTAGTATATTCATTATATACAGTGACAGGCTTCATTATGTTTTCATACATGCATAGAATGTGTTTTGATCGTAGCCAACATCATTACCCTCTTTTGTCCCTTCCCTCCCCCACTGGTCCCTCCTTCACAGTCCCCCTTCTACTTTCTTGTCCTTTGTTTCTTCATTTGTTTTATGGTAAAGCAATTAGTTTAATTGGGGTTACTTACAGGGAGAGGAGTGAGGGGCTATTTATGGCTATTTATGGCTGACCACTGGGGGAAAATGTCTTTTCTGTCCCTTAGCCCAGCAACCACCAACTGTCCATACATCCTCAGGGAGGGTCAAGGCCTCGTGAATCCCCCTCCTGCCTAGCAACCACTCACTGCTGTAACTCCTTACCATGGCTCAGAAAACAGGACTCACATGCTGGAGTTGGAGGAAATGAACCGGCGTCCTCCTGGCCCCGTGGACTCTGCTGACACGTTTAGTTTTGCTGTTACCTGGTATTTCCATTTGGGTTTCTCCAGAAATAGCCCCAAGACAAGAATTAAAGTGCAGAAAGGTTTCTTGGGAGATATTCCTAGGAAGCAGCCGTGGGAGGATGGGAAGTGACACAGGACAGGAAGGGAAGCAGGCCGGTGTGTCATCAAGCCAATTACCACCGCGGGAGACTGTGGTTTCATCTCCCAGCAGGCCTGGGAGCCAGAGAGCACATCAGAATCAGCCCACTGAGCTGGGAGGAGGCTGCGGTATGGATATGTAGTTCCCAAATCCCAACCATCCTTGGTGAGCTCTGCTTCTGTAGTACGTTAGTTCTTCAGCATTTTAGCTGGCCCCATTTATCCCCCACCCCCACACACCCAAAACCCTACCAGGGTTGCAACTGGGAAGCCTCAGCAGGGTTTCAATAGTAACAGTGTCTGGTACCCACCTGGGAAAACTCATTCCAGGCCTAGTCAAGTACAACCCCAGCTGAAATCCAGCCTGGGAAGATTCTGATTTTAAATGAGGTTCTCACCCCATCGCATTAAGGGAGAGAAATACTTGACACTCACCTGGATGTCTGCACTGAAAACTCCAAGGCATTCTCTTAAGAGACAGAGGCTTTTTTTCCTAGCAAAGTAGAAAACTCTATGCAGTCAGCCTCCCTCTCTGTCAATACAGGAAGCTGCCAGTGGGCCTCCCTACAATGTGGGGATTTTGACATAACACCCAGAGCTTATAAATATGTTACTCACACAGAATATTTTCCCACTTACTCTAGATATTATTTTTTCAGTTCTTGGGAAAATCAAAGAGACTTTCAATGAGTTCAGGAAAAAGCATTCTCCAGGTAGAGAAAACTCCCATCCTTCTGAATGATTAACAACCTTCTGAATGACCTAGAAGATGAAATAAGAAGAGAACTCCTCAGAAGGGCACAAGGTACCGAGCGGAGACAAGGCAGACATGGCAGGGGAAGATTAAAAGAATGAGTTCATAAAGTTTGTAAGTGTAGAAAACGGAAGAAAGGGCCCTAAGATCATCCTTATTCTTGTCCAAGCCCTTGACTGACCTTGGGGGAAAATAAACGTGGAGAGATAAGAGACGCAAGACTTGGACTCGTCTCTGCTGCCTATGCACAGGGGTGGCTGCAGTCACAGCAGCACACCTTGGAGACCAGGCAAACCCAGCATTTCAAAGGTCACAACTTTCAAAGAGAAACCTAACAGCAAATGCCGCCATCATGGAGGAGCAGAGAGTGTCAGCTCTGCCTGAGCTGGCCTAGGGAATGAGCTTTAGAGAAGTGGGGAAGAGTCCAACTGAGAGGGAAAACAGTGAGCCCAGGGTCATGGAGTCTCGAGAATTGAGCAAGCTTTCAATTTAAAGTATCTGGGAAACTTTTACACTATTAAATATTTCCAAATTAAGTTCTAACATAGCCAAAGGTCATGTAATTAAATAAATGCACTTGCTACACAAGAGAAAACAACCTGTTTTCTTTGTGTTATACACAGTGAAGTAATGAGATAGTCACTCTCGAAGCCCTGATGCAATTCCCCCCTCCCCCGGAGTTAATTTTTCCATTTCTTCCTTAGGTATTGGTCGATCTGTTACTTCACCCTTGTAAGTCTCCTTTTCGTTATAACATGAGTTACATCCACCTTTTCAATACCTACGGGCTGTTGCCCAAGTCAAAGTAAAGGCTATCATAGATGAGAAACTGTGTAAGCAGAAAATACACGTAACATAAAACTGTATTATTAGCATTAATAATATATTAAGCATCATCACTAATTATATTAATTACTAATAATTACTATTAAGACTAATAAGCTGTGATTATTAGCATCACCACTGATCCTTAGCATGTTTCATTTTAGGCTTATATAGCATGGGTCTTATTTATTGGTATGACTTTGTTTAATACAGTGTGACTTGTATAAATACGATATTAGGTATAGAGACTGTTCACAAACTTTGTTCACAGTATATTGTCTGTGTGTGCTGACTACTGCTATGATGCTACTATTAACCACCACTAACACATCCATTTTCACCACCACTCAGTTATCCTCACGGTCATATCCTCATCATTGCGATGATCATGGCTGTCCTCACCGCCATCATGGCCGTCCTCACCCCATTATGGCAACATTGTTCCCATCGCTCCCACAGACACCTTCATCAGCACCATTAGACTATCACCAAGCACAGTTCATTTAATTTATTTTTTGTGATATGTATACATGTCTTTGTAAATGCACGTGAATGTGACAGAGGCCAGAGCAAGATATCAGATCCCTTGGGGATAGGGTCACAGGCAGTTCTGAGCCACCTGACACGGGTGTTGGGAATTGAACTCTGGCCCTTTGGAAGAGCAACAAGCAGTCTTAACTGCTGAACCGTATCTGTAGCTCCCAGTTCATTTCAAATTATAAATGTCCCCGCATCAAAAAACAGTCTCTTCCACCGTTCATGGGCATTTGGCTGCTTATGTTTCCTCTTTGAATCTCTGAACCAATATTCAACATTAAAAACAACGGAGGGAGGCTTTTCCTGATACCTAGGGAGACTTTCCTCCAGAAAGCGATGATGAATGAATCCAATATTACGTTTAAGTGGTTCCCATCTCTTGCCTGCTGTCTTTGCTTTGGCCTTTCGTTTTTGTCAACAGCATTCATCTGGGAGTTTTCCCCGACAAGCCTTGGGATATAAGCATCTTAAACTTTTCTCAGCAAAGCAGGTACAGAACATATTTTCTATGGCCCTAGAGCGTGGCAGAGGCAGTTTATCCATCGGCAGATAAATCAGGTGTATCTTCTCACTTTCTTCCAAAGACTCATAGCACCATAGAACTAGGGTTCTGGGAAAGCCTGGAGCAATCTAGGGAGTGCTTTCATCTTGAAGACTGGGGTACCAGGCACAGGAAAACAGAGCCCGTGAGGCAATGAGTCACAAGGATAGAGCCCTCATCTGCGGGGCTCTC
Source organism: Apodemus agrarius (assembly GCA_964023405.1). Taxonomy (NCBI): domain Eukaryota; kingdom Metazoa; phylum Chordata; class Mammalia; order Rodentia; family Muridae; genus Apodemus; species Apodemus agrarius. Next base: position 118,125,777 of record OZ030011.1, on the reverse strand, counting down.
AGCACCAGAGAGGGGATAGCATAAGGTAAGGCAAAGTGGGGTGGCACGCGTGACCAGAACTGGAGCTGACACCCACAGGGACATCTAGATAGCTTGACAATTACTCAGAAGACAAATTCATGGAACTTACTGGCCATGAGCATGTGGAGAAGGGGTGAGGGGAAAGGGCGAGAACGAGAAGAGAAGAGAAGAGAAGAGAAGAGAAGAGAAGAGAAGAGAAGAGAAGAGAAGAGAAGAGAGCAAGAACGAGAGAGAGAGAGAGAGAGAGAGAGAGAGAGAGAGAGAGAGAGAGGAGGAAGCAAGTGCTCCTTTTATAGTGAGTCAGGAACACCTGGCTGTTGCCAGGTAACTAAATGTAGGGCGGATCCTAGACAAAATGCCAACAACAACATAATAATAACAGCAGCACAGCAGGCAAGATGGAGGGGTAGAGAGGACCCCTGACACTAGCCTCTGGCTCCCACAGTCACATGACACATGTACACGCACCTACAGACTCATGTACATAAACACACAAAAAACATTTGTAAATAATCTTTTCAATGTAATCCTTTCCATCTGAGGCAAACACATAGGCTGTCCGAAGGGTTTTTCACAGATGCTGATCTCTGCACTCTACTACATTTACAGACTGAAATCCTGACTGTTGCAAGATATTTCCTCTCCAATCACCGGCCTCTCTCAATGCCTCAATGTCATTGGATAGGAAATGACCCCTAAAGTATTGTATTGGGAAGGATCCTCTGGGAGGGTGACTGAACAGGGATGTAGACCCCCTAGCTAGTAGATTAGCGGCTATTAGCATCTGGTTCCACAGGGCTCCTTTAACCCTTCACTGGGTGAGATTAGAGTACAAAGCTGGCTGACCAGGATACAGTCAACGCCAAATTTGCCAGCAATGATTTTAGATACCTCTTCTTCTTCTTCTTCTTCTTCTTCTTCTTCTTCTTCTTCTTCTTCTTCTTCTTCTTCTTCTTCTTCTTCTGGCTTTTCGAGACAGGGTTTCTCTGTGTAGCCCTGGCTGTCCTGGAATTCACCTTGTAGACCAGGCTGGCCTCGAACTCAGAAATCCACCTGCCTCTGCCTCCCGAGTGCTGGGATTAAAGCCACCACCGCCTGGCAATACCTCAACTTCTAAAGCTGTTGCTGGGAACAGGCTCCGTGTCCTGCATGCAAGGACTGTGATATCTGCTTCTTGGCCTCCCTTAGGAAAACGACAAGTTGCCTCTGCTAGGTGACAAGGGCAGTTCAGCGGCAGACTCAGCAGCTGCCTTGAACCAAGGCAAGAACAGCATCTGCTGTTTAAAGACAACAGAACCAGCTAGGGAACGGGCATGCATCCAGAGCTGTAGCAAGAGGACGGGACGCATCCTGGGAAGTGTGACACACGCATGCCAGCCATGCTCACGAGTGGATCGAGTCTCACTCTCGATAGGCAAGTGACCTGCCACTAGGTTAATGCCCCAAGACTTCTTCCACCTTTTATCTTGCGGCAGAGTCTCACTAAATTGCCCAGTCTTGGGTTTATTTTGTAATCCTAAGCAGGCCATGAGATCCTGCCCAAGTCTCCATGCAGCAGCAATTATAGGCCACTGCATCCAGCTAATGCATCCAGTTTAGAGATACATAAAAGATGGAGGAATTGGAGCTTGTTTGCAATTGGTTCTCAAGAGGTCTCTCAAGTGCAGCCTGTCCTGTCATTCAGATTCGGCATTTGCATATTCTCCTGTTTACTAAAATTTGTGCCCCAGATCCAAACTCGCTGTGCTCCAGGGTCCTTTACAGACACAGTGAGGACAGGGTTTGTGCATATTTGAAACTGAACCACCTCTCTGGTTCCGTTTCAATGCCAGTGCCTTTTGGCAGTCTGTTTAGGGGCACGTTCCTCGCATTTCGGAGCCTTTGTTGGTGATCCCACTGTTCAAAGCAGCTCCTACACAGAGTTGAAGAGCCGTGAGTCAGGGAGGTGTGGTGTGCCTTACAGAGGAAACGTGTGTCAGAGAGCCTGAGCTACAGAGCTGTTGGCCGTGAGTTTGATGTTAATGAATCAACGCTTCATAAATGCCAGGTCTAAACGGAAACACAAACAAAGCATGTACTAACAGAGTGGAGAAGCTGTGAGGCCCAGGGCCTGCAGGAACCCGACCCCGGTTCCCTGGGAGCAAAGTCTCAGTCTTTGCAAACATCACTCTCACGACTGTACAGAACATGGCTTCCATGATGAATGAGAACTAACTGTACTTGAAACAGAATCATTTTATTCCAAAATGTACATTTCACAAACAGGGAGAGCCTGACTTTCCTAAGGCTGAAACTTGCCTAAGGCACCCACTGTACTTACTAAGTGTCAGGGCGAGGACTTGAACACAAATGTTCTGACTCTTATTCCCCTCATATTTTCACTCTGAAATGTAGCAAATGCTAATATAGCAGAAATATGAATGGCCCTCAGGCCAGGTCTCCGAAACCTATAGTCAGCTATAACACACACTGAAAGATAATCAGCCCAAGTCTGCTAGGATATGCATTCCTGGGCTCCTGCCATAGAGAACGGCTGATCAGATAAGGGGCCAGAATCTTGCCTGGGTCCTCCTGAACGTGGCTTCATGAGCGCATCATCAGTGGCCGAGGGCAGGACCGGAAGTGAGATGGCAGCAGGCCCAGGAGAAGCCCAGGGTCTTAACCTTGCGGAGGCGGCAGTGCCCGGGAGTCTCGGCTCACAGGGCAGCAGCTTGGCCGTGTGCGTGTTTCACATTCCCTCCAGCAGCCCCGGCTCTCTCCTCCTGTTTCCAAGTCTTGCTACGTTTTTTAGAAAAGCTGAACAGATTCATAGGGGGAACCAAATAAAAATCTATAGCGTTCTGGAGAACCAAACCATGAGGAGGAGTGGTTCCCTCCTAGGAGGGAAGGAGGGAAGGAGGGAAGGAGGGAAGGAGGGAAGGAGGGAAGGAGGGAAGGAGGGAAGGAGGGAAGGAGGGAGGGAAGGAGGGAGGGGAGGAGGGAGGGGAGGAGGAAGGGGAGGAGGGAGGGGAGGAGGGAGGGACAGACAGACCAAGAGACAGACCACATTTTATTCTACTGAATGATACTTTTGGATTATTGGATGTCTGTTCAGTATTCAACAGATACACTAGAAAAAGTAAGCTCAGCTAGTGAAGGGTGTATATTGTATCTGTATGTGTGGGTATGCATAAATGTATATCTATCTGTATGTGTGAGAGAGAGAGAAAGAGAGAGAGAGAGAGAGAGAGACTTTGATCCTCTCTTCAGGCACTGCCTTTCCTGTGATGGTGATTGATGATGGGAAGAGGTACCTGGTCACCTATGGAGTCCCTCTACTGTGGCTGTCTACAATTGGCATCCTACTCACCCACCACATCGTTTTGGAAATGTCTTACTATGCATGGCTATGCTAATTACAAGACTTCCACGGGCTCTTTCATGCTACAACGGCAGAGATCACTTTCAGGACTAGATGGCCAGCAAAGTGGAGATTATCTCCTGCCACTCCTTCACAGAACAGCACCCAACCTCTACTTCTAACTCTGGAATCTGAACTCTATCCTGGTGGTTCTATTCTCCTTGAGTGTCATACAAAGCTATATCGTCCTCCAGAGGAGAGCTCCCAGCCTCCTCCAGCGCACCCCACCCTCCTGCAGCAGACAGCTTCTGGGCTTGTATAACCGAGCATAGTGATTCACTTGGGGCTCTCTATTGGTCAAGATGGAGACCCCTTCCTTTCTCAGTCTCTACTTACATTCAGAAGAGGATCATAGCCACACAGGCTCAGTGATGATCTGCCTTCTGGTGTTAGGGGGTCATTGATTTCTTATGGCTACCCTCAACCTCGTCCCCAGTATAGAAATCTCTGGGTTCTTAAACTCGACAATTTACACTTTCCTGTAGCTTGTACTTATTCAGCCATCGGTTCTCCTTAGGAAAAGCCTATCTAGTGAGGTTCGCTTGGCCTATTAATCAATGTATAGCCCCCAGCCAACTGGGCAGGGTAGCAAGGAAATGCAGACGAGAAGGAAAAGACTTTCAACTCAATTTGGCTGGTATTAGAATCAATGATTGCTGTAGCTAAAAAGGAGCTGCAGAGCAATTCCTTTATTTGACAGATGAGCGGGCACAGTCCCAGAGTGCTTACAGAACTTGCCTAAGGTCAAAAAACGGAGGACTAGTGGGGTTTAAATCAGAACTCAGGAGTCCTGACTCCAGGATCCTGCTGTTTTCTTTCCGTATGACCAATTCCTTTAGGGCTACAGAAGACAAGCAGCGAGTGCCTTAAATCGTAAGGTGAGCAAGTGGATCTTTCCTAGCCCACAGCCACAGTGCATTTCAGAAATCGCCTTCCTCTAGCCTGTCGTCTCCATTCTCTGAGAATTCAGTCAGGCCCTGGGTGTTCAGCAAAAAGGACTAATACATATATTATGTTTTAAATGCGAATGTTTCCTACAAGTACTGCCTTGTTAAGTCTGTAGAGCCTTTAGGAGGTGGGGCCTGGCTTGAAGATGCAGGTCACTAGGGAGTGGGCTCTGGAAGGCTAGTCACATTTCTGGTTCCTGACCAGCTCTCTGCTTCCTGGACCACTGCCATGTGAAGAGCCTTGGCCACAGCTCCCCGCTGCCATGACCTCTGACATACCATTTCCATTATGATGGACGGAAATCCCTCTGAAACTGGGAGCCCCAAAATTCTTCTGAAAGAAACTTAAGGGTTCTTTGGAAGGTCGGTTGGATGGTGTTTTGCTGGGCAAACACGTGAAGGAATGTTTCACTCAAGTGGACATAGGTGTGAAAGGCTAAGGCAGACTTGGGAAGGAATGTTTCACTGAAGCAAACACAGGAGAGAGGATGTTCTGCTAAAGCAAGCAAATGAAAGGACACATGATGAAGGCTTCTTTGCTAAGCACCCATGTATTGGTCTGCCTTACACTGTGTAGTTGAGCTGCATTTGTTGGGACTCCATAGAGAGAAATGCACAAAAAAAAATCTTCTGGTAGTGTTCTACAGTTTCTTGCCCTTCAGTGGACTCGGGCTGATTGGCAGAGTGATCTCAGCTGAGATAGATGCACATGCTGAGGCAAGGCCCATGGAGGCACAGATGTTTGGAGGGTGTAAATAGGACTGGACGATGGTAGCAGGGGCTAAGCTTGGCTTGCTTATAGAGCTAGCTGTGCAATGCTGTGGCTCTCATGTCTTCGATGATCTTCCCTTCCCCAAGAGAGGCACAGCCGAGAACTTTGCCTGGAGTTCCTGTTGGCCCCTTCTGCTGACTCATGCTGTGGTTGAGGCCTGGCTGTCTCTGCTAGGTTGTGCCACTGTTGTTGCTAACCTGATTCTACCAAACTGGACAGCTAGTGTATCTGTGAAGTGTTTGCAAGCAGACGGAGCTGCCGCTGCTGTCCTGTGGATTGAACTGCCCGTTTCCAGACAACACAGATGGGAGTTGCTCCAAAGAACCTTTCTAAACAGGTCCACTTCCCTGTATCTTCTCTTTTCCACTGCCTCTGGCATGTGGTGGGCTACAAGGGAGGTGAAAGCGTTTAAGAACCATCATTAAAATAGAATTTGAAAAAATAAATTTACATTCTTCCTTCGACTTGCTGAATTTAACTCTTCCAACCGCAACACAATTGATACCATCAGTTGTTTCCATTGGACAAACCAGGAACTGGGGTTTTTCAGAGCCACCTGAGTGTCTATTTTGAAGATTTGGGATCACAAACCAAAACTTGAATCTTTTACCCAGCACCCCTCCTGCCTCCCACGAATGGAAGCTGCATTCGCCCAGCCTATGGCGTGGCACACAGTCCATGCTTTCATGGAAGTGGCTGTCCTCTATCAAATACACTTGTGCTTGCCCGATCAATCAAGCCATCAGCAAAGACTGATAATGGATCCAATGCAATCCTAGTATCGTTTTTTACTCCTTTGCTCTTTTGCCTTAAAGGGCTTATCTCTGCAAAATCCTCACAGGTCTCACCAGCTCAGGCTTGCCAGGCAGGAATAGCTTGCTGCCCTTCGGATTCCTGCTGCACTCAGGGCACTGTTGATGCCATCGTCCCTGCCCTCTTCCGCAGGCACTTGCCCTAACTTGTAGAAAGAAACAAACTCGGACCCTGAATTCACTTCCCCTTATGCTGGGCCATTTTATGCGGCACAATATGAATGATGCTGGAACACAAAGAAAATATACAGCTCTGCTCTCCTTGGAGTTTATGACCTTGTAGGAAGACAAATGCAATCACAAATCATTGGAAAAATAATGCGGGACCTAAAGCACACTGTGAAGCCTGGGACTAGGGCACTGGTTAACTTAGTGAGGCTAGGGCATGTTCCAGAAGGAAAAATATTTGAGCTGATTATTTTAGGATCAGTAAAACTCTTTTAAACTAAGGGAGGGAAAGAAGTCTACAGCCCACTGAAGATGGAGAAATTTCTTGAACCTTCTTACGAAGTAAGGCCAGATTTCTTTACTCAACATAGCAGCAACCATGCAGGGGCTGTTCCTCCGTCCGCATCTTGTGTCACAGAAGTGTTATCTCAGTATCCACAAGCCTCCACGTAAGTAGCAGAGCTCCACTGTGCAGACCATAGATGCTTAGAGAAGCTGAGTTCCTTGTCCAATTCCATGAAGACCTGAAATAATGGAGGGGGTGGAAGTGCCAGTCCTGGCTCCCAAGCCTGGACTCTGGAGCTCCACCTCTATTTCTGCCCTACTGGTTCTCAGACTGACCTTTCCAAAGCCTGGGCTCAATACATGGCAGGGGAGCTTTGAGTCCGGAACCTGTGTCTTCACCTCCCTTTGGGCACAAGAGCTGGGGCCCAGAGGAGTCAGTCTGAAGGCCGGATACAAGATGAGAAACCCAGGTCTCCATGGCAGGAAAGCTGGGTGCAGGGGCTAAGTGCTGTGGCCATTAAGCAGTGTGTTTTTTTTTTTTCCTCAAAGACCATAGAGGTACTGGTCACAGTCAGGACAATCTTCTTAAATCAACCCCTGTGTTTCCTTACTTCTAGTCTTAGTTTGAGAAGGGAACAATTCTGGAAGATGGTTACCTTGATCAGGTTCCCAACACTGGAGAGATTTAAAAACATGGAAGCTGAAAGGAACAATGTGGCTGCCATTGCTAACCCTGGGGCCTAAGGTAAAATCTTACCTTTAAAAGAATCCTTGTTTTCTCCTCTATGGAGTGGGCCAAAGATGCCCTACAGAGACCACAAAAGCCCCTCTCCAAGAGTCGGCTCAGATCACACATGCAGACGACAGTGGATCAGGACTTCAGCTCGTCTCCCCCTCACCAGAGATGGCCTGGCTTATACCTCAGGTCCTCTTGCTTGCTGTGAACTATCCAACATAACCCCTTTCTGTCTATTTGACTTAGAATCTCCTAGGAGGAAAGATGGTGTCTTTCTCATCTGCCTTTGTATATCTAAGACCCAACACACAGCAACACACTTGTTAAATGAACTCACAAATGTATTTGCTTCATGGAGCCAGAAATCCCACACGCATCTAATTAATTTATCTTTCTCTCCACTGGCCTTCCACCCTTTCCACTCACCAATGCAGCAAAGTTTGGTGGAATTCACAGTCCATAAGTGTCATCTCATTCTAGGCTCTGTGGGGACATGAGGGTAGAAGGTCCCCATCACCCTCTAGTCCCATAGAACCCTGGAATAGGTGTGAAGGCAATACGAGCTGTGTGCTGTAAGGACTGCAGACTGTTCAAAGTGCTCTATGGGTTTAGAGGGGAGAGAAAGCCCTGGGCCTGCAGCAGCAGCTTCCTTCACAGAGTCCTTGAGCTTTGAAGAGATGACGCTAGCCCAAGTGTAAAATCTACCCACATTACTCCAAGCATAAGATGCAGCTTGCCTCTGTGTCTGCTCTTCTCTGCGAATTCCCTATGTGCTGATAACTGAGAAGGTCGCACATAGAACAGATCCAATGAATAGGTAAAACAAGGCACAGGACCCGTGCAGAATGCGGTCACATTTATATATATATTGGCTTTCCTTGGTTTATGGACAAGTCTCATGCAGTTAAATGTGTTGGGAAAGGGGACTGAGTCACAAGGTTCAATATGATATGTTTACAGACTTCCAAGGACCCCTCACTCAGCAAGGCTCTGAGGAGACAATCTTGTAGGAGGAGACTGATAGGGTGTGCACTCTGATGGCCTGCCCCAGTGTGGCCTTAGAGCTTTGTGGTTCTTGTGGGAGGAGATAACAGATGGGGAATGGAGTAGAGGAAGGAAAGCATTCCAACGAGGGGAGAAGAAAACCAGGATGGTCAAGGTCTTGGTGATCACAATGTTCAGAACAAAATAATTCTTCTGCCTCAGTGGTCCTCAACCTTCCTGTTGCCACAGCCCTTTAATACAGTTGTTATTATCTTCATCAAGTTCTTTTTGTGTTGTGGTGACTCCTGACTGTAACAGTATTTTTGTTGCTACTTCATACCTGCAATTTTGCTACTCTTATGAGTCACTGTGTAAATATTTTTGGAGATGGAGGTTTGCCAGAGGGTCTCAACCCAGAGGTTGAGAACCACTGCCTTACATGATGAAATCTTGGTTTGGCAGGGTTCAAAAATTCAAGAAAGTCCAGACTATCAAATGATAAATATTGGCTTTAGTGAAAGGAGACTCGCCATTTGGAATAAGTATGTTTATTCCTTTGGAAGCTGTAAAACAGAATATATCAATGGGTCACTGAAAGATATTTGCAGAACCGCCACCTCTACATCTAAAACAAGAATGTGTGTGACCCATCCAGACAGCACAGGCCTGGGGGCGCAGAGTGTGACCACGCACACCTGTTAACAAGACTGTTGTAATTAGCTCCCAAAGACAGTGGACAGGCACATGTCTTATTCCTCAAAAGGCCTCATTAAACATCAAACAGAATTGGAGGCAGCCATTAGCAGATCTGAGGGCTTAACAAAGGGAGAAGGAAATTGTTTGGGAAGTACTGAGAGACAACAGGTGAAACTGCAGCTGGGGTGTAGATAAGGTTGGCACAGAGAGTCATAACCTCGGGCATTGCCGGGGAGTGGGGCGGGTACGGTGGAAGCTGGATCAGAGAGCGGAGCAAAAATGAGAGCTGTGTCTACCGCTCATCCACCTTCATATGTACAGAGCTAGTTCTGAGCCATCTGCCCTCGCAGAGGAAAAAGAGGGCTCTTTTTCTAATGAGTTAAAACAAACTCCAGGCTGGGGAGAAGGCTCAGCTATGCAGTGCTTGCTGTGCAAGCAGAAGAAACTGAGGCTGATCCTCAGAACTAACATGGAAAGCGTCAGGAATGGCGGTGTGTGCATGGATTCTAGTGCTTCCGACGTGGAGCCAGGTGGACCCCAGGGCACACTGGGAAGCCATACTAGCTTGCTCTCTGAGTTCCAAGTCAGTGAGAGACCCTGTCTCAAATAAACAAATTATAAAAAAATCCACTCAAGGATGTCTGGCACGCATGTGTGCATCCTGCACACATGCACATTCACACACATACACACACACACACATGTTCATATGAAACTGCACCACATGTGTACCTGCACACATGCACATTCACACACAAACATGTTCATTTGAACCTGCACAACATGTGTACCTGCACACATGCATACACACACACATACACACATACACACACACACACACACACACACACACTAATCATCTAGGAACAATGTGAGTCATTATTTTTATAGCTTGTTTCCCCAAATAAAATCACCTTCTATAAGTTGGACAGCCCTCAAGGCAAGGAGGACTCCTGGTCTCCATGTCTGAAGAAAAGTTGTCAGTCAAGAAACTTTACCCACCCCTAACCCCCCCCCCCAAAAAAGCAAATTAAACACACAAACAAAAAGAGCAAAGTGCAGCACTGAACAAAAACATTGGGATTAAAACTAAAAAGCAAAACAAATATGTCTCTAGCAGAATTTAAAAAAATGCACCAGTTAAATATTGACTGCCATTTTGTTTTGTTTTGGTATGTGTGAGGTTGGTTTGACTTTTGAGGCAGGGTTTCCAATAGCTCACATCAGTTTCTAATTCATAAAGTCCTCATGCCCCAGTCTCCTCAGTGCTGGATTACACGCATCACATCTGGCTCAGCCTGCCACTTTCTACACAGCAGAGACCAATACAGATCTCTCAAAATCCAAAGTGTAATTTCCCTAAAGTAAAATTAATAAATATAATACACTAGAAAATAATGCCAGGGCTGCTTTAAGAGTCAGAAGAAAGGGGATGCATCATATGAGTAAAAGACACATAGTAGGCAATTTAGAAAGTCTAGATTCAGGCTGGGGATACAGCTCCAGCATATATGCCTGGTGTTGAAGAGTCTTCATTCAAAGGAAGAAGTCCTAAGAGAGAAACATAGTGCTAAAAACCACCAAGAAACACTCCCATACCCAGAGTCAGAAGACCTAGAGAGAAACTAACAAAATTGCTGGGCAGGTGTGTATGTGTGAATCACCTACATGAGAGGAATAATTTAGCTTGACAGTATCTCGTCTCATCACCATGACTGTAGGCTAGAATATGATCAAAGGATGTCTCAAAGGCTGCGAAAAGCCTGTTAGCAACTAGAACCAAGCCACTGATTAACCAAATGAGGAAGAATGAGAAAATTCTCTACCGATAATACCGTCTGGCTGCCATGTATCTGTCTTTGAAACTTATTTTAGGATATACTTCAACAAAATGAGAGCTGGGACCAGAGGTAGCTGTGAGGTATAGGAAATGATATCGGGAAGTCCTGGGGTGCCAGCTATGAAGCAGACCCCACAAGGAGGGGAGAGTGGATCAGAAGACTCTATGAGAAGTGGAGGAGTAGGAGGAAGGACTGAACAAGGGGTAAGGGTGACTCGGGGCCTGAGAACACTTTACAAACATTAAAAGCATGGTGAGTATGGGGGTGGACACAGAGGGGCGCAGACACCCCACGGGAGAAAGATGGGCTCTCAAATCAGAAGCAGCTGGTTTAACAAAGAACAGAAGATGGATGTCCTTGACGAAGAAATGAAGTGAATTCTGGACAATAAAAGAGTGAGTGGTAAAGGGATGAAGAGGTAAGATAACCGTTTCTTCTCCTAACATGAGAAATGTAGAGCTATTCATCACTGGATGCTGGGCGGTGCTGAGAAAAGGACAGGTTCGAGAAAGGTGACCTCAAAACCCGATATTTGCAAAAGAAGTGACATTCTGAACAGTTGGTGGAATTTTAAAAAGAATCATCTATTCAATGATTTTTTCTATGTCTATTAATATGTCTATGTGCATGTGTGTGGTGTGCATAGTCTATGTGTGTCTGGTATGTGTGCACATGTGTGTGCAGGTGTGTTCACTTATGCACACAAGCAGAAAACAAAGAAGGACATCCGTGGTCTTTCTGGTCGCTCTGCCCTATTCTCTTGAGACAGGGCCTTTCACTTAAACTGGAACTATACTGACAGCCACCCAGTCCCAGTCCCAGTGATCATCTTGTCTCCTCCCACAATAGCACTGGGGCCAGAGGCATGGCCAACCACTCACAACTGCTTCTGTTAGGATCCGAACTCAGGTCCTCATGCTCGCATTGCAAGCTCTCTCATGTCTGAGATATGGATCCACCCTGAAGAATTTCTTTCGAGCTGCAGGAAAAAAAATACATTGCAACCATAGGGGAAAAAATATAATTGGAGCATCATTAATTAATTGACTACAATAAAAAGCCCCCCTTTCTCTTTATAACATAAAATCTTTGTGTTGGTTCCACATTTAGACCAACTTAGAGTCAAACAAAAACAAAAAACAAAATAGCTTAATTGTAGTTTCTAAATAGGATGTCAAGTCCCCCAGCCCCAGCGATACAAAAGTTGTGTTCAGTCCTCTCATTTCTCTGAGAGTCAAGAGGTTTGCCTTACAGTCATAGGACAGAGGTTTGAGTGAGTTTAATGCTATCCTGAGATACAAAGTGCTAAGTAAAACATCAAAGCGACAGGAACTCGGAAGTGCTGATGTCATTCTTTAGAAGAAAGAAAAGGAGAGGACAGAAAGGGAGCTGTGATCAGAGGGAGTCAGATGATCCTGTCCTGGGCTAGAACAGGAACATGCATCACTAATGCAGGCTTGGCAGCCGGCTAAGGGCAAAAGAGTCTGAAGCAACTGCTTCTGGGGAGCAGGCTCAGGTGAGCATGGAAAGGACAGGGGGTAGGAATGAGGTGAGTCCACTACAGTGTGTGTGAGTGTGTGTGTGTGAGTGTGTGTGTGTGTGTGTGAGAGAGATATTTTTATATATTATAAGTTAAAATATTATTTCTAAAAATACTCTTTAAAAATCGTAAAAAAAAAATTACAAAATCCATGAAAGTGCAGTATGAGTCTTATTTCTTACTAAAGAACAATCTAATTCATAGATGATTCAGCACTGGCCTTAACAGCATTTTATGTGTCTGTGCATGACCGTGTGTAATGCGAGTCCAGTGCCTCCACTAATGACAGCTAGGAGCTGCCTTGTGGGTGCTGAGAGTCTCTGGAATCAGCAACTACTGTTCTTAACCACTGAGTCAACCCTCCTTCCCAAGAGCATTGATTTATACACACAGACAGGCACAGGCACACACACACATGCACGCACATGTGCACACTCAGACACACAGACACATATACTCACACACAGACACACACATAGACACACAGACACATACACAGACACATACACACACTCCATCCTATATCCCTTTACCTGTAATCTGTCAATATATCCTTTCATAAAATAGAGATAATCTTTTATAAAAAGCCAGTAGGATTCAAATCCAACAAGTTCAGCAATGATATATTTTTATCTAACTGTAGGTTTTCTCCCAGTCCCAATGTCTTTTATGGAATTATTCTTAAAAAAAAAAAAAAGGTATCCCTCCAGTCTGAGACATAACATTGAATTATTTTTGTTTTGGTCTTGTTTAATTGAAAGCAGTTTCCAATCTTTGTCATTTTGTCATTCAAGAAGCTGATCTTTCTGAAGAATACAGGACATTTGTCTCAGGATTTTTATGGAAATGGTGCTTTGTTTTGTTTTGTTTTGTTTTGTTGTCTTTTGTTGTAACAAACTTTCATTTTGGGGTTTGTTTGCTGTTTCCTCGTGACAACATTGCAGAGTACAGGTTTTCTATACAGCCATAGAACTTCCTGATTCTATTGACTTGTTTTGCTGTCTGGAATCTATTGAACCAATTAGTAATCATTTGAGACAATTGTCTTTTTCAGTACTGGAAACTTAGTTCATTCATTCACTGTTTCCCTTTGTCTCATCTGCTCACCCGCTGTGTTGTCTTTTAAAATACCGGGTATCATTTACTGCACATCTTGGAGCACACCTTACCTTTGCTGCCATCGGACACCTTTGCTAAACTCCACGCTGGGGCTGGCTGTCCCACTCTTAGGCATGGCTCTGCTCTTCTTTCCAGGCCTCCTGCTTTTGGTTAGAAAGTTGACACGACAGGTATTCATTATGCTTTGGATTCTGATCCCCACCCCTCCCTATTTTCCAGGAGTGATAAAGAACGAGGTAACCAGCCTTAAACTGCAGAGACCACACCCCTGCCTCCAACCAAAGGTGTCTAGCTACTACTCATTTCTCTGCTTGGTTGTTTGCATCTCATCTTCACACTAAAGAAAAAAAGTCTGGCTTTCTAGGAATTATAGGAGGTCAAACAATGACCTGCACTGAGCTCACTCTCCAACACCACACCCTCCGGCTCCCATCTTCCTGGCTCGGCTGCGTGTAACCATTCAGCGCCTGCCCAACCTTAGGTCCCGGGACTTGCCTTTTCATCAGCTTCTGGTTGATCTCCAGGTCCTTGAAAGGACTGTTCTGTGTCTGAAACTTACACTGGAGGAAGAGGAAACACCAACTTCTTAAAGCATGTGGCAGAAAGTCTACCCTCTTTGATACGCCTGGAGTTTATTCTGCAAATCATATAGATCTGTGGGTCTCAGCCTTCTTAAGGCTGTGACCCTTTAATACAATTTGGAATGTTGCAGTGACTCCAACCATAAAATCATTTCGCTGCTACTTCATAACTGTGATCTTGATACTGTTATGAATTATAATGTCAATCTCTGTGTCTTCCAATGGTCTCACGTGACCCCTGTGAAACAGTCACTCAAGCCCCAAAGGGGTCATGGACAACCATGGATTGTTCTAACGTTATTCAAATATCTATCCTTTCTTTGATGGTTTAATTAAAATATCTATCCTTTCTTTGATGCTACCTTTGACATGTGCTAAACATGTGGATTTGGTTTCAGAACTTATTTTTCATTCGTTCATCTGTGTGTGACTGAGTACTGCAGTTTTCTTTCTAGAAATTTTTAGTGTGTTTTAATATTTTCCTAGGCCTATCTGAGTACAGTTTTTTTTTTAACTGTTTCATGGTTATTTTCTGTATGAACTTTCAGTATTGTTTGGTCTCACTCCAGAACAAAAGGCATCACACTGGTTCCACTGGGAATGCAGTCAATGTCTGAGCGAACTTAAGCAGATCCAACATGCTGACAACAAAATATTCTATCCAAGAACAAGCAATGCCCTTCTTTTTTTTAAAGTTAAATATTTATGTATTTATTTTACACAAAAAAGTTTTAAAACTTTTATTTATTTATTTTTTTACTCTTTTTTTATTAGATATATTTATTTACATTTCAGATGTTGTCCCCTTTCCTGGTTCTTCCCTCCCCCGAAATCCCATAAGCCATCTCCCTTTCCCCAATCAACCCATCCCTGATTCCCTGTCCTGGTATTCCTCTACGATACAGCATCAAGTCTTTCCAGGACCAAGGGTATCTCCTCTCTTTGGTGTCTAACAAGACTATCCTCTGCTGCCAATGTGCCTGGAGCCAGGGGTAAGTCCATGTGTACTCTTTGGTTGATGGTTTTGTCCCTGGGAGCTCTGGGAGTACTAGGTGACTCATATCATTGTTCCCCCTATGGTGCTACAAACCCCTTCAGCTCCTTGGGTCCTTTCTCTAGCTCCCCCATTGGGGACCCTGAGCTCAGTTGAATGGCTGGCTGACAGCGTCCCCCTCTGTATTTGTCGTACACTAGGAGAGCCTCCCAGGTACAGCTATATCCAGCTTCGGTCAGCCAGCACTTGTAGATACCCACAATAGTGCCTGGGGTTTGTAATTGTATATAGGATGGATCCCTGGGTGGAGTAGTCTCTGGATGGTCTTTTCCTCAGACTCTGCTCCACCTTTTGTCTCTGTATCTCCTTCTGTGGGTATTTTTCCCCCTTTCTACAAAGGACTCAAGGATCCATACTTTGTTCTTTCTCCTTCTTGGGCATCATTTGATATGTGAAATGTGTCCTGGGTATTCCAAGCTTCTGGGCTAACATCCACTTATCAGTGAGTGCATACCACGAGTGTTCTTTTGTGATTGTGTTACCTCACTCAGGATGATATTTTCCAGTTCCATTCATGTGTCTAAGAATTTCATGAATTCATTGTTTTTAATGGCTGAATAGTACTCCATTGTGTATATATACCACATTTTCTGTATCCATTCCTCCATTGAGGGACATATGGGTTCTTTCAAGCTTCTAGCTTTGTAAATAGAGCTGCTATGAACTTAGTGGAACATGTGTCCTTATTACATGCTGGAGAATCCTCTGGATATACACCCAGGAGTGGTATAGCAGGGTCCTCCTCTGGTAGTATTATGCCCAGTTTTCTGAGCAACTGCTAAACTGATTTCCAGAGTAGTTGTACCAGCTTGGAATCCCACTAGCAGTGGAGGAGTGTTCCTTTTTCTCCACAACCTCTCCAGCACCAAGCAATACCCTTCTATCTGTTCAAGCCTGTGTCTTCTAGACATGCTTCATGGCTTCATTCATATTGGATCCCCATGTTTCTTCCTACATATCTTTGTGATTATTATTCATTTAAATATAAAATGCTAACAACATTGACCCTTGGCCTCAAGTCAGGTCTGGCAAAACTGAAAGAGCAGGACTGTTGGAGTCTATGATACTCACTAAATCCAGTTCCCAATGTTTCCTCTTGCTTAGCATATGGCCTTCAACATGGTCTGACCCATTCCTCTCGGGGCCCTGGGAATGGGACTCCTCACTGCCCAGGCCTGCAGGATGCTACGAGGATGAGCTGAAATGAAATTTCCACGAGGAATGGCCCACACATCCCTACTGTACTCGTTTATTCCTTTCCTATAAAATGTTTGCACGGGTTTTAAGGATTGCAGCATCATTTGATTCCTAGGAAAGTGAACCACTCTCATTACATGAGCACCCAAGCAAGAGGCTGAGGAATGAGTAGGTAGAGAGAAGATGCAAAGGTATCAGAGGAAACTCTAGAAATGGCAGCACTGAAAGCGCTGATTCAAAAGCTGTTTGGGGGCTGGCAGGATGGCTCAGCGAGTAAAGGTGCTTGCCGCCTAGCCCGGTCACCAGGTCCACAGGAAGAAGAGACCGGACTCCCATATGTGGTCCTCTGACTTCCACATGTACATCATGACATATGCAAGCCATCTCCCCAACACACACACACACACACACACACACACACACACTCACACACACATGCTCACACATGCTCACACAGTCACACACACACACATGCTCACACATGCTCACACACAGTCACTCACACAGTCACACACGCTCACACACAGTCACTCACACACACTCACACATGCTCACACATGCTCACACAAGTCATTCACACAGTCACTCACACACAGTCACACACGCACACACACACTCACACACACTCACACACGCTCACACACTCACACATGCTCACACACAGTCACTCACACACAGTCACTCACATATGCTCACACACAGTCACTCTCACACACTCACACATGCTCACACATGCTCACACACAGTCACTCACACACACACATGCTCACACATGCTCACACATAATCACTCACACACTCACACACATGCTCACAGTCACTCACACACACTCACACATGCTCACACACAGTCACTCACACATACATACACACACTCACACATGATCACACACACATGCTCACACATGGTCACACAGAGTCACTCACACACACTCGCACACACTCACACATGCTCACACACAGTTACTCACTCACACACACTCACACATGCTCACACATGCTCACACAGTCACTCACACACACACACTCGCACACACTCACACACAGTCACACACACACACTCACACATGCTCACACACAGTCACATACACACACTCACACATGCTCACAGTCATTCATGTACATATTCACATACACACACATACATACTCACACATACTCTCTCAACTCTGTCCACCTCCTCCCCATTGTGAGAGTGGAGCAGAGGGCATAGTAAACAAGAAGAAAGAAAAAGAAAACCCTAATCGATGTATGCTGCTTAGATTTCGTCAGACATAATTACCATACATTTGCATAGTGGGGTCAGAGCAGAAGAAATATAGGACTCCTACCTAACAAAGTTTATCATTCAACTGACAAAATTATTTACTGTTTCTAATGGGACATAACTCCGTGTATACCCAGAGAACAGGGATGCAGGATCCTGTATGGGCATTGGAATGTCGTCTTGAAGTTACCTTTAATTGATAGTATAAATCAGATTATGTCACATAATGTGATTAAGCTTAAGATTCCTCGTTTTAAAAAGCAATCGTTGTTATTGTTATCATCATTGGTGAGCGTCCCCACGAGGCTGTGGGGACCCTCCCAGGAGCACTGGAAGAGTAGGGCGTGCCCTTCACTGCTGAGACATCTCTCCAGCTCCAGTTTCCCATTTTCTATCAGGAAGGTTGAATCAAGTGATCTTTATGATCTCTTGGGTTTTTAAAATTCTGTGGCTCTGTTTTGCACATTCACAGTGTGAGAAAATGATTGTCATAAGGCAATGACAAATAAAGTGTTATCGAATTCTAGAAGGTGATTAAATAAAATGACCCCACCTAAAATTGTCACCACTTCTCCCTACGCTGGTGACCACAGTTACTGGACTCTGAGCATTTACTGTTAGGAAGTGCACACCTGTTTCTGTCTTGCAACATGCCTGCTGGATCCCTTGCTGAAACCTTGTTGGTCGGCTGCAGGAGACGGACTAGTGAGTACACAATGAAACTGCCTTATTTATTCTCTTACTATGGGAAACATTCACATGTGTGAAATGTGATTGTTCTTTGGGTTCCGTAGCAATTATCTTACCCCCACTTTAGGATTAGTTCATTTGCCAGGAAAATTTGATTCAAAAAGCACAAAACCTGTCCTCTCCTTCCAAGCTCCCTGAGGTGGGCCTCAGAGAAAGCCCATCAAATTTCTAACAAATTTATTCATGACTCACAGTCCCCTCACTATCTCAGAGCAGCAAGCTCTGTCCTCCCGTCTCGACTTTCTGAAGTAATCACCTGTACTGCCAGGAAAGGTGCTTTGAGATCCTGAGCCGAGAGGCTGTGTGTCCGTCCACCTGGACTCTGGGCGGTGGGCGTGGCACGCGCCTCTGAGCCCTTCATTCGGCACAGAGCAACTCTGCAGTCCTGCTCCCTTTAAAAAGTCAGTGTACGGTGTGGGGAGCTGGGGACACGCTGCCTTTCGAGACACCAAATGTCCTGTTTTCAGAAAACAGCCTGTTCATTTCCGGGGCAGCCTTTGGCTGTTACTCCAGATTCCCTGAGCCAAACAGGACTTCCCGGAGCAGCTGGGCATCCCGTTCCTCCAGGTCTACACCTGGGGCAAGGACGGGGACATTTGAGGTCTCATTCTTGGTTGGCCCGAGGCCTCCAGGCTTCCAACTGGAAACATGAGTTTCCATGCCCCCGATCCCATCCCTACTCACCCACAGCCACACAACTTAAATATGGCAACCCAGGAGGACCAGTTTCCTCTGGATGTGGCTTTCTTGTTACCCTGTTGGCAGTGGACTCTCCTTAAGTTTGGTTTTCTTCTGAATTCAAGACTGAATGAAAAAACAGCAATAAGTCCATTCAAGATGTGGAAGTGGGGGTGAGTCTAAGTCTCCTAACCCATCCCCCACAACAAACATACAATGGGGCCAAAAGTCACAGAACCCTAAGACTCTTTACTAACATAACCCGAAAATTAACAGCAGGAAAGAAAGAATATATTTCGATCTGTAAACAAGGCTTAAAGAGAAAACTATGAGGTTGTAACCCCAGGTGACACTCCTAACCCAACAAAAAGAGGCACTAAACCTCCAGAGAGCGATGAGGTCTTGCACCTGAACGTTCGCCATCCTGTCTTGCACTTCACCCACAGCCTGACCCTGAGGGGCACATGAGTCCTCCAAACTTCCGTTCCTCGAGGAGGTGCAGTTAAGGCCACCGGCCTAGTCCCTGAGGTCCTCCCATGTAACCAAGGACAGAGATTCCTTCTATAATGTTCCTCCACAAAGGGGGCTGATATAAAGCACATCCGTGCCTAACAACATTTCCTGTGACCCAAACCCCGTTACAACTCTGCTTAAAGCGATTAGTCATTCCTTTATAACCTTTCCCCTCTGTTTAAATCTAAACCTGTACTTGCAATTGATTAAGGCCTCTACATTGTATAACTTTCTACATGACACATTTATTACATCTTCTTTGTAATCTATCCCCACTAAAACGTACTCAGGGTAAGCCAGATGCTTTTAGAACATGATTTTTTTAAGTAGCAGCTATGTGCAAGTTACATTTGGTGCGTCCAAATTAAATTGTTTTTACCTTAATGCACGATGTCAAACAGAGAAATATCCAAATTTGAACTCTTAGGGGTAGAGAAAGTGGTATTAAAAATATCAACATTGTAACAGTTTTAAAACCTGAGATTTAGATAGAGTTGGGCTCATGAACTCATTTTCACCTTAAAACTGGTCTTGAGTCTTCTAGATTTAGAAAGGAAAAAATAAGCCAAGTCTATGCAGGGGGTGAGGGGTGGGGGAGGCAGATGATAGGGGGAGGGCAAGGGGGACTGGAGGGAGACTCTACAGAAGACACTGAGAAAAAAGACAATAACTTTCCTCCCCTTAAAGCTGTCCCCTCTCCTTACCTGGTAACCACACCATGCTTACACCATGCGCCTTTATGTCTGTTTATTATGTCCACACCCCTTTCACACCTGTCTCCTTGTTTTATGCTCGCAGTAATCCCAGGACCTACAGGGAACAGCCTTCCTTATATCCATTTCTCCTGAGGGGGAAAGATGCTCTGTGGGAATGACTGGCCACTCCTGTGGCCTGACCAGAAGGGGAATCCATTCCCTTGTGCGGTCTGCTCTACATAGATCTCATAATTACTAACCCTTGGCCAGGCTACTTGCTGAAGGTGTAGACAAAGGTCCGGAGCGCACCCGCCCACATTTCCAGATTTGTGTGTTGTCCAGGGAGAGGAACAGAGGCTGTCTACTAAGGAGGAGGTGCTCTGAGGAGGAAGTGAGCTGGACGGCCAAGCTCGGCGGCTCAGGGTCACGAGACTTGTCACCCTTTTAGACATCAACGCTTGCTCTGGAATTTGTCTACTGCACATCCTTCCCAGGTCGTCCCTAGTCAAGGGTTTCTTTCATGTATAAATCTGGATCCATCTCTCTGTGCCCAGCTCTCCAGCCATATAACTGTAAAGCATCTCTGACGACCGCCCTCGTATCAAAGGCTGATAGGAATACTGCCTCAGGAACATGCTCCTTGGGAAGAGCCTGATTGCGCTCTGGAGACCTGGATTCTGGGTCCATTCTTAGCACTGCTCGACTCACTAAGCAACCCCAGACATTTTGCTCCCACTGCTTGGCCTCCTTCTCTGTCACAGCTGGAGGTATCAATGGGTCCCCTCATGGGCTCACAGGCAGTGCAACAGAATTTTCTACCCACCTGAAGATGGTTGCTAGGCTGACAGACGTCATTGCATCCCATTGGTCCCTGGAACTAACCGCTCTCCTTTCGGGTCTTGTCTTAGGGACATCTTTCAGAGTCACACCAGAGCCTCAGGACCATCTGGCACAGGACCTGGTTCCCTGACCTCATCCTGGGGATCTGCCAAGGGGGCTTCTCTCCAGGGACAACTGCCTGCCTGTCAGCCCAGCCCTGCAGGGGTTAGGTTACAGGTCAGCTGTCTTCCTTGCTCTGTCTCAGTAAAGAGCCATCAACGACCTGAGAATCTTGTGGCCACAGCTCTGAGAGGTGAGATTTGCTAGTGGATGAGTCAGCCCCGGAGCCTGCTAAGCAGTCACTCCCCATATGTACCCAATGGACAGGTAGGAAATACGCAGCTCTCAGTGCAGCCGCTTCCCCAGGACTGCGCCCTTTGTCTCCCTCCCAGTTCACTAACTGCGGATCAAGCTAAAGCTTCAAACACAGGCGTTCGGCCACTCCTAGTTTTAGAAATCTGTACTGTTAATGGAGCCTGGCAAGTCTGGGATCCTAAACTGTAGCAAGAAAAGGATGGGGGTGGGAGTTAAAGTGGGAGTCTTGAGTTGGGGCAAGTGTCGGGAGGAGAGTCCTGTGCAGCGCTTAACTGTGTTGTACACCTAGCCTTCAGACACGCTGCCGAGCCCTTCACAGCCCTCAAATGTCTGAGACCACACACGCGTACAGGGTGAGAGAGACAGCTACCTCGAGGCCCCTTCATTTTCATAATGTGTCCTAGAAGAATCTGGAGTTGCAGAAAGTCTCGAAGCCTGCCCTGGGAGTTATTCCGAAGGCAGTGCCACCAGGCATCTGTAAGGAGCCCCACACCAGGGAAGTTTCTCCATGTCAAATGTCTAAAATGCTCTGGTGGGGCTGGCGCTGATTAGTACTAGACCCTGAGCTGCTGCCGGCCTGTCTGCATACAGATGTATTTCTTCTAGTCCCCCCAGACATTGTGTGGCATATGGACAACCAGGAGACATCCTCACCCAAACACAGGCAGCAAGTATATAGACCAAGGCTGAAGCAGGCCCGAGGTGTGGCTTCAGAGTCTGTCCTGCCTTACACAATCAGGCTTTGCTAAAAGAAGTCTGGAAACCCTCTTTTTTAAAAAAAAAAATTAGATATTTTATTTATTTATGTTTCAAATGTTATCCCCTTTCCATGTTTCCCCTCCAAAAACCCCGATCCCATTCCCCTCCACCTGCTCACTAACCCACCTACTCCCACTTCCCTGTCCTGGCATTCCCCTACATTAGGAAAACAAGCCTTCACAGGACCAAGGGCCTCTCCTCTCATTGGTGTCTGACCAAGCCATACCCTACTACATATGCAGCTGGAGCCATGGGTCCCTCCATGTGTACTCTTTGGTTGGTGGTTTAGCCCCTGAGAGCTCTGGGGATACTGGTTGGTTCATAATATTGTTCCTCCTATGGGTCTGAAAACCCCTTCAGTCCCTTGGATTCTTTCTCTAGCGCCTTCGTTGGGGACCCTGTGCTCAGTTCAATGGTTGGCTGAGAGCATCTGCCTCTGTATTTGTCAGGCACTGGCAGAGCCTCTTAGGAGACAGCTATATGAGTCTTCTGTCAGCAAGCACTTGCTGGCATCCACAATAGTTTCTGGGTTTGGTAACTGTATATGGGATAGATTTCCAGGCAGGGAAGTCTCTGGATGGCCTTTCCTTCAGTCTCTGCTCCACATTTTGTCTCTGTATCTCCTCCCATTTTGTTTCCCCTTTCTAAGAAGGACCGAAGTATCCACACTTCCTTCTTCTTGAGCTTCATGTGATCTGTGAATTGTATCTTGGGTATTCCCAGCTTCTGGGCTAATATCCACTTATCAGTGATTGCATTCCATGTATGTTTTTTTTGTGATTGGGTTACCTCACTCAGGATATTTTCCAGTTCCACTCATTTGCCTAAGAATTTCATGAATTCATTGTTTTCATTAGCTGAGTAGTATTCCATAGTGTAAATGTACCACATTTTCTGTATCCATTCCTCTGTTGAGGGACATCTGGGTTCTTTCCAGCTTCTGGCTATTATAAATGAGGCTGATTTGAACATAAAGAGGAAAGCAGAAGATACGAGCTCTACGCTGTGCTGTGGGTTCCTTAGCTCACACTCTGCATGGAGCTTTCCTTTCTGGTTACAGATTAGGATGCTGAGACTCAGATTGTAAACAAGCAGAGTTATCAAACTGGGATTCAAACCCAGATCTGCTGGGTTGCTGCCTGCAATCTTCCCACCAGCCTGACCTGAGAGTTTGTGATTCTCCCTCAATTTCTAGATTCTTCTAAGTCAAACTCTTAGACAAAGGAAAAGTTCTGAGCATGTCATGGGGTTAAGGGAGAATGTAGTCTGTGAGGATTGGGCAGTGGCATTCCTGAAAGGGCTCTGCAAGCTCCCCAAATCCTAGGAGCTGCTGACCCACTTTTGAGAATCTCTGAGAGCCAGCAACCATGAGATCTGAAGTCACATGGTTTTTAAAAGAGACAATACCGAATAAAGAAGTCAGAATTTTACTTATATTCTCCCTCTACTGCTGTATGGACTTGGGGTAACCATTTCTCTTCTTGGGGTCTCTGTTTCCTGAAGTCTTCCCAAAGCTGCCAACCCTTACTTCTTTCTGTAGCAACCAAAGCTAACCATGGCACAAATACCAATTACTAGAGATTCCAGGTACATGTGGGTAATCAGTCACAGGACAGGACATTGGCAAAATGGGACAGAGGATGTGACATTTGTGCTGAATCTTGAAGAACAAGGAGGAAAAGGATTGCTAGCCAGGACATAGTCCAGACCAAAGGTCTTTGCCAACCATGATGATTCAAGTGGATCTAGCCACTGCCCCAGAACCCTGAAGGGAGGTCTGAAAGTGAGCTAACTTTGTCAGGGTTCCCAACCCACAGTGAACCCAGGCAGACAGCTTCCTGATACCCAAAGAGGATGGGTGCTAAGGTAGCTGTTCCTAAGAACTGCATGGGGCAGGGGCTATTCTCTTTCCTTCAGTAATTCCTTTGAAGACCCAAGTCCCTAGGCTCAAGGAACTCTGAGGCAGAGGAGGCAGACAGTGTTGAGATGGAGGACACCGAGAAACCAAAGCCTTCTATACACATGAACTCAGAGACCATGGCAGCATGCACAGGGCCTGCCCACATCTGCACCAGATGGGTTCCTAGGATTGAAAGGAGATGTGGACACATGCTCCTGTCTCCAACCCAGAACCTATCTCAATTAATAGCCACTTTCAAATGAAAATTTAGTTTTCTCCAAGGGAGTCTTCCTGGGGAGACAAATCATTCTTAAGGGTAGCCCCCATGCCCAGCAGTAGACAGCCAACACAAACGGAACTCAACAGCATCTTTGGGGGTTCACGGTCTTTAAGTCAGGGCATTGTTTTCTAGAACCTTACAGGTCCTTCGAGTATATATGATGGCTTCTGGTTTGGGGCCTTTCACCAGGTTCCCATGTATGGAAACGTGTATATCTTTGTGTCTATATGTGTATCTTATGCTTTTTCTTTGACTCTTTTTCCTTGTTTGGTTGTCTTTTGTCATATTTTGATTGTCTTTGATTTATTTTATGTTATTTTGTCACTAATCCCTAGGTGCTGTTTGGTTTCCAATAAGACACAGAAAAAGTGTGCCTCTGGATGGAACGGGAGGTAGGGAGGAACTAGGGGAAACAGGGCAAACCACAGTCAGAATATATTGTATTTCAGAATCTATTTTTAATAAAAGAAAGGAAGAAAAGGAAGAAGGAAAGGAGGGAGGGAGGAAGAGTAGGAAGAAAGGAGGGAGGGAGGGAGGGAAGGAGGGAGGGAGGGAGGGAGGGAGGGAAGGGACAGAAACCGAGGCCCTGTCCTGCTGTCCTGTCATGCTCTATTCCCTGACCAAACCTGTCCGGCCATGTCCAGCCACATAGGCCTTGTCAGTTCTATCTGTCCTATATACTCTGCCCAATCCCGCCCTGGCCTGCCCAGTCTTGCCTGGCTCTGCCCAGTCCTGCTCAGCACAGCAAAGCTTTGAATGATCCGGTTCTTGCCTGCTCCACTCTGCCTGGCTGGTGCAGCCTGTCCCCAATGCTGCCATGTGCAGTCAATCCTGTCCTGCCTGCCTTTCTGCTCTGTGATGTTCCCTGTGTCTGGGATGGTAATCTCCTCGGGAGGATTTTATAAGATGTCTCTCTCTAAGGCTGATGTGGGTACACCCTAGAAAGAACCCTGTGAAAGCCACCATAAGATATGCTAGGACAGGTCACCATGTCCCATCTCGTAGGACAGGTCGTCATATAGTCTCTTAGAAGACAGTCACCATAAGATTTCTTAGAAGACGGTCACCATACAACTTCTAAAGACATGATCAATACATAGTCTCTTAGAATTTGGCTACTACATAGTCTCTCAGGACACAGTCACCATATGGTCTTTAGTGCAGGGTCACATGTGATCTCAGGACACAGCTACTATGTAATATTCTCAGGTCTTGGTTATCATATGATCTCTTAGATCATATGATCTTATGACTTCTTGGGAAGTCATATATATACTAAGTCATGTCCATATTAAGAAAGTATCTCTTAGTATATTGTCACTGTGGAAACTTCATAGGACATTGTTACTATATAATCTCTTAAGACATGGTCACCATGTGATTTCTTAGAGTATAGTCTCCATAGGACATCTTAGGACACTGTCACCTGGTCTCTTAGGATGTGATCACTGTATGACATTTTTGATGTAAGACCTCAAAAGAAGAATCTATCTGAGCTTAGAAGTACATGTCACACTTCATACTTCTTTCAGCCAGCAGGATCGTTTCTACAGTGACCACTGTAATATGATAGGGGTTTTTTGTTTGTTTGTTACGTTATGTTACATTATGCTGTTTTATGTTATGCTTGATACATGAACTTGCTATGTGGAGCAGGCTGGTCTTGGCCCTGCTTCTGCCTCCTAAGTGTTGGGATTAAAGGCATGTACCACCACACTAGGCATTTTAGAGGATTACAAGAAGGGCCAGAGGCAAATGAAAGCCCTACCCCTACAGTCAAATAGATCATTGGATGTGCTTTTGAATATTAATCTTTTTCTACCACACAGACAGGAACATTTTTTCTCTTTGTTTCCTTCTTACATGGATAACTTATTTTTCTTTGTAAACTACCCTGAATTTCTTTAAAAGGAAGGTAGGCAAAAACCATGGGGAACACTTACCAGGCCTACACTTTGCAGTGTTGTATGGGTATGGGGCCCTCATAAGCTCTCACATGGCAGTTTCAAAGCTTCTCCAAGGCCTGTGGTGTTCTAGTCCACATACAGCTGCAGTCCTGCCACCCAGCAGAGCTAAGAACTTGGCTCAGCAGGGAGCAATTTTACCCAAAGGGAGAACAACCTTCACATTCTTAGAAACTGATTGCACTCACTTTGGGGACTTTAAGACATCAGGTTGGGGGGAAAATCTGCAGAAGATGAAATGGCTGACAGCTTTGGGTTTTTTAGATGTAAAGCTTGAACACTGAATATCTTAAGGCAGGAAAGGAAGAACAAAGCAGACACAGGAGAAAAGAAAACACACACAAATGCACATCAGGTTGCTTGCAGTGGCCAACATGGACACATTAGTGTAGTCTTTACAATCATTAAAAAGGAGCAGAAATCCTAGGGATCCCACTAAAGGTGAGCCTGAGAATACTGAGAAGACTTTTGCCTCCAAAGACCTTGTATTCCAGCTAGAGGAAGAAATCAAGGAGATATTTTTAACAACTACACAATTCAAAGTTCTCTGTGCCGAGTATTCAGTTGGCAATGGGAGACCACATTGGCATCTTTAATCAAAGGGTATTAAGGGGCTCCCTCGCCCTCTCATGAGAAGGGTAGAGGAGGATAAGCATACTGCACAGTGCTGGCCACTTCACTTGGATTCTGCCAGTAGTCTGAGGTGAACAGGTAGCAGAGATGACAGAGAGCAAGTGAAGAAGGGAAGCGTGTCCCCTGAGCAGTGGCAGAATTGGAGTATCTTATTATGCACGTGCCATATTTTCTGAGCCCCAAACATGGAAGAGAGTGTGTGGCTTCATCTGCCCCACCCCAGGACCTGGACAATGTGGAGCTGTGGGTCCTTCCTCTGGTTCTGCTCCCCATTCTGAGTGTGAGCACTCAGTGGGGCTGTGAAGGTCTAATGTGTGAAGGTCCTTTCTTACATCCAGCACAGTCTCCACATCATCCTTGCCCCTCCACAAAACTACACGTCTTGTTATACTTTTCAGTGACTTAAGTTCTTTTCAGGAGTAAATTCTACTCTGTGATCCCTTGTAATATGCCCTTCTCTACTTCAGTCACTGTAAGACGCAGCTAACAGATGCTTGGTACTGTTTTGATAAATCACTGGAGGAAGAGGAGAAGGCAGGGTAAGAATCAACCTCAGACTGTGGCCAGAGATGATTAACACAGTTGGTAAGAGAATCACAGAAGTCTAGAGATGCTACTGGTTTTGGAGAAATAGCAGCTGTCATTCTCTATGGTCAACATTCATTGCGCATGTCACGTCCTCAGCCTACGGCTCCTATTTATCCTCTTGGATTACTTTCCCCTTGCCTTTGAGACTCCACTCACCCATCATTTCTCTAGGTAGGACTTCCCTGGACTCATATCAGAGACTTAGTTGCTGTGGTGTTGCAGCACACCATTATTTATTGCTACATCTATTACTACTGCAGAGAGCATAACATCAGTTAACAGCATGAGTTTAGTTAGACACAAACTAAAACTGGTAAGGCATCCAGGGTGGTGTATTGTAAAACTGATCTTAATCTCTTATCAGTACCCCCTGTTTCAGAACAGCATCCTTGAAGGATGGCCTGAGAGAAAAGAAACTGGACTTCTCCAGACTTTGATTTCCAAGTATGTGTCTGACAGAGGAGTCTCTGAGACAATCTTAGGGCAACTGTGAATTCAAAACTATTTTCACAATAATAAGAAATTATTAGGTATTCTCTTTACTAAGTTGGTTTTTTTCATCAACTATGGTAAAAATTGCTGGCACCTTTGTATGAATCAAGACTATGCTATAGTAGGTGGATCTTATAATATTTACCCCATTCACTTATGGTAACGGAGAATGTCTGTCTCCAGAAATTTCCTTGATGAAGCAGTAGAAGGGACTAGTGGCTTTGAATCTTGAGATTCAAACAGCTGTTCAATCCTCCATGTAAGGAAATGCAAAGTAAAACTCCTGTCATTTCTGCCATGCACCCAAGGACTGGAGCTGTCGCAATGAAAGGCTCTTGTGAGACGGACCTGCAAGCTGCACCAGCTCTGCTGGCCAGACAGTGTCATTCTTACTTGAAAGAATGACTAATAAACTATGGCTATTCAAATTCACGTGTTTGGCAGATGCTTTGTCAAAACCAAGCAGAGACTGTCACATGTAGGGAAACACCTGACAATCCTTGTAGCTAATGATATGATTTGAGCTTTCAAGCCCAAATTATAATTTTGTAAAACATGTTTTATCAGTCAGTGTACTGAAGACGAAGACTCCTTTTGAAGTCTGACAAGTCCCACCTGTCTTTCTTCTCTTGCCCTACATTGTTTAAGCAAGTAAGTAAGCCAGGCAAGTCCAAGTATTTTCTTCCTGATGCCAACACGGAAGTTTAAGCCACACAAAGCTTATCCATGCACAGAGACATATACACTCCATGATAAAAACCAAAGCCACCCTCCCTTTCTTTATTTCATTCAAGGAATTTCAGACCTATTCTTTGACTTATGAGGTGAGGGGTGTGATTATTTTTGAAACCCATGCTTATCCGAGTGATGGGCCAGTCCTGCCTCTGACAGCAATCCTAAGGCAACAGGCACCATGGGCAGGATGCTCTATGTAGTGAGCACAAGTTAGGAGTCTTTTTTTCTTTGGCTTTTGTCTGGTCAACTGCCCTTGAAGCGGCTGCCTACTGGTCATGTGTCTTCAGGCTAGGTTACTGCCTGTGAACAAACTTAGCCTTGGAGCTATGTTGATCCATACTACATTTTCCAGAAACTGCAATGTAGATTTAGATGGCATAGATAATGGTCCTTTGGGAATAGAGGTCTCTAAAATAATATTTCTAGGTTTGAAGGTATATCATGATCTAGATCTACTTAAGTGTCATGGGCTGAACTATGTGTCTTTATTCTGATATATATTAAGGTTGATAGTGAGTGACTCCTATTCTCTGACTCTAGTTTGTGTGCATCAACAGCAGTTGACCTTTGCATAGAACCCCAAGGGAAAAGCCAGTACCACGTGTAATAAATGGGCCCAACAGGGTTTTCCTCATGTAAAGACTTGGCATGTGCTGAGGGTCCAGATCCATGTGCAGGTGGCTTATGGAATTCTGGGACTTACAAAGGCAATGCTATTGCTGCTGCTTTGCTTCTGCTATAAAAATAGATCCAGATGGCAGCATTATAGTTGGGGAACCCTCAATATCCCAAGGGATAGACCCTAATGAAGAGTAGCTCAAAATGTTTCATCCTATTTTCCCGAAGGAGACAGAAGATACTGAAAAGTTAGTCACCAAAAACTCTGGGGACATTGTATAATAACATCTAAATGGCCATCCCAGCTTCCCCAGAATGAGAGGTCTCTAGGATTTCATCATAGGGTAGCAATATAGAGGTGAGAGGTGAAATACCTAACCCTTATGAAACTGACTGGGATTCCTTGGACAGAGAAGCCTGAACATGACACGAGAAAGGACTGCTCTGAAGGATTTCTCATAACTACTCACCAACTTCCATTCAAATGGAAGACACAGAAATGGAAACAGAGGTGTGTGATTTGAGCTGATAGAAAATTTACTAAAGGAATTTATTCAACAGGAAGATGAAGTGGGAACCAAATGACTTTTGCACTTCTGTAACACTAGCTCAGAATTAACTTTAGCATCTGTTGAGAGGAACCAATTGGTAGGCATATCTCATGATCCCTAAATTAATAATTTATTAGGAAACCCATTTAATTTAAGATGGGCCCATTAAACATGCCGTCTGCAGCATTCTCGGGCTCATTTTCCCTTTCATTTCACTAGTCAATGTTGATGACACGTAAAGAGCCCATCCCACCATGGCAACAAAAATGCCCATGTCTTCCCTAGCTGCAAGACCTCGGAGGAAGAATGATAGCTATTTAGGGAAGTGGGCATAGTGTGGTGGGTTTACTGTTCTTATACTGAACATGTCATAGACCCTTACCAACCCCAAGCATGGCCTTTGATGATAATATAAGGCAATTCTTTTTAAGAAGAGTTATTCTTTGCATGAAGAATGAGATGAAACTCAAGTGTTCACCTGCCAGTGAAATAATTTAGGGAATAAATTATATAGGAGAAAAAGGTCCTCATGAGAGGCCACCCATCAGTCAGCCTTCCAAAAACATGACTCATGTACAAAATCTGATAGTGGATATTTTGTTAGTGGTGGCTTATTGAGACAGAATTTTTGCATTGTCCAGGATACACTTGAAGTTGCTGTCCTTGAACTCTTGATCTACCTAACTCTACCTCCCAAGTTCTAGGATTATAGGCATGGGCCGCCATCCCTGGATAAAAGACTTGATACTGGAAACTCTGAAATATGAATCTCACAAATCATTTATCTTGTGAACAACACTTGAAGAGTAGCAATTTTTATTTCAGCAGACTATGGGGAAGCTAAGGAACCCAGGACCAGATCACATGAGATGTACACAAGATGGTTCCAGGCTACTGCCACCCAATATTCTGATGTTAAGGAATGACAACCACAATAACCCTGTTGAGGACTTCCAGGGACACTAGCCACCAACTAAGTACAATTCACTCTTTATCTCTCTGTTGGTACATCAGCCTCTCTTTGTTATTGTATTTTCATTTTAAAAGTATTCACACAATATATCATAATCATAGTCTCTATCCTTCTCCAACTCCTCCAGAACCTCCCCACTTTACCTACCCAATTTCATGTTGTCTCCACAAAACTAAAGAAGGAAAGAAAGAAAGGAGAGAGAGAGAGAGAGAGAGAGAGAGAGAGAGAGAGAAAGTGAAACACAGAAAGAAAGAGCATCATGACTGGGAAATGGCAGCAGGGAGACAGAAAGAAAGAAAAAAGGAAGGAAGGGAGGGAGGGAGGAAAGAGAGAGAAGAGAAGAGAAGAGAAGAGAAGAGAAGAGAAGGGAAGGGAAGGGAAGGGAAGGGAAGGGAAGGGAAGGGAAGGGAAGGGAAGGGAAGGGAAGGGAAGGGAAGGGAAGGGAAGGGAAGGGAAGGAAAGGAAAGGAAAGGAAAGGAAAGGAAAGGAAAGGAAAGGAAAGGAAAGGAAAGGAAAGGAAAGGAAAACCAAAACAAACAAAAAAGCCAATGAAACAAAAGCCCACAAAAATCATGAAGTTCATTTTATGTTGGCCAACTAATCCTGGGCATTGGGTAAAAAGGAATTGGTTACTCCTATAGTATTTGTATTGCCCTGGGGTGTAGTTGATATAGCTAGTGACATCTCATTGAAGAAAACTGACTGCCTCAACCCTCATAACCCCAACCCCAATTTTAAATGGCTTCTTCTTTAGGGGTAGGACTTTGTGTTGACTTCCTTTCTCAGTGCTGAGATTGTACTGCTCTTGTGTGTCCTGTCACAGTCTCCGTGAGTTCATGTACATAGCAGCCCTTTGTGTCTGGAAGATGCTATTTCCTTGGAGTCATCTACACTTTCTAGCTCTTACAATCTTTTTTTTTTTCTGAGTCAGGTTTCTCTGTGTAGCCCTGGCTGTCCTGGAACTCACTCTGTAGACCAGGCTGGCCTCGAACTCAGAAATCTGCCTGCCTCTGCCTCCCAGAGTGCTGGGATTACAGGCGTGCACCACCACCGCCCAGCTTCTTACAATCTTTTTACTTCCCCTTTCACTTAAATCCCTGAGACATCTTATGTAGGTTGAGTGTTCTAAAGTCTCTCACTCTCTGCACATTATCCAGGCGTGGGTCTCTGTGTAATTTCCATCTATTTCCAGTAGCAGCTTCTTTGATGAGGGTTGAGCAATGTCATTGGGAGTGTCTTAGGTACTTTTCAATTGCTGTGACAGAATACTATGACTAAAGGATTTAATTTGGGACTCACAGTTCTAGAAGGTTAGAATCCATGACTATCATGACTGGGATCCTGGCAGCAGACAGGCATTAATGATTCTGAAGTAGTATCAGAGAGCTGAGAGTGCACAACTTTATCCATAAGCATAAGGCAGAGAGCAAGCTAACTGGGGATAAAGTGGGTTTTTAAACCTCAAAGCCTACCTCCAGTGACACACCTCCTCAACAAGGCCACACCTCCTAACTCTTCCCAAACAGTTCCACCAGCTGAGGACAAACTACTCAAACATATGAGCCTATGAGCACCATTCTCATCTAAACAACCATAAGAAGCCATTTTATTGCTATCTTCCTCTAGCAGAATAATGGTTGTAGGTTTTCATGTAGGGACCATGACTTACCAAGTCTCAATTTTTTGACACTTTAGCTGTGTCAGATATGGGTTCCACCTTAAATTTAAAAATATAAATGTAAGGAATTGGTTACTCCATAACATTTGTGCCATGATTGCACCCACATAACTTGTAGGCAAGTTGCTGTTGTAGGTCACAGGGTTCATAGCTGGGAGATCTTGATGATTCCTATTCTTCTTTGGAAGCATGTAAAGTACTTTTTAGCACCATGAACTCTAGTTAGTATAGTGGAGCTTAATTATACACAAGCTTAATTGTACACAAGCTTAATTTTTCCATGTTTAATGACATAAGTAAGTTGTATCTTTAGTAACAGGGCATTATCATCACTTGTAGAGAGTATGTAATAGCCTTGGCAATAGCCTGTGATTCTTTGGCCAGTATAACAAGATGTAATCCATTCTTGACACTAGATGTTTTACTTGATGGCATAAATATCTAGATGTGGCATTGTCTTTCTCATTATATTCACCAGTCTCCTTGAAACTGTAGCCTTCATGGCCTTCATATTAATTCAACTTACAGTTATACTCAGGTACCTAGAAAAGCTAACAAAGGCACCTTAGTATGTTTAGGAAAATTGGCAGAAATAAAACAGTAAATGAGAGTGTCTTATCTTAGCTATCAGAACTATTATCTTATATAAACTCTCCATGATCATATCATTCACTGCCACAAAATGTCACATAGTTGGAAACATGACCTGATTCAATGAGTAACAAATCAAATTCAAGTTGGTCTTTGCCACCCCAGTTCATTTCTCAAACTAGGATCCTATAGACCTTTTCCATATACATGCATATGCATGTACACACTTTCATATGGTTAAAATAGCTACAGTTTGATGTACTTTGAAACAAAACCAACAAGTGTTAAGCATTATTATCCAAAATTTACTGAATGAAAGGGTGGTTAGTCCAATGATATCCCTTGTTAGTGGTCCAATTTGGTTATTGTACAAACCCAATAGACAATTTGCCTAAATATTATTTGTCACAGCCTTGTACCATCAATAGAGTCCCCATATCTAATATCATGAATATTGACTCTATGTAGTAGCAATTGCAAAGTATTTTGCTCTCTTACACATTTGGTTACTATATCATCTTTGGTGCCTATTTTGATGGCCTCCCAGCCACAATTTGCCTTCACATTCAAAGAAGCAGAATATATCTTTACTTGTCTCCCTGTGGGATTTCTCAGAATCCCTTCCAGCATGCTGGGTCTTTGCAGGTAAGCTCATAATCATATTCAACTTCTTCCAGGAACATAGGTAAGACATTACACTGATGATGCCCTCCAAGGTTATTTAAAGGATATATGCACACAGAATATGTAATTCCAACTGGGGCTCAGCCATTATATCTCAAAAGATTCATAGACACGAATTTCTAATATTTCACTACCTCTGTATTGATGTAGGCCCAATAGTCATTATTTCTTTGTTCACTAATCACCCCACTTCGAATGTGCTCCCTATTTTTAACAGTTTGTAACATTGTTCCAATGGGTTATTTCATTTATGGTCACCAGAGAACCCCCTTTTCTGTAGAAGCATTATCTTTGTACCACTGTTGATGACAAGGACTTATATGTGACTTCCAGAGCTCAAAGTTCCAGAGTTCCCTACTACATATTATTAAACTCACAATTTTTGACTGCATGCTTGGATCTTCTGAAATGGATAGGAGCTTTCATGATTCCTTAAACTCAGACTTTGTTCATATTTATCAGATCAGCATTTACTCAGATGCCATTATGTCTTAGAGCTTAGAAGGCAGCAATACAAGGCTAATGTGGCCACAGGAGTACTCTTTATTGAAAGGGAAAGGGTACTTACAGGATTAAAACACATCTTAGGACCCTTGGTACACCTTATATGCAAGAGAGTATGATTTCCCTTGTCCACAATTCTTTGACAGAAGCAGTGGTTTCAGGAAACAGCCCATCACTGGAGTCAACTAAATTATAAAGAAGGCAAAAAGCAAGTTCATATATTTCATGTATAGCAGGTATGACAGAGACTGCTGGAAAGATGTTTGTCTCCATTTTCTTACAAGATGTGCCTAACATCCAAGGTAGAACCCAAAGCCAGTGAAACTGGCCAAACCTCCAGAGTCACTGCAACACCACAGAATGTTCTGTCTCATCAGTGTTTTTAAAGAACATTTTAAAGAACATTGGGCCATTGTCAAATGTAGAGATACTTGGTTGAATTAATGGTTTTTACCCTTTGTGGGTAGAAACCTCAGAAAGATTTCTTTATCTAATCACTTGATTCCAATGAGCTCACAGATATTCAACTATAAATTAAGAAAACACAGACTAACACAAAGCCACAAGCAAAGCCTAATCAAACACCCTTATTATCGCAGCATTACAGACATGGCTGACAGTAACCAAAGCACTCATCTGACCTCTCAAAGTGCATAATCCTGGGACTATCACTATGTTTCCCAAGTGCAGTTAAATTGATGTCACTTAAGTTATTTTTCAAGAACCTACTACAAGGTGGGCCCAGAGGCTGGATAATTACAAAGGGAAACAGCAGTTAATAGATGAACTGAAAATCTGAGCAAGAGGCAACAAGACTACCCTGAGGAAGGAAGAGTGAACAGAAGACAGAGAGGAGGAAACTATATTAGGCATGCAAGAGAGAATCTGGCTCATTCTAACAACTGGAAGCAGCTTACTGCAATTAGAGAGTAGAACCTCTGATAGCTGATAGAATCAAGGAAACAGAAACCTCTCAAGGCTTCTCAAATGAAAGAGATTTAATGGATGTAATCCTAAGCAACTACAGTGGAAAAGTTAGGACAACCAGGGGACAGACAAACAACTCAACCATCAGGACTGCAGGGAGCCAGAGGAGAAGTAGAATCACAGCCCACACTGAGTTCATTTGGCTGGGGCCACATTGTAGTGATGACTTCCTGGTGGGAGCTGGAGCCACAGAAGGAACAGGAAACAACATGATCTGAGGTAGGAGATGGCTTGTGGCAATACCCTCCTATATGAGTAGGAGGGTATGAGTAGGAGGGTATCAGCTTCCTTTGATGAGCCATACCTGGTGGAAGTTGGCTAATGTGGAAGCCTGGGAATATATTTTTCGGGGTGACGCTGACTGTGACAAAGAAAATCTGGGGAAGGAAAGCATGGGAGGGTGACTGGGCAAACCACACAGGGATGCTTAGGAAAGATGACATCAGAGAAGAAAGCCACAATTATATCAGTCAAGGTCTTCTGGGCTCTTAGACATAATGGGGAATCCATTGAAAGGTTTGAAGATGGGTTGATTTTTGTCTTGAAAGATTACTAAATCTTTTGATATATTTCTTTTCATTTCAGTCTCTGAGCACAAAATTGCAAAGGCTTCATTATAGTAGATGCAGCATGAGAACACTGACGTCCCATTTAGGTTTGGTGAGTCAGGGTGGATCTGGAGACTAGGAAAGAGAATAATGAGGCGTCTGGGATCATGTCATCCAAGAACCCATCTGAGGGTATCAGTCACAGTTTGCCTGGAGAAGAGAGCTCAGAGGGGGAACTATGACAGCTGTCACAGCATGTGAAAAGCTGACACGCAGAGGATGGGTGGTCTGATCCCTTGATCTTTCCAGAGGGAAGTATGAATTGCTTGGGGAGGTAGAAGGAAGGCAGATTCTATTTCAGTTTGGAAGAGAGAACTTCTTAACCACTAGACCATTTCAGCAGGGAATGGCCTTCCTTCTCCACAAGATAGCAGGTGCCAGGGAATCCATGGGAAGCTTCTATTGCTTGGGGCAGAGGAGTACAGAAGATCCGTTGCTTAATATAGAGGAGTTTGAGCTCACACTCGCGTGATTCATTGAACATGGGGCAATGCTGGTCTTTGATCCCTGTGGTTATCGGTGTGACAGGGACAGACGCATACACATCCATGAACTCCACTGACAAGACCCTCTTGGAGCTTCCCTTTCCAAGAAAAGAGATCTGTCCATTTTATATTGCGATATCCACAACACTTCACATAGACACGGTGCTTAAAATAATGATATTCAAAAAGCAAAAGACCAGAAATAATTAGAAGAGAACATGAATGGCAGCCATAAACCTCATCCTCCTGACAATGAATGCACTGCCCATTTTGCGAGATAATGAGAGAATACCATTGGGTGCCTGAAATACATTTTCATAAGCAATAAAATGAATGGATGCTGATGGCATCTTGCATCTCACTCACTTATCTCTCAGGAACCAGTACCATGCTGTGGACTGGTCAGCCACCTCTAGCTCAGTGGGAGGAGCTGTCAGCTACCCAAGAGCACCCTTATCAGCAGAGGGTGGTTTGGTGGTCCCAGTGAGCATACATGAGTCTCTCGCCTGGGGTCACTCTACAGTCTTCTCAAATACCACCAAGTTTTCTGCATGTGGCGTGTCTGAGGTGGATAGTGCCTTACCCTTGGACAACTGTTATAATTAGAGGCCCTGTAAACGTTTGCTGAAACACTACGAGAATTGACAAGCTCTTGCTGTTTCAATGTTAAATGTCCTCCACCAGTTTCTGTGTTTTGACCCTTGTTTTTCAGTGTGTGGTGCAGTTTGGGTGGTTGTGGGACCTTGGGGACTGTAGTCTATCTAGCAAAAGTGAAATGGGAAAGGGCCTTGGGATGACTCCTGCTTCTGGTTCTGGGGAGGTTCTGTGCTTCCTGGCCACCAAGATGTGAGGAGCTCTGAGGGCTATGCCCTCCATTGCTCTGACCTTCACCATAATGGATTGCAGCCATGAGCCAGCATGAACCTCTCTCCTCCTGTAACAAATGTTACGAACACACAAGAATCTCACCTCTACCGAGAACAGCCTAAACTGACCCTTGGCATTACAAGGAGAAGAAGGCTAGTCCAGTAACCAGGATGTTGAGTGTCAGATTCCTCAGTTCAGACAGAAGACAAATTAAGTGATTAAAAGTCCTCTTCAGAAAGAACTTTTTTTTTTTTTTTTTTTTTTTTTTTTACTATCTGCGCAGTTTCCTCCCTGGAGATAAAAGACAATGATAATCTGGAAATAATGGGCCAGGTTTCATGGTTTGTGAAAGGTATTTTATTCTTTCAAATAAACCCTTCCCCCGTGCACTCCTTCCTTTGTTGATTTGTTTTATTTTATCTGGATGGTATGAACCTTCCTGAGCTTTATTTGCTGTGTCCTCATCTAACATTGTAGCAAAATGAAGCAGGCAAAATCCTTCCTTCTGGCTAGCAACACTATCAGGAAAAGAGGTTGGCCTCACCGAAGACACCCAGTGCTTATTGAATGGGTCCAGCTCAGTCCAGCATTAAATAAGAAATGTGAACCTTACAAAACTAGTTCCAAAGCCAAGGCTTCTTGGAGACGTCTACAGCACAGAAACAGGTGCCTGAGCCCCTTCCACTGTAAAACCCAGTTTAGCCTCCAAACTCTTAGAGCCACAAGGAGGCTGCACTCCATAGCCCAGTTGCATCACCAGCCCAAGAGGCAGGGAAACCTCACAGTAAACACAGCCCCTTCAGGGGAGATCCCCAGCTCTCACAGTCACAGTTTTCTGTCGAAGTGGCATTTTCCCAAAACATTATGTAAAAGCATACTGGAGAAGATGCTGAAGACTGTTACTTCCTAATTTGATTCTGCCGTTTCCAGTAATGGGAAACCACACATCAGCCATCCATCTTAATAAGTGACAGACGCATTTCATTACAACTTCCTTAAATAATTTCTTGTGGTTTTAGAAGGAGGGGAACAAACAAGAAAAAATAGTGTTTTGTGCTCTCTTGCATGTCAAGATTTCAGGAGCCATTAAACAAAGCAAGAGTTCCTCTCCGGTTGAGAATTAAGCGATCAGTCGCTGCCAAGACAGGAGTGTTTCTCAAAAACACTCCTCGTTGGTCCAAGGCAAGGAAAGAAAAGCTGTTAGACTGTGTGCTGGCAAATGGGTAATAACAGTACATGCGACTTGACAATTTGTATTACACTGGGCCCCACCCACATGACACATTACAGCGTGGAGAAGGGTGAATCTGTAAATGGATTCTTCTCAGCTTTGTAGCTCTCTGCAGAAAGTTGGGTATACAAAACTCCAGGACAGCAAAGTAAGAAGACACTGGATGCAGGAGATTTCAGTTCTGGTCTTGTTACTCCTGCTTATGAGCCATGCAACCTTGACAATACAATGACTTCACCTCTTGGTATTTCCAACACCTGTATTGTGATGATACAGTATGTGTCAAAGTAACTTGGCAGGATTATCATGAGGATTAAATGAGACAAGGGAAAGATGTGTTAAACTATAAACATTCACAAGGACACCATCACAAACAAAAGAATTCTTTCCTTCCTCTTCCCTCCTTTAACTCTCTTTCTCCTGCTTTCCCTTTTCTTCCTTTCTTTAAATCTTTCTTGTTTCCTCATTCCTGTATCTCCAGTGTGCAGAACAACACCTAGCTGGTATTGTTGCTTATTTTTTTTTTAATTTAAAACTCTATAGTTAATCTTATGTGTCAACTTTACTAGGCCACAGGACATCCAAGTATTCAATCAAATATTATACTGAATATTAGATCGAGTACATCTGATGGGCATTACCAGGTGATCTTGGTATTTGAATAGTAGAGCAAAGTAGTTTGCACTCCTTGAGCGGTGGCCACCGTCCAATCAACTGCTGACTTAAAACAGAGCAAAGTAACTGAGAAAGAAGACACTTGGCCCAGCTGGCTGGCTGTGCTGGGACATCGCTCTCAGCCCTTAGACTGGAACCTCGTCATTAGATCTCCTAAGTTTCAGGCATTTGGACTTGGACTGGAAATTATACTACCAGACCTCCTGGGTCACCAGCTCACAATTTCCAAGTTCTCAAGCGGTGTAATATGTGATCCAATTATTTACAAGAAAAAATAGATGTCAGATATACAGGTAGATACTAGAAGACGATGATAGACTAATAGGTGCTAGGTAGATAAACAGACTGACAGATAGATAGATGATAGATTGATCATCCATCTGCTGAATTCTGTTTCTTACAATAAACACAACACAAAAAATGAAATAATAATAATAATAAAGTCACCTCAGTTGGCTTGACCTTGTAAGTAGAAATACAGAACTGAAAATGGAAGGTGAGTGAGAGAAATGTCATGGGAAGTTGAGCTCTAACTGTGGCTTCATACTCGAACCTGTGAGCAGGACCCTTCAAGGTTGTACGCCTTATCTCAGCTCAGCTGTTCTGCTCTCTTCTGATTATGTGCTCTCCTCATTATGTGCTCAGCAGTGTGCATGCATTATCCCACTTAATCCTCGCAAGCCTGCTATTATCTGTTCTCTGCCCTCACCTGAAACTCTCAGTCTTAGGAAATTCAAATCACCTTCTACCGTCACGAAGCTGGCGATAGACTGGTGTAACCAGACTCAACTCTTCACCACTACACCAGCACTTCCCAGCTGCCTCTGTGCTGGAAGGACGATGGCTGTGCCATTTAATGTGGATTTTAACAGAACCCAAGATGAGCAAATGTAGACACAATAGGATGAACTGACACATAACAGAACAGCACTCTGCCGAAGGTTCTTTAAAGATTTTGATCCAGATTTCTATTCTTGTTCTCTGGATTGGTTCTTGTCCATGTGTCAGCTACATTTCAACCTGGCTGAGCAAAATGAGACTCAAACACAATATGCATGGCCAAGATGGTCCAGAGGAAAAGGAGAGCCAAATCCTCTCCTCTGGAACTTAGGGCATACTAGTTCCATGCTCATTTGGACCAACCAAAGAGAATCAACATGGTCAAGATATGGTCACACATTGATTAGTGTAGGCTAGGGTCATTTCCTGCCCTTACACAACACCCAGGCAAAGATTAAATTATACTAATTGTCCAAGGATAAGATGATCAGCACCTTAGCTACACCACACACAGGAAACTTGGTGCTATTGAGAGAAGAGTGGGGTGTGTAACCAACACCAGGATACCCACCACCATCCCCTCTGCTAAGGTGCTAGGACCCCCTTGAATAACAACTAACAGCCTTTGTTGGCTTTTTCCTCTGAGCCAGATATAGCCTGACCATCAGCATCCTTTCTTCTTTCCAGTCACACAGTAGTCCAGCAGACATTAAAGAAAAACAGACAAAGAAACAAACAACCCTACCACACAGAGCACTACTGGATTGACATTTCAAAACAAATCTGATGTCTTTCTGGTCTCCAGAAAACTTGGAGTGGTAAAGCTGGAAAATGACCACCATGAATGTATCAAGGAGGAGGGGGAGGCACTCACTCAGAGGAGAAGGGATATAATGTGTGCAGAGGTTATACATGGTCTCAGAAGCCTAACTGAGGCTGACCCTTTGACCCTTCCATTTCCAGAGACATCAGCCCAATGTGAGGCTGTTCCTTGAAAGCTTGTTTTATCGCAGTCTCTAATGCCCTTGGACCAGAGGCTCCTTCGCTATTATTTTTCTCAAACTCTGAGCCCCTTGACATCTGCGGTGCTCTGGGGCTCCCAATTCAACTCACCCTTCCCCATCTCCTTGGTCATCTCTCCTTTATTCATGCTCAGTCTGATCTCAGTCTCCTTTCCTGTAGACACTAGGGAGGAGCTGTGTTTAAATATTCTTATTTGTAGCCCGCCCAA
This sequence comes from Apodemus agrarius, assembly GCA_964023405.1. Lineage (NCBI taxonomy): Eukaryota > Metazoa > Chordata > Mammalia > Rodentia > Muridae > Apodemus > Apodemus agrarius. The sequence continues at coordinate 118,084,714 of OZ030011.1, read as the reverse complement.
AGCATAGCTGTTGTTCAATATCTATCTATTAACAATAGTAGCCATATTGATAAAGAATTGTAATCCCCGGAGCTGTTAATCAAATGCTCTTTTGACTACTTCTAAATTCATTTCATCTTGAAATATTTATAGTTCTCAAGCATCAGCAAGTCGCCTGGTTGCTTATTTTCTACTTGTTGGTACCGTGAGATTAGCAACCAGGCTTCTCCTTGTTCTATAGATTTTTTTTTTTTTAGTCTTAAAAGCATAGATGTTTCCTAAACCTCATGAGGTTAGGATGAAGTAGTTTTCATGGTCCATATTTTAATGGATGGAAAAAATACAATATACTGAAATACAATACATAGTATCTTGGACAGCAGTAACAGAACTAAGCCTACATTTCAGTTTCTTGGTAACCCTTGCCTTTTTTTTTTTTTTTTAGTATAGAATATAGTTTATTCAGGGCTTGGGGAGGGGAGTTAAGAGAGTAGTGGAGGCAGGGAAAGGCATAGAGAAGGAGAGCGTAGAGAAGTAGAGGCCGGCCATGACCAAGTGGAGAGAGGAGGGAAGGGAATGGAGAAGGGAAGAGCCCAAGAGGGCAAGAGGCACGAGAGCATTCCTGGGTTTCAGAAATGTCCCATCATCAAAGTCTTCTTTTTTTTTTTTTTTTTTTTTTTTTGGTTTTTTCGAGACAGGGTTTCTCTGTGTAGTTCGGGCTGTCCTGGAACTCACTTTGTAGACCAGGCTGGCCTCGAACTCAGAAATCTGCCTGCCTCTGCCTTCCAAGTGCTGGGATTAAAGGTGTGTGCCACCATCGCCCAGCATCAATGTCTTCTAAAAGGCATGGAGGAGGGGCTGAGTGCAGAAAAAGTGAAGAGAGAAGGAAGGGCAGATGTGTTGCATCTACTGTTGCTATGTCACATGCTTGGTCAAAAGTTTTCCTGGGAACTCTATTATTTATTCTGGTCTTAGGTTGTTACCATTGTTCTCCCTGTACAGACATACAGGAAAGTGGAGGTGGTTGACCTGGTGACATCAGTCTGTAACCCCAGCTATGGGAGAGATTAGGACAAGAGAATTGTAAGCCTAAGTCTAACAGGATAACAGAGGGAGGTCTAGGCCATCCCAGGCAGTTTTGAGAGACCCTGTTTTAAAATAAAAAATAAAAAATAAACAAAACTAGAGGACTAGCCTAAAGAGGACATTTGTACCACTTCCTCTGAGGCTCAGGAAACATCACAGAAGAGAGGGTGGGAAGAGTGGAACAGCCAGAAGATTGGAAGGAGTGCTGTGAAGTGCCATTTCCTAGATATGACAGGTTGTTATGCCCGTGAACTCACACCAGCAGTAGCTACAGACACTAGACTGGGCTCCATCATGGGTGTGAGGAAGAGTCATAGGCCCCACCCCTCCCTGCAGACTTGTATGCAGTTAGTGGAAGCTGAGGAGGGGAGTCCTATTTGTCTATGGTATAAATACTAGTAAGTGTCCCTTGCTCTAGTATATAAACCCTCAGTGGGATTCATGCAGGCAATCCTAATTGAGTGCAATGAATTGCAAAAACAGAAAGCATGAAAGCAAAAAAAGGGGCCATCTTGCCTCGGGACACCGCGCGAACTGCAGGGTGGCTGGAGTCAGGTGCGTGGACAGAGACCTAGCTTAGCTTAGCTCTGCAGGAGATCTGGGCACCTATAGCTCAGCTGCGGTTGCAGACTGCGGACTGGCTCTCTGGGCTGGCAGCGAGGTGCCATTTGCCTCGGGACACCGCACGGAATGCTATCAGCTGAAGTCAGGTGCGTGGAGAGAGACCTAGCTTAGCTTAACATAAATAACACTGTTAGGCTCTGGCCGGCACCCAGAGTCAGAGGAGATCGGCAGATCTGTGCACCTACAGCTCAGCAGCGGTTACTGACCTCTGGGGACAGGCTTGCTGTGCTTTCAGCGGGGCCGCCATCTTGCCGCAGGACACCTCCTGAACTTCGGGCTGCTGGAGTCAGGTGCGTGGACAGAGACCTAGCTTAGCTTAGCTTAGCATAGACAACACCATCAGGCTCTGGCCGGAGCCCAGAGCCAGAGGAGCTCTCGGCAGGAGATCTGCGCACCTACAGCTCAGCTGCGATTGCAGACCGCTGCTGACCGGCTCTCCAGGCTTGCAGCGAGGTGCCACGAGGTGCCATCTTGCCTTGGGACACCGCGCAGACTGCTAGCGGCTGGAGTCAGGTGCGCGGACAGAGACCTAGCTTAGCATAGCATAGACAACACCTTCAGGCTCTGGCCGGGGTCCAGAGTCAGAGGTGATCAGCAGGAGATCTGTGCACCTACAGCTCAGCTGCAGTTGCACACCGTTGCGGACCAGCTCTCCGGGCTGGCAGCGAGGTGCCATCTTGCCTCTGGACACAGCGGACTGCTGGCTCCTGGGGTCAGGTCATGGAGGACGACTAGAGGCTGGGATCAGGAGCACGGACGCCCTCTACTACAGCAGTGCCAAAGGACAGGCTTACAGGAGCTTCAAACTCCAACCAGTAATAATAAGACCAACTAACTCCAGAGATAAACAGATGGCAAAAGGCAAATGTAGGAACGTTACTAACAGAAATCAAGGCAATATGGCACCATCTGAACCCAATTCGCCAACCACAGCAAGTCCTGGATACCCCAGCACACCAGAAAAACAAGAGTTTGATATAAAAGCACTGGTCATGATGCTGCTAGAGGAACACAAAAAAGACATAAGCAAATCTCTTAAAGAAATGCAGGGGAACATCAATAGGGTAGAAGCTCTTACAATGCAAACACAAAAATCACTTAAAGAACTCCAGGAGAATATGGGCCAACAGATAGAAACCAATAAAGAGGAAATGAGAAAATCAGTTAAAGAAATGTAGGAGAACTTGAAACAACAGGCAGAAGTCATGAAAGAGGGAACACAAAAATCTCTTAAAGAATTACAAGAAAACACAAACAAACAAATGGAGGAACTGAGCAAAACCATCCAAGATCTGAACACAGAGGTAGAAACAACTAAGAAATGACAAAAGGAGGCAACTTTGGAGATAGAAAACCTTGGGAAGAAATCAGGGGTCGTAGATGCATACATCAACAACAGAATACAAGAGATAGAGGTAAGAATCTCAGATGCTGAAGATACCATAGTAACCATTGACTCCACAGTCAAAGAAAACACAAAATCCAAAAGGCTTGTAACCCAAAATATCCAGGAAATCCAGGACACAATGAGAAGACCAAACCTAGGGATTATAGGGATAGATGAGAGTGAAGATCTACAACTTAAAGGGCCAGCAAATATCTTTAACAAAATTATGGAAGAAAACTTTCCTAACTTAAAGAGAGAGATGCCCATGATTATACAAGAAGCCTACAGAACTCCAAACAGACTGGACCAGAACAGAAATACCTCCCATCACATAATAATCAAAACCCCAAATGTACTAAACAAAGAAAGAATATTAAAGGCAGTAAGAAAAAGGCCAAGTAACATATAAAGGAAGACCTATCAGAATCACACCAGACTTCTCTCCAGAAACCATGAAAGCTAGAAGATCCTGGGCAGACCTCATACAGACCCTAAGAGAACACAAATGTCAGCCAAGACTACTATACCCAGCAAAACTCTCAATCAACATAGATGGAGAAATCAAAATATACCATGACAGAACCAAATTTACACAATATCTTTTTACTAACCCAGCTCTACAAAGGATAATAGGAGGAAAACTCCAATACAAGGAAGGAAACAGCACCCAAGAAAAAGCAAGACAGTAACCTTCTTCCATCAAACTCAAAGGAAAATAACTACTCAAAAACAAAAATAACATCAAAAATGTCAGGAAGTAATAATCACTATTCCTTAATATCTCTTAACATCAATGGACTCAATTCCCCAATAAAAAGACATAGGCTAACAGACTGGATACGGAAACAGGACCCTACATTTTGCTGCTTACAGGAAACATACCTCAGAGTCAAAGACAAACACTACCTTAGAGTAAAAGGCTGGAAGACAATTTTGCAAGCAAATGGTCGCAGGAAGCAAGCTGGAATAGCCATTTTAATATCAGATAAAATTGACTTTCAACCCAAAGTCATCAAAAGAGACACAGAAGGTCACTTCTTGCTAGTCAAAGGAAGAATCCACCAAGAAGAACTCACAATTGTAAACATCTATGCTCCAAATGTAAGGGCACCCTCATTCGTAAAAGAAACTTTACTAAAGCTCAAAGAACACATTGCACCTAACACAATAATTGTGGGGGACCTCAATACTCCACTATCCTCAGTGGACCGATCAGGAAAACAGAAACTAAACAGGGACACGGAGAAACTCATTGAAACTTTGGACCAATTGGATTTAACAGATATATATAGAACATTTCATCCTAAAGCAAAAGAATATACCTTTTTCTCAGCACCTCATGGTACCTTCTCCAAAATCGACCATATAATTGGTCACAAGACAGACCTCAACAAATATAAAAATATCGAACTAATCCCATGCCTCCTATCAGATCACCAGGGAGTAAGAGTGTTCTTCAATAGCAACAAAAACAACAAAAAATCCGCATACACGTGGAGGCTGAACAATATTCTACTCAATGATACCTTAGTCAAGGAAGAAATAAAGAAAGAAATTAAAGATTTTTTTAGAATTTAATGAAAATGAAGACACAACACACCCAAATCTATGGGACACAATGAAAGCAGTGCTAAGAGGAAAACTCATAGCCCTGAGTGTCTCCAAAAAGAAACAGGAGAGAGCATATACTAGCAACTTAATGGTGTACTTGAAAGCTCTGGAACAAAAAGAAGCAATTTCAACCAGGAGGAGTAGAAGACAGGAAATCATCAAACTCAGGGCTGAAATCAATCAAGTTGAAACAAAGAGAACCATACAAAGAATCAACAAAACCAGGAGCTGGTTCTTTGAGAAAATCAACAAGATAGATAGACCCCTAGCCAGACTTACCAAAGGGCACAGAGACAGTATTCAAATTAACAAAATCAGAAATGAAAAGGGAGATATAACAACAGAAACTGAGGAAATTCAAAAAATCATCAGTTCCTACTACAAAAGCCTATACTCAACACAACTGGAGAATCTGGAGGAAATGGACAATTTCCTAGACAGTTACCAAATACCAAAATTAAACCAGAATCAAATAGATCGTCTAAACAGACCCATAACCCCCAAAGAAATAGAAGGGGTCATAGAAAGTCTTCCAACCAAAAAAAGCACAGGACCAGATGGTTTTAGTGCAGAATTCTATCAGACCTTCAAAGAAGACCTAATACCAATACTCTTCAAACTATTCCACAAAATAGAAACAGAAGGAACACTACCCAACTCATTCTATGAAGCCACAATTACTCTAATACCAAAACCACACAAAGATTCAACTACGAAAGAGAACTACAGGCCAATTTCCCTAATGAATATTGATGCAAAAATACTAAATAAAATACTTGCCAACCGAATCCAAGAACACATCAAAACGATCATTCACCATGTTCAAGTTGGTTTCATCCCAGGGATGCAGGGATGGTTCAATATACGGAAATCCATCAACGTAATCCACTATATAAACAAACTCAAAGAAAAAAACCACATGGTCATCTCATTGGATGCTGAAAAAGCATTTGACAAAATTCAGCATCCTTTCATGCTAAAAGTCTTGGAAAGAGCAGGAATTCAAGGCCCATATCTAATCATAGTAAAAGCAATATACAGCAGACCAGTAGCCAACATCAAGGTAAATGGAGAAAAACTTGAAGCAATCCCACTAAAATCTGGGACGAGACAAGGCTGTCGCCTCTCACCATATCTCTTCAATATAGTACTAGCTAGAGCAATTCAACAACATAGGGAAGTCAAAGGGATACAAATTGGAAAGGAAGAAGTCAAACTATCACTATTCGCAGATGATATGATAGTATACTTAAGTGACCCAAAAAACTCCACCAGAGAACTCCTGCAACTGATAAACAACTTCAGCAAAGTGGCTGGTTATAAAATCAACTCAAGCAAATCAGTAGCCTTCCTATATGCAAAGAATAAGCAGGCCGAGAAAGAAATTAGGGAAATGACACCCTTCATGATAGCCACAAACAATAAAAGTATCTTGGAGTGACTCTAACAAAACATGTGAAAGATTTATATGACAAAAACTTCAGGTCTCTGAAGAGGGAAATAGAAGAAGACATCAGAAAATGGAAAAATGTTCCATGCTCGTGGGTTGGCAGGATTAATATAGTTAAAATGGCAATCTTACCAAAAGCAATATACAGATTCAACGCAATCCCCATCAAAATCCCAACTCAGTTCTTCATAGAGTTAGAAAGAGCAATTCTCAAATTCATCTGGAATAACAAAAAACCCAGGATAGCTAAAACTATCATCAACAGCAAAAGAACTTCTGGGGGAATCAATATCCCGGACCTCAAGCAATACTACAGAGCAGTAGTGTTAAAAACTGCATGGTATTGGTTCAGTGACAGGGAGGCGGATCAATGGAATAGGACTGAAGACCCAGAATTGAACCCACACATCTATGGCCAATTGATCTTCAACAAACGAGCTGAAAACATCCAGTGGAAAAAAGATAGTCTTTTCAACAAATGGTGCCGGCTCAACTGGAGGTCAACATGCAGAAGAATGAGAATTGATCCACTCTTATCTCCTTGCACTAAGCTCAACTCCAAGTGGATCAAGGACCTCCACATAAAACCAGACACACTAAAACCAATAGAAAAGAAACTGGGGAAGACCCTTGAGGACATTGGCTCACAGGGAAAATTCCTGAACAGAACACCAATTGCTTATGCTCTAAGAGCAAGAATATACAAATGGGACCTCATAAAATTACAAAGTTTCTGTAAGGCAAAAGACACTGTCAAAAGGATAAATCGGCAACCAACAAATTGGGAAAAGATCTTCACCAACCCCACATCCGACAGAGGGCTAATATCCAATATATACAAAGAACTCAAGAAGTTAGACCCCAGAAAACCAAATAACCCTATCCAAAAGTGGGGTACAGAGCTAAACAAAGACTTTTCACCTGAAGAAATTAGGATGGCTGAGAAACACCTTAAAAAATGTTCAACATCATTAGTCATTAGAGAAATGCAAATCAAAACAACCCTGAGGTTTCACCTCACACCAATCAGAATGGTTAAGATCAAAAACTCAGAAGACATCAGGTGTTGGAGAGGATGTGGAGAAAGAGGAACACTCCTCCACTACGGGTGGGACTGCAAGCTGGTACAACCACTCTGGAAATCAGTATGGCGGTTCCTCAGAAAACTGGACATGATACTTCCAGAGGACCCAGCCATACCACTCCTGGGAATATACCCAGAAGATTCACCAGCATGCAATAAGGATACATGCTCCACTATGTTCATAGCAGCCTTATTTATAACAGCCAGAAGCTGGAAAGAACCCAGATGTCCCTCAACAGAGGAATGGATATAAAAAATGTGGCATATATACACAATGGAGTACTATTCAGCCATTAGAAACAATGAATTCATGAAATTCTTAGAGAAATGGATGGAGCTGGAGAATGTCATACTAAGTGAGGTAACCCAGTCTCAAAAGAATACCCATGATATGCAGTCACTGATAAGTGGATATTAGCCTAGAATCTTGGAACACCAAAGACACAATTCACGTACCAAATGATGTCTGACAAGAAGAAAGGAGTGGACACTGGGGCTGGAAATGATCAAAGCATCAGTGTAGGGGAATACCAGAACAGGGAAGAGGGAAGGGGTGGAAGAGGCAGCAGGGGCAGGGAAAAGGGCATGTGGGACCTTTGGGGGGTGGGGAACCAGAAAAAGGGAAATGAATTGTAAATATAGAATATATCCAATAAAAAAGAAAGAAAGAAAGAAAGAAAGAGAGAGAGAGAGAGAGAAAGAAAGAGAAAGAAAGAAAGAAAGAAAGAAAGAAAGAAAGAAAGAAAGAAAGAAAGAAAGAAAGAAAGGAAAAAGAAAGCAAAAAGGGGAAAGAAGGGTTCAATGGGAGGGAGAAAGGAATAAGGTGAAATAATGGGGAAATATTAACTCTCTCTCTCTCTGCATGCCTGTGTGTGTGTGTGTGTGTGTGTGTGTGTGTGTGTGTGTGTGTGTGTTTGTGTGTGTGTGTGAAATTATGAAAGGTAAAAGGTTTTTTTTTTAAGTAAAGTACTTTGAAATAAAGAGTTTGGGATACAGTTCAGTAGTAGAAGCCTTGCCTAGTACATAGAATCCCCTGAATTTAATCCCCAGTGCCCCCACCAAAAAAAAAAAAGAAAATTAAGAAAAAATAAGAATGAAAGAAGAATGTACTATTGAAAATTATGTTTCTAAGTTGTCCTGGGCTAATAGCAGCAAAACTGAGAGTCAACACTCATTCTCTCTCCAAACTCTGTCCCAGTCTTTATACCACAGTGTCTCCCAGTGTGAACAATCCCATGTGCTTGCAAGAGCTTAGGAAACTGCATCTGGGGTGGTCAGAGCTGAGCATCCCTGAGGGCCTGACTACACTCTCTGTTGTGATGGCCTCTGTGGATGCTGTGATGATGGTGGTAGACATAGCGTGGGGAATGACACCTTCTGACCGTCTAGCTGTCACTGCTTGACTGAGAGGCCTTGAACAATTCTACTTCTCAGAACATACCCACAAGGAATTTCAACTGGATGAGTGGATAGATTATTGAACACACAGCAGAGGGGCCTGCTGATTACTTAGCTATCTGCATCTGATCATCTTAAAGGCACTTTGGAGGTTAATGAAGATCTGAGGAGTGCTAGCCCAACTGCTGTGGGACAAAAAACCCAGAGTTTAAAACCCCTGCCTGCCTGCAGGAGAGTACAAGTCAATGACTGTTCGGTCTGGGTGGACTGCCCTTGCCTGGTGCTGGAGTCAAACTAAAGTGTGACCCCTCCTTCCAAGAATCATCTGGAAATGGAATCACAGGACAAGGTGGGATCCAAAGGAACTCCTAGACCAGAAATGAGAGGAAGGGAGAGAAGGAGAAAAAGAGGGAAGGAAGGAGGGAGAGAGGGAAGGAGGGAGAGAGGGAAAGACGGAGAGAGGGAGGGAGGGATAGGGAAGAAAAAGAACAGGAGGTTTCCACACATCCAGGACCCTCCTCTGCATAATGAGAAGCCAAGCAGAGTCAGCATGGAATAGAAAGGTTCTGAATTAGAAACCTGAGCCAATGAGCCGAAGGTCAGCTCTACAGTGACAGTGGCCCCTGAGTGACATTACAGAACACGTTTCTTTCCCTGTGCAAACTGCAGGTCACAGGCCACATCCCAACTCTTCCACAAGTCCAACTACCTTCACTGTCCAGTGAGGTAAAGCAGACGAGGAAGAACAGGCTGACATCACAAGGGGCCTTTGAATTGCTCTGCCCAATACGTTAATTCTTCTTTCTCACCAGGGAACAATACAGTTGGTGTGAAAGACTGCTTACTCCTGTGACTGGACTATCTTGAAGGGAAGGAGCACCTAATAGAAATTTCATGAGACTGTACTATGGGTAAAGTTGTAAACGGGTATAAAATTATAAGACTTTTTAAAAAATTCTTTAATCTTTTTTTACAGTCCAGTCTTTATTCCCCCCCCCCCCCCCCCCGGTCTGCCCTCTGACTGTTCCACATCCCATACCTCCAACCACCAACCCTCCCCATGCCCTCCCCCCCACACCCACCCACCAGACCTCCCCACTCCCTGGGCCTCAAGTCTCTTGAGGGTTAGGCTCATCTTCTCTCACTGAGTCAAGACCCAGTAATCCTCTGCTGTGTATGTGTTGAGGTTTCATATCTTTGACTGTTGTATCAATGCTTTCTATGGTATCTTCTGCATCTGAGATTTTCTCTTCTATCTCTTGTATTCTGTTGTTGATGCTTGGATCCATGATGCCTGACTTCTTTCCTAGGTTATGTCTTGAGTTGTTTACTTGTGTTCTCTATTTCTTTAATGGAGTTATTTATGTCCTTCTTGAAGCCCTCCATGAAGCCCTCCATCAGCATCATGACCTGTGATTTTAAATCCAAAACTTGCTTTCCTGGTGTGTTAGGGTATCCAGGACTTGCTATTGTGGGAAAACTGGGTTCAGATGGTGCCATATTGCCTTGACTACTGTTAGCAATGTTCCTACATTTGCCTTTTGCCATCTGGTTATCTCTGATGTTAGTTGGTCCTGTTGTCACTGGCTGGTGCTTTCCCCTCCTGTTTGCCTGCAGGCCTATCTCAGCAACCCTGGGTGACCTGCTTTCCCCTGGCACAAATTGCTGTGGTACTGCTGAGTTCCTGGGTACAGGTAGAGTCCTGTTCTCTAATCTGGTGATCCCGGGCCTACCAATCTGTTACACAGTCACAGGAGCAAAGATGGCGGCCGAGACCCACTCTCTTGTACTTGTATTTATTTGGGTATGCAGCTCTGTGGCCCCGATCTACTCTCAATGCAGGCTGTGCTGGCTCTCTCCTCTGTGCAGCTGGGTGTATAGCTGGCTTCCTGAGCCACTTGGAAATGGCACACTGTGGCAGAGGATGTTCCTGATCCAGAAGTGGAAACCAAAAGGCTCCTGCCAGAGGCCTCCGGACAGAATCCTCTGATCTGCATGACCAGTCTCACCTGTGCTGGCTGCTGGGTGGATTCTTAATTTCTTTTTTCTTAATTTCTAATTTTCTTTTAAATTTTTTATTTACTTATGTGTATTGTTTTTATGTATGTATTGGTACCACATGCATTTGGTACTCACAGAGGCCAGAAGAGGGTGTCAGATCCTCTGGGAATAGAGACAGACATGATTGTGAGAAATTAAACCAGATGATCTGGAAGGGTGGTCAGTGCTTTTAGCCGCTGAGCCATCTCCCCATCCCACCATCTCCATGCCCCCTCCCCATGTCTCATTCTTTAACCCCCCTTTTGATTCTCTGTCGGTCCCCTCTCTATTCTCAAGACCTCTGCCCATATTCACTCCCACATAGGCATAGCCAGTCTAGTCTTGTCTTATTGGATTCATCGAGTATGGTGCATCCTGATTCCAGTCCCCAGTAGTGTTTAATTCTGGTTTAATGCTCCATGTGCCCTGGCCGTAAAGAACCACTAGGACTTCTGGACAGTAGAACTTTTGCTCAATGTGATACTCCTGGGCTCTGCTACCTTCCTGAAAAGGGTTCAGTTTTGTTTGGGTTTAGAAATAACATGGAACAAGGGGCTTTGAAGTCCTCTTTCTATACACTTAATATTTCTTCATATTCCTCGGAATTTCAGAGAAATTACCACTGTTGGTGGTATAAACAGACCATCTTGTTTTCTCCTTCCAAACACTGGCTAAGCCCTCTAATATCAAGCCAGAGGTTTAAAGCATTCTTCAGAACTCTTTCAAAACTGATTTAATCACCGAAACATGATGTTCCCACATTAGCTGTGACTTCAGGGCATTCACACTAATCTCTGCCCACCAGTGTTCCAAGAGAGAAAGAATTATTGACTCGGAACCAATTGGTCCCACTGCTGGGACAGTTATCAATCTGTAGTACCAACATGTGTTCCACTGGGATTCCTAATTTCTGCTCAGTCCTAGCTAGCTAATGGTGACTTCAAGTTTACTCACTAGTGAGGCATCCTGTCCTCACTCAGGATTGACCTAGCCCCCACCCCCCCAGGGTAAGACAGACTACATGACATTCAGGGACTGCTTTCTTGTCTGTCAGCCATCATTAATAAGGCTGTCCAACCCCAATAGGTAGATACCAAATCAGTCCTGTGCTCAAGGCCAAGGCTGAGTGACCAGAGCCTAGCTCCAGCCTCTTAGATACTTCAAAGTCATTCTCTACTGAGGTCCTAACACCTTCCACAGAACCTTCACTGATGAGGCCTCGATGTCTGACACCCACTAAACCCAAACATTTTCTTCCCTTCTTGGTCACAGAGGATGTTTAAGCATGTTCTTCTTCTATGGCAGCTTCAGTCTCTTGGATCTGTGGGACACCAAGCAATTTTACCCACCTTGGTCTCTTCCTCTGCAGTTCTGCCATTACCCTCAAGCAAAGAAAAAGTCAAGACAACCATTGTCTCCTGAGGATCTGTGACTGCTGCTTCCTGCCAATGTCCCTGAGTAAGGAAACAGAAGCCTGGGGGAGAAAAACACTAACTGCTAACTTCACAGGGTTGGAGCACACGCCATTGCTATTTCAGTAACTCGTACTGTGGTAACTCATGCTGTGGTAACTGAATTACTACAGTTGTGGCCGAGAAGCTCTGCTTTGTGGATTCTTATCATCCTCTCTCCACAGAAAGGCAGGAAAGGGCCTCTGGTTGTCTGTGACTGGACCATCACGCCTCTTCTACCCACCAACAGGCTGCCTCTGTTCCCTCTCATTAGGAGTGGTTTCATTTGGGCCTTGCTCTCTTACTAGACTGTGAGTTTCTTGAAGGCAAGGTCAGAGTTTATCAGGAAATGGATGTTTCTGTGAAATCAGCTGATGCAAACTGTTTATTGATGAAGGGATTATTACAATACAGAAGTGTAGAAAAGATTTAGGGGATAATGTAGGAACCCAGATCTAGCAAAGATGAGGAGGGGTGGGGTGAAAGGTCATGTTAACAGCACCCCAAAGGAAAGCATGGGGCAGAGTGTAAATACCCAAAATGGTCTGTGAGGGATCTGTGGAATGTCGCTCTCCCAGCATCAATCGCCTCCGGTCAGTTGGACTCGCCACTGGCCAAACCCAACCAGACTTGAGGTCATAGGTCCAACTATGCCATCTGTACTTCCCATGCTTTCTGTAGCCTATAGGGCTCTGGATATTGTGAGAGCCCTTGCTGACCCATAAATCAGCTCTGGCCCTATCCCTGGTGGGTCTTATGATCCAGACAGGACAAGGGAAGGAGTGAGGAGCCATGTCTCTGTGAGTCTTTGTCACCGAACTACTGCTGATTCTGACCTCTACAAGCACTCAGTGTGGAATACCCACTCCTTTACTTTGCAAACTAGCTTGGGTTATTTAGGGCCTGGACCTGGAGTATGAACTCTGTAAAGACAAGGTTTATATCTTGTATTTTCTATGGTTATAAATACAGTATGGTGATCATATGGGCACTTGATATTTGTCAAGAGGGTGCGTGAGCCATTAGAAGATCTTTAAGTGAGCAGTGACAAAGTTCTAGCCATGCCTTGTTCCTATTAAGATTTCTTGGGGTCAGAAGCACCTAGAATTGGCCATAATTTCTTGTCTCCTTCTTCCCCTCCTTCTCATAACTGAGAAATGAGAAACAGCCCCAGACATGCTCCAAGAGTGAACAGATGCTTCTGGGATATAGAATCTCATTCAAGCATTTGTTCATGCACATAAAAATTATTACTGAGACTATCCTGGATTCTAGGCATATCTATGGATGGATGGGTGGATGAACAGATGGACAAACAGACAGATGAGATAGATATCAGGAATATAAACTAATATAAAATTAACAAGTTTAGTAGTCTTTTCCCCTTGAGATTGACATTAGAAACTCACAGAGACATGGCTCCTCAGCCCTCAGCCTGCTCCATCAGCACTGAGGGCTTTTTGCATTGATTTGGGACATTTCCTGACCTTTACTCCTCCTCTCTGGGGGAGGCCCAAAGCTAAGAAAGTTGATAGGAACAAAAATATTGCTATTATTCATAATAAAACTGTTAGTGAATAACATGACTATCGTATTAGTTGAAAAATAAGCTTCAGAACTCAGCAGATTTGTCTGCCCTCTCCCAGAGATTCTGGGTCCACACGTTCATTATGGAGAGAGAAGAGAGCTGGACTGTCTGACCCAAGGTCTCTCAAACACATCATTGAAGTAGGCCACTCATTCCTCTGAGCACAGCGAAGGAGCAGAGAGAAGCTACAGTAAAACTACAGAGAGAATCAGCAAGGGAGAGGAACCCTCCTCCTCTTCCTCCTCCTCCTCCTCCTCCTCCTCCTCCTCCTCCTCCTCTTCCTCCTCCTTCACACATGCATACACATACACACACACAGATTGTACACTCATTTGTTCTTCAAGCACAGCACTGAGCTCTTCTTCCCCTGTGCTAGTGACTCACAGGTGAAAGAAAGATGATAGAGCTCTCACAGAAATCATCCCCTCAGTCATGAACTCAGTTACAGCTTCCTGAAGCTTAGCATTAGAAGAGGAGGCACAGTTTCATGCCAATTCCAAGCAAGAACATCCGTCCATCGATAGATGCCTTTTTCTGTCCTCTGTGTCTGGTAAAGAAAACTCACTTGCTCTAATAGTGCCTGTCCCCCAGTCTCGCACCGTCCTAATCACCACCTCAGGGTGCTCAAGAGGAACTGAGTCTCCCTCTGTGGAGAGAATGGGGTCATTAGTTGTTCTCCTCATCTTTACAGCTGCTAGGCGGTCCCCTTATATAGTCACATCCTGTGTCCCCCCCTGTTCCCAGTACCATGTTCCCTGTCTCTTCCTTCCAATAGGAAGGGCCACCAGGCTTTCGCTTATTTCTTCCACAGTCTCAAGACTCTTTGCCAGAATATATCTGGCTGATATCACAGGCCTCTGAGTTCAGAAGGGACTCAGAGGAAGTGAGATGTGGCATTTAACATAGAGAAGGCATAGAAGCAGGAGAGGCACTGTAGGGAAGGAGGACTTTACTGGGAGAAGGAGCAGGGCAAGACAGTGACAGAGAGGAAATGACTAAAGTCCATTATGTACACATATAAAACCATATAAAATGATGATGATGATGATGGTGATGATGATGATGGTGATGATGATGATGATGATGATGATGATGATGATAAGTAGATGCAAATAGTTTGAGTGGTAATTTCAGTAGGAAATTTTCTTAAAAAGGAAGAATGGGAAAGTAAGTCACAGGAAGGAGCCAAGCCATCCTGTGGAGGGTTAACAAGCAGGTGACTTGTTTTGGGCATTGGAGCTCTATCCCTCTGGGATCCTCTGAGACAGTCTTTGTACAACACATGTCACAATTGTATTTGAGGAACAATGAAGTGTGCTTTTACCAACTGACACCTGTCTCTCATAAAACAAAAGTTGCTTTTCACGTCTTAAATGAGATAACTCCCTGTGGTAGTATGAATCAAAATGGCGACCTCAAGGAAGCTCCACTCCCAGCTTCTCTAACATGCCCAGGATCATAGGATCAGAGATGAGGAGGATGCAACATCTGTCCCAACACTGGAAGTTACTGGGATCAGTGGGATCCAGGCATGCAGGAACTCCACCAGACCAGTGGCTCAGGTTCCTTCTGGTCTGTCTAGGCTGGTGCCCCGAGGAGACCTTGGGTGCAAACTCTGTAGCCAGTCCCATAACACCCAGAGGAAGCACCAATCCCAGGCACTTTTACTGTCCCAGGATCCCAGCTTCCAGGAGCTTTGGTCACACCAGGATCTCAGGGTCCCAGAGGTGGCTTGACTCTGAGGAGGTCAGATACACCCAGAATCTCAGTATCATAGGGTCCCAGAATCACAGGATTACAGGGACAGCTTGACTCTGTGGAGTTCTGACACAACCAGGATAACAGGAAGGACAGGCTCCAGTCAGATATAGGGAGCATAGTTAATAGTAGAGATAACCAGATGGCAGGAGGCAGGCAGAAGAACATAAGCAACAGAAACCAAGGTTACTTGGCATCATCAGAACCCAATTCTTCTACCATAGCAAGTCCTGGATACACCATTACACTGGAAAAACAAGATTCAGATCTAAAATCACTTCTCATGATGATGGAGGACTTTAAGAAGGACATAAACAACCCCCTTAAAGAAATACAAGAGAACACCAGCAAATAGCTGGAAGCCCTTAAACAGGAAACACAAAAATCCCTTAAAGAATTACAGGAGAATTCATGAAATTCTTGGGCAAATGGATGGAACTAGAAAATATCATCCTGAGTGAGGTAAAAGAACACACATGATATGTACTTGCTGATAAGTGGATATTAGCCCAAAAGCTCAGAATACCCAAGATACAATTTACAGACCACGTGAAACTCAAGAAGAAGGAAGACCAAAATGTGGATACTTTGATCCTTCTTAGAAGGGGAATCAAAATCCCCATGGCTCACAGCCAACCAATAGACTGAGCATAGGGTCCCCAATGGAGGAGCTAGAGAAAGGACCCAAGGAGCTGAAGAGCTTTGCAGCCCCATTGTAGAAACAATAATATCTATCAACAGTACACCCAGAGCTCCCAGGGACTAAACCACCAACCAAAGAATACACATGGAGGGACCCATGGCTCCAGCTACATATGTAGTAGAGGATGGCCTTTTCAGACATCAATGAGAGAAGAGGCCATTGGTCCTGTGAAGGCTCTATGCCCCAGTGTAGAGGAATGCCAGGTCAGGGGAGGAGTTGGAGGAGGGGGGATGGGATAGGGGGTTTTCAGAGGGGTAAGGAGGAAAGGGGATAATATTTGAAATGTAAATAAAGTAAATATCTAATTAAAAAAGAAAAGAATACAGGAAAACTCAATCAAACAGGTGAAGGAAATTAATAAAACCATCCATGATCCAAAAATGGAACTAGAAACATTAAGGAAGCCACAAAGTAAGACAAGCCTAGAGCTAGAAAACTAGGAAAGAGAACAGGAGTCATAGATGCAAATATCAACAACAGAATACAAGAGATAGAAGAGAGAATCTTGGGTGCAAAATATACCATAAAAAACATTGACATAACAGTCAAAGAAAACATAAAAAGCAAAAAGCTCCTAATCCAAAACATCCAGGAAATACAGGACACAATGAGAAGACCAAACCTAAGGATAATAGGTATAGAAGAGAGCGAAGATTTCCAACTTAAAGGGTCAGTAAATATCTTCAACAAAATTATAGAAGAAAACTTCCCTAACCTAAAGAAAGAGATGCCCATGAACATACAAGAAGCCTACAGAACTCCAAATAGACTGGAACAAAAAAGAAAATCCTCCTGTCACATAATAGTCAAAACTCCAAATGCACTAAACAAAGAAAGAATATTAAAAGCAATAAGGGAAAAAAGTCAAGTAACATATAAAGGCAGGCCTATCAGAATTACACCAGACTTCTCACCAGAGAGTATGAAAGCTAGAAGATCCTGAGCAGATGTCATATGGACCCTAAGAGAACACAGATGCCAGCCCAGGCTGCTATACCCAGCAAAACTCTCAATTACCATAGACAGAGAAAACAAGATATTCCATAATAAAACCAAGTTTACACAATATCTTTCCACAAATCCAGCCCTATAAAGGATAATAGATGGAAAACACCAATACAAGGAGGGAAACTACACTCTAGAAAAGGCAAGAAAGTAATCTTTCAACAAACTCATACAAACATAATTCCACTTCTAACAACAAGAATAACAAGAAGTAATAATCACTTTTCCTTAATATCTCTCAATATGGAAATTAATATTGCCAACATATCCCAATTGAGTGAAATTTAAAAATATGAAGAATTAGAAATTTGTTGGCTATAATCAAGCGGTCTCTCTAATTTGGTAATTGGAGAGATATGTCCAATATTGTGCAATCCATATATACTTTCTGCTTGTTTGTATGTGACAGTGTCTTACTGTGTACTATATAATGGTCTTGAAATCATGCTTCTCCTATCTCAGTCTCTCTTTTAGTAGGATTGTTTATTTGATGTTTTATACTATACTATGGTTTTCAGAACAGCTTACATATTTCAAAATTATTTATACTGCCAAAAGAAACATAGACAATTAATTTGGGAGGGGGTTTGTCAGGGAACAACAAAGAACGAGACTGAATGTTTTTCTTGATATTTATAATTATTGTATCAACTTTGAAGATGACCTTATAAGTTACTCTTTTTCTGAGATGAATGATTTTCAAAATCATCACAGCCAGTGAACCAGATTCTCACTTAATGTCTGTGCGACCCTCCAAGCAGAACCATTGTTCATTGAAACAGTTGATGAATGACTTCATGAATAGACCATCTTAATACACACACCATTTCTTATATGAATGTAACCTGTTCCCTGTGGGCTGAGAATGATGACAGTCACTCAAGTCAAATAGCTTTGACTATAGCAGGAAATCTGTATCCAAATAATTGTGCCTACAGTTCATTCCTTGTCGCATGAGAACTATCAACTCTTAGCTACCATGTAGGTAAAATCCTTTGGTGATGTGAGGGACACTGAAGTACAGCCTTATTTCAATGAACTTCAATGTCTATTTGAATGTCAATTGTTATTTTGGGTTTGTACCACAGTAAGAGCCAAGATTTTAAGCTTTACTAAAAACAAAATGAACAAACAAAAAGACTTTATCTTTTTATATTCATTTAATAACATGTCTATTATTTTTATGATTGGTATAAAGATATATATTGTGTTGAATATAATGAAAATTAAAATTAAAATAATAGAAAAGAATGGCCATCACAGGCCTATAGGGAATGACAGTAATGGGGGTGTGGCTTGTTGGAGTGGGTGTGCCCTGTGGGGGCAGTGTGTCTCAGTCTCTTCCTGCTGCCTGTGGACCAGGATGGAGAAAGCTCAGCTCCTTCTCCAGTTTCAGGTCTGCTTGGTGCCTCACGCTCTCTGCCATGATAACAGACTAAAGCTCTAAACTATAAGCCACTTCAATAAGAGTTTTCCTTTATAAGAGGTCATGGTCACGGTGTCTCCTCACAGCAATCAATATCCTAAATACCCCCCATTATTATGAAAACCAATTACACAATGTGTATGTTCGTGCTCATGTGTACATGTGTGCATATGCAATATATGTGCTGATTGCCTTTTTTTAAAGACAGCATCTCTCATTATTCTGGAGGCCCTAGGGATCCTCCTGTGTCCATCTCCCTAGTACTGAGATTATAGGCATATGCTTCTGCATGGGTTCTGGGAGTTGAACATAGGCCTTTGTGTGCTCGTAAGGCAAGCATCCTCTAGAATTCCTTCATTTTAAAGTTCTAGTAAAAACAAAGAGGCCTGGGTTGAGTGTTCCATGCACTGGCTGTGTGAACGTGGCTGTTCACAGCTCTAAGACTCAGTGTCTGTCTTCCTGCTCCACATAGTGAGAAAGGGAAATTCCAAGGGTCTATGACCTGTGTTCGGGATTCCTTGAGCGCTGGGGAGCTTTCCTTGGGTCAGCAGGGGAGGGTGAGATGTTGTCTTCCTCCGCACAGTCCAGGCCCCTGCTCTGCCCTTCCCTGCAGTGCTCGTCACATCGTTTGTAAGGTCTTCCTCTGCACACAGACTGCTGGTTCCACCAGCATGTAGCCATGCCATTTTGTCCCTTCCGTGTGTCTGAGACATTTCTTAAATAATGGCTGAATTTAACCCAGCCATGACTCTCATCCCCTAGGAATATGGGAGTGAATTAAACGCTAGAGAGAAAACTTGATTTTCTGTTTTTGCGAAAGAAACCTTCTACGAAATTGTTTTGCAGGTAGATTTGCTAGTGTGGGAGAAGCAGCAAGCTGCCTGTAAAGGAGCGGCAGCCACCTCTCCCATCGGTCCATTTACCGGCATCTGGGCCAGAACTGCTGCTGGGCATACGCTCAGGTTGTCAGTGAAGCTCTTAGCCATTTGGAAAGCACAATAAACTCTCCGCTGCCATCTGTACCATCCCACGCTGGAGGCATTCCCTCCCCAGACCTCACCTGCTATCGGAGGCTTCCTCTCCCTGGGATTGGAGGAAAGGGGCAAATCCACCCTGAGCACGCTTCAGGTGGCTCCGGGACCTTGCATTCCTCCTGGTGACCTCTCTCATGTTGCTCTTTGCATGGGCAACTCCAGCCATTACATTAGCAACACACAATTACACCTTCAAGGTAGATTCAAGTTCAGGTGCTGCCAGGACATAAATACCTTAATGAGGTGACAGCCATGCAAAACTTGGAAGTGGTATAAATCAGGGCTCTGATAGATAGGAAGACGGGCTGGCAGGTCCATGCCCCCATATAAAGAAAGCTAAAGGAAACGGGGAGGAATGAACTGAGAGAAAGGGGAAAGAGGAGGAAGGGAGGGGAAGCAAGGGAGAAGGGAGGGCTAAGAAAAGGGAAGGGGACACAGGGGAGACATACAGACGGAGAACCTTTCCATAAAATCACTGCTTATAGCACATGGCATGGTTCCTATGAGTGATTTCTGATTTTCACCCAACACTCGCAAATCACCCATACTGCCTTGGCTCCTCTGGGGGCTTCTCCTACCTCCAGCCTTCATGTGCAGCAAGCACTCCTCATTAGTCAGAAGACGAACTGACTGCAGGCTACACCTCGCCCATGATGGTGAGGGCAGATAGGGCTTCTTCCGCACAGACCCTTAGCTTCCGTCGGGTTTCTAAGGGAATATTAATCTCACGTCAGAGACACGAGGGCTGGAGGCCACCATGCAGCGTCTCCAGCAGCAGCCAGGACAGGAGACCGTGTGCTAGCCATACAGTGAGAGAAAGCCGCCCAAAGGATCTCTAATGGCATCTGGCTATGCTCTCCACTGACTGCACAGCAAAAGTACCCTGGCCACTCCGGTGCATACATGGATCCAAATATGTTGGACTGAAGCTGATGTTTACCCTAAGAAAAGGGCACCACACGGAACCCGAAGTCAGAGGTCACGTTTACAGCAAATGGTGAGCAATGCGCCTGATCTGGTTTCCATGCACTACTGAGGCTCCCAAGAGTTCAGTGGCCACACTGTGTACACAGTCACCTGTTTCAAAGGGCAGCTGCCTGCAAGGATGCTCAAAGAGTACCGGCCTGTCTACTCAGCCCCACCATATCACCAGCATGGCTGCCAGCAGGGACAGAAAGAGTGACTGTCTTTACCTACCTTAACCCGGGGATGTCGGGAACCAGGAAACATCCAACAAAAGTATAAGGGGAGCCACAAATGCAATTTTAAAGTTTACAATAGCTATGCTAAAGATTACAAACATATGGAGTTAATCCCTCCTTAGAAGCCTGGGCCTCCCCTTGGGTGTGTGCTGCTGCCTTTTTCTTAATAAATCCCAACCTTGCTTCAGAAAATTAATCATAATAATGTATTTTACTTAACTTGAAAACAAAACATGAGGGTTTCAACACACAAACAATGCAAAGTTGAAACGTCTTAGAGTCGTTTTCCTGACAAAGGCTAATCATGTGCATATTTACAGGCCACATGTCAGTTGCATGATGCTGAGTCTCACGTATGAAGTGGCTAGCGTAATGGACTGCCTGGCGCTGGTGGGAGCTCCAGCCGTTCCTGCTCCCTCAGTGTGAACAAGTGAAGAGAAGGCTCTCTGACGAAATCAGAACCATAAATCATGTGAAGACACAGGAATCAGCAACAGCAAGTGGGACCACACCCAACACGAAGATCCACTCCAACTCGAGCAGAGTCCTCAAACCCCCGAAGGGACAAAGGTCTGTAAGGCCCGGATCTATTTTGGTCCCCAAAGACAAAATGTGGCTAGGACTTGGCTGCAAAATGCCTTGCTAAGAGTTGCACTTCCTGGCTTATGGCTTACCTCATTTGGCCTGCAGACCAATACCTCATCTTTTAAAATTTAACTGGGCATCCATGCATAAAAAATGAGTGATTTTTACATTAAGTCTAAGTTTCCAGCTTCTCCTGAATTATCAGATTTGGGAAAATCTGGGCCTGAGATTCTGCAATTCAGCACACTGCCAAAGCCAATACACCTGCCAACCACCGGCCTTTCCTCCTTCACAGGCCAAACACCTGCTCTCCCAGACCCGACACCCCAAATCCCAAATCCCACAGTGCCCCACATCCCAAATCCCACAGCGCCCCACACCCCACTGTTGTCCTCACATTGGCACACTCGTTCTCTTATTATTTATTCATTCATTCATTCATTCATTCATTCCTTCTTCAATCATTCATTTAAGATCAGAAAGGAAGGAATTTCGTGCCCCCCATATGTGCACTGAAGGGGGGAAACAAGCAAGGCGGGGTCCTCCACATGCTCTCTCTGGCTTGCCTTTCTCGCTGTGACCTGCCTTGAGAACCTTCACACGAGCGAGTGACTCATGCGGCTCTGTCCCTACAGCCTACCTGGCAATGACTGTCCCGGGTGCTTCTGCCACCTTCGTTCCTCTCTGGAAGTCTGAATGTCTCCATTTGTCTCCCTTTGTGTCTGGGTTTAAATTCACCATCTCTTCCCTGAAAGCAATGGAACTATCTCCGGCTTGACGCTGCTGTACGTCAGTGACCCCAGAAAGGAAAGAAAAATCAAACCTCAGTTGTTCTGGCTTTTCCCTACCTTTATTCAGCCCCATCCCCACCCTACAAAAAGGTGACTCTGCCTCTCACAGGCTGAAGTACTTAAATCAAACCACACCACCATGCAGTGTGCAAGAGGCTGATTGGGGGTGGGGGGAGTAAGTTCTAGGCCAGCCTGGGATAGCAAGACCCTCTCTCAAATCAGTAACAAGCCACGCAGGTACCTTGATCATTGGGGCACTCCAGCAAATTGTCCCACCTTGGAAAACAGATTCTACTAACTCTGTGTGACAACAGAGGACTTTCTTCTCACGGGCCATATTTTGTTATAGCTCTGCCCCTGAACCCCAACTATGAGGCAAAGAATGTAGGACTGGGCCTGGACTCCGTCTTTGACATTTATACATCTCTTCTGCATGTGGTAGCTCCTTACAGCCACAGCTGGTTACCTGCATGGCTGTACCTGCTCTACGCCTCAGTTTCCACATCTATGAAGTAAGAACCAAGAACTGTAGTTCAGGTCTTAGAGTTATATGCCTTCCTCAGCCACACAGGTCCTAACCCATGAGATGCCATGACACTACTCAGCTACAATGAATAAGCACAGCTGTAACCAGCACTAGTCAGCCTTGGACTAGTGTAGCCTTGGACAGGCTACACTAAAGATGTCCACCAAGGCCAACTCAGACCCATCCAGACGTGCATGCTCAGAAGCAGCCCTGGGAAGCTACTGATGGTCAGCCTGGAGTTTATGAAGACTTTCTCCATAACATTTGGGTGATATCTCTAGACCTGGACCAAAATGACTTTCCTTTCTCAGAACTTGTCCTTACAGCCATGATTAAACATGGGCAATGTGCCTACTCCTGGAACGGGGAGCTGGGTCAGCCTCACCCCCAAACCACACAGGCAGCAATGGGAAAGGCAGGTAACATCGGGAAAACAGAAGGTTCTGCTGTCTTCTGTTACTGCTGTTTATTTGTCTGGTTTTCACCAGACCAGGATAGACAGAGGCTGCATAGGCAGAGCCAAGAGTTGTCTGCTTAATCCTTTCTTGGGGTGCTATGGCTTTCCCTTCTCTTCCTTCTGACCTATCCATTGGCTTGACAGAGACCCAATCCAATGTTTGAGAACCCCCCTTCCTTCACAGATACCACAGATGCCTTCACACTGCCCCTGCCCAGTGGCCCTCACAACAAGTAAAGAGAATGACTAGTGTCAGATATTGGGCACATTCAGCGCAAGTGGGCGGGTCTTTCTGCATTACAGAGCAGGTGGGGCTGTGGCTGGGAGACATGCCGCTTTGCAGAGCTTTGAGTGTTTATTTGGATTAATGGCTTTCGGAGCTGCCAGATTTCAAATGTAAATTAAATATTTATTGGTGATAGGTGGCAAGGAAAAAAAAGTCTACTTTGGAAGTAATTACTCATGTGTTCCCACGCAGCTGTCACTGAGGCGCAGCTGCATTTCAGTCCTGTAGCTGGGGACCCAGGCAGAAACAAGCTCCTTCAGAACTCCTCCCTCTCTAGGGCTGCAGCAGTAGCAGTTGAAAGGTTTAACTGGGAATTAATAATTTTGGCTTTAGGTCACATACATGTATACGGTGATCATTGTAGATCCCATTTTACAGATGAGAAAAGTGAGACTCTGGGAATAATGTATTTCATCTTGAGGTAGCAAAGAAGGAGTTAAATCCCATGCAGCCTAATTCAAGGAGGAGGGTGTTTTGTTTTCATTCACTTGTGTGATAGGGGCAGAACTCAGAGCCTCGTGCATGCTGGATAAGCACTGTAGCCCTGAACCACAGTCCGACTTAATTCCAGAGACACATCTCTGGCTAGGATGCTACTCTGCCGCTCGGCCCCGATCCTGATAAGCATCCCTAAAACACACATACAACCTGAGGTGAGAGATTCTCAAGTTACCAGCCTCTTCGTGGACATCACCTCTTTTTACCAATAATCGATGAAGTAGGTAGTACTAACTCCCTTCTGAAATCTCACTTCCAGATCAAGGATTACAACCCTTGAGATGGTGTGGGCGGAAAAGGCGCGTGCTAACAAGCCTGTTGACCTCAGTTGGATTCCTACCTGCAATGTAGAAGGAGAGAAGCAACTCCCACAAGCTGTCCTAAGATTCCCACTCCAACACTGGTTACACACTCACATACATAAATGAATAAACATAAAAAGTGTTATAACTGTGTATAAACTAAGAGGTGGGCCAGATGTAAATGGTATTGTATGGCTAGTTAATTTCCCTCGAAAGTATTTTTCCATGTCCAGCTTCTCTACATCCAGACCAATACAGAGTTAAGGATTGGCAGTTATCCTGGCCTACTGAGTGAGTTCCAGGCTAGTATGAGACCCTGTCTTTAAAAATAAGGTGAATGGCCCCTGAGGAACAATGGCTGAGGTCATCCTCTGGTGTACACACATGCACACATACACACCACAGCAGAGAACACCCTTGGATACATAACTTATTAAAACACACTTCTGCCAAACATCGGACTGAGTGTGAGGACCCCAATGGAGAAATTAGGGCAAGGACTGAAAGAGCTGAAGGGGTTTGCAACCCCATCAGAAGAACAACACTATCAACCAACCAGACCCCCCCACAAGCTCCCAGGGACTAAATAACCAACCAAAGAGTACACATGGGGGACCCATGGCTCCAGCTAGATATGTAGCAGAGGATGACCTTATCTGGCATCAATGGGAGGGGAGGCCCTTGGTCCTGTGGAGGCTTGACAACCCAGCATAGGGGAATGCTAGGGCTGTGAGGTGAGTGGGTGAGCACCCTCAAATAAGCAGGGGGTGGGGGAGATGAGACAGGGGACTTATGGAAGGGAAACTGGGAAGGGGAATAACATTTGAAATGTAAATAAGTAAAATAGCCAATAAAATTTAAAAACTCACCACACTTCTGCACTAGTGAAGCAGCTACTGTGAGGCCATGCAGGACAGGAAAGACCAATGCTCAAAATAGCTCACCACGTCCCCAAACATCCAAGTGGTTATGTCTGATCATTAATCAAATGCACAGCACGGCTGTCACAGAAACTTGCCTCCTCTCTCAAAACGACTCTGTCCTTTCATCTCTATTTAAGTCCCCAGCCATCACCCTCACAGATAATTGTCCATTTGTACAAACCCAATTTCTGACCTTTTCAAATTTCCATCCATCGTGCTGATGGCGAGCCCGGCTCCACACAGCTGTCTGACCTCCTTGAGTTCTCTGGTGTCTGCTGACAACATTGTTTTCACCCACTTATGCTTCCTTTTGCAGGCCAAGCATCTCATTTGAATATGTGTCTAACCTCACAAAGAATGTGATGTGAGTTCTTTGCTCTTGATAATGGCCAATCATCCCCGTGGCAGGGTCATGTGATGAGTCGGCTGTGAGGTCAGAAGCTTGACTGAGATTGTGCTAAGACCAATTCCTAGGTGACATGTTCTGAAGGAAGTCATTCACCTTACCTCACATGTTATATTATTTTTATATCCCAGACGCTCAAGGTGGAAGAGACCAAGCAGTAGCCAACCTTTCTTATCTTCAGATAAAAAAAAAAAAAACCAAAAGACCCTAGGATCCTCTTGAAGTTTTTGATGAAAGTTTTATAAAGTATAAAAATAAGACTTCTGAGACTAGAGAAGGGACCTTCTTCTTCGGTCTCCCTTGGATATTTACTGTGCTGTGTATGTAGGCCAGAGGACTTCCTCAGCCATTCTTCCTCAGGAGCCATTCACCTTATTTTTTTAAACAAGGTCTCATACTGGCCTGGAACCCACCAATCAGGCTAAGCTAACTGACCAGTGAGCCCCAGGGTTGCCTGTCTCTGCCTCTCATGCACTGGGTCTATAAGCATGTGCTTTTACATGGCGTCTGGAGATTTTACTCCAGTTCTTGTGGTTTGCAAGGCAAGGGCATTGACCACTGAGCTCTAGCTCCAGGATGCTTTCTGCTAGGTTAATGTGTCACACCCTAGACATGTGACATCCTGGTTATATCCTTGCTCAGCCATTCTTGACCTGGGAAATTCAAAAGGTCTTTTGAAAGGTATCCTGATATCTAAAATGTGGGTAATGTGCCCATCCTCACAGGACCACTGTGGTAACCAGCAATGCCCTCTGGATGGATGGGAACTGCCCTCACCACCTCGGTCAAGTCTGGAAGATTGCTGTAGACCAGGGAAGAAGATGCTCTGTCTCTGTGTGGAGAAAAAACAGAGGAGAGAGAACAGTGAGCAGTCTACTCTCTCCTCTGCGGTGTGTCACAAAGAACCATGTGTTTCTGAGAAGCAGGAATAAAGGAGGGCCTGGGCAGCTAAGAGTGGAAGAGTTTTCTCCAGGGAAGGGCACACTGATACCACATGGTCAGTCCTGAAGGCATACATGCACTATAAGTAACATTATACAAGCCAGTAATCCCAGCACTCTGGGAGGCAGAGGCAGGCGGATTTCTGAATTCGAGGCCAGCCTGGTCTACAGACTGAGTTCCAGGACAGCCAGGGCTATACAGAGAAACCCTGTCTCAAAAAAAACCAAATCCAAAAAACCAAAAAAAAAAAAGTAAGATTATACAGACTGAGCAGGTCATACTTAGGAACATGTATATATGTACATATACATATATGTACAAAAAACAACTAGTAGTAAAGAGGATGTGAACTTGAAAGAGAACAAGGAAGGGCACATGGGAGACTTTGGAGGAAGGAAGGGGAAGGGTAAAAATATATAATATTATATAATCTAAAATATAGAAGAAACACAGTGAGAAGAAGGGACCTGGAGTTGGGGCTGGGGCTGGGGAGATAGTCAGTACTGATACTGATCAGTCAGTAAAGCAAGCATTTGCTGTGTAAGGATGAAGATTTGAGTTCCATCCCAGCAACCATGTAAAAAGCCAAGTGTGGTAATATACTCTTGTAATCCCAGCACTGGGGAAACTGAACAGAGTAGATCCCTAGGGCACACTGACCAGGCAGCCTAACCAAATTGACAAGCTACAGGCAATGTGAGATTTTGGTTCTCAAAACCCAAGGTGAGGCTAGCAAGATGGCTCAGTGGGTGAAGGGCCCTACCACCACGATCTGATTTTTATCCCTGGGACCCATGAGGTATAAAGGAAAGTCAGGTCCTTCAAGTTGTCCTCTGAGTACTCTGGTGTGCACATGCACACATGCACATACAGATAAAAACACCCATGCTGAAAAATAAATGTTTTTATCCACAAAATGTTAAATCCACAAAAACACATGTGGATTGATTCTAAGGAGCAACATCTAATGGTGTCCTCTGGCCTCCACAAACATGCACACATATGCATAAACATACACAGAAAGAGCAGGGAGGAGAAGGAAGAGAGAGAGAGAGAGAGAGAGAGAGAGAATCTTGTTTTCACATTGACAGAAAGATCCCCAGTAATGTCATATCTTGGAATGTTTACCCGACCTTATATTATCCCTCCAAATTCCCCTGTGCCTTCTGCAGGTGCTGTTTGGGATGGGGGCCCTGGTGAAAGTACATGACAGTATTCTCTGTGAACTCCACAGCTCCCTGGTAGGACAGATGAACTTTGCAAGGGTTTCTCTCCCTGGCTCCTACTCTCTCCAGGCCTCCCCCATGGTACAAGTTTACTGGGGAGCAGCCACCTGCTCCTAGCCTCCCCTCCACTGTGCTGTCCCCAAGGATACCAATTGACGGCCTCCTGATCCCCAGAAAGAAAAATTTTCCTGGTGTAACACTATAAGTCACTTGCCAAATTTTTCCTTTCCAATTACTGGACATGGCCACAGGTCTTCTGGGCACTGGGCTCTTCCTGTCTCAGGTGACCTTGCTACTTCCCACTGCCTGGAACAATAGAATACATCAATTATAGTAAAATAGCTCCAATTTCTTGTCTCCCCAATGCCACAAAGCTCTCTTGGGAGCAATAAACTGTGTGCTCATCTAAGACAATCACCTCACTCCCTCTTGATTAACCTCTTTAAAATCCAAGCCACTATCCCCAGGAGAAGCAAGGCCCCTCCTTGGAGTAAATCATGAGCTATTCATTGCCAGTGCCCCTCTGTGCTCTGATTTCAACTCCACAGACGTGACTGAAGTCGGTGTAGTGCCGAGGAGCCTTCCTGAGTTGGTTTCCTCCCTTGCAGAGATGTCTCATGGTCACAGGATTGAACTAAGGTCACAGACCTGGAGCAAGGGCTCTTCCCCCCAGAACACAGTAGGTGAGACCTATGTTCATCTTTCAATGCAGGAGTCAATGGATGGTGTCTGACACTCATAAATCCGGAAACAATAATGCAGACATTATTTAGAGGTGTGTAATAAACTCCAGGTGAACGAAAGCCAGAAACAGCACAGTGCTTGCCTTTATCTAGGACAGGAGGTGGACTGCAGGGCACTCTTTCTTATTTTGAATATTTGTGTATTATTCAATTTGTTAACCATGTCCATTGATTTTCTCCATGAGGAGTCAAACAAAAAGAAAAAGAGGGATTGAAAACAAGTTGAAACTATACTTGTTCCTAAATTATAGATTCAGAGAACCAAAGAGTTAGAAAAGAATCTAGCTAGCCTCTCCTCCTGCTCCCTTATAGTCCTTTATGTATATGGGGGAAGCAAGTACCTGGAGGAAAAACTGCTGACCCTACGTCTTCCAAAGGACTGTTCCTCATAATTGTCTGATCTCAACAGCAGAGTCCTATAGCAATGGCTGACAAAGGATCTGGGGAAAGCATGAACCCAAACCCTCCTCTCTCCTGTAGGCTGGAAGCCACAAGGGTCTTGTTAGCATGGCTAATTGCCTCTTGTGCTGAGGCCATCTCCTTTGAGCGGGCAGCCTGCTGCGTGGTGGGATGGTGCTCTAGGGAGTCGTGTTTGTTGAGTCTGGCCCACTGATGAGGTGAGGAGCATCGAGGCAGTTCCAAGTCTAGACAAAAACTCGGGCTTTTTGCTTGGTAGTACTCTAGTTTTGTGATTGTGTGGAAGCTGCTCACAATGGACAATTTTAATCACCAGCTTGATACAAGATAGCATCACCTGGCAAGAGCATCATGGTAAAGAACTGCCTGAGTTAGATGGCCTGGTGGGCATGCCATGAGGGATTGTTTTTTTAATTTGGTTTAACTAAGATGGGAAGACCCAGCAGTTATAAGCGGTCCCATTGTGGGTCTGCGTCCTGGACTGTATAAGAGAAATCAACCAGAAGACCAAGCAACCAAGCATGCATATATTTGTTTCTTTGTGCTCCTGACCATGAACAAGGTGCTTCAAGCTTCTGCCTTGAATCTCTGCAATAATGGATATTAACCTGGAATTGTGAGCCAAAGCCTTTCTGCCCTGAAGCTGCTGTTTGCCAGCTGTAACAGTAACAGAAAAGCACAGTAACAGAATTGAAAGCTCCGGGCCTCATTGTGTGAAACAACACAATGAGGACAATGACAGTGCCTATCCCATAGGAGTTCCTTAAGGAACAAGCAAATGCATGCATGTAGCTCACTAATTACGAATGGCACAGGATAAAGTTCTTATCGGCATTGACTTTCCCAAATACTATGCCAAGCTCCTATATTACTTTTTAAAATAAATACATATAAATAAAAATTCTGTGGATCTGAAGCCATGAATCAGAGCTAGGTGAAGAAGAATTAAGAAGAAAGCTTGTCGTTCTTTAAGATTCTGGAGTATCCAACACCTTCAGGGAAGACGATGTAAAAACCCTTTTAAAAGTTGATGGCTCACCATGTCAGGTAACAGTGGAACTGCCACAGCACCTTCTGCCACTGCAGGGAAGAACCTCAGCACAGAAAATGAACACAGACCAAGAATTGGTGTCAGGTGACACAAGCACACACACTGTATGGGACACCACAAAGGGCAACTCTTATAAAGGACAACATTTCATTGGGGCTGGCTTACACACACACTAACCAAGGCCAGCAATTGTCAAGTGGGGCCTCATATAAATGTCTAAGAAATCTCTCCAAAGGTATTGTATTCATCACCCTTAGCAACTGGGGAAATGCAAATTACGACAACTCTGAGATGCTTCATCTCACCCTACTCAGGGCACCTAAGATCAACAAAATAAATGACAGCAAATGACTGTAAAGAGGTGGGAACCCCCAGTCACCATTGCTGGGATTGCAAACTGTTCCAGCCACCCTGGAAATCAGTGTGAACAATCATCAAAGAGCTAAAAAAAATAGGTGTACCATTTCTCAGCATGCATCCATTCAAAGGACTCAAAATCCTCCTCTGCAGAAACTTGCCCAACCATGTTCATTGCTGCTCTAGTCACACAGGCTAGGAAATGGAAACAGCCTAAGTGTCTGTCAGCTGTGAATGGATAATGTGCTATGTACATGCTATGGAGTACTGTTCAGAAAAATGAAACTTGCAGGCAAATCAATTGATTTGAAAAGATACTGAGTGTTGTAACCCAGATCCAGAAAGACAAACTTACCCTGTTCTCTCTTATTTGTGGTTCCTAACTCTAAATTTTCAGATGTGAATATTATAACCTACAGGAAACATAAAACCAAGGAAAGTAAAGAGAAACTGGTGGGGGTGGCACTCCATGGTGGAGAATGGGGAAAACATAGGATTTTTAGCTGGGGAGAGAGGAGAGGTATAAATATAGAATGAAGGGAGGGAGGGAAGGAAGGATAAACAGCACTGAGGATGCTTGAAGAGGATACAAGGAATATTTACCCAAAATTGCATATAATAAATGTAAGTGTATGTGCATATATACATTTCTATGACACTTGGGATGATAATGGTGCCCCAAGAGCTATGGACTATCCAACAAAAACCCTAGTAGCAGGCATGAGAAACCTGATTTCTTGTTGTGGCTAGGAGCCTAAGGAATCCCAAAAACAAAAAACAAAAACCAGTATAGGCTGTCCAGACCAATATATACTGTTGTCATTGCTCTTGAGTGCTTCCCTGAACGTGAAAGCAAGCCCTGTTACTGAAGACACGATGCACTTTGGACAGAGGACTTGGGAGCAATCCGACCCAGAAACCTCATCCCTGAGAAATGGCTTTCAAAGTATCAAAAGGTACAATGCAATTGACAAGAAAGAGGAGAATTCAGCAGTCCTACCCAGCTGCAAAGGCAATGCATCACAGCTCTGGATGGACTGGAAATGTGTCGCACAAAGAGGAAACAGTGATTCTCTGATCTGGGGGTTATCAACAGCTGTCTGGCTGGATTTAAGACCTGTTCAGCAGGAAGGAAAGCACGCCTGGTACTGTCAATCTAGCCAGCTATGTGTCTAGAGAGGTCATAGACCCGAGAAAAGAACCTGCTGCTGCCACTGTCCTAAGCCAAGATGATTCCCAAATGCATCCTTTTTTTTTATTTTCTTTTTTTATGTTTTATTTATTTTTTTTTTGAAATTTTCTTTATTTACATTTCAAATGTTATCCCCTTTCCTGGTCTCCCACCTCCCAGAAACCCCCTATCCCATCCTCCCTCCCCCTGCCTTTATGAGGGTGTTCCTCCACCCAACCCACTCCTACCACCCCTCCCTCAATTTCTCTACTCTGGTGCATCTATCAAGCCTTAATAGGACCATCTCCTCCCACTGATGGCTTAGTCCCTGGGAGCTCGGGGATGGGAGGGCAGGGTCTGATTGGTTGATATTGTTGTTCTTCCTATGAGGCTGTAAACCCCTTCAGCAACTTCAGTCCTTTCCCTAACTCCTCCATTGGGGACACTTCACTCTGTCCAACAGTTGGCTGTGAGAATCTGACTCTGTAATTGCAAGGCTCTGGAAGGGCTTCTCAGGAGATAGCCATATCAGGCTCCTTTCAGCAAGCATTTCTTGGCATCATTAATAGTGTTGGGGTTTTGGTAACTGTTTATGTGATGCATCCGCAGGTGGGACAGTCTCTGGATGACCTTTCCTTCAGTCTCTGCTCTACACTTTATTTCCATATTTACTCCTACGAGTATTTTGTCCCCCTTCTCAGAAGAACCTAAGCACACAAACTTTGGACTTCCTTCTTCTTGAGCTTTATGTGGTCTGTGAATTGTATCTTGGGTATTCCAAGCTTTTGAGTTAACATCCACTTATCAGTGAGTGCATACCATGTGTTCTTTTGTGATTGTGTTACCTCATATTTTCTAGTTCCATACATTTGCCAAAGAATTTCATAAATTCATTGTTTTTAGTAGATGAGAAGTACTCCATTGTGTAAATGTACCACATTTTCTGTATCATTCCTCTGTTGAGGGACATCTGGGTTATTTCCAGCTTCTAGCTATTATAAATATGGCTTCTATGAATATAGTGGAACATGAGTCCTTATTACATGTTGGGGCATCTTCTGGGTATATGCTGAGGAGGAGTACAGCTGCAGCCTCAGGTAGTACTGTGTCCAATTTTCTGAGTTGTCGCCAAAGTGATTTCCAGAGTGGTTGTACCAGCTTGCAATCCCATCAGCAATGGAGGAGTATTCCTCTTTCCCCTCATCCTTACCAGCATCTGCTGTCACCTGAGTTTTTTATATGAGCCATTCTGACTGGTATGAGGTGGAATCTCAGAGTTGTTTTGATTTGCATTTCCCTGATAACTAAGAATAGTGATATTTTGAATTCTTCCTTTCCAATTTGTATCCCTTTGACTTCCTTTGTTGTATAATTGCTCTAGCTAGAACATCAAGTACTATATTGACTAGATAGGGAGAGAGTAGGCAGCCCTGTCTAGTCCCTGATTTTAGTGGGACTGCTTCAAGTTTCTCTCCATTTAGTTTGATGTTGGCTACTGGTTTGCTGTATATTGCTTTTACTATGTTTAGGTATGGCCCTTGAATTCGTGATCTTTCCAAGACTTTTAACATGAAGGGATGCTGAATGTAATCAAATGCTTTTTCAGCATCTAATGAAATGATATGCAGTTTTATTCTTTGAGTTTGTTTGTATAATGGATTACAGTAATGGATTTCCTTATATTGAACCATCCCTGGATCCCTGGGATTAAGCCTTCTTGATCATGGTGAATGATTGTTTTGAGGTGTTCTTGGATTCGGTTGGCAAGAATTTTCTTGAGTACTTTTGCATCAATGTTCATAAAGGAAATTGGTCTGAAGTTCTCTTTCTTTGCTGGGCCTTTTTGTGGTTTAGGTATTCGTGTAATTGTGGTTTCATAGAATGAATTGGGTAGTGTTCCTTCTGTTTTTATTTTGTGAAATAGTTTGAAGAGTATTAATATTAGGTCTTCTTTGAAGGACTGATAGAATTCTCCACTAAACCCATCTGGTCCTGAGCTTTCTTTGGTTGGGAGACTATTAATGACCGCTTCTATATCTTTAGGAGTTATGGGACTGTTTAGATTGTTTATCTGATCCCGTTTTAACTTTGGTGTTTAGTATCTGTCTAGAAAAATGTATATTGCATCCAGATTTTCCAATTTTGTTGAGCATAAGCTTTTGTAATAGGATCTGATGTTGTTTTGAATTTCCACAGTTTCTGTTGCTATGTCTCCCTTTTCATTTCTGATTTTATTAATTTGGATACTGTCTCTATGCCCTCTGGATAGTCTGGCTAAGGGTTTATCTATCTTGTTGATTTTTACAAAGAAATAGCTCCTGATTTTGTTGATTATTTTTATCTTTCTTTTTGTTTATATTTAATTGATTTCAGCCCTGAGTTTATTTCCTGCCGTCTACTCTTCTTGGTGTATTTGCTTCTTTTTGTTCTAGAGCTTTCAGGTGTGCTGTCAATCTGCTAGTGTAAGCTCTCTCCAGTTTCTAATTGGAGGCACTCAGAGCTATAAGTTTTCCTCTTAGCACTGCTTTCATTGTGTCCAAAAAGTTTGGTATGATGTGTCTTCATTTTCATTAAATTCTAAAATGTCTTTAATTTCTTTCTTTCTTTCTTCCTTGACCAAGTTATCATTGAGTAGAGAGTTGTTCAGCTTCTGTGTGTGTGTGTGTGTGTGTGTGTGTGTGTGTGTGTGTGTTTTCATTGTTTTTGTTGGAATTTAAGACCAGCCTTAGTCTGTGGTGATCTGGTAGGGTGCATGGAATTATTTCAATCTTGTATCTGTTGAGGCCTGATTTGTGATCAATTATATGGCCAATTTTGGAGAATGTACCATGAGGTGCTGAGAAGAAGGTATATTCTTTTGCTTTAGGATGAAATGTTCTACAAATATCTTTTAGATCCATTTGATTCATAACTTCCATTATTTCATTGTCTCGGTTTAGTTTCTGTTTCCATGATCTGTCCATTGATGAGAGTGGGGTGTTGCAGTCTCCTACATGTGTGGGGTCTGTGGTGTGCTTTGAACTTTAGTAAAGTTTCTTTTATGAATGTGGGTGCCCTTGCATTTGGAGCATAGATGTTCAGGATTGAGAGTTCATCATGGTAGATTTTTCCTTTGACCAGTATGAAGTTTCCTCCCTTATCATCTTTTTTGATAACTTTTGGTTGAAAGTCGATTTTATTCAATATTATAATGGATACCCCAGCTTGTTTCTTGGGACCATTTTCTTGGAAAATTGTTTTCCAACCTTTTACTCTGGGGTAATGTCTGTCTTTGTCACTGGGGTGTGTTTCCTGTATGTAGCAAAATGTTGGGTACTATTTATGTATCCAGTCTGTTAGTCTATGCCTCTTTATTGGGGAATTGAGTCAATCGATTTTAAAAGATATTAAGGAAAAGTGATTGTTACTTCCTGCTATTTTTATTCTTACAGGTAGAATTATGTTTGTGTGGCTGTCTTCTTTTGGGTTTGTTGAAAGATTATTTTCTTGCTTTTTCTATGGTGTAGTTTCCCTCCTTTGTTGGCATTTTCCACCTAATATCTTTTGTAGAGCTGGATTTGTGGAAAGATCTTGTATAAATTTGGTTTTGTTGAGGAAGATCTTGTTTTCTCAGTCTATGGTAATTGAGAGTTTTGCTGGGTATAGTAGCCTGGGCTAGCATTTGTGTTCTCTTAGGATCTGTATGACATTTGCGCAGGATCTTCTAGCTTTCATAGTTTCTAGTGAGAAGTCTGATAGGTCTGCCTTTATATGTTATATGACCTTTTCCCCTTACTGCTTTTAATATTCCTACTTCATTTAGTGCATTTGGTGTTTTGACTATTATATGACAGGAGGATTTTCTTTTTTGGTCCAGTCTATTAGGAGTTCTGAAGGCTTCTTGTATGTCCATGGGCATTTCTTTCTTTAGGTCAGGGAAGTTTTCCTCTGTAATTTTGTTGAAGATATTTACTGGGTCTTTAAGTTGGGAATCTTTGCTCTCTTCTATACCTATTATACTAAGGTTTGTCTTCTTATTGTATCCTGTATTTCCTGGATGTTTTGGGTTAGAAGCTTTTTGCATTTTGCATTTTCTTTGACTGTTATGTCAATGTTTTCTATGGTACCTTTTGCACCTGAGATTCTTCTATCTCTTGTATTCTGTTGTTGATGCTTGCCTCTATGACTCCTGATCTCTTTCCTAGGTTTTCTATCTCCATGGTTGTCTCCCTTTGTAATTTCTTTATTGTTTCTATTTCCATTTTTATATCGTGGATTTTTTGTTCATTTCCTCACCTGTTTGATTATGTTTTCTTGTAATTCTTTAAGGGATTTTTGTGTTTCCTCTTTAAGGGTTTTTTTTTGTGTGTGTGTGTGTGTGTGTGTGTGTGTGTGCGCGTGCGTGCGTGCGTGCGTGCGTGTGTGTGTGTGTGTGTGTGTGTGTGTGTGTGTGTTAAAGAGGATCTTTAAGGGCTTCTATCTGTTTACCTGTATTCTCCTGTATTTCTTTAAGGGAGTTATTTATGTCCTTCTTAAAATCTTCTAACATCATCATGTGAGGGATTCTAGATCTGAATCTTGCTTTTCTGGTGTGATGGTGCAGCTGAGACTTGTTCTGGTGGGAGAATTGGGTTCTGATGATGCCATGTTGCCTGGTTTCTGTTGCTTATGTTTATGCTTGCTTCCTGCCTTTTTATTATCTTTAGTGCTACCTGCCCTCGATATATCTGTCTGAAGCCTGTCCTTCCTGTGATCCTGGTTGTGTCAGACTCCTCAGAGTTCAGTAATCTCTGTGGTCCTGTGATTCTGGGATCCTATGATCCTGAGATCCTTTGTATGGCAGAGCTCCTGGCCATCAAGCTACCTCTGGGGCCCTGAGATCCTTGTGTGACCAAGCTTTTGGGATCCACTGATCCTGTGATACTAGGTGTGTTAGAGTGCCTAGGAGTAGAGTTTCCTCTGGGCATTATAAGACTGGCTGCAGAGTTCGTGCCCAAGGTAAACCAGACCAGACCAGAAGGTACTCATGCCACTGGTCGGGCAGGGTTCCTGTGTCCCTGGATCCTGCTGGCCCCAGTTATGCCCAGTGGTATTGGGACAGATGTTTTGTCCTCCTAACCTCTGATTCTATGATCCTGGGTGTGTTAGAGTACCTAGAAGTGTTGCTTTCTCTTCGTGTTATGGGACGTGCTGCTGAGTTCCTGCCCAAGGTAAACCATCCCAGACTGGAAGGTACTTCCCAACTGCATTCTTAATACTTACACTCACAGTCAAATATAGCTTCCCCACCTCATTCAAGAAGCTTCCTTTTGCAGCAGAGGATGTCACACAAGGCTAAATTCTCAAAACACAGAGAACAGCTGAGTGTGGGACATCCAACCCTAAGAGATATCTACAATGCAATTTTTCCCATCCAGGGCTCACGGAACATCAAGGAAAAGGACACAGTAAATTGTAAGAGCCAGAAGTCTAGAAAGTCTGCTGTGAGACTGTGCCTTTAGCTATAACAGGGAAGCTATATCTTTAAAATCTTAACAACATGGCAGCCTAAAAAGACCTGAACAATTCCAGCAACAACTGCCATTACAACCTAGAATGAGAAAATCTCAAGACCCCATACCTAGCTGAAGGACTACACACAATTAACAGCTCCTGAGAGAAGAATTAGTCTTCCCCAGAATGAGCCAGTCAGCTCACTGGTTACCCAATACCAAGTGCTCAGCCCAAGAAACACAGGCATGCAGGCATTACTGAGCATGCTCAGCAGGTTGTATTTATGCATTTATTGTTTATATGTATATGTAACAGCCTTACTTAAAGAAGAGGCAGAGAATTAGGGAGGAAGGAACATGAGGAGGGCAAGAAAAGGAGAGAGTGTGGAAATGATGTGCTTATAGTTTTCTTAAGGTATAAAAGAGAAATTATCAAGTCTTGGCTAAATATTTGATAATAGTAGATATAGACCATCTTCAATGTTTTTCAGAGTTGATCAACATTTTCACTTTATAATCATCAAAGATGAGAATACATGTCACAAGGGGAAAGGTGTGTTTATGGTTATTCCAGAAATTGTCAGAAACTCCATCCTAATATCAAGCCAAGATACAGTTAATATTTTTAATGAGACTCATTATGTGCCAGCAATTCAAACAGCAAACATTCTTATATAATGCAATCAAGTGATATACTAAATTGTGTGTTGAGAAAAAGTGAAAAAGTCTTTGTTTCCCATGGTTAAACTATTGTGTGTATATAAGAGCAAACAACTTACTTGTGCACTAAAAACACTGGAATTCATAGCATATGATAGTCTTGAATCAAACAGTCAGGAATGGTGAAGTACACCTTTAAGTCTGGTACTTGAGAGGAAGAGAAAAGCAGATCTCTGTGATTTCTAAGCCAGCTAGAGCTGTATAGTGAGACACTGTCTCAAAACAACAAATAAAAACAAGACAGTCTGGCATCTGTATTAAGGTATTGGTAGCATTTGTTAACACTATGTTGTATACAAACATCATGTACAGTACAAAGTGCACATGTCTGTGTAGTCATATATTTTTCACAGCCTAATTTAATAAACATCCAACCTCCCTTCTAGCCCACCACCCACCAGAGGTAGTGGAAAGGAAAGGTTATTAGCATATAAGAGAAATGGACCTGTTTAGAAATAGTTCCTTGGGTGATTCCAATCTTTGTTGTTCTCAATCCAGTCCACTAACAAACACCAAATATGAATCAGCAGCTACAGACTAGTCCACTCAGCTGACACCACAGAAGCATCAGCAGCTTCAGTCCAGTCCAATTGGCAAATGCCACACATGAATCAGCAACTGCAATTCAATCCAAAAGAAACCATAAGGTTGGCCAACTAGCCCGAGTCCGTGGAAGCAGCAAGAAGCCACAGGAACCTCATGAGAAGTTCTTTGGCAAGTTTCTCTCTATGATGTCACCACAAGTGAAGTTTAACAAGGCAATGTAAGATGAACCAATACATGCATGCTGTCAGGGAAGAATAGCAAAGCAGAACAAAGCGAGCCAATGCTCTAGCTCCCACCGTATGAGGGGACATATTGACGGTATTCAAGAGAGTAGGACTCCCTAGACCCTCCCATTGTTATGGTGGTGGTCTGGGATGGAAACTGTGAGGGAGATGCTCAGCGTTGAGGTATGAGTTAGAACAGGGACTCCTCAACATCTCAGGGCCATTCTTTTGCTCTCAGTGTCCTTGCTGGGGTGGGTGGTCCAGGGTTTCTTACTCCTTGGAGGCCATGTAGCCATGAGGTCCACCACCCTGTTGCTGTAACTACATCCATTGTCATACCAGGAGCTTTACACAGCTATCATTGAGAGCAGTACAAGCCCCAGCATAAAAAGTAGAGGAGTAGGAGTTGCTGTTGAAGTCACAGAAGACAACCTGGTCCTCAGTGTAGCCCAGGATGCCCTTTAGTGAACCCTCAGATGCCTGGTTCACTTTTTTTTTGTTTTTGTTTTTTTTTGTTTTTTTTTTTGTTTTTTGTTTTTTGTTGTTGTTGTTGTTGTTGTTTTTCGAGGCAGGGATTCTTTATGTAGTCCTGGCTGTCCTGGAACTCACTCTGTAGACCAGGCTGGCCTCGGACTCAGAAATCCACCTGCCTCTGCCTCCCAAGTGCTGGGATTAAAGGCATGCGCCACCACTGCCAGGCTGGTTCACCTCCTTCTTGATCTCATCATATTTGGCAGGTTTCTCCAGGGAGCATGTCAGATCCACAATAGATACATTTTGGGTAGGAACACAGAAGGCTATGGCAGTGAACATCCTATTCAGCTCTAGAATGACCTTGCCCACAGCTTGGTAGCACCAGTGGATTAAGGGATGATGTTCTGGGCAGCCTCACAGCCATCATACCCACCCCCTTTCCAGAGGGGCATCCACAATCTTCTGAGTTGCAGTTATGGTATGGACTGTGGGGTCAGGGTAAGCAGTTGGTGGTTCAGGATGCACTGCTGGCAGTCTTGAGAGAGTTGTCATATTTCTCATGGTTCACACCATCAAAAACATTGGCAGAAGGGGTGGAGATGATGGCTGTTTTGGTCCCACTGTTCAAGTGGCCTTCTTCATGATGGTGAAGACACCAGTAGACTCCACAACATATTTGGCACCAGCATCACCCCATTTGATATTGGGATCTTGCTCCTGGAAGATGGTAATGGCCATCCTGGTGATGACAAGCTTCCCATTCTCAGCCTTGGCTGTGAACATGCCATGGCTAGCATCATACTGGAACATGAAGACCATGTAGTTGAGGTCAATTAAAGGGTCATTGATGTCAACAATCTCCACTTTGATAGATGCAGAGTAGAGGGAAGCCCTGGTAACCAGGCACCCAATCCGGACAAATCTGTTCACTCCAACATTTTTCCTAGTGTCTATGGGATGAGACTGACACTGCACAGAAGTTGTGGTTGTCTCTGGAACAGGGAAGAGCAGAGAGCTGGGGGAGGGGTTCATCACGCATCCTTTCACATGTCTGTTACAGCAAAATATCCTTTCCCCTGTGTCTGCTTCAGGAAAACATTCTTTCACATGTTTGCTTTTGCAAACCATTATTTGACATAAACAATGTCCAAAGAAACCAGAAGTTTCCACTTCATGTCTGCTCTGTCACATACCAGAGTTAGAGTGAAGCCATGTGATACCATACACATGAGCCCTTCCACAAACCTGTCTGAGTCATCACATGCCTGATTGGAAATTAATTTTTAACCATGGCATGTTCAGAATCTTTCATGGATGCCAAATTATTTCTGACCCCCAGATTCAGTTGTACAAGGTTAGGACCTGCAGTTTAAAAAGTTGGCATAGAAGACAACTCAATATAACACAGTTGAAGATATCCACCTCTATGATTCAGTACATGCATGTGGACCAAGGGACATATGCAAGGACATTGAGATGAGCGCTGAGATAGCAAAAAGTATTCGTTAACTGTTAAACGGATAAGTAAGTGGTTTTCTTATATAAATGATAATATATATTCATATAATATTTATAACATTCAGTAATCATCTTTATCTATGGTACATATGTTCTAAAACCTTCAATTGATGTCAATCCTGCAGGTACTACCAAACCCTACTAAACTATTATTTTTCCTATATGCATATCAATGTTTCATATGGTTAACTCATAAAGAAAAAAATCGCATCACAGATTCAGACATCCCTAATTGTGACAATTCCTATAATAAAAGTTAATCTTCTTGGGCCACTGAGATGGTGGCCTAAGTGACTGACGTTCAGTCTCTGGAACCCATGTGATAGAGGAGAATTATCTTCTGCTAAGTGTCTTCTGAACCCCACCCATGCATCATATTATGCTTGCCATTCCTACACCCTAACAAACACACAAAATGCTATAAATAAATAACTGTTTAAGGGCTGGAAATGCGGCTCAGTAGTTAATAATACTGCCTGTTCTCCCATCTATAACTCCAAAACAAGGGGATTAGATGTTCTCTTCCAGCCTCTATGGGCATTGTATGTAAGTGGTTCACAGACATACATGCAAATAGAGCATCTACACCCATACAAATGAAGAAAAACCCTTTTAAAAAAGATAGATATGGTGGCACATGACTTTAATCCCAATGCTTGAGAGGGAGAGGCAGGTATATCTCTGTGAGTTTAAATCTAACCTTGTGTACATAGTTCCAGGCTGACCAGAGCTATGTCATGTGGGAGGGACCTCAGGTACCTGAGTGGTGATTGGAATGAAAATGTCCCCCTTAGGCTCACAGGAAGTGGTACTATAGGAGGCGTGGCCTTGTTGGGGAAAGTGTGTTACTGGGGAAGGGGTGTGCTTTGAGGGGTGTTTTGGTTTTGCAGTTTCGGTCCTAGTGGCTCACTATCTCTTCCTGATCCCTGCCAGTCCATGTGAAGAACTCTCAGCACAAAGGCAGATATGCCTCTGCCCTGATGATAATGGACTAAACTTCTGAACTGTAGGCCAGCCCCAATGAAATGTTTTCCTATATAAGAGTTGGTGTCTCTTCACAGCAACAAAAACCCTGACATCCCCTCTCAAAAAAAGTTTAATCTTCTTATCATGTGAACATGAATTAATAGCTGAAAATTAATTTTCCCATGTCAGATGTTAAATAAAATAACTCTGAAATTATGTATCTATAATAAATCACTATAATTAACAAAGAGTAAGCAGAAAGTTAGTCATGCAAAAGCATATTATATTTTGTTCTTACTAGTCAAACTTTAAAACCAGAGGATGTTTATTTGATGTTGCTGAGGCAAGGTCTCATATAACCCAGGTTAGCCTCAAACTTGCTTTGCAGCCATGACCTTAAATGCCTGATCTTCTGGCTAAGTGCTGAAATCACAGGTGTGCAACACTACACTAGCTGTAAGAATGCTTTTGAAATAATCTGATGGGTTAAAATTCTAAATGTTCTGTCAAGATGACTATCACTGACTCCCAAACGCCATATTTGGAAAGAAGAACATGGTGAGAGTCATGGAATGTTGTATAAGCAGCAGTCTTATTGAATGAGGTAAAACTACACATAAAAATGCCAATAAGCTGTGAACCATAATATTAAACAATAAGTTCATTGTAAAGGACTATGTACTATGAAATTCATTTTAAAAAACTTTTAAAACAGAACAAAGTTTAAAGATATAAACATATATTAAAGGATAATTTCACTTATCTAAATATTAAAGTAGAGCCTATGTAACTTAATTATAGATTAACTGATTGTTGTCAGTGTGTAGAGCATACCTTTAATCCCAGCTCTGAGAAATCAGAGGAAAGAGGATCTTTAAGAATTTGAGACTAAGCTGGGCAGTGGTGGTGCACGCCTGTAATCCCAGCACTCTGGGAGGCAGAGACAAGCAGATTTCTGAGTTCCAGGCCAGCCTGGTCTACAGAGTGAGTTCCAGGACAGCCAGGGCTATACACAGAAACCCTGTCTTGAAAAATCCAAAAACAAACAAACAAACAAACAAAAAAAGAATTTGAGACTAGCCTGGTCTACATAGCTCCCAGCCAGCCACGGTTACATGGTGGGACCCTGTCTCATAACTTTATATGATGAAGCAAGAGAGGAAAAAAGAGAGTAATACATAAAGTTTGGGTAAATGCTTGCGTTGGTGAAAAGCATAAAAGCAATTAGTTGTAAGTTCCTGTAGTATAGAAGTTCATTACATTCCACTACGATGTATTATATATTTGAAGACAACTAGGAGAGGACTCTGAGAGCTCCCCCACACAGTGAGCACACATTTGGAGACGCTAATTACCCTGCTTTGTCCATTGAATACCGGCTACAGGGGCTGAGCACAGGTCTACTCTGCCCTGTATGCACCACTGCGATGAATCCATTTTAAAAAGTAAAATCAAAAGTAGCAGTAACTTCATACAGGCTTAAATAAGACAGTTGAACTGAGCAGAGAAAAGCAGAATGTACTAATGAAAGAAAGCGCATTAGAGAATAACCAGAGGGGTCCTGCGGGAGACCCAAAGTAATGCAATGTTCTTTGTCTGGCACTAGATTTGAGGTGCTTATGCGTTCATTGGATTTTTATTTTGTATCTTATACATATTTTATAAATATTATCGAGTAT
The DNA here is from genome assembly GCA_964023405.1 of Apodemus agrarius. Taxonomy (NCBI): domain Eukaryota; kingdom Metazoa; phylum Chordata; class Mammalia; order Rodentia; family Muridae; genus Apodemus; species Apodemus agrarius. Next base: position 118,041,609 of record OZ030011.1, on the reverse strand, counting down.
ATACTTAATATTTAATAAAAACTTTAAATTATATTTTACAAAAAGTAAAGATCAAGGAAACAAATCAAAAAAGCTTATCATTAGTCCTAAATAAGAATTGATTCTAAAATATAAAGAAAGGCTTTAATAAAAACCTGAACCTAAAGTTTGAGTCAATAGCGACATGGGGTTCTGATAATGGAAATATAAGTAAAGCCATGCTATTTCTGTGATATGCAGATAGATAATATAAATACTAATTAATTCTAAACTTCATTAGAAAAAGTTTTCCTTGTATGTCATGAGACAGTGGGAGAAGAAGCTAGAAAAATCAAAATAAAATGTATTAATCCTTAATAGGTAGAAGAAAACTTTCAAAACAAAAAGCAACAGAATATATATGAAGTTTTTGAAGTCAAATAATCAAAAGAAAAATAAAAAAAATGGGGCCTGCATAGATGTGTCAGAAGTTAAGATCATTTATTTCTCTAGTAGAAAACCAAGGTATATTTACCAGCACCCACATAATGGCTCACAACGATCCACAACCCCAGTTCCAGGCACACGTGTGGTGCACACCCATAAATGCAGGCAAAACTCCAGACGCATAAAATGTATCAAGAAAGAAAGAAAGAAAGAAAGGAAGGGAGAGAGAGAGAGAGAGAGAGAGAGAGAGAGAGAGAGAGAGAGAGAGAGGGAAGGAGGGGAAGGAAGGGAGGGAAAGGAGGGAGGAAGGGAGGGAGAAAAGAGGAAGGAAGGAAGAGGGAAGGGAAGGGAAGGGAAGGGGAGGGGAGGGGAGGGAAGGGGGGAGGGGAAGGGAAGGGAAGGGAAGGGGGAGGGGAAGGGAAGGGAAGGGAAGGGAAGGGAAGGGAAGGGAAGGGAAGGGAAGGGAAGGGAAGGGAAGGAAGGGAAGGGAAGGGAAGAACTGAAAATGGTTTAGTCAGGAGAGAAAGAAGCATGAGAGAAGGGTTAGTGTAAACCATTTTTTATTAAAAGCTTTAGAGACCATTTTTCTTTTTAACAAATGTGCTTGTAAAACCTCAATAAGAATTAAAATTAAAACATATGATTATGCCCTAAAACTGCTGAAAAGGCATTTGATAAAATTCCAGCCACTATTTATTATTCTTAAAACTTTTAGCAAATTGGATATAAGAAACTAAAGTTTTTAATCTACTGCAGACACCTATCACTATCAGAGAAAGCAAGATCATTCCTGTTCACCAGCATAATTCAGCACAGCCTGCGCAATGAAAGAAATATATACATACAAGATAATGAAATAAAAGTTATAAAAACTACCAGAGGGGAAGGGAAGCCGCCACCATCCACAGTTAAGACTACATGCTGAGCAATCCGGAGAACATGAACTGGAAATGACTTGTGCTTTACAAAGTAATCAAAGGCCAAATCAGCGCATCTCTCAAAATCAATCACTTTCCACAACCTAGCATTGCCTGCTAAGACATAGAAGAAAGTTTTTATACATTACAGAAACAAAATGTATAACTAAGTTTAACAAAAATATAAAAGAAAGAGTTACTATTTTTTTTTTTTTTTTTGGTTTTTCGAGACAGGATTTCTCCGTGTAGTCCTGGCTGTCCTGGAACTCACTCTGTAGACCAGGCTGGCCTCTAACTCAGAAATCCGCCTGCCTCTGCCTCCCAAGTGCTGGGATTACAGGCATGTGCCACCATGCCCGGCTTAAGAATGATTATTATTAAAACTCACTGAACTTCTCTGTGCTTTCTGTCTGGTTTTGTTTTGCTTTTGAGATGCCATCCTGGCTGGCCTGGATCTGGCTATGTAGCCCAGGTTAGCCTCAAAACTGCAGCAGTCCTCTTGACTCAGCTGGGACTACAGGTGTGCACCACCATGCACCATCTCAAAGACTTTTTTTTAGACATGAATAAACCATAAGGGGATATATTCAATATTGTATTCATTTCTCCTGCAAACAATCTATTCTATACAATTTCAATCAAAATCTCAATGTGCTATCTGTTGGGATCCCAGTGGGACACTAACAGCATGCTGGGATGAGGCTGATTCACAAAGTGTCTGCATATGTCACACAGGGAAGTCTAACAACATCGTAAGAAAAACATGCCCTGCCCAGAGTAAGCAACAATGGGCTGAAGGAAGAGAGGAGAGAGAGGGGAGAGGGGAGAGGGAAGAGGGGAGAGGGGAGAGGGGAGAGGGGAGAGGGGAGAGGGGAGGAGAGGAGAGGGGAGAGGGGAGAGGGAAGAGGGGAAAGGGGAGAGGGGAGAGGGGAGAGGGGAGAGGGAAGGAGAGATGAGGGAGGAGGGGAGGGGAGAGGAGAGGAGAGGAGAGGAGAGGAGAGGAGAGGAGAGGAGAGGAGAGGAGAGGAGAGGAGAGGAGAGGAGAGGAGAGGAGAGGAGAGGAGAGGAGAGGAGAGGAGAGGAGAGGAGAGGCGGAAGAAGGGAGAAGAGGAGTGCAGTTACCAGAATCCAGAGAGGAGATGATCAAGATGGCTACCATGAGAAGACATGTTTCTACATGGAGAAACACAGCCAGCCCCAAACCCTGCAGGTAGAGTCAGAAAAGCAATCATCTGGATGCGACGACCACCCTCATGCCCTCATCTTCTATCACGGAACCTTCCACTACAGATGACCCATTGACAAGGCGGGATGCTGGAGAGCATCTCAATGTAGCTTCCATATTCCAAACAGGATGAGCCTGGGGAGACTGAAAGGAGTCACTTAATAGATCTGAGAGATCCTGAATGTCTCTCCAAGGACTGTGTTACGAAGGCTTTGAGCCCCACTGTTGGTGTTACTAGGAGATGAAAGAAACATTAGGAGGCAGGGACTGGTTGGAAGAATTGGATCCCTGGGACATGCCACGGAAGGGGAAGAAGAGAGAACTAGGAAGCAGCTCAAAGAATGATCTAGTCTCTATGTGATGCCATGGACTGTGACCAAGAAGAGGTTTTAAAGAAAAGAAGAAAGAATGCTTCTGGTTTCCATCTGCATCCAGAGCTGATCCTGTGCCACGGTGCCCCATACCCAAATACAACCAGGAGAGAGCTGCTCTCCCAGGAATACTGACTCACCTGTGAGCACAGGTAAGACCGCCACTTCTGCTCAAATTCCTGGCCCAAGAGGGACCTGCCCTGAGCCATCAGGACACCGGAACCAAGGAACAGCTGGGGACAGGATCCTTCAGGTTTCTATCTCATCCTGGAGCTGACCCTATGCCACAGCTTTCCATACCCAAAATCCTCCCAGAGAGAACTGGTCTCCCAGAAGTACTGACACACAGGCTTGCAGAAGGGACAAGCCACAGTCAGAGAAAGCAAGGCCAACTGTCTTAGTCAGGGTTTCTATTCCTGCACAAACATCATGACCAAGAAGCAAGTTGGGGAGGAAAGGGTTTATTCAGCTTACACTTCCAAATTGCTGTTTATCACCAAAGGAGGTCAGGACTGGAACTCAAGCAGGTCAGTTTACAGGAGATGATGCAGAGGCCATGGAGGGATATTTCTTACTGGCTTGCTTCCCCTGGCTTGTTCAGCTTACTTTCTTATAGAACCTGAGACTACCAGTCCAGGGGTGGCATGAACTCCAATGTGGCCTCTGCCCTTCATTACTAATTTAAAAAATGCCTTACAGCTGGATCTCACGAAGGCATTTCCTCAACTTAAGCTTGTTACTCAGTGATAACTCCAGCCTGTGTCAAAGTGACACACAAAATCAGCCAGTACACCAGCTAACACCAGAAATAACCAGGTCGCAAGAGGCAAGGGCAAGAACATAAGAAACAGAAACAAAAGCTACGTGGCATCGTCAGAACCCAGAATACCACCACATTGAGCCCTGAATACCCCCAACACACCAGAAAAGCAAGACTCTGATTTAAAATCACACCTCATGATGATGATAGAGGGCTTTAAGAAGGACATAAATAACTACCTTAGAGAAACAGGAGAACAGGTAAACAGGTAGAGGACCTTAAAGAGGAAACACAAAAATCTCTTAAAGAATTACAGGAAAACACAAACAAATGGTGAAGGAATTGAACAAAACCAGACTCTCAAATAAATGGGCTAGTAAATACCTTCAACAGAATTATAAAAGAAAACTTAGCTAACCTAAAGAAAGAGATGCCTATGAACATACAAGAAGCCTACAGAACTCCAGATAGACTAGACCAGAAAAGAAATTCTACCGGTCACATAATAGTCAAAACGCCAAATTCTCTAAACAAAGAAAGAATACTAAAAGCACTAAGGGAAAAATGTCAAGTAACATATAAATTATCAGAATTACACCAGACTTCTTACCAGAGACTATGAAAACTAGAAGATCCTGGAAAGATGTTAAACAAATCCTAAGAGAACACAAATGCAAGCCCAGTCTACTATATCCAGCAAAACTCCCAATTACTATAGATGGAGAAACCAAGGTATTCCATGACAAAAACAAATGTACACACTATCTTTCCACAAATCCAGCCCTACAAAGGATAATACATGGAAAATGCTAACACACGGAGGGAAACTACACCCAAGAAAAATCAAGAAAGTAATCTTCTTTCAACAAACCCAAATGAAGACAGCCACACAAACATAAAAACAACATCAAAAATAACAGGAAGCAACAATCACTATTCCTTGATATCTCTTAACATCAATGGACTCATTTCCCTAATAAAAAGACAAAGAATAACAGACTGGATACATAAACAGGGCCCAACATTTTACTGCATACAAGAAATGTATCTCAGTGTCAAAGAAAGACACTACCTCAGAGTAAAGGGCTGGAGAACAATTTTCCAAGCAAATCATCCCAAGAAACAAGCTGGAGTAGCCATTCTAATATTCAATAAAATCAACTTTCAACCAAAAGTTATCAATAAGGATAACGTCATACTAAGTGAGGTAACCCAGTCTCAAAAGAATACCCATGGTATGCAGACACTGATAAGTGGATATTAGCCTAGAATCTTGGAACACCAAAGACACAATTCACGTACCAAATGATGTCTGACAAGAAGAAAGGAGTGGGGGCTTACATCTTTACCTTGCTGGGGAGACAGTAACCCCCCAGAGCTCTGGAAATTAAAACCCTCTTGCGAAATTGCATCAGGTCTGTCTCTCGTGAGTGTTTTGGGGTGTGCCGGTTTCCGAGGTATGGGGGTACAGAAGCACCCCGTTTTTTCTTTCGGTTCTTTCATTGGTGCATTGGCCGGGAAATGCGGACACCCCTACACACTCGAGAAACAACTTGGAGGTAAGGGGACCCCTTCTGAAGTGTGCGTGAGCTGGCCGGCCGATGTCTGATTGTCCTGAGTGTTTGAATGCGGCTCCGCGGTCTGTATGTGTGTTTACAGAGGAAGTGGATGTGGAATCCCACTTCGGGCAGCTGCCACTGTGAGCCGTAAGGACACAGGGGCCGTGGGAGGGGACACCCTCGGGCCACAGGCTGCGAGACCCCAGAGGACGCTCTGGGGTGTATGTAAGTCTGCCAGGGATGCCTAGTAGACTCCGGTGCCGGTCACTGACCGGCGTCTGTGCTTGTAAGAGATGCGGATGGGTCGTAAAGTCTTGAATCTGTTGGTTTCTGTTTTGTGCATTGCTGTTCTTGTGTGCTTTTATATACTGAGCCTGTATTGGTGCGGAGAGTTTGACTGGCAGTGGAAACCGCCGGGGTCCGGAGGACCCTGGAGGAGGCTCTTCTCTGTATTCGGTTTCTGCAACGAGCAGGGGCAGGAACATTCGGTATCTGAAATGGGGCCCGTCTAGCAGCAGATTGTATGTTGATTTTCCTAGCTCTGGGTTCTTGAATTTAGACGCCTCATGGTGGCAGCATCAGGCTGTCTATATGGTGATTGTTTCTGTTTTGTAATCTTGTGTTTTCATTGTTTGTATTTTGTATAGTCTTGTGTTCTCAGACTTAGATGACTGACGCATAGGGATTTAGACCGACTGATAATTTTGTTAAGAGTTTAGACCGACTGAAAGGACCGCCATGGTGGGCTCTGTGGCGGCAAGATCGGGTCACGCGACTCAGGCCCGCCATGTTAGGGTCTGGCGGCAAGATCAGGTCGCGTGACTCAGGCCCGCCATTTTGAGGTTTTTCGCGCCAAGATCAGGTCGCGTGACTCCGGCCCGCCATGTTAGGGTCTTTGGCGCCAAGATCGGGTCCCGTGACTCAGGCCCGCCATGTTAGAACAAGAGACAAAATATTTAACCTGTGAGGCCCCCTAGTGGGGGAAATAATTTCTAACAAGACACTCAAAGTGGCGGATGTAGGAATTCTGAATTTGTTACAGATGGCTTATTTCATTTATTTTAAATTGCTTAAATTATTATAATAGATATACTGTTAAGCTGTGGCTTTATTGTTTCTCTGGGGAAGAGGTCAAAAATAAGGGGGAACCTCTAGAAGACTAGATTCTGAAACATTAAGCAAAAATATCTGTCTCGGTGGTACTAAAATCTTGTTTTGAGAATCATATTATGTTCAAGGCATAAATTCTTATTTGATACTGATTTTATTTTGATACAAAATCAAGGTTTTCACTGGTATAAATACTAAAAATGTAAAAATGCAGGATTTACACCCAGTCCTTTCTTGCTGTTATTGTTATAGATCTGAAATGTTTAAGCCTATGAGTTTGGGGCCATACAAAAATATAAGGCTCTGAGTTTATTATTAGGGTGTTTTCAATGTTTTAATTAGAGTTGCTTCTGTTATGGAGAGAGAGAGAGAGAGAGAGAGCAACGAGATTGCCTCTCTTCATTTACAAACTCAATGTGTCTATAGATTATTATATGACTTAATAATTCCTGATTCTTTAAGTCTGTCAGATGTTCTTGTGCCAGAAGGCTAAAGATCAATGTTTCAACATTTTGAAGTATAAACTGTTCAGGTATTTAGCAATCTCTATCATTTGGCTAATTCTTAAAAGGTGTGTTAAGCTTTCTGTATATTTTCAGTTAATGGTCACTCTTGGATTTCTGACGGGGATAAAAACTGTTAGTCTCATAGTCAGCTCAAGCTCTTTAATCTTAAAAGCTGATAAAGGTTTACAGAAATGATTTTCAGGTGATATAAAATTTATAGCCAAAACATGAGTCAGGTGTTAATTCTTATAGTCTTTCAAGATAGTAAAGGTGACAAGGGTTCTGTTTGACAGAGATTGGATGTTATGCTCAATTTATATTTAGAGAAGACCACAGAATGGAGCAGAAGATCTGAAACCACCTATCCTGATTCACGGTGACACCCTCACTAAAGACATATTTCCCAAGAGACTGATTAATCTCTTTGAGACTGTTTTATTTGTAATGCAGGAAGCCAGAAAAGAATACCCCCTCAGACGAAAGGTAAGAGGCACCTGAAGGACGACACCAGACTCCATTGGCAGGTCTTGAGGGCATGATAGCCCACAGATTTGGCGAAGGTATGTAAAGCAGGGACCAGAGGAGTCACTGACAGCCTTTCTAGTGCAGCTCAGAAGCATTTTGCTATACACCCCAGACTAGAAGGACTTTAGTTTGCTGAGAAAGTATGTAGAGGGATTTGGTACAAGTTATTTAGAAGGTCTGTAGAGAGATTTGGTGGTGCAGGTTGTTAGAAAAGTCTATAGAGAGATTTAGTATAGTTTGCTGAGACAGGGAGAGAGAGTAGAAAGAAAAAAAAAAACGAGAGAAGGAAGCTACAGAAAATCCTGGCTAAAAGGCAGAAAGGAATCAATGTGCATACTATATGGAGAGGCCACTGAGCCAGAGTGTGCCCTAACAAGCTGGGAGCAAGAACTCACAGGTCTTGGGAGAAGTGGCCCCCAAATGGCAAAGGTGTTATCCCTGGATAAAGACAATGACTAGGGGAGATGGGTGTTCTGACCACCTCCCCCAACCCTGGATAACTGTGAGAGGGAAAGAGAAACCCACTCAGTTCTTGATGGACACAGGGGCTTAACACACGGTCTTCCAACCCAATGGCCCTGTTTCCAAGAAAAGATCTAGGGTCCGAGAAGCCACTGGCACCAATATGTTCATGGACTACCCGAAGAACAATGGACCTAGGGATGGGATGGGTAACCCATTCATTTAAGGTCACCCCAGGATGTTCCTAACTGTTGGAGCAAGGCATACTCTCCAAAATGGTGGGGAAGACAGATATACTTACTGTCCAAAGGGCTGCAGCAACTGGCCCAAAAAGAGAGACTGACCCCTGCTGAAAGTTGCTACAGACAGGAGCAATTTTCTCCATGAAGGACAGGGACAAGCAGGTGCTGCTATGGTGGGCAGCACAAACGGCATCTGGGTAGAAGAATCTTTACCCCCTGGCATGTCAACGCAGAAAGTGGAGCTAATGGCCCTTACCAAGACCTCGGAACTTGGAGACAGCAAGAAAATCAACATCCACATGGATAACAGGTATGCCTTTGCCACAGCCCACGTCCACAAGTGTATATGCCAAAAGGACTGCTCACATCAGAGAAAACCAACATGAAATCTTGGACCTCTTAGATGCCCTAATGAAGCCAACAACCGTGAGTACCATCCTCTGCCCAGGATGTCAAAAGGGAAAAGACTCAGTGGGCAATAGCCTGGCAGAGCAAATGGCTCCAAGGATAGATATACAGGAGCCTATACTTGTTGTGGTTCTGTGAGAGGCATCCACTGACAAATGGGACAAAGTGAGATAGCCTCACTTAACATATGCTGAAGAAAAGAAGGACTGAGATTGATAGCCATCTGACCAACTATTACCAAGGAAAGGTGCACACAGAAGGGAGAATCATACTCCCCAGAAAGTAAGCCAAGGACTCGCCAGGGCAAATGCACACATGAACTCATTTAAGGGATCAATAAAACAGTGTAAGGTATGCCAGCGAGTGAATGCTTATGCAGCAAAGAGTAAATAAGGCGGAAGACCTAGAAGAGAACAACCTAGAGTATATAGAGGTTTTATAAAAGATAAGGCAGGAAAGTATTATCTCCTAGCACTTGTAGATAGTTAATCTAGATAGATTGAGACTTCCCCTAGCAGGCAGGAAACAGCAGCCAGGGTTAAAAGAAATTTTCCTGAGTTTCAGAGTGCCCAAGGTAATTGGATTAGACAATGGTTCTGTTTTTGCTTCTAAGGTAAGTCAGAAATTGACAGATATTGGGGACTAATTGGAAACGTTATTGGATATACTGTCCCCAGGGCTCAAGACAGCTAGAGAAAATAAACAAAACTCTATGAGAGACCTTAACTAAATTGACCTTGGAGACTGGTTTAGGCTGGGTGGTGCCTCTCCCCTTGTTTCTGTATAGTCCTTGCCATTTTAATCCTCTTTGTTACCCCAATTTCTTTGTCATCTACTGGGTCCTCACGAAAGGTGTAGCACAACATGAGATTTGGCTCAAACTGTTCGCTTTAATGCTCTAGGCATGTCAGAGACTCCTCGCTGCTTCCAGACAGGTTACTGGATCTGTCAAAGAAGACTTCAGAAACAGTTGCTGGAACCCTGGTAAAAGAGATCCTCACCAAATTGATCACAGAGACTGGACCTTTGCTCTCTAGGCTCGAGGCGCTCCAATGGATAAGGCATCGAGGTCCCGGAGGCCTACTCAGGAGGAGATCCACAAGTCCCACATCGCTTCCAAGTCGGAGATATGGTCTACATTAGATGCCACCATGCGGGAAACTTTAAGACTCAGTGAAAAGACCCTTATCTTGTATTCTTGACCACCCTGTTTTCTGCCCTGATAGGACCCCTAATGATAATGCTCCTGTTTCTTAGTTAGACTTATACAGTCAATAGATTAGTTGCCTTCATCAGGGACCAGGTGTGCGCGGCCCAGATTATGTACTTAGGCAGCAGTATAAGAGCCTTCTGAGACAAGAAGAGGCTGACCTTTAATTCTCCTAGTTCTAAGGTTAGAACTATTAACAAGACAGGAAGTGGGGAATGAAAGGATAAGGTTATAAGCTAGGAATCCTCTGTGCCTGGGCACGTGGGAGGCACCTGGATCCCCAACGCCAGTGGGGGAGGGTGGGCGAGACTGCGTGGCGGCCACGTAAGCGGAAATGACTTAACTAGTTCTTCCGGCCTCTGTGAGAGGCTGGTAGGTCGTCAGAGAGAGCAAGTTCGGATGGATTGAACTGATTGGCTTAGAAGCTTGTGGTAGGCGGGTTCTGTTATAAGTCTATAAAAGACCAAGGCAAGCCAGCTTGGGCGGGCTTACATCTTTACCTTGCTGGGGAGACAGTAACCCCCCAGAGCTCTGGAAATTAAAACCCTCTTGCGAAATTGAAAAAAAAAAAAAAAAAAAAAAAAAAAAGAAGAAAGGAGTGGACACTGGTGCTGGAAAGGATCAAAGCATCAGTGTAGGGGAATACAAGAACAGGGAAGAGGGAAGGGGTGGAAGAGGGAGCAGAGGGAGGGAAAAGGGCATGTGGGACCTTTGGGGGGTGGGGAACCAGGAAAAGGGAAATGAATTGTAAATATAGAATATATCCAATAAAAAAAGAAAAAAAGGCAAAAAAAAGGATAAGGAATGACACTTCATACTTATCAAAGGAAAAATCTACCAAGATGAACTCTTAATTTTGAATATCTATGCTCAAAATGCAAGGGCACCAATATTCATAAAAGAAACTCTACTAAAGATTAAAGCACACATTGCACCTCACACAATACTAGTGGGAGACTTCAACACCCCACTCTCATCAATGGACAGATCATGGAAACACAAACTAAACAGAGAAACATTGAAACTAACAGAAGTTATGGACCAAATGGATTTAACAGATATCTATAGAACATTTCATCCTAAAACAAAAGAATATTCCTTCTTCTCAGCACCTCATGGTACCTTCTGCAAAACTGACCATATAATTGGTCACAAAACAGGCCTCCACAAATTCAAGAAAACTGAAACAATACTATGCATCCTATCAGATCACGATGGACTAAGGCTGGTCTTCAACAGCAACAAAAACAGAAAAGCCACAAACACATGAAAGCTGAACAACGCCCAACTCAATGTTAACTTGGTCAAGAAAGAAATTAAAGACTTTTCAGAATTTAATGAAAATGAAGATGCATCATACCAAAATTTATGGGACACAATGAAAGCAGGGCTAAGAGGAAAACTCATAGCTCTGAGTGCCTCCAAAAAGAAGCTAGAGAGAGCATACACTAGCAACTTGACAGCATACCTGAAAGCTCTAGAACAAAAAGAAGCAAATACACTCAAGAGGAGTAGATGACAGAAAATAATCAAACTCGGGGCTGAAATCAGCCAAGTATAAACAAAAAGAACTATACAAAGAATCAACAAAACCAGGAGCTGGTTCTTTGAGAAAATCAACAAGATAGATGAACCCTTAGCCAGACTAACCACAGGACACAGAGACAGTATCCAAATTAATAAAATCAGAAATGAAAAGGGAGATATAACAACAGAAACTAAGGAAATTTAAAAAAACCAGATCCTATTGCAAAAACCGATACTCACTACAACGGAAAATCTGGATGAAATGGACAATTTTCTAAACAGATACCAAAGTTAAATCAAGATCAGATCTAAACAGTCCCATAACCCCTGAAGAAATAAAAGCAGTTGTTAAAAGTATCCCAACCAAGAAAAGACCAGGACCAGGTGGGTTTAGTGCAGAATTCTATCAGGCCTTCAAAGAAGACCTAACTTTTCAAACTATTCCACAAAATAAAAACAGAAGGAATACTACCCAATTCATTCTATGAAGCCACTGTTATGCTGCGGATTCTCCCTCGGAGATGGCAAGGTTTCTGTCTAATCAGGAACTTGTCACAATTTCCTTTAATAGAGGACTTAATAAGATTTTTTTTCTACTCTTGTCATGTTTAATGTTCCAAATAGGTTTTAAAAAGTGGTTGAAACCGGGTGTGGTGGCACACGCCTGTAATCCCGGCACTTGGGAGGCAGAGGCAGGCAGATTTCTGAGTTCGAGGCCAGCCTGGTCTACAGAGTGAGTTCCAGGACAGCCAGGGCTACACAGAGAAACCCTGTCTCCACCCCCCCCCAAAAAAGTGGTTGAGTGCATATCACTTTAGGTTTCAGAAGATATCATGTATATTTAAGAGGCATTTAACTATTATAAATTATTTTGATGACTTAAAAAATCTCAATACTGAGTTGTATATTTTAAAATAAATTGTATTAGTTTAATAAAAAATTTAAAAAAAACTTAGAAAAGAAGAAACCACACGGTATACCTTTTGAACTAAAAACACAATTAGCATTCACCATCATCATCATAAAATATGTACCCAAGTGAAGTGTTTGTAAAGCACACAAACCACAGGGCTGGGGAGATCCCTCACTGGTAAAGAGCAACTGGCTGTCCTCCTAGATCACCTGGGTTTGATGCCCAGCACCCACATGGCAGCTTACAATCACTTGAGATCCAGAGCATCCCTCTTCTGGCCTTCCCAGACCCTGCACATGTGTGGTACATATAAGTTAAACACCTATATACATAAAATAAGAATAAAACATTTAAAAATAATTTTTAAAGGAATACAAACAAAACTAAGGGTCGAGTCATAGGATTAAGATCTGGAATGGGATCAGAAAGCCCTTTAGCTCATGAGCATGTGTGTGTGTGTGTGTGTGTGTGTGTGTGTGTGTGCACGCGCGCGCGCGCGCGCGCAAATGTGTATACCTGGGTGTATGTTCATGTGTATGTATACATTTATGCATGTGAACAAATGTTGGGAGGCCTGAGATCAATGACAGTGTCTTCCTAAACCATGTTCTACCTCATTTAAAACAGGTGTCTCACTGAACCAGACATAATCTATTAGGCAAGGCTGGCTAGCCATTGAGCTCCCAGGATCCACCAGTCTCCACCACCACCAGCTCCCATCCCTCAACTTTGAGGTTAGCCAACTTTGAATATGGATGCTGAAAAATCCAAACACAGCTCTTCATACTTGCAGGGTAGGAACTCATTTTACTCTGTCTTCCCAACTCCAAATTTATGTTTATAGTATTTTATTTTGTAAACGTTAAATGCATATTGTTATGTTATCTATATCAGGCCATGATTTTCACACCAACTCTCCTTCCAAACATACCTAAACATAGTAAAAGCAATTTACAGCAGACCGGTAGCCAACATAAAGTAAACGGAGAGAAACTTGAGGCAATCCCACTAAAATCAGGGACTAGACAAGGCTGCCCCCTCTCACCATATCTTTCTAATATAGTACTTGAGGTACTATCTAGAGCAATTTGACAACATAAGGAAATCAAAGGGATACAAATTGGAAAGGAAGATGTCAAACTATCACTATTCGCAGAGGATATGATAGTATATTTAAGTGACCCAAAAAACTCCACCAGAGAACTCCTACAGCTGATGAACAACTTCAGCAAAGTGGCTGGTTATAAAATCAACTCAAGCAAATCAGTAGCCTTCCCATACTCAAAGGATAAGCAGGCTGAGAAAGAAATTAGGGAAACAACACCCTTCACAATAGCCACAAACAATATAAAGTATCTTGGTGTGATTTTAACCAAACAAGTGAAAGATTTGTATGACAAGAACTTCAAGTCTCTGAAGACAGAAATTGAAGATCTCAGAAAATGGAAAAATCTTCCATGCTCGTGGGTTGGCAGGACTAATATAGTTAAAATGGCAATCTTGCCAAAAGCAATATACAGATTCAACACAATCCCCATCAAAGTCCCAACTCAGTTCTTCATAGAGTTAGAAAGAGCAATTCTCAAATTCATCTGGAATAACAAAAACCCAGGATAGCTAAAACTATCACCAACAGTAAAAGATCTGGGGGAATCAATATGCCAGACCTCAAACAATAGTACAGAGCAGTAGTGTTAAAAACTGCATGGTATTGGTACAGTGACAGAGGTGGATCAATGGAATAGGATTGAAGACCCAGAATTGAACCCACACATCTATGGCCAATTGATCTTTGACAAACAAGCTGAAAACATCCAGTGGAAAAAAGATAGCCTTTTCAACAAATGGTGCTGGCTCAACTGGAGATCAACATGCAGAAGAATGAGAATTGATCCACTCTTACCTCCTTGTACTAAGCTCAACTCCAAGTGGATCCAGGACCTCCACATTAAACCAGACACACTGAAATTAATATAAAAGAAACTGGGGAAGACCCTTGAGGACATTGGCTCAGGGGGAAAGTTCCTGAACAGAACACCAATAGCTTATGCTCTAAGAGCAAGAATAGACAAATGGGACCTCATAAAATTACAAAGTTTCTGTAAGGCAAAAGACACTGTCAAAAGGACAAATCGGCAACCAAAAAATTGGGAAAAGATCTTCACCAACCCTACATCTGACAGAGGGCTAATATCCAATGTATACAAAGAACTCAAGAAAGACCCCAGAAAACCAAATAACCCTATCAAAAAGGGGGGGGGGGTACAGAGATAAACAAAGACTTTTCACCTGAAAAAATTTGTATGGCTGAGAAACACCTTAAAAAATGTTCAACATCATTAGTCATTAGAGAAATGCAAATCAAAACAACCCTGAGATTTTACCTCACACCAGTCAGAATGGCTAAGATTAAAAACTCAGGAAACAACAGGTGTTGGTGAGGACGTGGAGAAAGAGGAATACTCCTCCACTGCTGGTGGGACTGCAAGCTGGTACAACCACTCTGGAAATCAGTCTGGCGGTTCCTCAGAAAACTGGACACGATACTTCCGGAGGACCCAGCCATACCACTCCTGGGCATATACCCAGTAGATTCCTCAGCATGCAATAAGGATACATGATCCACTACATTCATAGCAGCCCTATTTATAATAGCCAGAAGCTGGAAAGAACCCAGATGCCCCTCAACAGAAGAATGGATACAAAAGATGTGGTATATATACACAATGGAGTACTACTCAGCCATTAGAAACAGTGAATTCATGAAATTCTTAGACAAATGAATGGAGCTGGAGAACATCATACTAAGTGAGATAACACAGTCTCAAAAGAACACCCATGGTATGCACTCACTGATAAGTGGATATTAGCCTAGAATCCTGGGACACCAAAGACACAATCCACATACCAAATGATATCCGACAAGAAGGAAGGAGTGGACTCTGGTTCTGGAAAGGCTCAAAGCATCAGTGTAAGGGAATACCAGAACAGGGAAGTGGGAAAGGGTGGATGGGGGAACACAGGGAGAGAAAAGGGCATGGGCGACCTTTGGGGGGCAGGGAACCAGAAAAAGGGAAATGAAATGTAAATAGAGAATATATCCAATAAAAAAGAAAACAATTTTTTGTCAACTCCTGCAGAATTTTGACTGTCATTGGATGCAAGATTCCAGTGATTTTTCCTTAGCTGCAAAGGAAGCTGGGTAATGTTAGTTGGGTAAGCTATCATTAGAAGAAATGTCAGTGAGCTCAGGTATCTGCAACTGCAAATGCATCTGTATCTGCTAAGTTTCTTCCCACCTGTGCTCTCCATCCACACATCCAACTGAGTCTCAGGTCAGATTTTCACATTGACATTTTGTCCTCAAATCTCACAAAGATGGCTGTCAGAATTCCCCCAACACCTCCTACACATATCTACTTTCCACCTTTACCTGAACCCTTGCCTGCCTTCTCCAGGGGCTTCTTACCCCCTCTGACTTAGTCTCCATAGTCAGCCAGGGCAATCCTTTTAAAAGACAAAACAGATCCTAGGATGGTGTCACTTTTTTCTTGGATGAAGTGAAATGTTTTTATCCTGCTTTTCAAGGTCCTCCATGATCTGCTTTAAGTGTCTCTCTAGCTGTACTTAGGATTGTTTAACTCTGACTCTTTAAGTCCCTCTAAACTTATCTTTCATCTCTCTAACAAACAACACTTTCTCTTGACTGCATGAATTTTTACAAATTTTTACCCTCTACCTGGAATATCACCCACCCAAATCTCCATTATCTTATTAATATTTATATCATTGTCAGGGATCAACTTAGGAATACTTGCCTCTAACAACAACAAAGAAATCTTTCCTAGCTCTTTCCTCCTATTAAATGATGATGGTCCTGTTAGTCAGCTTTCTTGTCATAATAAACAATCACCAGATCTCTGTGGTGTATAATTACTAGCACCTATTTTTTTCTGCTGTTTCATATCAGCAGCTACAAGCCAGCTCTGTTCTGTGTCCCTTTCATTTTAGGATGCAGGATAGACTGGTGGAGCATCTCCCATCTTTGACATGGCTTTCTAATGGTAGAAATACATGGGATGCCTTTAAAACTTCTGTTTGAACCAGGCACACATATCCTCTCCCCTTCTACTAACCAGATTATGCCACATGACCAGTCCTGATGTTGTTGGACAGAGGATGTGATGTTTATTTCTTCATCAGGAAGATACTGATCGCATGGCAATGAGAAGAGATGCTTAATTAGCACACTGTGAAGGGAAAAGAAAATAATTGAATCCAATTATAAAACTACTACAATGATGGTGATGATAGCTATCATTCCTTGAGTGTTCACTATTTCATGGGCAGGTCAGGCTAGACTGAAGCAGAATCCTGAGCCCAGTATCATCTGTCACAAATGTTCTTGATTTCTCAAGTCTAAACATTCTTTTTCTGCCTCTCTTTTTCCTTTCTGGTTCTGGTGATACACTTGATCAAGGTGATTAGCTTTCCAAATGGAAATACGCACATTCACCAGGATCTCTGGGTGCACCAAGATAGTCAGCCTTCTCTATCATCAGTGGCCAGCAGAGCTGAGGCTAGCAGGGTATCAATGCCCTTTCAAATCTCATAGTCCAATGGGAGAATAAGATAAAGAGTCATACTAGAAGCCAAAAACAATTTCAGAGACTAAGTTCAAAGATAAATATAAGTAGGGAAGAGTGGCAAGGCCTCCTTACGTGGGTTGGTCAGAGCAAGGTGACTTGAGATGTAATGTTTGGGCTGAAACCTGAGGGTGCCAAGGACCCTCAAACAGGGAACAAGCCAAACTGGGATGATGAGAGAGCATAGATCACTAGTAAAGGGGTGGTCGCAGGTGCAGAGATGGAACAAAGCTTGCTGTGCTCCAGGTCTCAGAAGAGATCACATAGCTGGAGAATTAAGGATTTGGAGGAATATAACTTCCCAGGGCAAGGAGCAATGGTAGATCAAATGACACAGGGCCTTGCAAGCCATGATGGGGATTTCATGAGATGCCTCTGGAAAGTTTCCCAAAAAGAAGAGATGGTCTACCTTTCATCTCAAGGACACCATTCTGGTCACTGTGTGGAATCAAGGAGCAAGAGGCAAGAATTTCATCCAGAAGACAGTTAAGACAGCTTCCATATGGGACAGTGGAAACAAAAATTTGCAGAATAGTATCAAGGATCTAGAGTCATAGAATACAGAATTGGATGCTAAAGTGGAAATTTCTGGTTTCTTTGGAGAATCAGTTGTGCCAGGTGATGTTTTTCTGGAAACTTTCTTATAAGAGGATGTTTTGCTGAAGCAGACATGCAGAAGGATGTTTTGTTGAGAACAGACATGTGGTCTTTTTCTGGAAGCTGCCTGGAAATGTGATGTTTTGTTAGAATGGACACTTGAAAACACACATGATGTTTGGAAAGGGTATAAATATAACCCAACAGACAGTGGATGGTGCTGTGTGATATTGGTTTGTCTTGACTATCTTTGCTGGTCTTCACTGGGCTTTGCTGATGTGATGTAGGTCTTCCCTGATGATGAGATGTGGTATTTGTTTACCTTGCCACCCTTTGCTGATCATTGTTTGTCGTGACTTCGTAGAAAGAAACACGCCAAACATCTGGAGGTGTCCCAATGGCTTCTTGCAGCTTCTTTAAACTTGGGCTGATTGGCAGAGCCTCATGGTTTCTTCTGGATTGAACTGCCTTTGCTGATTCTTAAATGGTGTTTGCAAATGGATCAAACTACTGCTAGAGATTCATATGAACTAAACTGCTGATATCCTGACAATGTAGATTGTATTTGCCCCCCCAAAAAACTATTTCTAATCAGATTCACATCCTTCTTTGCCCTATTAACCTTTCCTTTCTGCTGCCTCTGGTGGGTGGTGGGCTAGAAGGAAAGTTAAAGCATTTAAGTATACTTATTAAAGTAGATTTTGAAAAATATACTCCTACAGGATGCAGACATATAGATACTGGAAAACAAAGCAAAGAATTTACTAAAAGAGAATGCACTTCCAAGCAGGGATATTGTACTAGGAAAGAAGGAAGCTAGAGAATAAAGAGTTTGGCAGCTCAGTGGCCAACTGTGGAGAGGCAAGAGCATCCATGTCACCTTTATAGTTGAGGCTTTTCTAAGCAGTACCTGTTACATGCAGTAAGTTCATGCATTACTGGTCTCAGTACCTTAAATCCCCATCCAGAAGTGTGGATTTGAGTATAAAGAGTCAAAGGTCATTCCCAAGCAGTTTGAAGTGCTTTGGCTCTTGTACCTGGGGATTCAGGGGTTTCTAAGTTTTCTTTTTGGCAACTAATTTTTGTCATAATGCTAATTTTGTAAGGCCTTCTAGGTCTCACTCTACCCTATTCTTCTGCTCCAATTTTGTAGATAGTGTGGCTCTAGTCATGTCTGATAAAGAATATCTGTAGGTGCTTGAAATGAAGCTGACAGGCACCTGGAACCTGGAGGAGTCCGCATAGGACCTTAAGGTTCAGAGCCATCAGCAAGGTGATGAGGTTTTGAACTAAGAGCACTGATACTATCTCTCCAGGAAAGACATATAAGTCCAATCAGGCAGACAAGGAGGTAGTGAAGCAAGGCTAAGAAGGGTGGCCAGGGAGGATATAAAGAAATTGGGGAGACAGACCGCAATGCCACAGGACTCAAGAGAAGATTTTAAATACAAATGACTAATAAGGCTTAACTCCTCATCTATGGGAGAGCTGGACACACACATACCTTATCTTTTAGATATTCCCTCCTCTGTCCTTAGCTTATAAATACTATGCTCAGCCGGGCGTGGTGGCGCACGCCTGTAATCCCAGCACTTGGGAGGCAGAGGCAGGTGGATTTCTGAGTTCGAGGCCAGCCTGGTCTACAGAGTGAGTTCCAGGACAGCCAGGACTACACAGAGAAACCCTGTCTCGAAAAAACCAACCTTCCTCCCCCCCCCAAAAAAAAAAACAAAAACAAAAAACAAAAAAAAAAATACTATGCTCATGGAGCTAAGCTATTAAAGATCATCACAAGAGATATTTCCCTAAACCTAAGATTGTTTCACCTAATATAATGTCTTCTAGGTTCATCCAAGTTTTTGAAGGTGACAGGATTTCATCTTTTTATTGAATATTTTATTTCATATTCATACATGTATATAATTCATTTGGACCCAATCCACCCACTATTTCCTCTCCTCCAACACCTCCCCATCCTCCTTACTTTAATTTCCTAATTTCATGTATTTGCCTTTGTCTTCATGTAGTATCCATGAGCCTGTATATGCATGGGTGTGGGGCATCTCTGGAGCACGGGAAGCCTGTAGGATGCCACATTTCTAAAGAAAAAAATATCTCACAATCTCACAGTAGTCAGCAATCACCAATAGGTCCTCAAATAGGATCAGGTCTCGATGACCCTTTCCTGTATCTGTGCTGAGATTCCAGCTGGATTACATCCTGTGCAAGCCTTGTACATGATGTTCCAGACACTATACGTTCATGTGTGCAGCAGCATTGCCATGTACAGCAAATACTGTCTCACTGCAGATACTCAATTCAGTATTCAGGCAGCTATCCAATTCTTCATGCACTTACACACTTTCTGATCTCCCTTCCCCCAAGATCCCTGACCTGTGATGGGGGGAGTTTTATAAATGTCCCAGTTAGAGGTGAACACTCCGCAGTCTCTTACTCTCAGCATATCTCATAGCTATTTGTTAGTCTCAGTATTAATTGCCATCCACTGCAATAAAAGTTTCTCTGATAAAGGGTGCAAGATTCACTAATGGAAAGAGAGAGAGAGAGAGAGAGAGAGAGAGAGAGAGAGAGAGAGAGAGAACTTGAAGGCAGTTTATTACTATGTCCATTTGGTAAAATAATAGTACTAAGTTCTCCCCTAGGGACTATGGCCTAGTCAGCCATGGGTTTGGGGCCCAGTTAATGGTAACGGTCATGAAATCCATCTTATGGAGCACGCCTAAATCCAACCAGAAAGAGGTTGGCTACTCCCATAAAATTCCTGCCACTACTGAGTCAGTAGGAATATTTCATAGGCTAGTTATTATTGCAGCATAAAATTTCATAGCTCAGTAAGACAATAATAACTCCCCCCCCAGTAGCATGCACAGAGCTTTCCAATAAGAGTGAAATTTCCAGATGAGTACCAGCTGATTTGTCTATGCCATTTAATAGGGGCATGTGGTGTCTTTAGTAATAGGATCTTACCATCAAGTGTTGGAGGGTAACCAAGAGCAACTGCAATATCCTGTAATGTTGAGGGGGTATATGACCTACTGATCTATAAAGGAGGTAACCATACATGGGCACCTTTGTATTTTATACCTAGTGATATCTGAGGGAAGCATTGACCTTCCCCCTCTTGTAGAATAGAGTAGTTCCACTTAATTCCCTGTGTGTGTGTGTGTGTGTGTGTGTGTGTGTGTGTATTTTAGGAAGCCTCTGCAGTAATAGGTTTCCATCAGCATTTTCAAAGGCCTTTAGCGTTAGTCATCCTTCCCAACACTCTCTCCTCTAAGCTTCCCTTCCTATCTCCTACCCCATTTCCCCATTTGACCGTTGTGGTTCAGTTATTCCTCTTCCCCCATATCTTACCATCTGCATTTATCTCCCCAGCCCCATCATGACTCCTTACTATTTTCCTGCCTTCTACTTATACTCCAATGTAAACACACATATGTAACAACTCATGGCTAATATCTCTTATGAGAGAAAACATATGGAATTTGTCTTTGTGAGTCTTGAATACCTCACCTAGAATAACAGTAATAAAACTTCATTAGACATACATGCATGTATATGTATATATGTGTATATATGTATAAATGTACACATACATACATGTGTAAATGTATACATACATGTGTACATGTATACATATACATATACGTGTACTGCACGTGCACGTGTATGTGTATGTATATGTAGTTGTGTATGTGTATGTATATGTTTATGTGTATGTGTATATATGTACACATGTATGGTACCATGCATGTACCATAGATATGTGTGTATATATGGTATATACCACATATGTACATATTTATGGTATATATGTACATATGTGGTATATACCATATATACACACATATGTATGGTATAGTTTATGTATTTATTCCTCCTAGATTTGTAAAATTACTATGAGTACATTAAAATTCAAAAATTTGTTTTTCTATTGGGAGTGGTTAAATGTTAGCCCACATATCTTGGGGAAAGGTAAACACTGAATTTATTGCATCTCATGTAAACCCTTGTCTATTTTTTTTAAATAGGTAAAACACAGTTGCTAGAAGAACCCTTACAAATTGCTTTAAGTCCAGTCTGGTGACATCAATACAAGTCTCCCAGTTCAGAGAGTGCAAAGCTCATCAAAGAACAAGTCTATGGTTACTCTGAGAGTGGGCTCACCACTGGGAGGCTTAACAAGCTCTCCAGATGATTCTTGTGCAGGCTCTAGTTTGCAAAGAACTGTATTACATGAGCCTCCTGGCCCTTAAGGCTTTTCTGAGATAGTAGATAATGCAATAGCCCCCTGAGACGAACAAGCCAAACCTTAAGCTGATAATCAGGCATAGCCTGGAAATTTGGGGTGGCCAGTGGAGAGAGAACAGAGATATGCCAACATCTATTCCAGGGTCCCTGGAGTGATGATGATTCTGGAGGTACCCAAACAACCAGGGACCTTGACTCAGTTGTACTGGTCCTGTTGTATAACCCTTTCTTAAGGATTCTCCATCTCAGCAATTCTGCTACCCAGGGATTATGACTAATGGGAAATACATTAAATTGTAAATCACCTTCCCCATGTGGGCCAGAAGAAGCCCTGGAAGGATTCATTAAGGTATAATGGCACCTGCCAATGTTGCACACCTCACTGCAGTGAGGCCACTGCATACAGATTGTCTCTCTCAAATACGGCCACTCCATAATGAGCTCCTCCAGGACCAGCTCCTGATGGAGAACAAGAGAGGAGGCAGCCTCACAGAGAAATATGCTTTCAGGCCAGCAAAACTGCAGGGCTGGAGCACCCTGCTGCCTGCCATTACCTCACTGCGTACCGCCGGCCCAGTTCCCTCCACAATGAGGTGAAGTGCTTCTAGTGCCTCCTAACCTCAGAGTGCACAAGGCCAGAAGGTGACCACCCAACCCAGAAGTCCCAAGACCGAGGCAGTTCCTGGGACGTTGGAATTCATGGTTCCAAGCAAACCTCTGGGGAGTCAGATCAAACAGGATGCTGCTCCTACCCCAAGATGTGCTCTTGAACTCCGGAGAACGGAAGCCAAGAGTGTGCACAGGTATAAGATAGGTCGGGACTGCACACTTTTCCACAGACATTTAACACATCTGAGGCGCTCATTCACAACCGACTCCTGGGGTCCAGCATTAGACATTCTTATTCAGTGGGGCAGCAGCTGTGCTCAGGATCACGTGTTTTTAACACACATCCAAGGTGATGTCCTGAGGGGTCAGGAACCCCAGGCCTGGATTATGACAGAGGCTCTTCCTCTTCAGATATCTTATTGCATCTGCAATGTCTCTGTCCATCTCCCTTTAGTCAGAGCTCCTTGAAAGTTTGATGGACAACCTCCAGATCATTTTCTCTGTTCTTGGCTCAGCCGTCACCTATTTCCATTTTTGCTCTGAGCAAATGCAGCTGTTAGAGGCAGCACAGGAGGCACAGAGACAGGAGGACACATTCGGAACAGGCAAACACTCACAGCTCCTCATAGATGCAGCCATCTATCCTAGGGGAGGCCCCAGCCTGCGTCAAGGAGTGCCAGCAGGCAGTCAGGATATGAGCCAGTCACTAGGGCCTCCTTGGGATGAGTATGACCCAGTCTGTCTGTGTTGTTCTAGGTAAGGTCAGATCTAGACAGTGCAGACGTAGCAAGTGTCTCCTATGCCCAGAGCTTAGCAGTCATACTGAGGCCCATCTCCTGACCTGGCTGACTATAAGCAATTTGCAGCAAAACATAACGGAAGAGCCTGCATGGAAGAGAATGAGGTATACTTGGTCCCACTGGAGTCACCATCCAAACCCAGGCTGTGCTCAGAGAGAGGCACGTGCTGCCACCTCCTGGCCCCAGCCGGTCCAAGCTGGAGCTATTCAGATGGTCTGCAGTCTCAGATCAGAAATTCTGGAGTGTCTAGCCCAGAAAAGAAAAATGCACAGAGTTATCTTTGACCTTAGTGGAGCGTATTAGAAATGTGGGTACCGATGGAAAGGCAGGGGGGACAAGGTGAGAGGTAGGATGGTCCAGCAAGAGCAGGAATGCCAGATCGCTGTACGGAAAGGAAACTGTGCACCTTTGGTAGTCTCAGATTTCTCCCCCATGTAAAATGTATTTCCTGATGCTGTGATAAAACCAAAACCAAAACAACAACAACAAAAAACTTTGACAAAAGCAATTTAGTGGAAAGAGGGTTTATTTTAGCCCATAATCCCATGTCCTGGTCTGTGTCCTGGTCTGTGTAATTGTGAAGCCACAGTGGGAGGAGCTTGAGAGAGCTGGTCATATAGAAGCCATCATCAGGAACAGAGCAGTGGGTATCTACGTGCCTGTGCTCAGCTTACTTTCTCCTCTTTTATGAACAACCCCAGAGCATGGTGGCACCCACAAAGAGACTAGGTGATTCCGCACCGGCCAATGTGATTTTGACAGACTTGTCCACAGTCCAGCCTGAACTAGATGACCTCACTGCAACCCTCTTCCCCGGCGATTCTAGGTTGGGTCACGTTCACACGCTTATCCCAGACACTCAGCAGAGGCAGACCTCGGTCACCCCCCGGTCTCCTTCCCTCAGGCTATACTGGCTTCCTATGTCTTCAAACCAAACCACTGTTATCCAGTAATCTTAGCAATGCAAAGGAGAAATGGGGACTGAAAAGAGATCTCTGTGAGCAGAGTCTGGCTGCCACTCAGGGCCAGGTCAACTTGACTTCCTTCAGGTTTAGTCCTCCTATGAGCGTAGCAGAGGCACAGAAAGGAAAAAGTACCTATCATTAATCAGAGGCAAAAAACAAATGTGTCACAAAGAAATGTTTTCAACCAGCAATCTCCAAAGCAAAGAAGTCTCAAATAGAAAAGGGTCTGCATTTCCCTAATAACAGACTGTAGTGACTGGTAAGTGCTTGCCACATAAACATGGGGACCTGAGATGATCTGTAGTACCCATATTTTTTTTTACTTTTTTTATTGGATATTTTCTTTCACATTTCAAATGTTTTCCACTTTCTAGATCTCACCCCATCCCATTCCCCACTCCCCCTGCCTTAATGAGGGTGCTCCTCCACCCACCTACCCACTCCTCCCTTCCCACCCTAGCATTCCTCTACACTTGGGCATCAAACATCCCCAGGCCTAAGGCTTCTCCTCCCTCTGATGCCAAAAGGTGATCCTCTGCCACATATAGGGCTGGAGCCATGGGTCCCTCCATGTGTACGCTTTGGTTGGTGGTCCAGTCCCCCAGAACTCCATGATATTGTTACTACCTGGCCAGTTGACATTGTTGCTACCTCCTCTATAGGGATGCAACTCCGCTTAGCTCTTTTGGTCCCTTCTCCAACTCCCCCATTGGTGACCCCATGCCAAACCCAATGGTTGGCTGCAGGCATTCAACTGTATTTGTCAGACATTGGCAGAGCCTCTCAGGAGACAGTCATAACCATCTTTGGTCAGCAAGCACTTCCCAGCATCCACAATAGCATCCAGGTTTAGTGACTGTATATGGGATGGCTACTATCCAATTATCAGTGAGTGCATACCATGTGTGTTCTTTTGTGACAGAGTTACCTCACTCAGGATATTTTCAAGTTCCATCCATTTGTCTGCAAATTTCATGAAGTCTTTGTTTTTAATAGCTGTGTAGTATTTCATTGTGTAAATGTATCACATTTTCTGCATCCATTCTTCTGTTGAAGGACATCTGGGTTCTTTCTAGCTTCTGGATATTATAAATAAGGCTGCCATGAACACAGTGGAGCATGTGTCCTTATTACATGTTGGAGTATCTTCTGGGTATATGCCCAAGAGTGGTATATCTGGGTCTACAGGTAGTACTATGTCCAATTTTCTGAGGAACTGCCAAACTGATTTCCAGAGTGGTTGTATCAGCTTGCAATCCCACCAGTACTGGAGGAGGGTTCCTCTTTCTCCACATTCTTGCCAGCATATACTGTCACCTGAGTTTTTGATATGAACCATTCTGAATGGTTTGAGGAGGAATCTAAGGGTTGTTTTGATTTGCATTTCTCTGATGAGTAAAGATGTTGAACATTTCTTAGGTGCTTCTCAGCCATTCGATATTCCTCAGTTGAAAATCTTTGTTTAGCTGTTCTCCATGTTTTCATAGGGTTATTTGATTCTCTGGAGTCTAACTTCTTGAGTTATTTGTATATATTGGATATTACCTCTCTATTAGATATAGGATTGGTAAAGATCTTTACCCAATCTGTTGGTTGCCATTTTGTCCTATTGACAGTGTCTTTTGCCTTACAGAAGCTTTGCAATTTTATGAGGTCTCATTTGTCAATTCTTGATCTTAGAGCATAGGCCATTGGTGTTCTATTCAAGAAATTATCTCCTTGCCCCTGTGTTCATAAGTTTCAGTGTATTCCATTTAATAGGAAGGTCCTTGATCCACTTGGGCTTGAGCTTTGTACAGGGAGATAAGAATGGGTCAATTTGCATTCCTCTACATGTTGACTACCAGGTGAACCAGCACCATTTCTTGAAAATACTGTCTTTTTTCATTGGATAATTTTAGCTCCTGTCAAATATCATGTGACCACAGGTGTGTGTTCATTTCTGGGTCTTCAATTCTATTCCATTGACCTACCTGCCTGTCACTGTACCAATACCAGGCAGTTTTTATCAGTGTTGCTCTGTGATACAGCTTGAGGTAATGGATGGTGATTCCCTCAGGAGTTCTTTTATTGTTGAGAAAAGTTTTAGCTACCCTGGGATTTTTGTTATTCCAGATGAGTTTGAGAATTGTTCTTTCTAGCTCTATGAAGTTGGAATTTTGATGGGGATTGCATTGAATCTATAGATTGCTTTTGGCAAGATGAAGATTTTTGCTATATTAATCCTGTCAATCTAGGAGCATAGGGAATCTTTCCATCTTCTGAGATCTTCTTCAAGAGATCTTTAAGTTCTTGTCATACAAATCTTTCACTTGTTTGGTTAGAATCACACCAAGATACTTTATATTGTTTGTGGCTATTGTGAAGGGTGTTGTTTCCCTAATTTCTTTCTCAGCCTGCTTATCCTTTGAGTATAGGAAGGCTACTGATTTGTTTGAGTTAATTTTATATCTGGCCACTTTTCTGAAGTTGTTTATTAGCTATAGGAGTTCTCTGTGGAGTTTTTAGGGTCACTTAAGTATACTATCATATCATCTACAAATAGTGATAGTTTGACTTCCTTCTTTCCAATTTGTATCCCTTTGACCTCCTTTTGTTGTCTAATTGCTCTAGCTAGAACTTCAAGTACTATATTGAATAGATATGGACAGAGAGGACAGCCTTGTCTATTCCCTGATTTTAGTGGGACTGCTTCAAGTTTCTCTCCATTTATTTTGATGTTGGCTACTAGTTTGCTGTATATTGCTTTCACTATGTTTAGGTATGGGCCTTGAATTCCTGATCTTTCCAAGACTTTTAACATGAAGAGATACTGAATTTTGTCAAATGATTTTTCGGCATATAATCGTGTGCTTTTTCTTTGAGTTTGTTTATGTAGTGGATTGTGTCAATGGATTTCCTTATATTGAACCATCCCTGCATTCCTGGAATGAAACCTACTTGATCGTGGTGAATGACCGTTTTGATGTGTTCTTGGATTCAGTTTGAGAGAATTTTATTGAGTATTTCTGCATCAATATTCATAAGGGAAATTGTTCTGCTGTTCTCTTTGTATGTTGGGTCTTTGTGTGGTTTTGGTATCAGCAGAACTGTGGATTCATAGAGCAAATTGGGTAGTGTTCTTTCTGTTTCTATTTTGTGGAATAGTATTAGGTCTTCTTTGAAGGTATGATAGAATTATCCACTAAACATATCTGGTCCTGGGTTTTTTGTTTTGTTTTATTTTGTTTTTGTTTTTGTTTTTTGTTTGTTTGGTTGGTTGGTTTTTTTTGTTTTGTTTTGTTTTTTTGTTTTTGTTTTTGTTTTGGTTGGGAGACTTTTAATGACTGCTTCTCTTTCTTTGGGCACTATAGGAGTATTTTAATGGTTTATCTGATCCTGATTTAACTTTAGTATTTGGTATCTGTCTAGAAAAGTGTCCATTTCATCCAGATTTTCCAGTTTTGTTGAATATAGGCTTTTGTAGTAGTATCTGATTATCTTTTTTATTTTCTTCAGTTTCGATTGTTATATCTTCCTTTTCATTTCTTATTTTGTTAATTTGGATACTGTCTCTGTGCAGGCTCTGACTGGTCTGGCTAAGGGTTTATGTATCATATCAATTTTCTCAAAAAAACATATCCTGGTTTTGTTGATTCTTTGTATAGCTCTTTTTGTTTCTACTTGGATGTGTTCAGCCCTGGGTTTAATTATTTCCTGCCCTCTACTCCTCATGGGTGTAATTTACTTCTTGATTTTTATTTAGGTATCTGTTAAGTACATTTGGTCCATAACTTCTGTTTGTTTCAATGTGTCTCTGTTTAGTTTGTATTTCCATGATCTGTCCATTTTTTTAATTGGGGAATTGAGTCCATTGATGTTAAGAGATATTAAGGATATCAGTGATTTTTGCTTCCTGTTATTTTTTATGTTATTTTTATGTTTGTATAGCTATCTTCTTTGGGGTTTGTTGAAAGAAGATTACTTTCTTGCTTTTTCTAGGGTGTAGTTTCCCTCCTTGTGTTGGCGTTTTCTATCTATTATCCTTTGTAGGGCTGGATTTGTAGAAAGATAGTGTGTAAATTTGTTTTTGTAATGGAATATCTTGGTTTATCCATCTATGGTAATTGAGAGTTTTGCTGGATATAGTATCCTGGGCTTACATTTGTATTCTCTTAGGATTTGTTTAACATCTTCCCAGGATCTGAACATAGGTAAACAGGTAGAAGCCCTTAAAGAGGAAACACAAAAATCCCTTAAAGAATTATAGGAAAACACAAACAAGTGAAGGAATTGAACAAAACCATGCAGGATCTAAAAATGGAAGTAGAAACAATAAAGAAATCACTAAGGCAGATAACTCTGGAGATAGAAAACCTAGGAAAGAAATCAGGAGTCATAGATGCAAGCATCAACAACAGAATAAAAGAGATAGAAGAGAGTATCTCAGGTGCTGAAGATACCATTGAAAACATTGACTCAATGATCAGAGGAAATACAAAATGCAAAAAGCTTCTAACCCAAACATCCAGGAAATCCAGGACACAATATAAAGACCAAACCTAAGGATAAGAGTTATAGCAGACAGTAAACATTGCCTACCTAAAGGACCAGTAAATATCTTCAACAAAATTATAGAAGAAAACATCTATAACCTAAAGAAAGAGATGCCCATGAACATACAAGAAGCATAAAGAACTCCAAACAGACTGAACCAGAACAGAAATTCTTCCTGTCATATAATAATCAAAACACCAAATGCACTAAACAAAGAAAGAATATTAAATTCAGTAAGGAAAAAAGGTCAAGTAACATATAAAGGCAGACCTATCAGAATTACACCAGACTTCTCACCAGAGATAATGAACGATGAAAGCTAGAAGATACTGGACAGATCTCAAACAGACTCTAAGAAAACACAAATGCCAGGCCAGACTACTATACCCAGCAAAATTCTTAATTACCACATATGGAGAAACCAAGATATTCTATGACAAAAACAAATTTACACAATATCTTTCTATAAATCCAGCCCTCCAAAGGATAATAGATGGAAAACACCAACATAAGGAGGGAAACTTAAACACTATAAAGACAAGAAAGCAATCTTCTTTCAACAAACCCAAAAAAAGATAACCACACAAACATAGAAATAACATCAAAAATAGCAGGAAGCAACAATCAGTATTCCTTAATATCTCTTAATATCAATGGACTCAATTCCCCCAATAAAAAGACATAGACTAACAGACTGGATACATAAACAGGACCCAGCATTTTGCTGCATATAGGAAATGCACCTCAGCATGAAAGACAGATACTACTTCAGAGTAAAGGGCTAGAAAACAATTTTCCAAGCAAATGGTCCCAGGAAAAAAGCTGCATTAGTCATTCTAATATCAAAAAAAAATCAACTTTCAACCTAAAATCATCAAAAAAGATAAGGAAGGATACTTCATACTGTCAAAGGAAATATCTACCAAGAAGAACTCTCAATTCTTAAAATCTATACTCCAAATGAAGGGTACCCACATTCATAAAAGAACACCTCAAAGCACACCTCACACCCCACACAATAATAGTGGGAGACTTCAATCCCCCACTCTCATCAATAGACAGATCATGGAAACACAAACTAAGCAGAGACACAGTGAAACTAGCAGAAGTTATGGACCAAATGGATTTAACAGATATCTATAGGACATTTCATCCTAAATCAAAAGAATATACCTCCTCAGCACTTCATGGTACCTTCTCCAAAACTGACCATATAATCAGTCAAAAAACACACCTTGACAGATATAAGAAGATTAAAATAATTCCATGCCTCCTATCAGATCACTAGAGTAAGGCTGGTCTTCAATAGAAACAAAAACAATAAAAAGCCCATGTACACATGGAAGTTGAACAGTGCTCTAATCAATGATACCTTGGTTAAGGAAGAAATAAGGAAAGGAATAAAAGACTTTTTAGAATTTAATGAAAATGAAGGCACAAGATGACCAAACTTATGGGACACAATGAGAGCACTGCTAAGTGGAAAATAGAGACCTCTTAGTACCTCCAAAGAGAAACTGGAGAGAGCATACACTAGCAGCTTAACAGCACACCTGAAAGCTCTAGAACAAAAAGAAGCTAATATACCCACAAGGAGTAGAACACAGGAAATAGTCAAATTCAGGGCTGAAATTAACCAAGTAGAAAGAAAAAGAAGTATACAAAGAATCAACAAAACCAAGAGCTGGTTTTTTAGAAAATCAACAAGATAGCTATACCCTTAGCCAGACTAACCAGAAGGCACAAAGACAGTATCTAAATCAACAAAATCATAAACAAAAAGGGAGATATAACAACAGAAACTGAGGAAATCCAAAAAATCATCAGATCCTACTACAAAAGTCTATATTCAACACAACTGGAAAATCTGGATGAAAGGGACAATTTCCTGCACAGATACCAAATACCAAAGTTAAATCAGAATCAGACCACCCAAACAGTCCCACAGCCCCTAAAGAAATAGAAACAGTTATTGAAAGTCTCTCTACCAAAAAAAGCCCTGGACCAGACAGTTTTAGTGCATAATTCTATCATACCATCAAAGAAGACCCAATACCAATACTCTCCAAACTATTCCACAAAATAGAAACAGAAGGAACACTACTCAAATCATTCTATGAAGCCACAATTCCACTGGTACTACAACCACACAAAGGCCCAACAAAGGAAGAGAACTTCAGACCAATTTCCCTTATGAATATAGATGCAAAAATACTCAATAAAATTCTTGCCAACCGAATCCAAGAACACATCAAAAACGATCATTCACCATGATCAAGTAGGCTTCATCCCAGGGATTCAGGGATGGTTTAATAAGTGGAAACCTATCAATGTAGTCCACGACATAAACAAACCAAAGGAAAAAAACACACGGTCATTTCATTAGATGCTGAAAAGGCATTTGACAAAATTCCCTTCATGATAAAAGTCTTGGAAAGATCAGGAATTCAAGGCCCATACTTAAACATAGTAAAAACAATATACAGTAAACCAGTAGCCAACATCAAACTAATGGAGAGAAACTTGAAGCAATCCCACTAAAATCAGGGAATAGACAAGGCTGCCCTCTCTCTCCATATCTATTCAATATAGTACTTGAAGTTCTAGCTAGAGCAATTAGACAACAAAAGGAGGTCAAAGGGATACAAATTGGAAAGAAAGAAGTCAAACTATCACTATTTGCAGATGATATGATAGTATACTTAAGTGACCCCAAAAACTCCACAGAGAACTCCTATAGCTAATAAACAACTTCAGAAAAGTGGCCAGATATAAAAATTAACTCAAACAAATCAGTAGCCTTCCTATACTCAAAAGATAAACAGTCTGAGAAAGAAATTGGGGAAACAACACCCTTCACAATAGCCACAAACAATATGAAGTATCTTGGTGTGACTCTAAACAAACAAGTGAAAGATCTGTATGACAGAAGACCTCAGAAGATGGAAAGATCTCCCATGCTCCTAGATGGACAGGATTAATATAGTGAAAATCTCCATCTTGCCAAAAGCAACCTACAGATTCAATGCAATCCCCATCAAAATTTCAACTCAATTCTTCATAGAGTCACAAACTCTCAAATTCATCTGGAACAACAAAAATCCCAGGGTAGCTGAAATTATTCTTAACAATAAAAGAACTTCTGGGGTAATCAGTATTTGCGACCTCAAGCAGTACTAGAGAACAATATTGATAAAAACTGCATGGTATTGGTACAGTGACAGGCAGGTAGATCAATGGAATAGAACTGAAGACCCAGAAATAACCCCACACATCTATGGTCACTTGATTTTTGACAAAGGAGCTAAAACCATCCACTGGAAAAAAAGATAGCCTTTTCAAGAAATGGTGCTGGTTCAACTGGCAGTTAGCATGCTGAAGAATGCAAATCAACCCATTCTTATCTCCTTGTACAATGTCAAGTCCAAGTGGATCAAGGACTTCCATATAAAAACAGATACAGTAAAACTAATAGAAAAGAAAGTGGGGAAAGAGCCTTGACTACAAGGGCACATGGGAAATTTTCCTGAACAGAACCCCAATAGCTTATGCTCTGAGATCAAGAACTGATAAATGGGACTTCATAAAATTACAAAGTTTCTGTAAGGCAAAGGACACTGTCAATAGGACAAAACAGCAACCAACAAATTGGGAAAAGATTTTTACCAACCCTACATCTGACAGAGGGCTAATATCCAATATATACAAAGAACCCAAGAAGTTAGACTCCAGAGAAACAAATAACCCTTTTAAAAATGGGGTACAGAGCTAAACAAAGAATTCTCAACTGAGGAATATTGAATAGCTGAGAAGTCCCTAAGGAAATGTTCAATGTCCTTAGTGATCAGAGAAATACAAATCAAAATAACACTGAGATTCCACCTCACACCAGTCAGAATGGATAGGCTCAAAAACACAGGAGACAGCAACTGACAAGGATATGGAGAAAGATGAACACTCCTCCACTGCTGGTGGGATTGCCAAGCTGGTAAAAACCACTCTGGAAATCAGTTTGGCAGTTCCTCAGAAAATTGGACATAGTACTACTGGAGGACTGAGCTATACCACTCCTGGGCACATACCCAGAAGATTCTCCAACATTTAATAAGGACACATGCTCCACTATGTTCATAGCAGCCTTATTTATAATAGCCAGAAGCTGGAAAGAACCCAGATGTCCCTCAATAGAGGAATGGATACAGAAAATGTGGTACATTTACACAGAACACTAATTGGCTATTTAAAATGATGAATTCATGGAATTCTTAGGCAAATGCATGAAACTAGAAAATATCATCCTGAGTACACACATGGTATGCACTGACTGATAAGTGGGTATTAGCCCAGAAGCTTTGAATACCCAAGATACAATTCACAGTCCAAATAAGGCTCAAGAACAAGGAAGATCAAAGTATGGATACTTTGGTCCTTCTTAGAAGGGGGAAAAAACACTCATGGGGAGGAGATACATAGACAAAGTGTGGAGCAGAGACTGAAGGAAAGGCCATTCAGAGACTGTCCCACCTAGGCCCCATATACTGTTACCAAACCCAGACACTAATGTGGATACCAACAAGCACTTGCTCACAGGAGCCTGATATAGCTGTCTCCTGAGAGGTTCTGCCAGTGTATGACAAATACAGAGGTGGGTGCTCCCAGCCAATCATTGGACTGAGCACAAGGCCCCCAGTGGAGGAGCTAGAGAAAGGACCCAAAGAGCTGAAGGAGCTGTCAGCCCCATAGAAGGGACATTATGAACAAACCAGTACTGCCAGAGCTCCTAGGGACTAAACTACCAACCAGAGTACACATGGAGGAACCCATGGCTCTAGCTGCTTATATAGCAGAGGATGGTTTTGTTGGACATCAAAGCGAGAAGAGGCCCTTGTCCATGAGAAGGCTGGATGCCCCAATATAGGGGAATACCAGGACAGGGAATCAGGAATGGGTGGGTTGGTGATCAGGGGCAAGGGGGATGGGATAGGGTGTTTTTTTGGAGGGGAAACCAGAAAGGGGATTACATTTGAAATATAAATAAAGAAAATATGTAATTTTTAAAAAAAGAAAAAGAAGGGGATCAAAGAGGGTGAAATCATCTCACTGGGGCCGTGAAATCATGGGATATGTAGAGATGGGTGAGAAGGCATGAATTGAAGAATGAGGGAAACAGATTTAAGAACATAGGACCATCCTCTAGCTAAAGTGCAGGTACAAGAAGGGATTTGTCAGCAATGGTAGAAAAGGCAAGAGTGGGTGCATGTACTTGTGAGGAGCTGGGTGGTAAAATGACCTTGTATGGCAGCTTAAGACTTTCTGTAGACAAAAGGAACCCCATAGATTACAAGCAAGACAGGGCATAGTCAAAACTGTACCTTAAGAACACTCAGTCAGCAACAGGGTAGAATGAACCCATTTCAGGGGCTGGAGGGATGGCTCTGGTTAAGAGCACTTGTTGCTCTTGCAGAGGACCCAAATTCCCATTCCCAGTTCCCACATGATGGTTCACAACCATCTGTAACCCCTGATCTGGTCCAACAAGTATACATGTGGCATTCGTGCATACAAGCGAAATATTCATACACCTAAAATTAACAAAAGTAAAAAAAAAAAAAATCAGAAGTTTGCCATACGAGAAAGAAAAGGCATGTGTCCAAAGGGTGAGGGTCTCCCATCCGCTGAGTCTGTACTTTGTAATTAGACTTAAAGAAGCAAACACTATGCCCCAGCGTTCCTATTACCAGGATTGCATCCGCCATTTATGGCTTCCTGCATGCTCGCTGCCAGTTTCTACTCGGTAAAGTTCCTCGGAGAACAATAATGCCCTCTGCTTCGCTGAATGTCCTCCATTCAGATCTATATCTGAGTGATATGGCTCTGCTCATCAAAGGATAAAACTGGTGTTTCTGACCGAGACTCACTGTTAAACTCCAAAGCAACTGTTCTGGACAGCTGAGTGGTTTAACGGTCACCACTACAGACAGATTGGAAACTCCCTTTTGGGAGCTGTCAGAAATGGGGACATGTCTTCTCTGACTTACCCCTCCCCAGTGAGGAACTTGTACAATGGCACTAAACAATTAGAGCAATTAGCAAAATGCCCTGAGCTTATAGAGCGAAGATGAAGGAGGCCTCACCATGGCTGTGGTCAAGGGTTCCTCACTCAGCAATTGATTTGTCAAACAAACTTGCGAGATATCTCAACTTTAATTTTAAATGACTAGGCCCCTTTGTTCACAGCCAGATAATCAAATTCAGTATATTGGAAACATGTTTCAAACTATTCTGGATTTTTTTTTCAATTTTAAATAAATAAGGGTTCTTTCCAAGGCAGCCTTTTATTTTCTTTGCTTCACAGCCTGATTAATGATAGGCTCAACTCCACATAAAGCCAAGGGAAGTGGGGGAAATAAATGTGAAGGCCCAGGCATTTCAGCTCTCTCCTGGCCCACTGGCTGCTCCTGGATGTGAGCTGGCGTCAGACCAGAGTTGGATGCCACGGACAGGCACGGGAGAAGTCCAAATCGGTGGCTGAGCTAATTATCCTTTCCAGTCCCAGCCAAGCACGGTCTTGAAAAGCCAAGTCAAAATCATCAAGAGTCTACAGAACCCTGTGTGTTCTCTGTGAGCATGCCACTTGATGTACAAAGAACACTGATATATCTGGGAGCAGAAGCTCAGGTTTCAGATGGAAATCTAATCTCTCCTGGACATAGAGTTTTAGCCAAGGCTCTTCTCTCAGTGAACTCTAGCCCTCTCTTCTTTAAGATGAACCACATGGGGCTGGGGAGATGGTTTAGTCAATGAAGTGATTACCATACAAACAGAAGAGCCTGAGTTCAGATGCCCCAGTACCCATGTAAAAATCAAGCTTGGCAGTGTTTGCCTGAAATCTGCGTTCTAGAGAGATGGAGACAGAAGGATCCCTTGGGCTCACTGGCCAGCCACTGTAGCCAAGTCACCAAGCTCCGGCCAGAAGCAATGAGAGAGCAATGAGAGACTGTCTCAAAAACTAAGGCAAGACCAAGGAAGACACCCAACATCAACTTCTGGCCTCCATGTGTTGCACATATGTGTGTGTTTGTGTGTATGTGTGTGTGTACATGTGCATGTGTGTGTACGAACATAATCACTATCACTTACAAACTTGTTGGGAGCATTAAATAAAGTGAATTGGTACAGTGTACAGCATCATATGAAAACAGATAAAATGTCCACACTTGACCATGAGAGAAATTGTGTCAGCAAATGGCTTTGAAATCCTCAGGAGTGGCCCATAAAAATAGTGTGAATAAAAAACAGAGACAGCAAGGCTTTGGGGACCACTATCCTCCTGTATTGTCTTAAGCAACTCACTCCAAACCTCAGTCTCCCTCATTATGATATGGGGTTAAGGTACCAGCTTCAAAGTCTTTAAGGTAGTGAGCCGGGATCTCCTGTTAGGGACAGTTTGCTTTGTAGGAACACAGCCCTAAAAAGCTTACCTGAATTATATACGACCTATAGGGACCAGGAAAATGAATACAACTTCTCTGTAGACAAAATAGAGGGGGGCCAGGGAAGCTGGTGAGAAGCTGAAATGAGGATGATGTCCCCTCCCCACCACAAAGCCTATCCCACAATAAAGCACTGTGCCCCATGTCTACAGCAAAGTCAATGAACGTGGACAGCAATGGGTGTGTGAACTGAGGCTATATTACAACAGGCCATTCTGACATTGCTTTTTAAAGATGAAGAGGGCAAATTTCCAAGAGCCTGAGGAAACCATTTGGACAGACTTGGCTTCCTCGGCTGTGGAGGCCTCGGTGGCACCAACAATGATATGACCATTGCAAGAAGAAGAGAGTGTGATGAATTAGGAAAGTTACACTCAAAAAGTTAAACTTGCGAAGACCAGTGTTTGCCACGCAGATGCATCTTGATGTATCATTCCATTCTGCACCATTGCCTGATGAGCACAGAAAGGCTGGGCCACCGGCCCTACATATGGCAGAATAAGGAGCACATTTCCCCTTTCAGTCTATTAAAATTCAGAAGAAGAGATGATAGGAGCATTTGTTACAGTTTCCAACAGTAAAGAAGAGAAGAGCGTCCATGGTGGAGAAATAAAACAATAAGAAGGGGTTCAAGAGGAACCAGAACTAACAATTTCCCTGGCAGGTTAGCTTTTATGTCACACCTGTTCTGAAAGCTTCCTTACTTCTACCTCAGTGACATTTTGCATATTTTACCCACAATGCCTTGCAGTCATTTAGCTTTCAATTGGTTGCTTTTTTGGCAGTTCTCCTAACCTAATTAGGTACCTGCCTAAGCCAAGGGAGTGACACTTTTTTTCCTGGCCAAAGTTGGCTTCCAGGGACTACAAGCCTGGCCAGCACATCTGAGTCCAATGCAGTGCATATGGTGGACATCACTTACGCAGTGTGACAGGACGGCTTCAATCTTTCATCCTTGTCTAATGGCTATAGCCTATTGGATTTCCTCTGCAGGACATTATCCACAGTACTACCTGGAAAATTACTTATCCATTGGGTTATTGTAGTAAACTTGTAAGCAGATGGGATTTTAGATTTTCTATCCTGTCTCAAAGAAAAATGAACAAGGGATACAAGACACCTACACGTCCTCCTCCATCACCGTCAGCTGCCGGGCCATTTGATTTAGCTGTTCACACAGACCTTAGCTCCGCATTCCTCTCCTTTATTCTGCCACAAGGGAACGTTCTGAACTGACAGCTTCTCTGGTGTCAGCCACAGCCAGATATTGAGCTGCTCCTCGACCCTCCCCTGGCCTCCAGGGACCTGGCTTTGACATTCATTCCCAAACCTCGCTCCTCTTTCATTTGTGTGACTCCTCATGACCTGAATCATGGCCTCACCTTCAAAACTGATCAGCCCTCTGCTCTGACAGACGTAAATTCTCATATTTCCATCAGGGTCTGTCTCTAACAGGTCTCTAATTAACTTCTGGCTCTCCAAGTTACAGAGCTCATTTGCTGACTCACAAGAGACAACCCAAGAAAGTCCTTCATTAGCATTCCTAGGCTGCTTATTAGCCAGTGGGAGAATCACATTATCTGAACTGTCAAACCCATTCTCCTGCGCAACAGGAAATGGCTCCGTGTTGATTAACAGTACCTTACCTCCTTTAAACAGCTCAGTAAGAGCTCAGCAAGGCGACTCCTATCCCAAAGGGGTTGCAAGACGCACAGGCATGAAACAAATTGTGCTATGCCACTGAAAGGACAATCACTTTCTTCAGTGGTGTAGCCATTGTTAAGTTGTCCGTGTACCCCCCCCCAAAAAAGCAGTTCCGCCCATGCTTGTGCAGGCAGCACTACTTAAACTCAGTGTGTCCTCAAAACAAAACAAAACAAAACAAAAATGAAAACAGGAGGGGGCTGTAGAAAAGCTGTTCAGCAGGGGTGAGAAGGGGATGAAAGGGGGAAATGAGGGGCCAAAAAGACCCAAACAGATAATTGAAATATGTGACAGAAAGATAGCAACTAAAATAAGATTTAAATATGTTTATTTGATCACCCAGGAAAAATAATAAAATAAAGGATGTAACAATGTTAAAAAGTCATCACAATAAAGTTCATTCAGCAAAACAAAATTGGTTTAACATTTTGGAAACATCAGTGTAGTTTTAAACACGTTGAAATAACAAAGGTAAAAAGAAAATAGTCTAGTTGGAAGAGTTGACTGACAAAATCCAATTCCAAGTCATAGCCCAAAGGGGGAAAAAATAAGATTTGCCAAAAAATAGTAAAATAGGACTTGAGCTAATAAAAGATGGCTACTGCAAATCCCATGCTTGTTGTGGGGTGAACTGACCGAGGCGTTCCCCCGATGTCACACTCAGTGTGCAGGGTGAACTGACCGAGGCATTCCCCCTGATGTCACACTCAGTGTGCAGGGTAAACTGACCAAGGCATTCCCCCTGATGTCACACTCAGTGTGCAGGGTGAACTGACCGAGGCGTTCCCCCCCCCCCCGATGTCACACTCAGTGTGCAGGGTGAACTGACCGAGGCGTTCCCTCTGGGACTCGGAGCAAAGCCAAGGGGAGTGCCATCCACTCTTTAGATTTTCCAAGCAGACTGGAAAATGATATTGAAAAACTGGTTTCTAACTCATACTGCTAACAAAAGCCAAGTCCAGGTGCATCATGGATGTGCATATGGTGCGTATGCAAAGAAAAACAAGGAAGCTTCTAGGCAACCCTGTAAGACCCCGGAGGCTCTACGCTGCCCTATCCAAGGAATGAAGAAGAAACTGGTCTACTTGAGAAGATGCTTTGTTTCCAAACGCAACACCATCAGAGGCAAAGATACCATACATGGACAGGGAAAAAAATGAGCTTATCCAAACTATATAAACAACTTTTGCAAGTCAGTGCAACCCCCACACAACCCAACCTAAAAAGCAAACGGCTTGAATGGAACTCTATGAGTTTTCTAGGGAAGAAGTGAGCAATCCTATGTCCCAGAGAGGCCCCAGTGACACACCAGACTAACAAACTCATAACATCTAGCTCCAAGACCCAGTGGGTTTAAATTCAGGCACTCACAGGAACAAGGATGAGGGCATGCTTACAGGACCAAGGGCAGCAGAACCACTGAGGCAGAGGCCCCTTCCTCTATCAGCTGTTCATTGCTAATGTATCCTCAAGGCAGGGGAAGGCCACATGTGCTACACAGGTCACCTGGTGGACTGCTTAATAAGCTGTCTCATGAGCCCCTTCCCACTTTCCATGAGGAAACATTAGTGGACCCAGTCTTACCATGGTCTCTCACAGTAAATCACAGTTACTATGTAGCAAAGGACAAATCGTACCCAGAGGACAGAGTTACACACCTAATGATCATCTTACAAAAGAAATATCCAAATATTGTCAATATGTTTATGTTGTCAATAAACATAAAATTTTATTAAACTCAATAAAACCCAAGGAAATACACATTAAAGCCATATTATGATATTATACCTCCTTAGGTATGAGGATTACTGTTTCAAGTACTGACGAACATGCAGACCATGTGGATCTCTCCTGAATTGCTGGCAAAGATGTCTACCAGGGTATTCATTTTGAGAAAGTAGCAGCACTCAAGTTAAACCTACGTATCTTCATGGACGACAATTCTAGCAATTCTCTTAGGAATAAGACCAATAAAAATGCAGCTGTGTGTACACCAAAAGGCACACAAGAATACTGCTAGCAAGACTTCTGGGTAAGATGGCAGAGTAGGAGATGGTCAGATGGCTCAGTTGGTAAACAGCGTACTGCACAAGCTGTTAGGATCCCCAACAAGACATAAAAATACAGGTGTGGCAGTGTGTACCTTCAATCCCAGCTCTGGGAAGGCAGAGAGAGATGTATCCCTACAACTTACAAGACAAGCAAACTAATCCGTGAGTCTCAGTGATTAGGTTTAGTATTAAGCGACAGACCCTGAACACAAGAGAGACTGCAACTGAGAAAGATGTCAATATCTAGCATTCATACACATGGAAACACATATTCACATGTACCTGTACACGTACCTGCATATACTCACACAAGTACACACACCACACACACAGACACAACACAGATACACATATACATACTGCATACATACAGACACGACATGCACATAGCACACACCACACACATACCTACATATCACACACACACATACACACACACACCACATACATATATACCACACAACACACACAGACACAAGACACACACAGACACATACATACCCTACACACTACACACGCATCCACACAGAGAGACACAACACACACATATATACATGCATACATACCACACAACACAGACATCATACACACACGTATACACACCACACATACCACACATACACATACACACATACCACACACACACACATACCACATGCATACACACCATACACACACCACACATACACACACACACACACACACACACACACACACATATATATATATATATATATATATATATACACACACCACACCATACATATATACACCACACACACACCATTCATACACACACACACACACACACACACACACACACACATACACACACATTGTTACTAGATGCTGACTCATTGTGACCTAGAGGAAGAACAGCATAATATTATGGAAGTGTTAACTTTATCCAGAGAAAGAAATTTAAAAACAGCTTTGGAAACTCATAGAATGAGTGATAGGACATCTTTAAGGTACACTGAAAGAACAACAGAGAAGGGAAGGTTGAGTCTCAAACACTCCAGCCACAGGGCTGCTCAGCAAAGGGGGGGCGGGGGAGGGGGAGGGCAGGGGGGAGAGGCATAAAACTCATTTGAACGTCAAGCCTGCTGAGGTCGCCTGTTTCCATTCTTTCTGCTGGCCCTCAGGCTTCAGTCCTGTTTCCCTCCCCCCAATACCTGATCATGTTCCCCTCTTCCCCACCCAGGACCTTCCCTCCCTCCCCACTCCTGTGATTGCTTTCTTCTCCTTCCCAAGTGGGACTGAGGCATCCTCATTTGGGTCCTTCGGCTTGTTAGCCTTCGTGAGTTCTGTAGATTGTATCCTGGGAATTCTGTACAATTTTGGCTAATATCTACTTATTAGTGAGTACATACCATGTATATCCTTTTGGGGCTGAGTTACTTCGCTGGGGAAGGGGAGGGGGAACCCTCTAGACTATACTGTACCAGAGACCTGGGAGGTGAGAGACTCCCAGAACTCAGAGGAAGGGACCTTAGATGAAATGCTCCACAGTGGAGAGAGGGAACTTGTAGAGCCCACCTTCAGTATCAAGTAGAGGGATGGGGTTGCCATCCTGCAGTCAAAAACTATGACCCAGGGGGCTGGAGAGATGGCTCAGCGGTTAAGAGCACTGACTGCTCTTCTGGAGGTCCTGAGTTCAATTCCCAATAACCACATGGTGGCTCACAACCATCTGTAATGAGATATGACGCCCTCTTCAGGTATGTCTGAAGACAGCTACAGTGTACTTACATATAATAAATAAATGTTAAAAAGAAAGAAAAGGAAATTATTAAAAAAAAAAACTATGACCCAGAATTATTCTGAAAGAACTGCAGGAATAAACATGGAGAAGAGCCTGAGGAAAAGGAGGTCCAGTGGCAGACCCAAATTGAAATCCAGCTGAAGGGGATGCCCCAAGGCCTGTCACTGTTACTGATGCTATGGTGTGCTTACAAACAGGGGTGTATTATGACTGCCCTCCAAAAGGCCCAAGAAGCAGCTGAAAGAGTCAGATGCAGATATTTATACCCTACCAATAGACAAAAGCCAGTGATCCCTGTGGCTGATTTAGGGAAAAGCTAGAAGAAACTGAGGAGGAGAGCGACCCTATAGGAAGACCAGCAGTATCAACTCACCTGGACCTCTGGGATCTCTCAGACACTGAGCGACCAATCAAGCAGCATACACTTCATATCAGCTGAGCTGATATAAAGCCCCAACACATATATAGCCAGATCTGGGCTCAATCAGAGAAAATGCACCCAACCCTTGAAAGACTTGGGGCTCCAGGGAGTGGGGAGGTATGGTGGGGAGGGGGGAGGTGTGGGATGTGGAACAGTCAGAGGGTGGACTGGGGGAGGGGGATAAAGTCTAGACTGCAATAAAGAATAAAAAGAAAAAATAAGAAAGTTAAGCCAAGTGGTCCTGTGAAAAGAGACTGGTACTCTTACCAAAGGACAAGCTCACAGCCCACACAAGCCAGGCTTACTGGGACAGTGACATCTCTGGTTCTGAAGGTCAACAGTAGAGAGAAACAGCCCGGTTCAGAAACCTGAGAAGAGAACAGTCACAGCTTAATGAGCCTGGACTCAACCTGCCACATTCCCTGGGTAAAAGACAACCCCAGAAAGCTGTTGTAGAGAGTGGGATATGAAGTGGAAACTTAAGGGTCCTTTGGAAAGTCAGTTGTGTTGCATGCTGAGGCAAACATGTGAAGGAATGATTCACTGTAGAGAACACAGGTGAAAGGCTAAGGCAGACTTGGGAAGGAATGTTTCACTGAAGCATACACAGGGGAGATGATGTTCTGCTAAAGCAAGCACATGAAAGGACATGTGATGAAGGATTCTTTGCTAATGGCAGGCATGTATTGATCTGCCTTACACTGCGTAGTCGAGCTCATTTTGTCAGGACTCTGTAGAAAGAAATGCACCAAAAACCTTCTGATGGTGTTCCTTGGCTTCTTACCGCTTCTGTGGACTCAGGCTGAGTGATGTCAGCTGAGACAGACTCACATGCTGAGGAAGACCTGTGGAGGACACATGATGTTTAGAAGGAGTGTAAATCGTCTTGGTGGACAGTGAAGGAGGCGGGTTAGGCTTGCTGGTAGGGCTGTCTGTGCAATGCTTGTTGGTCTCTCATCCTTGCTGATCTTCACTTCCCTGGGAGAGGCACAGCTGAGAGCTTTTCCTGGTGTCCCTCTGGGTCCCTCCTGCTGACTTGTGCCAAGGCTGAGGCCTGACCGTCTCTGCTAGGTCGTGCCACTGCTGCTGATTCATATTTGCTATCCTGACTCTACCGAACTGACCTGGTGGTATATCCATAAAGTGTTTGTGAGTGGATTGAGCTGGTGCTGCTGCTGCTGCTGACCTGTGAATTGAACTGCCTATTTCCTAACAACACAGATGAGATTTGCTCCAAAGAACCATTTCTAAACAAACCTACACCTCCCCCCCCATATCCTTTCTTTTCTGCTACCTCTGGAGGGTAGTGGGCCAAAAGAAAGGTTAAAGTGTTTAAGAACCATCATTAAAAGTAGGTTTTGAAAAAAGTAAAGTAAACAAAAATGTAAAGGTGGAAAAGGCATAGCCCAGACTGTGAAAGTGACAGAGTATAGGAAAATGCAGTGCTGCCCTTGGTGTCCAACATCAGAACTCATCAACTGAGAACAGTGCTGATGTCTGATAGCCCTGATCTGAGGTCAGTGAGTAGATCAACCTCTGTAGATATACACACACACACACACACACACACACACACACATATATATATATATATATATGTCATGAAGTTCACTAAACTCCAGAAAACTACATTACATCCACAATTGTGTACCTCTAGAAGAGTAATTAATGCTTTGTGGTTTTTAAAGGTATAAAGAGAGACCTGGATATTATAGTTACTTTCTCTACTTTCAATATACTTAGAAGATAACACACACACACACACACACACACACACACACACACACACATACACACACACA
This sequence comes from Apodemus agrarius, assembly GCA_964023405.1. Taxonomy (NCBI): domain Eukaryota; kingdom Metazoa; phylum Chordata; class Mammalia; order Rodentia; family Muridae; genus Apodemus; species Apodemus agrarius. The sequence continues at coordinate 117,997,808 of OZ030011.1, read as the reverse complement.
CACACCTTCCTAACCAACCAGCATTCAGGGGTTATTATCTGGAGAGTCTTGAGAGAGTGGCAGAACTGCCCATCACAGACTGCAGAACTAAATGTGTCTAGTAGAAACCCCTGGTCTGCAAAGAAAGGAAGTATTAAAGTGAATGAAGTTCTGGCAGACACTGAACCCTTGTCCTATACAGGTTTAGCACCAGCACAAACCATAGGCAGGATAAGAGCCCACAAGTTCAACTCACCCTATGCTCTGCGTGTGCCCAATAGTTTCCAACTTTCAAATTCCTAGGAACAAAAGCTTTTCTATACTTTATTTTTTCTTCTTCTTTTTTTCTGATCTTGGCTCTTATGTTTCCTTATTCATTTTATTTATATTTTTGTAGTATATTTTACTTTATTATATTAAAAACAGAATAATTAAGGATTATTATCATGAAACCAAACTTTGAAAGCCTATGAGATAAAAAAGAAGCTGAGATATAAAGCAAAAGTATATACAATCTATTCCATAAAATTGTAACATAATTTTGTTTTCAAATCCAGAGAGAATTGAATATATAAACATAAGAAATATTTAGAACCCTAAACAGTCATGACCAGAGAAATTCTCAAGAAGCATTATAAACAAAACATAAAAACACAAGTCTATCAAAACTGTAGGAAAAAGTGCCAACCCTCTTAAAAAGGCAAATATGTCAATGTATCATCAAATCCTTCATCAGCAATCCTAAAGGCCAGATGAACATAGAATGATGTATTTAAACTGTGAAAATAAATAACTGCCCATCAAGAGTGCTATATCTCAGAAATCTGTTTACAACTGAAAGAGTAAAGGGGATATTTCAGAACAAGATCAAAATCAAAATGACCATGACTACTAAGTCAGTGCTGTAAGAGATACTTAAAAGAATATACATAGGTTAGAAGAACAGATAGTCTCAACCATGAGAACATAAGAAAAAATAAATTTCAAGTAAGGAACACACTATCATGCATAATACAATAAACTTGCAGTCCTTCAATACTAATAAAAGAACAAAAACTACAACACAAAAAGAAAATAGATAAAAGAAAAACAATAATCAGCCAGGCGGTGGTGGTGCACGCCTGTAATCCCAGCACTCTGGGAGGCAGAGGCAGGTGGACTTCTGAGTTCGAGGCCAGCCTGGTCTACGGAGTGAGTTCCAGGACAGCCAGGGCTATACAGAGAAACCCTGTCTCTAAAAAAACCAAATCCAAAAAACAAAAAACAAAACAAAAAAAAAAACAAAAAAACAAAAAAAAGAGAAAAGAAAAAGAAAAAAGAAAGAAAAAGAAAAACAATAATCCAACCAAATAGAAAAAAATCAAAGGAATTAGTCAATATCTCTCAGTAATAGCTTTAAGTATAAATGGCTTTGACTCACCAATAAAGACTGACTGATTGAATTAAAATGTAAGACCCAACTATCTAATGTCTCCATGAAGCACATCTCATTGACAATGATAGCTACATCCTGAGGGTTAATGGATGAGTCAAATTATCAAGCGAATAAAAGCTGAAATCAAGCTGTTATCACTATTACTGGTATATGAAGAAGACTTCAAACAAAATTAATCAGAAGAGACAATGGTAGTCATTATATATTACAGAAAGGAAGAATTCACCAAGAAGATTAACAATTATAAATATGTATGTGCTGAATGATAAAGCTCCCAATTTGGTAAAACAAAAAGGCTGGACTTAAAAGGTCAAATCAGCATGGATACAATAAAAGTGGGGATTTCAATACCCCATTTTCATTTTTAGATATGTCATCCAAACTACAGAGTACCAAAGAAACTTCAAAAAGCCTCCCCCTTAAAAATGAAGGAAGAAAAGAGAAAAAAACTTCTTAGATAAAAATATGCTATATATCAAACAGACTTAATAAATATCCACCCAACAGATGTAGACCATGATTTCTTCTTAGTATCCCATAAAAATTTGTCTAAAATGATCACATTCTAGGCCACAAAGCAAGCCTTAACAAATATAAAAGGAATGAAATAGTGTCTTAGGTCAGATCAGATAATAATTAAATAAAATTTAAAATTAATAGCAAAAGGAACCATAAAAATTTTACATATACTTGGAGACTGAACAATAACCTCTGGAATGACAACTGGGTTATTCAAGAAAGCAGAAGGGGGATACAAAACGTGAAAATTGAGTGAAAAAATGAAACTGTCTTAAGTTTCATTTGCTATTACTGTGACAAAATAGTCTGATAAAACACAGCTTAATGAAGGTATTTATTTGGTTCACAATAACATGTTACAGAGCATCTTTGTAGTAAAATCATGGTGGCTGGAACTTGATGCAGCTAGTCATGAGCAGACAGACAATACATGTGTGTTGTGTTCAGCAAACTTTTCCATTCTTCTACAGTTCAGGATTCTCTGAGTAGGGAATGCTGCCACCCACACCAGGCAGGTTGTCCCACCTCTAGTAACACAAATGAGATAATCCCTCACAGACACAGACACAACACCAATTATACAATCCCTCATCAGACTTACTTCACAAGTGATTCCATATTATTTCAAGTTGACAATTAAAACTTAGAACATATCTGAGACAGTTCTAAGACAGAGAAAAGTCCATAGCTATTGGTACTTCTTTTAAAAATCAGAGAGATCTCAAATAAATAACCTAATAATACACTTAGGTCTTAGAGAAGCAAGAACAAGAACAAGCCAAACTCAAAAGCACTTGATGAAAAGAAATGGCAGAGTTCAAAAGAACAATACACCAAGTTTGTTATTTAAAAACATATTGCAGGGACAAAGAGCAGAGTCTGAGGGAATGGCCAACCAATAACTGCCCCAACTTGAGACCCATCCCAGGGGCAAGAAAAAAATCCCTGACACTATTAATGTTACTCCATTATGGTTGCAGACAGGAGCCTAGCCTGAGTATTCTCTTAGAGGCTCCACTCAGCCACCAATGGGAATAGATGCAGAGACTCACTCCCAAACAGTAGATGGAGCTTGGGGAGATTGGCAGGATTAATATGCAAAGATGGCCATCTTGCTGAAAGCAATCTACAGATTCAATAAAATCCCCATCAAAATTCCAGCTCAATTTTTCATACAGTTGGAGGAATTCTCAAATTCATTTGGAAAAACAAAAAACCCAGGATAGCAAAAACTATTCTCAACAATAAAAGAACTTCTGGGGGGCAAGCTGTTCTACAGAGCAATAGTGATAACAACTGTATGATATTGGTACAGAGACAGGCAGGTAGATCAGTGGAATAAAGTTGAAGACCCAGAAATGAATCCACACACCTATGGTCACTTGATCTTTGACAAAGGAGCTAAAACCATCCAGCAGAAAAAAAAAGACAGCATTTTCAACAAATGGTGGTGTTTCAATTGGCAGTCAGCAAGTAAAAGAATGTACATAAATCCATTCTTATCTCCTTGTACAAAGCTCAAGTCCATGTGGATCAAGGACCTCCACATAAAATCAGATACACTGAAACTAATAGAAGAGAAATGGGGGAAAGCCTGAAACACATGGGCACAGGGAAAATTTTCCTGAACAGAACACCAATGGTTTATGCTCTAAGATCAAGAATTCACAAATGGGACTTCATAAAATTGCAAAGTTTCTGTAAGACAAATGACACTGTCAATAGGACAAAACAGCAACAAGTAAATTGGGAAAAGATCTTTATCAATCCTATATCCAATAGAGGGCTAATATTTAATATATACAAAGAACTCAAGAAGTTAGACTCCAGAGAGCCAAATAACCCTATTAAAAATGGGGTACAGAGCCGTGAGTGGTGGTGCATGCCTGTAATCCCAGCACTTGGGAGGCAGAGGCAGGCGGATTTCTGAGTTCGAGGCCAGCCTGGTCTACAGAGTGAGTTCCAGGACAGCCAGAACTACACAGAGAAACCCTGTCTCGAAAAACCAAAAAAAAAAAAAAAAAAAATGGGGTACAGAGCTAAACAAAGAATTCTCAACTGAGAAATATCAAATGGCTGAGAAACACCTAAAGAAATGTTCAACATCCTTAGTCATCGGGGAAATGAAAATCAAAACAACCCTGAGATTCTACCTCATACCAGTCAGAATGGCTAAGATCAAAAACTCAGGAGACAGCAGATGCTGGTGAGGATGTAGAGAAAGAGGAACACTCCGTTATTGTTGGTGGGATTATAAGATGGTACAACTCTGGAAATCAGTCTGGCAGTTCCTCAGAAAATTGGACATAGTATTACCTGAGGACCCAGCTACACCACTCCTGGGCATATACCCAGAAAATGCTCCAACATGGAATAAGTATAAATGCTCCACTATTTTCATAGCAGCCTTATTTATAATAGCCAGAAGCTGGAAAGAACTCAGATGTTCCTCAACAGAGGAATGGATAAAGAAAATGTGGTACATTTACACAACGGAGTACTTCTCAGCTATTAAAAACAATGACTCTGAACTCCGTAGGCAAATGGATGGAACTAGAAAACATCAACATGAGTCGCCTGGCATGATGGTACATGCCTGTAATCCCAGCACTTGGGAGGCAGAGGCAGGCGGATTTCCGAGTTCGAGACCAGCCTGGTCTACAAAATGAGTTCCAGGACAGCCAGGACCACACAGAGAAACCCTGTCTCAAAAAACAAAAACAAGAGACCAGCGATAGTGGCGGGCCTCCATATTGCAACCAGGACACAGCTGGAAAGGCCCAGGCTCTGTGGGACATCCCCGCGCCCTCTGGCCTTGCACCGAGGCTGCGTTCTGCAACCAGCTCGCGGGCCCCTGGACCAGCGATAGCGGCAGGCCTCCATATTGCAGCCAGGACACAGCTGGAAAGGCCCAGGTAGACAACCCTTCCAGGGCTACCCTCACGGGGGATCTGCTAGGCTCTCGGAGCCAAGCAGGCCGAGTTCCTTGCAACCAGGACACAGCTGGAGAAGCCCAGGTAGACAGACTCCAACAGGGGCTACAATCGCATGGGTGGCAGCCAGCTTATGACCCTTAAAGCAGCAGTCACACATATTCACCAGTAGAGAAACAACAGGTGAGCCCAGCCTCACAGGAGATTCAAACACCAGCCACTGACAACAAGGCCAACTAACACCAGAAATAACCAGACGGCAAAAGGAAAACGAAGGAACGTTACTAACAAAAATCAAGGCAACATGACAGCATCTGAACCCAGTTCTCCAACAGGAAGCCCTGGATACCCCAAAACACCAGAAAAACAAGACTTGGATATAAAATCACTGGTCAGGATGCTGGTAGCTGAACACATAGAAAAATCTCGTAAAGAAATAGAGGAAAAAATGGATCAAAAGTTAGAAGCCTTTACGAGGCAAATACAAAAATCACTTCAAGAAATTCAGGAGAAGATGGATCAAAAAGAAGAAGACAATAAGGAAGAAAGACAAAAGTCACTTAAAGAACTACAGAAGAACGTGGGCCAACAAGTAGAAGCTATGAAAGAGGAAGCACAAAAATCTATTAAAGAAATACATGAAAACACAATCAAGCAAGCGAAAGATCTGAGCACATCCATCCAGATACTAAAAACAGAAGTAGAAACAACTAAGAAATCACAGAGGGAGACAACATTGGAGATAGAAAACCTTGGGAAGAAATCAGGGGCCATAGATGCAAGTATCAACAATAGAATACAAGAGATAGAAGACAGAATCTCAGATGCCGAAGATACCATAGGAACCATTGATTCAACAGTCAAAGAAAATACTAAATGCAAAAAGGTGGTAACCCAAAACATCCAGGAAATCCAAGACACTATGAGAAGACCAAACCTAAGGATTATAGGTATAGACGAGAGTGAAGATTTACAAGTTAAAGGGCCAGCTAATATCTTCTATAAAATTATGGAAGAAAACTTCCCCAACCTAAGGAGAGAGATGCCCATGAATATACAAGAAGCCTAAAGAACCCCAAACAGACTGGACCAGAACAGAAATACATCCCGTCACATAATAATCAAAACTCCAAATGTAATAAACAAAGAAAGAATACTAAAGGCAGCAAGAGAAAAAGGCCAAGTAACATATAAAGGAAGACCTATCAGAATAACACCAGACTTCTCACCTGAGACCATGAAAGCTAGAAGATCCTGGGCAGATATCATGCAAACTCTAAGAGAACACAAACTTCAGCCAAAACTACTTTACCCAGCAAAACTCTCAATCGGCATTGATGGAGACATCAAGGTATTCCATGACAAAACCAAATTTGCAAGATATCTTTCCACAAATCCAGCCCTACAAAGGATAATAGGGGGAAAACACCAAGACAAGGACGGAAACTACACCCGGGAAGAAACAAGATAGAAACCTCCTCTCATCAAACCCAAAAGAAGATAACCTCTCGAATATAAAAAATAAATAAGATAAATAAATATAATTTCAAAAATGTCTGGAGGTAATAATTACTATTCCTTAATATCTCTTAACATCAATGGACTCAATTCCCCAATAAAAAGACATAGATTAACAGACTGGATACGGAAACAGGACCCTACATTTTGCTGCATACAGGAAACACATCTCAGTGTTAAAGACAAACACTGCCTTAGAGTAAAAGGCTAGAAGACAATTTTACAAGCAAATGGTCTCAGGAAACAAGCTGGAATAGCCATTTTAATATCAGATAAAATTGACTTCCAACCTAAAATTATCAAAAGAGACTCAGAAGGTCACTTCTTGCTGGCCAAAGGGAAAATCCACCAAGAAGAGCTCTCAATACTGAACATCTATGCTCCAAATGCAAGGGCACCCTCATTTGTAAAAGAAACCTTACTAAAGCTCAAAGCACACATTACACCTAACACAATAATTGTGGGTGACTTCAACACTCCACTCTCCTCAATGGACCGATCAGGAAAGCGATCAGGGACACAGTGAAACTAATTGAAACTCTGGACCAATTGGATTTAACAGATATATATAGAACATTTCATCCTAAAGCTAAAGAATATACCTTTTTCTCAGCACCGCATGGTACCTTCTCCAAAATAGACCATATAATTGGTCACAAGACAGATGTCAACAAATACAAGAAGATCGAGCTAATCCCATGCCTCCTATCAGATCACCATGGAGTAAGAGTGGTCTTCAATAGCAACAAAAACAACAGAAAGCCCACATACACATGGAAACTGAACAATACTCTACTCAATGACACCTTGGTCAAGGAAGAAATAAAAAAAGAAATCAAAGACTTTTTAGAATTCAATGAAAATGAAGGTACAACCTACCCAAATCTATGGGACACAATGAAAGCAGTGCTAAGAGAAAAACTCATAGCTCTAAGTGCATCCAAAAAGAAATTGGAGAGAGCATACACTAGCAGCTTAATGGCACACCTTAAAGCCCTGGAAGAAAAACAAGTTAATTCACCCAGGAGGAGTAGAAGACAAGAAATCATCAAACTCAGGGCTGAAATCAATCAAATAGAAACAAAGAGAACCATACAAAGAATCAACGAGACCAGGAGCTAGTTCTTTGAGAAAATCAACAAGATAGATAAACCCTTAGCCAGACTAACCAAAGGACACAGAGACTGTATACAAATTAACAAAATTAGAAATGAAAAGGGAGACATAACAACAGAAACTGAGGAAATTCAAAAGATCATCAGATCCTACTACAAAGGTCTATACTCAAAACAACTGGAGAATCTGGAGGAAATGGACAATTTCCTAGACAGATATCAAATACCAAAATTAAATCAGCATCAAGTAGATCAGCTAAATAGTCCCATAACCCCTAAAGAAATAGAAGGGGTTATAGAAAGCCTCCCAACCAAAAAAGTACTGGACCAGATGGGTTTAGTGCAGAATTCTACCAGACCTTCAAAGAAGACTTAACACCAATACTTTTCAAACTTTTCCACAAAATAGAGAGAGAGGGGACACTGCCCAATTCATTCTTCGAAGCCACAATTACGCTAATACCTAAACCACAAAAAGATCCAACAAAGAAAGAGAACTACAGGCCAATTTCTCTTATGAATATAGATGCAAAAATACTAAATAAAATTCTTGCTAACCGAATCCAAGAGCACATCAAAACGATCATCCACCATGATCAAGTAGGCTTCATCCCAGGGATGCAGGGATGGTTCAATATACGGAAATCCATCAATGTAATCCACTACATAAACAAACTGAAAGAAAAAAACCACATGGTCATCTCATTAGATGCTGAAAAAGCATTTGACAAAATTCAGCATCCTTTCATGCTAAAAGTCTTGGAAAGAGCAGGAATTCAAGGCCCATACCTAAACATAGTAAAAGCAATCTACAGCAAACCAGTAGCCAACATCAAAATAAATGGACAGAAACTTGAAGCATTCCCACTAAAATCAGGGACTAGACAAGGCTGCCCTCTCTCTCCATATCTTTTCAATATAGTACTTGAAGTTCTAGCAAGAGCAATTAGAAAACATAAGGAAGTCAAAGGGATACAAATTGGAAAGGAAGAAGTGAAACTATCATTATTTGCAGACGATATGATAGTTTACCTAAGCGACCCAAAAAACTCCACCAGAGAACTTCTACAGCTGATAAACAACTTCAGCAAAGTGGCAGGTTATAAAATTAACTCAAGAGAGTCAGTGGCCTTCTTGTACTCAAAGGACAAGCAGGCTGAGAAAGAAATTAGGAAAATAACACCCTTCACAATAGCCACAAACAACATAAAGTATCTTGGCGTAACTCTAACCAAACAAGCAAAAGATCTGTACAACAGGAACTTCAAGTCCTTGAAGAAAGAAATCGAAGAAGACCTCAGAAGATGGAAAAATATTTCTTGCTCCTGGATTGGCAGGATCAATATAGTAAAAATGGCCATCTTGCCAAAAGCAATCTACAGATTCAATGCGATCCCCATCAAAATCCCAACTCAATTCTTCATAGATCTAGAAAGAGCAATTCTCAAATTCATCTGGAGCAACAAAAAACCCAGGATAGCTTAAACTATTCTCAACAATAAAAGGACTTCTGGGGGAATCAATATCCCTGACCTCAAGCAGTACTACAGAGCAATTGTGTTAAAAACTGCATGGTATTGGTATAGCAACAGGCAAGCAGATCAATGGAACAGGATTGAAGACCCAGAAATTAACCCACAGACTTATGGTCACTTGATCTTTGATAAAGGAGCCACAACCATCCGGTGGAATAAAGATAGCCTTTTCAACAAATGGTGCTGGTTCAACTGGAGGTCAACATGCAGAAGAATGCGAATTGACCCACTCTTATCTCTTTGCACTAAGATCAACTCCAAGTGGATCAAGGACCTCCACATAAAACCAGACACACGGAAACTATTAGAAAAGAAACTTGGGAAGACCCTGGAGGACTTGGGCACAGGGGAAAAGTTCCCGAACAGAACACCAATAGCTTACGCACTAAGATCAAGAATCAACAAATAGGGTTTATCTATCTTGTTGATTTTCTCAAAGAACCAGCTCCTGGTCTTGTTGATTCTTTGTATGGTTCTCTTTGTTTCTATTTGATTGATTTCAGCCCTGAGTTTGATGATTTCTTGTTTTCTACTCCTCCTGGGTGAGTTAACTTGTTTTTCTTCTAGCACTTTAAGGTGTGCTGTTAAGCTGCTAGTGTATGCTCTCTCCAGTTTCTTTTTGGATGCACTTAGAGCTATGAGTTTTCCTCTTAGCACTGCTTTCATTGTGTCCCATAGATTTGGGTAGGTTGTACCTTCATTTTCATTGAATTCTAAAAAGTCTTTGATTTCTTTTTTTATTTCTTCCTTGACCAAGGTGTCATTGAGTAGAGTATTGTTCAGTTTCCATGTGTATGTGGGCTTTCTGTTGTTTTTGTTGCTATTGAAGACCACTCTTACTCCATGGTGATCTGATAGGAGGCATGGGATTAGCTCGATCTTCTTGTATTTGTTGACATCTGTCTTGTGACCGATTATATGGTCTATTTTGGAGAAGGTACCATGCGGTGCTGAGAAAAAGGTATATTCTTTAGCTTTAGGATGAAATGTTCTATATATATCTGTTAAATCCAATTGGTCCAGAGTTTCAATTAGTTTCACTGTGTCCCTGTTTAGTTTCTGCTTTCCTGATCGGTCCATTGAGGAGAGTGGGGTGTTGAACTCACCCACAATTATTGTGTTAGGTGTAATGTGTGCTTTAAGCTTTAGTAAGGTTTCTTTTACAAATGAGGTAACCAAAGGACACAGAGACAGTATCCAAATTAACAAAATTAGAAATGAAAAGGGAGACATAACAACAGAAACTGAGGAAATTCAAAAGATCATCAGATCCTACTACAAAGGTCTATACTCAAAACAACTGGAGAATCTGGAGGAAATGGTCGATTTCCTAGACAGATATCAAATACCAAAATTAAATCAGCATCAAGTAGACCAGCTAAATAGTCCCATAACCCCTAAAGAAATAGAAGGGGTTATAGAAAGCCTCCCAACCAAAAAAAGTACGGGACCAGATGGTTTTAGTGCAGAATTCTACCAGACCTTCAAAGAAGACTTAACACCAATACTCTCCAAACTATTCCACAAAATAGAGACAGAAGGGACACTGCCCAACTCATTCTTCGAAGCCACAATTACGCTAATACCTAAACCACAAAAAGATCCAACAAAGAAAGAGAACTTCAGGCCAATTTCTCTTATGAATATAGATGCAAAAATACTAAATAAAATTCTTGCTAACCGAATCCAAGAGCACATCAAAACGATCATCCACCATGATCAAGTAGGCTTCATCCCAGGGATGCAGGGATGGTTCAATATACGGAAATCCATCAATGTAATCCACTACATAAACAAACTGAAAGAAAAAAACCACATGGTCATCTCATTAGATGCTGAAAAAGCATTTGACAAAATTCAGCATCCTTTCATGCTAAAAGTCTTGGAAAGAGCAGGAATTCAAGGCCCATACCTATACATAGTAAAAGCAATCTACAGCAAACCAGTAGCCAACATCAAAATAAATGGAGAGAAACTTGAAGCATTCCCACTAAAATCAGGGACAAGACAAGGCTGCCCTCTCTCTCCATATCTTTTCAATATAGTACTTGAAGTTCTAGCAAGAGCAATTAGACAACATAAGGAAGTCAAAGGGATACAAATTGGAAAGGAAGAAGTGAAACTATCATTATTTGCAGACGATATGATAGTTTACCTAAGCGACCCAAAAAACTCCACCAGAGAACTTCTACAGCTGATAAACAACTTCAGCAAAGTGGCAGGTTATAAAATTAACTCAAGCAAGTCAGTGGCCTTCTTGTACTCAAAGGACAAGCAGGCTGAGAAAGAAATTAGGGAAATAACACCCTTCACAATAGCCACAAACAACATAAAGTATCTTGGCGTAACTCTAACCAAACAAGCAAAAGATCTGTACAACAGGAACTTCAAGTCCTTGAAGAAAGAAATCGAAGAAGACCTCAGAAGATGGAAAAATATTTCTTGCTCCTGGATTGGCAGGATCAATATAGTAAAAATGGCCATCTTGCCAAAAGCAATATACAGATTCAATGCAATCCCCATCAAAATCCCAACTCAATTCTTCATAGATCTAGAAAGAGCAATTCTCAAATTCATCTGGAGCAACAAAAAACCCAGGATAGCTAAAACTATTCTCAACAATAAAAGGACTTCTGGGGGAATCAATATCCCTGACCTCAAGCAGTACTACAGAGCAATTGTGTTAAAAACTGCATGGTATTGGTATAGCAACAGGCAAGCAGATCAATGGAACAGGATTGAAGACCCAGAAATTAACCCACAGACTTATGGTCACTTGATCTTTGATAAAGGAGCCACAACCATCCGGTGGAATAAAGATAGCCTTTTCAACAAATGGTGCTGGTTCAACTGGAGGTCAACATGCAGAAGAATGCGAATTGACCCACTCTTATCTCTTTGCACTAAGATCAACTCCAAGTGGATCAAGGACCTCCACATAAAACCAGACACACGGAAACTATTAGAAAAGAAACTTGGGAAGACCCTGGAGGACTTGGGCACAGGGGAAAAGTTCCTGAACAGAACACCAATAGCGTACGCACTAAGATCAAGGATCGACAAATGGGACCTCATGAAATTACAAAGTTTCTGCAAAGCAAAGGACACTGTCAGAAGGACAAAACGGCAACCAACTAAGTGGGAAAAGATCTTCACCAACCCCACATCCGACAGAGGGCTAATATCCAATATATACAAAGAACTCAAGAAGTTAGACCCCAAAGAACCAAATAACCCTATCAAAAAATGGGGCACAGAGCTAAACAAAGAATTTTCACCAGAAGAAATTCGGATGGCCGAGAAACACCTTAAAAGATGTTCAACATCATTAGTCATCAGGGAAATGCAAATCAAAACAACCCTGAGATTCCACCTCACACCAGTCAGAATGGCTAAGATTAAAAACTCAAGAGACAACAAGTGCTGGCGAGGATGTGGAGAAAGAGGAACACTCCTCCATTGTTGGTGGGATTGCAAAATGGTAAAACCGCTCTGGAAATCAGTTTGGAGGTTCCTCAGAAAATTGGGCATGTCACTCCCAGAGGACCCTGGCATATCACTCCTGGGCATATACCCAGAGGATTCCCCTGCATGCAATAAAGACACATGCTCCACTATGTTTATAGCAGCCTTGTTTATAATAGCCAGAAATTGGAAGGAGCCCAAATATCCCTCAAAGGAGGAATGGATACAGAAAATGTGGTATATTTATACAATGGAATACTACTCAGCAATTAAAAATAATGAATTCATGCAATTTGTAGGTAAATGGTTAGACCTGGAAAATATCATCCTGAGTGAGCTAACCCAATCACAAAAGAATGCACATGAAATGCAATCACTGATAAGTGGATATTAATGAGCCCAGAAGCACTAAATACTCAAGACACGAATAGAAAGTCAAATGATTCCCAAGAAGAAGAACGGAGAGGACCCTGGGCATGTAAAGATTGCATCCAGTTTAGTAAAGAAACTGAGAGGGGAGGGGGAATGATTGGGGAATAGTTGGGGGGGAGAGGAACTATGGGAACTATGGTGGGTGGGAACTGGGAAAGGGGAAAGCCCTTGGAATGTAAACATAGAATATAGAAAATAAAAACTTAAAAAAAAAAAAAAAGAAAAAAAAATTCCACACTAAAAAAAAAAAAAGAAAGAAAAATCACTTTATTATTATTATTATTATTATTTATCATTAGAAGCATTAAGGTAGTGTATGTCATTGGAGTAATATTAGTTTGATGACCTGATCAAAGTAATTCAACTGTGAAATTATTGTTTGATTATTAACATCTAATTTTACTACTCCTGTCTTCACCTGTATATTATATCATATGTTGATAATTTTGGTTCTGTGGCTTTTTCCATACTAATTAAACTTTTTAATGAAAGAAAAAAACAAAACAAAACAAAAAAAAAAAGAATCAACAAATAGGACCTCATAAAATTACAAAGTTTCTGCAAAGCAAAGGACACTGTCAGAAGGACAAAACGGCAACCAACAAAGTGGGAAAAGATCTTCACCAACCCCACATCCGACAGAGGGCTAATATCCAATATATACAAAGAACTCAAGAAGTTAGACCCCAAAGAACCAAATAACCCTATCAAAAAATGGGGCACAGAGCTAAACAAAGAATTTTCATCAGAAGAAATTCGGATGGCCGAGAAACACCTTAAAAGATGTTCAACATCATTAGTCATCAGGGAAATGCAAATCAAAACAACCCTGAGATTCCACCTCACACCAGTCAGAATGGCTAAGATTAAAAACTCAAGAGACAACAAGTGCTGGTGAGGATGTGGAGAAAGAGGAACACTCCTCTCACTGTTGGTGGGATTGCAAAATGGTAAAACTGCTCTGGAAATCAGTTTGGAGGTTCCTCAGAAAATTGGGCATGTCACTTCCAGAGGACCCTGGCATACCACTCCTGGGCATATACCCAGAGGATTCCCCTGCATGCAATAAAGACACATGCTCCACTATGTTTATAGCAGCCTTGTTTATAATAGCCAGAAATTGGAAGGAGCCCAAATATCCCTCAAAGGAGGAATGGATACAGAAAATGTGGTATATTTATACAATGGAATACTACTCAGCAATTAAAAATAATGAATTCATGCAATTTGTAGGTAAATGGTTAGACCTGGAAAATATCATCCTGAGTGAATTAACCCAATCACAAAAGAATGCACATGAAATGCAATCACTGATAAGTGGATATTAATGAGCCCAGAAGCCCTAAATACTCAAGACACAAATAGCAAGTCAAATGATTCCCAAGAAGAAGAAAGGAGAGGACCCTGGTCCTGTAAAGATTGCATCCAGTTTAGTAAAGAAACCGAGGGGGGAGGGGAAATGATTGGGGAATAGTTGGGGGGGAGAGGAACTATGGGAACTATGATGGGTGGGAACTGGGAAAGGGGAAAGCCTTTGGAATGTAAACATATAATATAGAAAATAAAAATTAAAAACAAAAACAAAAACAAAAACACAAAACAAAAAAAAACACAAAACAAAAAAACAAAAAAAAACAAAAAAGAAAGAAAGAAAAGAAAAGAAAAGAAAAGAAAAGAAAAGAAAAGAAAAGAAAAGAAAAGCAAACAACATGAAATTTTTAGGCAAATGGATGGAACTAGAAAATATCATCCAGCTGGGCGTGGTGGTACACACCTTTAATTCCAGCACGTGGGAGGCAGAGGCAGGTGGATTTCTGAGTTTGGGGCCAGCCTGGTTTACAGAGTGAGTTCCAGGATTGCCAGGGCTACACAGAGAAATCCTGTCTGGAAAAACCAAAAAGGAAGAAAGAAGGAAAGGAAGGAAGGAAGGAAGGAAGGAAGGAAGGAAGGAAGGAAGGAAGGAAGGAAAGAAAATATCATCCTGAGTGAGGTGACCCAATCACAAAAGAACACATATGGTATGCACTCACTGATAAGTGGATATTAGCCCAAAAGTTCAAAAAATACCCAAGATACAATTCACAGACCACATGAAGCTCAAGAAGAAGGAAAACCAGTGTGTGGATGCTTCAGTTCTTCTTAGAAGGGGGAAAAATACTCACAGGAGGAAATACGGAGATGAGTGTGGAGCAGAGACATAAGGAAAGGCCTTCCAGACACTGTCCCACCTGCAGCCAGCAAGGAGAGTCATAGCTGGCTTCCTGCAACCTAGTCTAGCTCTGGCAATATGGGAGAGCAGGAACTTGTAGAAAACAGATGGCTCCAGCTAAATTGGATGAAGAGACTGTTTACAAACCACAGTCTCCAAATCATAGGAAGCAAGGAAGGGCATGGAAGGAATCCATGGAATGACATCCAATCCTGCATCTCCTCTTAGCACTGAACCTGCTAGCATCTCTCAGGTGCTGAAAACAACCAAAGGGTACAGGACCTGGAGAAAGCCTTCCCTCAGCCTCGGAGAGCAAGAGAAGCATGGGTAAAGGGGGTGTATCTTACATTACTTTCCCCTTGCTTCTTTCTAGGTAAGTCCAAATGTCTGTAAAGTTGAACTAGACTGACTTATAGGAGTTATGCATCAGAATTTAGTTCTGATATGTGGATCTACAACAAAGAGAAGCCAACTCAACTACCATCTACAGCCTGGATCCAGCTCAGAGTCTGTTTATACTCTTTTATGTGGACATTACAACCTCCATTTGCGTAGGGAGTCTCTGGAGGACTTTTATACTCTGACCGCCAGGTTGGACAGTTGTAACAGAATTAATAGCCTACACAGCCTAAGATATTTATTTACTAGCTGGCTGTTCATAGTAAAACTCTCCTGACCCAAGTCTACAGGAATGACATTCACTCTACAAGTATTTATTGAATGTTGACTATTACCAGACACTATTTCTGATACTAATAACAGAACAGTGAAAAAATAAGCAAATCCCCTGCCCTTATAAAACTTGTGTGTGTGGTAGGGGCTGGTAGACACACAAACAGGAGATCATCTGGAATCTAAAACTCAGTGAGGTCTATGAAAACAATAGAAGAGGTCTGGATATGCTAGAGTGGTGTGTGAGGTAAGAAGTAATCCTTATTATCCTTTATCTTAATCATATCACAGAACTCCAACAGAAAGCAACAGGCTAATACACTCCCAATGTTTCTCATGAAGAGGAAAATTGAACACTCACTGGTCTAAGGCCACTTAATTAATCTGGGGGTTTGCTGGGATTTGAGCTTGTAGCCGTCTGTTCCACTGGTCTATATTGTACTACCCTGGAAAATGAGGTTCCAATTCAACAAAACAAAGCAAATTCTATTGCGTTTTCTTTCTGACACTGAGAGGTGGACATGGCTCATGATCACACAGTTGCAGTTGATTTGCTCAAGGTCACATTGTGAGTTAGCAGCCCACAAGGCAGAGAACCCATCTCTTCTAAACTCAAAAGCACACATTTAACATCCCCAAATAAAATAATGCCGTGCTTGTGCGTGGGAGGAGGGGTACAACCCGATACCAGTGGAAGATGCTGGGTATCCTGCTTTATCGCCCTTTCTGCTGCCTGAGCCAGCGTCTTCCATTTCAGCTAGACTGGTATCCAGCAGTTCAAGCCATCCTCCAGCCTCAATGCTGGTGTTGCAGACAAATATGTGATTACTCCCAGATGTTTATGTGTGTGGTGGGGATTGAACTCAGCTTCTTGTGTCTGTGGATCAAGTGTTCTTACCTACAGAACCATATCCCCAGCTCCTACACAAAGCTTGAACATGAAAACTTTGAGTCACTCAGAACCAAGAAAAGTTCCAGAGGACTGTTAAAACTGAGCCAGAAAGCAAAAAAGCACTTTATATTCACACTGCTTGGCTCAGGGATACCCTAAGCAAGGAAACCTGGGATGGAGACACTGCTAGACACAAACTGCCCCCATCACTGTGGGTTAGCTTTCCTGGGTCAGATTTTGCCAAATATATCTAATCAATTCCTTTCCCATTTCCCAAGGCCAAATTCTAATCACCTTTGCATAGGAGTTGTGGATCCAGGTTATAAAAAATAACGGGACTATTATATAAGCACAAAAAGAAAAGTGTTCTCCCTTAGATGTCTATTCTAACGTGCAATGGCTCCTCTTCTTGGCTGGTATGGTCTAGGGAGCTCTATGTACGAAGCTCAGGGTCATAAAAAGCATGTCATTTATTCTCCCTCCAACTAATGAAGTCCCTAGGCTAGAAGAGCTATTAAATTTCAGTGCCAAATATTAGTACCTTTTCCTGATTGTGGTGATTCAACAGCCTCCAGTGAGGGTGAATCACAGGAAGAGCTGGGAAGCTGGATGTGGCCCTAGGGCTCAGACAAGTCATGTTCATGGACCTCACCTGGCATTCATATTAGCCAGCAGCTGGGCCCTTGGAAGAAATATCATCAGCACCATTCCATCTGGTCGACATCACTCTGGACATGGCTGTTTAGTCCTTGCCCTCAAAAGCCAGGACATACCAAGGTTGGGGATGGATTTTGAATAGGTTAGGAAAGAGACAATAACTCCAGAGGACATTGAAGCTATGGAATGAATGTCTCAAATGTCTTTCATGGATACGTTAATGCCAGGGGGAGGCAAAAGCACTAATAGAAAAGATGAAAGAGCTGAATTAAAAAAAAAAAAAACAAAGGAAATGACCTAAGTGGTCTTTGGGTAATAGGTTTTAATGGAGAATGGGAGGGAAGGGAATGGGATTTTGATAATATGGTGCATCTTGCCAGGAAGGAGGCAGTTTCCTAAATGAGATGCACATAGCAGGCAGACAACAGCCACCTTCACTTGGCACTTGTAGCAGTGATCTCCACAGCACATTCCTTGATGCCACTGGTCAAACTTCTGAAAGACACTCTCCACCTTCAAGCACAGTGGATGATCAATCCCGGCCCAGATGCCTGCAATTCTTCACCAAGTGGATATCCATATAAAACAAATAATAGGAGAGCCCAGCTAGGAACTATAGACCCTAGCTTCATCTTACTGAGGCCACAAGGTACCTGCGCAAATAGATACAGAAATAAATACACAAAAGAGCACACAATGCATCCTGTGCAGCCCTAAGAGTAGAGACAAGCAGGCTAATACAGTGGACTTGGAGACTCAGGGAAGTCAGATTTGAATTTTAGTTGCTCCCTTGAGTCTTGAGCTAGATTGTGTAAGCCCCTCTCCCTTAAAACTAGACCGTGCTGGACTTAATTATTCTCTCCTCCATTCACCTGTGTAGACTATTATATATGAAAAAAAGGTAATGACTTCATTTTAGTTTTTTTAAAAAAGTAAGGAAATATAGCACCAGAAGAAATACTGTCTGGAGTCTATAGATCTTAGCTCATAACAGTGTCTGAACTACTCAGTGTTTGACTTTGTGCAAGTCACCCCTGAGTTCCAGCATCAACTTCTTCATTGTTAAAAGGGTCAGTGGCTGCTAGCATACACTCCATAAACTCATGCTACAAGTTCTGTAGTAATAATAGTGTTTTGCTATGTCAGACCCAAGCCTAATGGAAAGGATACATTTTTCTACCAGTAAGATGCAGAAGGCCTGACCCCTTTCATACACACAGCTCCTGGGGCACTCCACAGACACCAGCTCTGTCCACCTGTCTATCCACCTGTCTATCTTCTGCAAAGCTCTTGCAGAAGAGCTGACCGTATTGCATATCCTATAAGTAACAAAAGTAGTTTGCTAGATAATACCCTGGGAGACAGAGGTGAACATTACAATCCAGTGATAATTAAAGTTGGACATCCCCCACCCCCGTGAGTCAACTAAGATACATGGGTGAATACTACGGTCCCATGACCTTCTAGTCCATCATTTATGAAAAGAGAGGAGTGGTTTTCTTTTTGGTTTTCAGTGACTATGCAACAAATTACTACAGACCTAGCATCTTAAAAGAATACATAAGAAAAACAATTTAAAGAGAATAAAAACAAAAACAAGAAATCATATATTACAGATCTAAGTTATTGGCCTGTGGCCTGGCTAGCTTCTCTACTCAGGCTACTTAGGCCTGCAGAGGCGCCTTTCCCAGGCAGTGTAATTTAAGCAGTAAGACAAGATAGACTTCAACTCTGGATAACAAGCTCACTTACAATCGTCCTTCCCATGTTTTCTTCTCTAAACTTTCTATTCTCACCACATCCAAGTCAAGAGGCTGGCCTCAGTTCCTTTATTTGGCCTTTACACTATTACATTCTCCCGCCATTGTGTTTAAAGCATCAACCAAGTTATTTGCTGAGTGTAAAACATCATTACAAGTACACCAGAAGAGAGTGATCTCCAAGCAGTGCTTTCACTTTTGAGCTCAGAGGAGTAAGGACACACACAGGCTTACAGGCCCACAGGAGGAACAAACTCAAGCCAGAGACAACAATACCAACTAGCATCAGAGATAAACAGATAGCAAAAGGCAAGCACAAGAACCCTTCCAACAGAAACCAAGGCCACATGGCAACATCAGAACCCAGCTCTCCCACTACAGCAAGTCCCAGATACCCCAACACACCGGAAAAGCAAGAGTTGGATTTAAAATCATATCTCATGATGCTGATAGAGTACTTCAAGAAAGACTTAAATAACTCCCTTAAAGAAATATAGGAGAACATCGGTCAACAGGTAAAAGCCCTTAAAGAAGAAACACAAAAATCCCTTAAAGAAGTACAGGAGATTATGGGTCAACAGGCAGAAGCCCTTAAAGAAGAAACACAAAAATCCCTTAAGGAATTACAGGAGATCATGGGTCAACAGGCAGAAACCCTTAAAGAAGAAACACAAAGCCGGGCGGTAGTGGCACACGCCTTTAATCCCAGCACTTGAGAAGCAGAGGCAGGCAAATCTCTGACTTCGAGGCCAGCCTGGTCCACAGAATGAGTTCCAGGACAGCCAGGGCTACACAGAGAAACCCTGTCTCGAAAAAAACAAACAATCAAAAAAAGATGTTTCCTAAGAAGAAACATAAAAACCCCTTAAAGAATTACAGGAAAACACAAACAATCAATTGAAGGAACTGAACAAAACCATCCAGGATCGAAAAGTGGAAGTAGAAACAATAAAGAAATCACAAAGTGAGACATCTCTGGAGATAGAAAACCTTGGAAAGAATTCAGGAGTCATAAATGCAAGCATCAACAACAGAATACAAGAGATAGAAGGAAGAACCTCAGGTGCTGAAGATACCATAGAAAACATTACTCAACAGTCAAAGAAAATGCAAAATGCATAAAGCTTTTAACCCAAAACATCCAGGAACTCCAGGACACAATGAGAAGACCAAACCTAAGGATTATAGGTATAGCCAAGAGCGAGGGTTTACATTTTAAAGGCCCAGTAAATATCTTCAACAAAATTGTAGACGAAAACTTCCCTAACCTATAGAAAGAGATGCCCATGAACACACAAGAAGCTTTCAGAACTCCAAACAGACTGGACCAGAACAGAAAGTTCTCCCGGCACATAATAATCAAAATACCAAATTCACCAAACAAAGAAAGAATATTAAAAGCAGTAAGGGAAAAGGGGCAAGTAACTTATAAAGGCAGATCAGAATTACACCAGATTTCTCACCAGAGACTATGAAAGCTAGAAAATCCGGGGCATGAACCAAATAACCCTATCAAAAAATGGGGTACAGAACTAAACAAAGAATTTTCACCAGAAGAAAATTGGATGGCCGAGAAACACCTTAAGAGATGTTCAACATCATTAGTCATCAGGGAAATGCAAATCAAAACAACCCTGAGATTCCACCTCACACCAGTCAGAATGGCTAGGATTAAAAACTCAAGCGACAATAGGTGCTGGCAAGGATGTGGAGAAAGAGGAAAACTCTTACACTGTTGGTGGGATTGCAAGATGGTACAACTGCTCTGGAAATCAGTTTGGCAGTTCCTCAGAAAATTGGGCATGTCACTTCCAGAGGACCCTGGCATACCACTCCTGGCCATATACCCAGAGGATTCCCCTGCATACAATAAAGACAATGCTCCACTATGTTCATAGCAGCCTTATTTATAATAGCCAGAAGTTGGAAGGAGCCCAGATATCCCTCAAAGGAGGAATGGATACAGAAAATGTGGTATATTTATACAATGGAATACTACTCAGCAATTAAAAATAATGAATTCATGCAATTTGTAGGCAAATGGTTAGATCTGGAAAATATCATCCTAAGTGAGTTAACCCAATCACAAAAGAATACAGATGAAATGCAATCACTGATAAGTGGATATTAATGAGCCCAGAAGCCCTAAATACTCAAGGCACAATTAGCAAGTCAAATGATTCCCAAGAAGAAAAAAGGAGAGGACCCTGGGCCTGAAAAGATTGGATCCAGTTTTATAGCTACAGAACAGAGAAATGGTGGGGGGGGTGATTGGGGAATAGTTGGGGGGGAGAGGACTTATGGGACATATGGTGGGGGGGGACTGGGAAAGGGGAGAGCCTTTGGAATGTAAACAAAGAATATAGAAAATAAAATTAAAAAAAGAAAGAAAGAAAGAAAATCCTGGGCAGACCTCATACAGACTCTAAGAGAACACAAATGCCAGCCCAGGCTACTATACCCAGCAAAACTCTCAATCATCATAGATGGAGAAACCAAGATATTCCATGATTGGTTTTCATGGAATTCCATATTCCAAATTACAAATATCTGACCACAAATCCAGCCCTACAAAGGATAATTGATGGAAAATGCCAACACAAGAAGGGAAACTACACCCTGGAAAAAGCAAGAAAGTAATCTTCCAACAAACCCAAAAGAAGATACCCACACAAACATAAAAATAACATCAAAAATAACAGGAAGCAATAATCACTATTCCTTAGTATCTCTTAACAACAATGGGCTCAACTCCCCAATAAAAAGACATAGACTAACAAAATTTTTCTCATGTAAATCTTCAATTTTATCAGAAAATGTTTGTAATTCCCCTTTTAATTAATTTAGCAATGTTTTTATGTCTACCATTTTATCTGCATTATTTTTCATGATAAGCTTCAATTTTAATATGTCTTTCTATATATTTCCTCTATTTTATCAGGAATATTTTCAATGTAAATCTTTGATTTTATCACAAATGTTTCTAATTCCACCTTTAATTAATCTAGAAAGAGTTTTTATATCTACTATTTTATATGTAAAACTTTCCATGAAATAGTCAATTTTAACATGTTTGTCTATATATTTCTTGAATTTTGCCAGAAATATTTTCCATGTAAATCTTCAATTTTATCTGGAAATGTTTATAATTCCACCTTTAATCAACTTAGAATTATCTTTTTTGTTTGTTTGGCTTTAGTTTTTTCGAGACAGGGTTTCTCTGTGTAGCCCTGACTATCCTAGAACTCACTATGTAGACCGGGCTGGCCTCGAACTCAGAAGTCCACCTGCCTCTGCCTTCCAGGTGCTGGGACTGAAGGCATGGGCTGCCACTGCCTGGCTTTAGAATTATCTTTATGCCTATCATTTTATCTGTATAATTTCCGTGATAATCATTAATTTTAACATGTTTTTCTATATATTTCTTTAATTTTATCAGAAATATTTTCCATGTAAATCTTCAAGTTTATCATAAATGTTTATAATTCCACTTTCAATCAACTTAGGAATACTTTTATGCCTACCATTATTATATCTATATAAAATTTTCTATGATAATCTTCAACTCTAACACGTTTTTCTACATTTTTCTACAATTTTTATCAGAAATATTTTCCACGTAAATCTTCAATTCTATCATAAAATGTTTCTATTCCATATTTCAATTAATTTAGCAATTAGTTTTACATGTCTATCACTTTACTCTTTAATTTTCCATGAAAATTGTCAATTTTAACGTGTTTATCTGAAATATTTTCCATGTAAATCTTTAATTTTATCATAAAGTGTTTTTACTTCCCTTTTCAGTAAAACAAAGAAAAATAGAAAAAAAAGTAAAACATCATTACTTGACAGTAAACAGGAGAAGAAACAAGTGACCCTGAGCTGTATGAGAAATAGCCCTCTCTACCCTGCTGAGCCCCCAAACTGCATTGACAACAATGGCAAACGCTCTCCTTCTTGAAGTTTAGGAGAAAGTATGTAAGAGCATTTCTACAGGATACAATTTTTTAAGACAGAACAGACAGAAGACCTAGAGGTTCGCAGGTCAAATGATATACCAGATATACTCAAACCTCACCAACTCTTATAGTAATGTGCAGTGAATAGGAAATTCAGTGCAGTTAATAAAAGTAGTAGCTACAAATGCTTCCTGCCTTTTTATATATTTTTAAAATCTACTCATACCCCTTTCACAAGTAGATTAACAAGCCCTGGAGGAATAAGATATTTTTAATTCTCTACTGCAATCCATATAATACTGTAATTTATATGATGGAGCTCAGTACATGAAAGCAGTTCGGTGAACTGGTTGTTGGGAAAATGGATGAAGCAGTGTTCCAGTGCACATGTTTCAGCTAGACTAGATTCCCACACAGTTGTAAGCCTATACCACAAAGTACGGTCTGAATCAAAGATGTACAGAATAGTATGCTGAACTTCATTGATGGATTTTTCTTTTCTCTCTTTGGGAGTGTCTTTCAAACCAGCAAGTCAAGCTACAAGGATTGACTCACAAAACTAAGGCCACCAAGAGAGTTTCTGCAGTGCTCGGGGGCCAATACTCACTTAAGGGTCTCACCAGGGCCTAGCCAGGATCCAACAAAGACACAGAAGCAAATTCAACTGTTTGCATTCACTCCTGCTATGTGAACTCTCTTTATCCACATCTACCCATTGAGGCTTGTGAAAAACCAGCATCCAAGGCTCACTCCTTTAGGTGAAGAGCCAGACTGTAATCAATACTGAAAATGTAAATACTACATTAAAACAGCACATTAAGCTGTAACCAGTTATTAGCTCAATAGTAGGATTGTTTTTAAATCTCTTCTAAGACTTAGATGAAGCAGGAGGATAAATAGAAGCAACACTTCTGAATAACAGAGATTTGTAAACTTTAGAGTTCTTAGCAACCTTACCTAAAGCCTGTTTAAAAAAAAAAAAAATGAAAAGCCCCAGCTGAGGGTACTGACATACATCTTTAATCCCAGCACTCTGGAGGCAGATGCTGGTGGATATCTGAGTTTGAGGCCAACCTGGTTTACACATTGAGTTCCAAGCCAGTCATGATTACACAATGAATGCTCATTAAAAAAAAAAAAAAAAAGCTAAATAAAAATCAGACACCCGGGCCTGGAGCTGATCCTCTGCCACAGGGCTCCATACACAAATGGCACCTGGAGAGAGCTAGCCTCCCAAGAGTGCAGACAAGCCTGTGAACACAGGTAACTCCACCACTGCTGCTCAGAGGGACCCTTCAGGAACCCTCAGGACACCGGAATTGAGGAGTGGCCTGGGACAGGAGACTTCCGGTTTCTGTCTGCACCCAGAGCTAAACCTGTGCCACAGTGCTAAATGCACAAATATCACCAGGAGAGAGCTGGCTGGTCTCCCAGGAGAGCTGACACACCTGTGAGCACTGGGAAGACAAACACTTCTGTTGAAATTCCTGGCCCAAGAGGGATGGACCCTCACAGAGCCATCAAGACACAGGAACCAAGGAACAGCAGGGACAGGATCCTTCTGATTTTGTTCTGCACCCCAGATTTGACTCTGTACCACAGCTCTTCATACCCAAATTTGTCCTGGAAAGAATTGGTCTTCCAGGAGTACTGACACACAGGTTTGCAAGAGGGAAAAGCCACAGCAAGAACAGCTAACACCAGAGATAAAGAGATGGCAAAAGGCAAGGGCAAGAACACAAGCAACAGAAACCAGGGCTGCTTGGCATCATTAGAACCCAGTTCTCCCACCACAGCAAGCCCTGGATACCCCTACACACCAGAAAAGCAAGATTCTGATTTAAAATCACACCTCATGATGATGATAGAGGACTTTAAGAAGGACATAAATAACTCCCTTAAAGAAATAGGTAAACAGGTATAAGCCCTTAAAGCAGAAACACAAAATTCCCATAAAGAATTACAGGAAAACACGACCAAACAGGTGAAGGAATTGAACAAAATCATCCAGGATCTAAAAATGGAAATAGAAACAATAAAGAAAGTACCTGGAGATAGAAAACCTAGGAAAGAGATCAGGAGTCATAGATGCAAGCATCAGCAACAGATTACAAAAGATAGAAGAGAGACTCTCAGGTATAGAAGATACCATAGAAAACATAGACACAACTGTCAAATAAAATGCAAAATGGAAAAAGCTCCTAACCCAAAGCAGCCAAAAAATCCAGGACACAATTAGAAGACCAAAACTAAGGATAATAGGTATAGAAGAGAGTGAAGATTCCCAACATAAAGGGGCAGTAAATATCTTCAACAAAATTATAGAAGAGAACGTCTCAAACCTAAAGAAAGAGATACACATAAATATACAGGAAGCCTACAGAACTCCACATAGATTGGACCAGAAAAGAAATTCTTCCCATCACATAATAGTCAAAATACAAAATGTTCAAAACAAAGAAAGTATTAAAAGCACTAAGGAAAAAAAGTCAAGTAACATATAAAGGCAGACCTATCAAAATTACACCAGGCTTCTCACCAGAGACCATAAAGCTAGATGATCCTGGGCAGATGTCATACAGACCCTAAGAGAACACAATGCCAGCCCAGACTACTATACCCAGCAAAACTCTCAATTACCATAGATGGAAAAACCAAGATATTCCATGATAAAAACAAATTTACACATTATCTTTCTACAAATCCAGCCCTACAAAGGATAATAGATGGAAAACACCAACACAAGGAGGAAAACTATACCCTAGAAAAAGCAAGAAAGTAATCTTCTTTCAACAAACCCAAAAGAAGATACCCACACAAACATAAAAATAACATCAAAAATAACAGTAAACCACAATCAGTATTCTTTACTAGCTTTTAACATCAATGGACTCAATTCCCCAATAAAAAGACATAGACAAACAGACAATACATAAACAGGACCCAGCATTTTGCTGCATATAGGAAACTCACCTCAATGTCAAAGAAAAACACTACCTCAGAGTGAAGGGCTGAAAAACAATTTTCCCAGCAAATTGTTCCAAGAAAAAAGCTAGAGTAGCCATTCTAATATCAGATAAAATCGACTTTCAGCCAAAGGTTATCAAAAAAAGATACTCATACTTCATACTCATCAATGAAAAAAATCTACCAAGAAGAACTCTTAATTCTGAACATCTATGCTCCAAATACAAAGGCACCCACATTCAAAAAAAAATTACTAAAGCTCAAAGTACCTCACACAGTATTAATGGACAGATCATGGAAACACAAACTAAACAGAGACACAGTGAAACTAACAGAAGCTATGGACCAAATGGATTTAACAAATATCTATAGAACATTTCATCCTAAATCCAAAGAATACACCTTCTTCTCAGCACCTCTTGGTACCTTCTCCAAAAGTGACCATATAATCGGTCACAAATCAGACCTCAACAAATATAAGAAGATTGAAATAATCCCTTGCCTCCTAACAGATCACTGAAGAAGACTGGTCTTCAATAGCAACAAAAACAACAGAAAGCCCACATACACATGGAAGTGAACAATGCTCTACCCAATGATAACATTGTCAAGGAAGAAATAAAGAAACAAATTAAGACATTTTAGAATTTAATGAAAATAAAGACACATCATACTAAAACTTATGAGGCACAATGAAAGCAGTGCTAAGAGGAAAACTCATAGTTCTGAGTGCCTTCAAAAAGAAACAGGAGAGAGCACACACTCGCAACTTAACAGCACACCTGAAAGCTCTAGAACAAAAAGAAGCAAATACACCCAAGAGGAGTAGATGGCAGAAAATAATCAAACCCAGAACTGAAATCAACCAAGTAGAAACAAAAAGAACTATAGAAAGAATCAACAAAACCAGGAGCTGGTTCGTTGAGAAAATCAACAAGATACATAAACCTTTAGCCAGACTAACCAGAGACAGTATCCAAATTAAAATCAGAAATAAAATGGGAGATATAATGACAGAAACTAAGGAAATTCAAAACATTATCAGATCCTACTACAAAAGCCTATATTCAACAAAACTGGAAAATCTGGATGAAATAGATGATTTTCTAGACAGATACCAAATACCAAAGTTAAATCAGGATCAGATAAACCATCTAAACAGGCCCATAACCCCTAAAGAAATAAAAACAGTCATTAAAAGTCTCCCAGCCAAAAAAAAGTCCAGGACCAGATGGGTTTAGTGGAGAATTCTATCAGACCTTCAAAGAAGACCTAATAACAATACTCTTCAAACGATTCCACAAAATAGAAACAGAAGAAACATTACCCAATTTATTCTGTGAAGCCACAGTTACAGTTACCAAAACCCCACAAAGACCTGTTGCTCTATTTTTCTAACCCAATTACCTAGTAAAAGAAATCTCAACTCAATCAATACAATACAAGCTATAAGCCTGGATTGGGCAGATCTACCACTACACTACTCTATTCCCATCTATATTATCCCATATACCTTGCTGTTTCTCCAGGCCAGGAGCTTCTCTCTCTGCAGGTTCTCAGTCGAATCCCCCATAGCCCCTCTCCCTCCCCCCTTCTTTTCTCCTCCCTGAAACTCTCAGCTCCTTCCCCTTCCTCTTGCCCAATCATTGGCTCAAGCCTTTATTTGAAAAGTTAAGGTGGGGAGAAGGTTCACAAGGCAATGCCTCATCTGCAGCCCCTCTGAGGAGTGGAATTAGCATCAAAATACAAGCTCAGGGCTATCCACAACAAAGACCCAACAAAGAAAGAGAACTTCAGACCAATTTCCTTTATGAATATTGATGCAAATATACCTAATAAAAGTCTCACAAACTGAATTGAATAACACCTAAAAACAATCATTCACCATGACCAAGTAGGTTTCATCCCAGGGATGCAAGGATGGTACAATATATGGAAATCCATCAATGTAATCCACTACATAAACAAACACAAAGAATAAAAACCACATGATCATTTCATTAAATGCTGAAAAAGCATTTGACAAAATTCAACATCCTTTCATATTAAAAGTCTTGGAAAGATCAGGAATTCCAGGCCCATATCTAAACATAGTAAAAGCAATACACAGCAAACTAAATGGAGAGAAACTTAAAGCAATCCCACTAAAATCAGGGACTAGACAAGGCTGCCCTCTCTCTCCCTATCTATTCAATATAGTACTTGAAGTTCTATTTACAGCAATTAGACACCAAAAGGAAGTCAAAGGGATACAAACTGGAAAGGAAGAAGTCAATATATCACTATTTGCAGATGATGTGATAGTATACTTAAGTTACCCCAACACTCTACCAGAGAACTCCTACAGCTGACAAATAACTAAAGCAAAGTGGCCAGATATAAAATTAATCCAAACAAATCAATAGCCTTCCTATACTCAAAGGATAAACAGTCTGAGAAAGAAATTGGGGAAAAGACACCCTTCACAATAGACACAACAATATAAAGTATCTTAGTGTGACT
Organism: Apodemus agrarius; assembly: GCA_964023405.1. Taxonomy (NCBI): domain Eukaryota; kingdom Metazoa; phylum Chordata; class Mammalia; order Rodentia; family Muridae; genus Apodemus; species Apodemus agrarius. The sequence continues at coordinate 117,969,256 of OZ030011.1, read as the reverse complement.
CTAACCAAACAAGTGAAAGATCAACTGCAGACAGTTGGCAGCTTGGGCCAGGTGCTTGGACAGAGTTCGAGTCTAACATCAACTACCCCGTCAGGCTCTTGCCTGCACCCAGAGCCTGATCAGCTCGGCAGGCTGTCTATACGCCGACCTGCTCAGGCACCAACTCGCTCGGGGTCTGTGCCTGGCTTACAGTGGAGGCCACCATCTTGCCTCAGGGCACCACAGATAACTAACCAGACATAGCCCTGTGGACTGAGAACACCACCATCTAGGCTCCAGCAGTCCAGCCAGGGAAGCTCTGGTCCTGCAGGGAATCCTGCGGTTAGACAGATCCCCAAGGCCCGCCACCATCTTGGAACTGATGGCCTAACCAGGTCACCATAGAGAAACAACAGAGGAGCCCAGGTCACCATAGAGATCCAACAGACGAGTCCAGATTGGTGGAAAAAAAGAATTAAGTCTTAAGAGCTGGCATCTAGGCAGGCCAAGAGGAGATGGCAGGAGGCCAGTTGCGCTCCCAGCAGCAAGCCGGGAGGAGACTTGGATCTGACCCAGCAGAGCTGAGAAGGTAATTGGGAGCCAAGTAGCAGAAACCTTCTGGTTTCCACCTCGGGAGCCCTCTGTGACAGCAGCGCCAAACTCCAGGCTCACCAGAGCTTCAAACACCAACCAGTAACAACAAGACCAACTAACTCCAGAGATAAACAGATGGCAAAAGGCAAACGTAGGAACATTACTAACAGAAATCAAGGCAATATGGCAGTACCTGAACCCAATTCTACAACCACAGCAAGTCCTGGATACCCCAACACCCCAGAAAAACAAGATTTGGATTTAAAAGCACTGGTCATGATGCTGCTAGAGGAACACAAAGAACACATAAGCAAATCTCTTAAAGAAATGCAGGGGAACATGAATAGGATAGAAGCCCTTACAATGGAAACACAAAAATCACTTAAAGAATTGCAGGAGAGAGCCGGGCGGGGTGGCGCACGCCTGTAATCCCAGCACTTGGGAGGCAGAGGCAGGCGGATTTCTGAGTTCGAGGCCAGCCTGGTCTACAGAGTGAGTTCCAGGACAGCCAGGACTACACAGAGAAACCCTGTCTCGAAAAACAAAACAAAACAAAAAAAAAAAAAGAATTGCAGGAGAATATGGATCAACAGACAGAAGCCAATAAAGAGGAAATGAGAAAATCACTTAAAGAAATGCAGGAGAAATTGAGACAACAGGCAGAAGTCATGAAAGAGGAAACACAAAAATCTCTTAAAAAATTGCAGGGAAACACAAACAAACAAGTGAAGGAACTGAGCAAAACCATCCAGGATCTAAACACAGAGGTAGAAACAACTAAGAAATCACAAAGGGAGACAACTTTGGAGATAGAAAACCTTGGGAAGAAATAAGGGGTCATAGATGCAAATATCAACAACAGAATACAAGAGATAGAAGTAAGAATCTCAGATGCTGAAGATACCATCATAACCATTGACTCCACAGTCAAAGAAAATGCAAAATGCAAAAGGCTTATAACCCAAAACATCCAGGAAATCCAGGACACAATGAGTAGACCAACCCTAAGGATTATAGAGATAGATGAGAGAGAAGATCTACAATTTAAAGGGCCAGCAAATATCTTCAACAAAATTATGGAAGAAAACTTCCCTAACCTAAAGAGAGAGACGCCCATGAATATACAAGAAGCCTACAGAACTCCAAACAGACTGGACCAGAACAGAAATACCTCCTGTCACATAATAATCAAAACCTCAAACATAACAAAACGTACATTAAAAGCAGTAAGAGAAAAAGGCCAAGTAACATATAAAGGAAGACCTATCAGAATCACACTAGACTTCTCACCAGAGACCATGAAAGCTAGAAGATCCTGGGCAGATTTCATGCAGACTCTAAGAGAACACATTTGTCAGCCAAGACTACTATACCCAGCAAAACTCTCAATTAACATAGATGGAGAAATCAGAATATTCCATGACAAGACCAAATTTACACAATATCTTTCCACTAACCCAGCCCTACAAAGGATAATAGGAGGAAAACTCCAATACAAGGAGGGAAACTACACCCTGGAAAAAGCAAGATACTAACCTTCTTCCATCAAACTCAAAAGAAGATAACCACTCAAAAACAAAAATAACATCAAAAATGACACAGAGAAATATTCACTATTCCTTAATATCTCTTAACATCAATGGACTCAATTCCCCAATAAAAAGACATAGACTAACAGACTGGATACGGAAACAGGACCCTACATTTTGCTGCATACAGGAAAAACACTTCAGGGTCAAAGACAAGCACTACCTTAGAGTAAAAGGCTGGAAGACAATTTTAAGAGCAAATGTTCTCAGGAAACAAGCTGGAATAGCCATTCTAATATTAGATAAAATTGACTTTCAACCTAAAGTCATCAAAAGAGACACAGAAGGTCACTTCTTGCTGGTCAAAGGAAAAATCCACCAAGAAGAACTCGCAATTCTGAACATCTAAGCTCCAAATGCAAGGGCACCCTCATTCGTAAAAGACACTTTACTAAAGCTCAAAGCACACATTGCACCTAACACAATAATTGTGGGGGACCTCAACACTCCACTATCCTCAATCGACCGACCAGGAAAACAGAAACTAAACAGGGACATAGGGAAACTTATTGAAGCTTTGGACCAATTAGATTTAACAGATATATATAGAACATTTCATCCTAAAGCAAAAGAATATACCTTTTTCCCAGCACCTTACGGTACCTTCTCCAAAATCGACCATATAATTGGTCACAAGACAGACCTCAACAAATATAAGAAGATTGAACTAATCCCATGCCTCCTATCGGATCACCACGGAGTAAGAATGGTCTTCTATAGCAACAAAAACAACAGAAAGTCCACATACACATTGAGGCTAAACAATATTCTACTCAATGATATCTTAGTCAAGGAAGAAATAAAGAAAGAAATCAAAGACTTTTTAGAATTTAATGAAAATGAAGACACAACATACCCAAATCTATGGGACACAATGACAGCAGTGCTAAGAGGAAAACTCATAGCCCTGAGTGCTTCCAAAAAGAAACAGGAGAGAGCATATACTAGCAACTTAATGGCATATCTGAAAGCTCTGGAACAAACAGAAGCTATTTCACCCAGGAGGAGTAGAAGACAGGAAATCATCAAACTCAGGGCTGAAATCAATCAAGTTGAAACAAAGAGAACCATACAAAGAATCAACAAAACCAGGAGCTGGTTCTTTGAGAAAATCAACAATAGATAAATCCTTAGCCAGACTAACCAATGGGCACAGAGACACTATCCAAATTAACAAAATTAGAAATGAAAAAGAAGATATAACAACAGAAACTGAGGAAATTCAAAAAAATCATCAGATCCTACTACAAAAGTCTATACTCAACACAACTGGAGAATCTGGAGGAAATGGACAATTTCCTAAACAGATACCAATACCAAAATTAAATAAGGATCAAATAGATCATCTAAACAGTCCCATAACCCCCAAAGTAATAGAAGGGGTCATAGAAAGTCTTCCAACCAAAAACAGCATAGGACCAGATGGTTTTAGTACAGAATTCTATCAGACCTTCAAAGAAGACCTAATACCAATACTCTTCAAACTATTCCACAAAATAGAAACAGAAGGAACACTACCCAACTCGTTCTACAAAGCCACAATTATGCTGATATCAAAACCACACAAAGATCCAACTAAGAAAGAGAACTTCAGACCAATTTCCCTTATGAACATTGATGCAAAAATACTCAATAAAATTCTTGCCAACCGAATCCAAGAACACAACAAAACGATCATTCACCATGATCAAGTTGGCTTCATCCCAGGGATGCAGGGATGGTTCAATATACAGAAATCCATCAATGTAATCTACTACCTAAACAAATTCAAAGAAAAAAACCACATGGTCATCTCATTGGATCCTGAAAAAACATTTGACAAAATTCAGCATCCTTTCATGCTAAAAGTCTTAGAAAGGACAGAAATTCAAGGCCCATACCTAAACATAGTAAAAGCAATATACAGCAAACCAGTAGCCAATATCAAACTAAATGGAGAGAAACTTGAAGCAACCCCACTAAAATCAGGGACTAGACAAGGCTGCCCCCTCTCACCATATCTTTTCAATATAGTACTTGAGGTAGTAGCTAGAGCAATTCTACAACATAAGGAAGTCAAAGGGATACCAATTGGAAAGGAAGAAGTCAAACTATCACTATTCACAGAAAACTCTGCCAGAGAACTCCTACAGCTGATAAACTTCAGCAAAGTGGCTGGATATAAAATCAACTCAAGCAAATCAGTAGCCTGCCTATACTCAAAGGATAAGCAGGTTGAGAAAGAAATTAGGGAAATGACACCCTTCACAATAGCCACAAACAATATAAAGTATCTTGGTGTAACTCTAACCGAATAAGTAAAAGATTTGTATGCAAAAACTTCAGGTCTCTGAAGAAGGAAACTGAAGAAGACCTCAGAAAATGGAAAAATCTTCCATGCTCATGGGTTGGCAGGATTAATATAGTTAAAATGGGAATCTTGCCAAAAGCAATATACAGATTCAACGCAATCCCCGTCAAAATCCCAACTCAGTTCTTCATAGAATTAGAAAGAGCAATTCTCAAATTCATCTGGAATAACAAAAAAACCCAGGATAGTTAAAACTATTATCAACAGTAAAAGAATTTCTGGGGGAATGAGTATCCCGGACCTCAAGCAATACTACAGAACAGTAGTGTTAAAAACTGCATGGTATTGGTACAGTGACAGGGAGGTGGATCAATGGACCCAGAATTGAACCCATACATCTATGGCCAATTGATCTTCGACAAACGAGCTGAAAACATCCAGTGGAAAAAAAGATAGTCTTTTCAAAAAATGGTGCTGGCTCAACTGGAGGTCAACATGCAGAAGAATGAGAATTGATCCACTCTTATCTCCTTGTACTAAGCTCAACTCCAAGTGGATCAAGGACCTCCACATAAAACCAGACACACTAAAACTAATAGAAAAGAAACTGGGGAAGACCCTTGAGGACATTGGCTCAGGGGGAAAGTTCCTGAACAGAACACCAATAGCTTATGCTCTAAGATCAAGAATAGACAAATGGGACCTCATAAAATTACAAAGTTTCTGTAAGGCAAAAGACACTGTCAGAAGGACAAATCGGCAAACAACAAATTGGGAAAAGATCTTCACCAACCCTACTTCTGACAGAGGGCTAATATCCAATATATACAAAGAACTCAAGAAGTTAGACCCCAGAAAACCAAATAACCCTATCCAAAAATGGGGTACAGAGCTAAACAAAGACTTTTCACCTGAAGAAATTTGGATGGCTGAGAAGCACCTTAAAAAATGTTCAACATCATTAGTCATTAGGGAAATGCAAATCAAAACAACCCTGAGATTTCACCTCACACCAAGTCAGAATGGCTAAAATTAAAAACTCAGGAAACAGCAGATGTTGGAGAGGATGTGGAGAAAGACAAACACTCCTCCACTTCTGGTGGGATTACAAGCTGGTACAACCACTCTGGAAATCAGTCTGGCAGTTCCTCAGAAAACTAGACACGATACTTCCAGAGGACCCTGCCATACCACTCCTGGGCATATACCCAGAAGATTCCTCAGCATGCAGTAAGGATACATGCTCCACTATGTTCATAGCAGCCTTATTTATAATAGCCAGAAGCTGGAAAGAACCCAGATGTCCCTCACCGGAGGAATGGATACAAAAAATGTGGTATATATACACAATGGAGTACTATTCAGCCATTAGAAACAATGAATTCATGAAATTCTTAGACAAATGGATGGAGCTGGAGAACATCATACTAAGTGAGGTAACCCAGTCTCAAAAGAATACTCATGGTATGCACTCACTGATAAGTGGTGCCTAGAATCTTGGAACACCAAAGACACAATCCACATACCAAATGATGTCCGAGAAGAAGGAAGGAGTGGACCCTGGTTCTGGAAAGGCTCGATGCATCACTGTAGGGGAATACCAGAACAAGAAAGTGGGAAGGGGTGGATGGGGGAAGGGGGGAAGGGCTTGTGGGATCTTTGGGGGGCGGGGAACCAGGAAAAGGGAAATGAAATGTAAATAAAGAATATATCCAATAAAAAAAAGTGAAAGATCTATATGACAAAAACTTCGAGTCTCTTTAGAAAGCAAGTGAAGAGGACCTTAGAAGATGCAATGATCTCCCTCACTCATGGATGGGCAGGATTAATATAATAAAAATGGCCATCTTGCCAAAAGCAATCTATAGATTCAATGCAATCCCCATCAAAATTCCAACTCAAAGCCGGGCGTGGTGGCGCACGCCTGTAATCCCAGCACTTGGGAGGCAGAGGCAGGCGGATTTCTGAGTTCGAGGCCAGCCTGGTCTACAGAGTGAGTTCCAGGACAGCCAGGACTATACAGAGAAACCCTGTCTCAAAAAAACCAAAAAAAAAAAAATTCCAACTCAATTCTTCATAGAGTTAGAAAGAGCAATTCTCAAATTCATTTAGAATAACAAAAACTCAAGACAAGATAGAGAAAACTATTCTCAACAATAAGAGAACATCTTGGGGAATCACCATCCCTGACTTCAAGCTGTACTCCAGAGAAATTGTGTTAAAAATTGCACGCTAGTGGTACAGTGACAGGCAGGCAGATCAATGGAATAGAATTGAAGACCCAGAAATGGACCCACACACCTATGGTCGCTTGATCTTTGACAAAAAACCACCCAGTAGAAAAAAACAGCATTTTCAACAAATGGTGCTGGTTCAACTGGTGGTTAACACATAGAAGAATGCAAATTGATCCATTCTCATCTCCCTGTATAAAGCTCAAGTCTAAGTGGATCAAGGACCTCCACATAAAACTGATACACTGAAACTTATAGAGGAGAAAGTGGGGAAGAGCCTCGAACACTTGGGCACAGGGGAAATTTTCCTGAACAGAACTTATGCTCTGAGATCAAGAATTGACAAATGGGACCTCATAAAATTGCAAAGCTTCTCTGTCAACAGTATCAACCAACCAGAATCCCCCACTGCCAGCTCCCAGGGACTAAGCCACCAACCAAGGGGTACACATGGCTCCAGCTGCATATGCAGTAGAGGACGGCCTTGTCAGGCATCAACGGAAGGAGAGGCCCTTGGTCCTTTGAAGGTTTAATAGATGCCCCCATGTAGGAGAATTGAGGGCAGGGAGGTGGGAGTGGGTGGGTAGGTAGAGGCTCATAGAAGCAGGGGGAGGGGGATAGGATAGGGGTTTCCAGGAAGGGAGGAAACAGGGTAAGGGGATAATACTTGAAATGTAAATAAATTTTTAAAAATAAATAAATTTAAAAAATGACACCCCCCCCCAACCCATGCAGAGGCTGAGATTCAAGTGTCTCAGAGCAGGGCTCAAGAACTGGTTCTACCAGCCCTCTCAGGTGGCCTTCAGTCTGAAGTTGACAGGATCAACACTCACACCACTAAAGAAAGAATACTATTTCTCGGAGTTTGATTCAGGAGCCTACGAGGGCCTCCAGCCTGAGACCAAATATCAGCGCTTCAGACTTCTTGGATGCAAAGCTATTTGTCCACTTCTAATTACATATTGCTCGCAGTCCCTTCCCTCACTTGCCAACCTCATGAATCATAAAAGGTGACTGTTTTTAGTAAATTCATTTTGACATTGTTGAGTATTTATAGGCCTTGGGATAGAGCATACTGAAACCATAATATATCTATGTTTGTTTTTGTCACTTCTGATGGTTTGACAATTTGAAAAAATAAAGAAATTCAGTATTTCTACCTTTTGCATTTTATCAAAAAAATGTTCAGGTCATCAGACAAAAGGATGTTTGTGGGTAAAGTCCACACTGAATTCAAACAGCAAAGCGAAACCATTGGGGAAAGGTGGACTGTTACCTTAACAACCTTTTTTGTCTAGTTTCTGCTCTTGATTTAACTAAAGGTTTCCCCTGACTCTCAAGTGACAAGGTGACTAAACAGCCCAGTAGGGTCACCAGTGATGTAGCTAATTCCTCTCATCAATATTCTTTATCTTTAGAAAGTGGATTAGGGTTGGGAAGATGGCTCTGTGGGTTGGTACACTTGCTCCAAGAGGAGCTGAATTCAAATTCTCAGAACCCATGTAAAAAACTGGGGTGACCATGCATGCCTGTAGCCACAGAGCTGTGGAGAGTGAAGGGCAAGGAACACTGGACTTGCTGGCCACCAGCCTAGCTCTAAGGTCAATGAGAGATTCTGGCTCAACGGAATAAGGCAGAGCATAATGGAATGGTTATGCAACATTCTCTAACAGCATCCATCTACACACAAACACACACACACACACACACACACATACACACATATACCATATACACACACACATACACACATATACCATACACACACACACACACACACACACACACACACACGAATGCACATAAAATAAAAAAGGTAGCAATTGTTTGTGTAGCGATATGAATAGAGGCTCGGATCCCCAAAATATTTGATTTTATTCTCTTGAACCTGACATACATGCTGAGTTCCAGGACAGCCAGGCCTACATAGAGAGAACCTGTCTCAAAAAATAAGGAAGTTGGAGAAAAATAGAACACAACAGCTGACATCAATCTGTAGATGCAGAGGCACACACATAATTGTGTACACAGAGAGAGAGAGAAAGAGAGAAAGAGAGAGAGAGAGAGAGAGAGAGAGAGAGAGAGAGAATTTGTTTTAAGATCATCAATAACAATACTCAAAACATTGACCTCTAATAGGAAATATCCAGATACTTGTCATTTATGTTCAAGAGTTGTGATATGGTCATTTGCAGAAGCATTTTTACTAACATTTAAACAAATGTTGGTGTGTGTACACGTGTGCATGCATGTATTTGTGTGCATATGTATATGTGTGCTTATATGGGGTACTATGAAGTCTACAAAGTAAGTGAACATATAAATTTTCACTGTAAGGAATTCTAACCAAACTTTTCATAAATCTTGCTGCAATGTTTTTAATGTCTCATAAAGTAATGAAGACATCTGGATTTAAGTTTTCCCACTTTACAATACCATCAGGAAAAGCTGTTCAGCTACATCTAAGTCCACAAGTACAAATGTGAACTACTTGCTAAAATTAGTTACAAATATCCATGACACTGCGTGCTGCTAGCATGCCTGAAGAACAGGTAAAGATAAATTTTTTTCATATGTACTGAAAATATAAACAGAAAAATAATGTTTTACCTGTAGTAAGTAGCTCTCTAGAGTTTTTATAAAAATATTTCACTGAAGTTTGTAGTACACACAATTCATTTATCTACTAAGTGTAGTTCAAAAGGGTTTGGAGGCTTATGCTTTGTTTGTTATTGTTTTTTTTTTGTTTGTTTGTTTGTTTGTTTGTTATTGTTATGGTTTGGTTTGGGGTTTTTATTTGATTATTTTTCTTTTTTAAAAAAAATAAGGTCTCACTATGTAGTGGTTATCCTGTAACTCATTATGTAGACCAGGCTGGTCTTGAATTTACAGAGATCCAACTGTTCCTGCTTTTCTAGGGATGGAATTAAAGGCATGTGCCACCAAGCCCAGCCCTCAAAAGATACTTTGTACTTATTTCTGCATGATCCCTGGCAATTGTTGATCTATTTTCTACAATGTTAGGGTTTTTTTTTCCTTTTCTAGAATTCTATATAAATAGAATCATACAGAATGGGGGTCATTTGTGTCTAATTTCTCCAGTCCTAAGAATCATCCATGAATGAATCAATCTACTCTTGTTCTATGCTAAATAGTACTCCATTGTGCCTGGCCAGTCACCAGCATGCTGACATTCGTTTCTCTCTTTCCGCTTGTATGTAGGTTCTGGGAATTGAACTTGGGTCGCCAGGCCTGTTCAGCAAGCCCCTTTCCCTACTGAGCCATCGCAGCAGCCCTGCCATATGCTTGTCTAGTTTTTATATCACTGGTTTCTTGTCTGGTCATTTTTCCTTCTACTTTTAAATTTAATCTGCCCTTTGTTTTGTAGTTTCTAAGATCTCCCCGTTTTCCAATGAGGCTTTTAAAGCTGTAAAATTCCCTCTAAATTTTGCCTTAGCTGCCTTCCTACAGTTGAATGCATTTTATTCAGTTAAAAATATTCTCTAATTTCCCTGGTGATTTCTTTCATTCGCAGATTATTTAAAAGTGTATTGCTTAAATGTTACATATTTGAGAGTTTTTCAAATTTTTTATGTGTTGATTTTAAGTTTAATTCCATTGTGGCCCAGCGATTTGCAATTTCTAAGTAGAGAGTCATTCTTTGTATGAAAATGAAGAGTAGCTTTATTTTATAAAATAAAGATGACTAAAGAATGAATTGGCTTCCCAGACACACATTAACAAGACTACTCTTGCCAGTCAATTGTTTTTAATTACTTTAGCATATTCATTCACAACAAATTAGCAGGAGAGCTGGTTCAGCAGTTACAAGCACTTGCTACTCTTCAGATGACCTCGGTTTAGTTCTCAGCACCCACATGGATGGTCCACAATCATCCATAACCCCAGTTCCAGGAATTCAGCATCTCCTTCTGACCTCCTCAGATACAAGGTGCAGAGGTGGTACCCATACATACACGCAGGCAAACCGCTCATACAGATAATTAACAAATAATTAACAAACAAATATGAAAATAAATTAATCATATAAAGATGGTGAACCAGCAGTCTCAATTTTGTAGCTAAGATCTACAAAGTTTATCCTTATTCCAGTTCCTGACAGTTTGATTATGGCAACGTCATAATCTAGTTCATTTAAGCTCTAAGTAGAGTGTAATTTCCTTGCACAGAAATCAAGAATAGCTATGCTACGTGCAGTGAGGGTACCAGCCAAAAGCTTACCTTCCATATACGTTCCTTCTAAACTCAGAGACCTGAGACCCTGTCACCCATTTTCAGTGCCCTGTGATTCAGCAGAGGAGTTTTGGGGTTTGCTTTTGTTTTTAAAAAGCCAAGACGATTCCTAACACCCCAGGAGGAATTAAATCCTTGGGTCACTGAAAGGAATTGATTCATAACATGTTTAGTGTGGTAATTAAAACCAAGACAGGCCACAGCAGTTCAAACCCTGACTTTGGCATCTGCCTGCTCTGGGTCACTCCTGCCTTTCGTGCTTGAACCTGAGATAGCCTCCGCAGACAAAGGCAATGTGCCTGCGGTGCCCTGGGGCTATGGAGTCAACCAGAGCACATCAGGGGTCCAGAACACACCACCATAGTAACACTGCTTTTTATTTCATGGACTTGTTCTGAAAGTTCTGTTCTGTTCTGAAAGTAAAGTTCTGTTCAGGTTGAACAAAACCCTTTGTGATAGCAACAAACAAATTTTAAGCTGATAAAAAAAATAAGCCTTCCCCCAATTTCCTCTCTTAGAACTTTGAAAAATTCAAAATCAGAATGAACCAAAGAAAATTTGAGTTATAACTACAATATTTTTAAAAGACTTGTATATTTTATATGTATGAATGTTTTGCCCACATGTACTTACGTGTACCATATTGCATGCCTGGTGTCTGCAGAGGTCAGAAGAAGGAGGACTGAGTCCATAGCGCTGAAGTTAAAGATGGTTGTGAGACATTATATGGATGCTGGACACCAAAAGGGGGTCTTCTACAAGAGCAACAAGTTCCTTAAGCACTAAGCCGCCACTACAGTTCCCTCCCCTGTAACTGTGGTGTTACACTCTGCTAGGAGTTTGGTTTTGGTTTTTAAACAATTACTTTTGTCCCTTCAAGTCTCCCTGCTATTAGGATGAGTAATTCCCGCATTCATATATCCCAGAAGAAACCGAAGCAAGTTCTGCTGCTGTTGGATGCTTTCATAAGCGGCTGTTTAGTAGCTTCCCCCAAAGGCTGCCTGCTGGGATTTTCCAAGTAGACAAAATCCCACCATTTGTTCCTTATTCCATCTCAATTTTCACAAAAATGGTGATAAGGAAATACAAGGAACCTGGAACCAGAAAGTCAACAAGAATAGAATCAACAAAAAATTTTAATGATGGAGAGGAACTTAACAAATCCTTGGATTCCTAACTTGGATCTCAGATTTGTTTGCTTAGCTTGCTGGGGTGGCAGAAGGGAGTGAGCAAGGCACAAACTCATTCAGGTCACAGACACTCAGGAGTTAAAGGTGCAGTTCTCTCCTGAAGGTGGGATGCAGAGTGAGGCATAAAAACAGCATGGTCTATTCAGGAAGTGGGAGGCCCCCGTGACAACGAGATTCAAACCATAGCAGGGGCAGTGTGCCTACTGCTCTCATCACCATGGTCCTCTCGGTCCCACCCTCGCGACAGTCTTTGCAGGCCAGTTTGTGCTCCATATTATTGTAGCTTTTAGAAAGAGACATCTCCTTGAAAGCATTTGCAAATCATGTTTTGTTTTCCCCTCTATAATTTGCAGCAGAAAAGCCTTCCTTGTGTCACAGTTGGTCTCATCACTTTGCTTGGAGGAGGGAAACAGGGGGGACAGAGCGCAGTTACAGACCTAATTTAAAGTGGAGCACCACGTACAAATATTGTAATGGCCTCTTCTCGGCACAGGGCTTAAGAGCTTCCTATACTTGTAGGCTTGTTTCTAACGGATGGTGATTTTCTTTAAGCATCGGGTTTGAAGTAAAAAGTACATCCACACAGCTGAAATATACCCTAATGTCCTAGACTTTAACCAAACTCACATCATTACTGCTATTGTATACTATACTTTGTGAGCCTACCGACTCATAACAGCACTGGCTATGGAAAGAAATACAGCCTTTTCATATAAGCTTTCCGTATAAGCTTCAGTCCTGGTGATGGTTGCCCACACTCTTCATCTACTCCATATGATTTGGCTCCTGGAGTTGAGGGACGAGGGTCACCCGAAGACATCCATTGGGTTACAGTAACAGGAGGTGTGGTCGTGTACCGACAATGGGACTTGCCTTATCCTCTCTGGGCCTCTTGGAACGAAAAGCTTCCAAGCTTATGCTTGACCACTCAGTGTCCACTCACAACCAGAGCAGACCGTCCTGCTTGCTGATGAGCTTGACTCCCTTTCCAATTACAAGAGTGAGGCAGAGTCTACAGCACATGACTCCAGAGGACTCCCTCCTTTCTTTTAGCCTCCTGGCTTCCCTCTGGAGTTCTCTTCTTCCTTCTCCTGGGCTTATATTCAGGAGTCATTATAATGCATTCTTATTCAGATGGAGAGTGAGAGAGTAGAGTATGCATTTGCATCTAACTAAATCACCAAGAACAATCGTACAAATGTGTCAAGCCCACATCTTCTACAATGCTCTTGCTTTTTGTCATATGCATAAACTGCACAGATTGTTTTTAAATGTTCCTATGTGATGTTTTTCTAAAGTACTTCAGTTCACAAATATCAGTATCCAATATGAATTCCAGTGGTCTGGAATTCTATACACCTGTCTAATCTGCCTTGGAGACTCACAAGGCTTTCTCTTCTTACTCCTTCCTAGAGTTATGTCCTTTGTTCTTGGCCTTAGGCTGCTACTGCTGCCCTTGATGTTTCCAAAGCTCATGGTCTTGGTCAATGAGACTGCAGAAGTCCCAACAACTACCTCATCCGTATATGTCTGCACCTGTGTGCCCTCAAACTCTCAAACAATAGTCCCTCTGATGCCATCGCCCGGCTAGCACTATAGCCAGCTAACACCGTCCCCACACCATCCCTTCATTTCATCAGAGTTTGAAGCAGCTGCACTGCCATCTGTTCAACATTTGCTTCATCCCTCACTCTCTACACATCCCCTCCATAAATGTGACCATTGCAGGCATCTCCTCTAGGCTGGTCAGCCATCCTGTGCACTAATGATCAGGCTTGCTTCTGTGTCGCAGTTTACCTAGAACGACATTTTCATAGTGCATTTACCTTTCATTCAATGATTCTCGGCACTGACTGCAGAGCTTTGAAAACATACTCATACTTGGACCTGATGCCAAAGATGCTGATTTAATTGGCCTGGGCTCTGCTGTGCTTTCCGGGTGATTTAAATTGCCCCCAGAGTTGAGAATACCAGTTCTGTTACCTTTATACTTCTATTTATATGTGAAACATGGACGATGCTTACCAGTTTAACAGGCTGCATCATACCCACAGGAGTTAATGGGATGCTGAGTCCACTTGACTGAATACATATGGAGCTCCTTACCGCTTGTGTATCTCTAAAAGCAGCCCGTGTGGTGCTCCTGGTCTCGGTGTTCAGGGGATTGGCATGGATGTGTGCTCCCTTCAGTCTAGTTCTGGGGTCTCTTACTGCTAGATTCCCGAGGACTAATCACAATTAAATATCTATTCCTATCCTTGGATCAATATAAGGTAGGAAGACAGTCACATGTCCAATCAGGAAATGAACTGTCCCTCTCCCATGATAATGATGAATTGGCCAATATGCATTTCTCTCTTACACTTAAGAATCATCTTTTTCCTTTGTTCTCAATAAATGAAAAGTGTTATCCAGGATGGTATAAACAGTTAAGAGTAAACCTGCTATATCTTGATACTCTTGCCTGACTCTGAGAATCTATTCTGATCACCATGGCGGCTCCATAATAAGACTTATTCTTGGACTGGGAGCAAAGATCAATGGACTATGAGTCAGGGCCCCCACAACAAACTTATCAGGAAGTTATGGCTTCACCCTCAGTGAGCTGGAAGGGGGCCCAGCTGCATGGTGAAGGGCATGGACTAGGTTATGTGTCTCTCTTTTAATTCCAAGTCCAACATCTCTAGGGTGTATAAATTAGAATTAGTCATGATTAGCTAATTCATAGAGTTCTTTTGAGGATTAAATGAAGCAATGCAGGTAAAGCTTCTTAGTAGCCTGTCATGGTACGTAATTAATGTTTTCTAATAACGTGCATATTAAAGTCCTCACTTTGCATAACCTTAGAAATCATTTAGGGGATTAAAAACCAGAGAGGACCATGGGAAGACATCCTAATCATGATATTCACTCTTAATATGAGTGTAGAACAGAAAAGGTCTGTGAAGAAGTAAAGGTAAGGGTGAGGAATGAGCTATTGCACACCCTCTCCTATTTTGTGTAGGTCGGAAAGCTTCCTAGTGAGTTCGGCCCAAGTTAGCTGTTTCCATCTCCCCAGCTGATGAAAGATGAGTAGCCAAGGATGAAGGGAAAACTTCCAACCTATATTTCCCAAAGGGCTTGAGCCAAAAGAGGCTTTGCAGGCCTACCCTATGATCTCCAGGGTGCTGATGAGGCTTAAGGATCTCTGACACCCTTGAATTGAGCCACAAAGACCCTGTGCACTGTGGCTGCCAACGGCCCAGTGACCACTGTAGCTGGGAGCAAAGGGTAAAGCTGGCTTCCTTTATATGACATGAGAAGAAAATCACTCCACGGCTCCATATGGGCAGTTCCTCAAGCTATTTAGGTGACAAAGCAGTCACATCAGACTATGACCCACTCTTCCAACACCTCCCCATGTCCTTAACTTGACTCAGGGCTGAACAACCCTCAAGAAAGAGAAATTTTCTCTCACCTTTAGTAAATAAAAAGAAAAAAATCAATAAAATAATTTCCAATCTGTTCCTTACAACTAGATGCCCCACTGATCAGAGTAAGCCAGGAAGAAACACATTAGCTCTGTGAGAAAACAGCTTTTGGAAATAGGATTTGATCTAGTTGGCTGAGTAATCACTATGCTTGAAATTTTCTGTGCCGTATTTACTAGTCAATAGAACACACAGGGACTCAGACTGCAGTGACAGCACCTCTCCTTGACGCCAGCTTCCAGACCACATCTGCAATTACTGTCAAGATTATCAAACCATCTAGTTTCAGGGACAAGCCTAATTTTGCCAAAGTGAAGCAACAATGAGTTTGTAACAAAATAAGAGAGCCCCCTTGGAACCAGTTGCTCGTCCTAACTTCTCAAATTCAAAGTACTACCTGTTCCTGGGACTTATATCTAAGCATAGTTCCTATCAGCCTTTCCTTACCAAATCCTGTTCAACTGAGGACCCAGTGACCCCCCTTCCAAGTCCTGAGGCTAGTCTGATCAAGATGAGAGCCTATCAGGAATCATATTGCTTTCAGTGGACACTTGGCATCAGTGATGTTGGTCCAGAGTATAGGATAATGTATGAGTCCTTGCTACCCTGTTTTAAAACTAAAATACTTCCTGTCTGACTCCAAGAATGTCATGTTCTAGAGAACCCACTCACACAGCCATACTCATTCACAACTCAGAAGATTTTCAATATTGAGTCTACCATTCTTAAGAGTCTGTACTCTACTGAGTCTCTCTCTGAAGCCCTCTTCACATTTACCCTTCTCTGGGCCTGAAAGCAACATTCGCCCCCCCCCCAATGCTTTCTGAATCATGAAAAACACTGAAGTTTTAGGAGTTTGCCTCTTTTTGTTGTTGTTGTTTTGTTCTGTTTGCTCGAAAATAAAAAGAAAGGAAGGAAGGAAAGATAGTCTTACATAAAACATTAACTCTACATATATATGGCCTTGCTAGGTCAAACTTGAAGGGACGCAGGCTATGATCCCAATGCTCTAGCCATGGGCTACTCGGCAAGTCATCTACCAGCTGCCAGTGTCAAGCGTGCACTTCAGGTTTGCCTAGTGTAACATGCACACCTGGTATCCAGCCAACACGCTCATTTCGAGAGTGGGCATCTATCTCCCAGTTGGGAAAGTACTGGCTCCTGGAACGGTTGTTCTTCCTGTGGAGAACTGCTTTGCCAGTGCTCCATTACCTTGGGCAGCCTGTAGCCAATGACTGGGTGCAACAACAAAAAAACTACTAGCCCCCTTGCTTCAGGAAGAGACTTTCTGTGAGACACTATTTCTTCCCCAGCTCATTCCATGGGACCCAGGAAAGGGTGAACAGCAGCTGAGATGACACTTTTGCTTTCCTTCCTGTCACTGCCACTTCCATCCCAGCCCTAACCACCACCTTGTGTTTTTCATGCCATGTCTCAGAAGGACATTCTTTTAATAAATCCCTGTATAAGCACTTCCAGCCCTCCTTCAGAATCTGCTGGTAGGGAGCCAGGCATGAGGCAACTCCAGTGTTGTGTGGGAAAAAAATTGGAGAAGGTGACGGGTGAAGGAAGGACACATGTTAGGGGTCTCCTGAAACCAGCCAGTTGGCTCTTTTTTATTCTCTTGGAATTTGGTGGCTCTCTGAATTGGGTGCTGTTGAAGTCACAAGCTCATGAACTCAGCTCCATATGTTGAAACAGAAATGGTTCAAAGTAGCACAGTGAGCTGTTTATGCCACTGAGGCTGGTGGCTAGAGAAGTAACAGAGTAAAGTAGAAACATTCAATTTACCAGAAAACCACACTGGAAAAACAGATTACCTTCCAGTTTGCCAATGAAATTTACAGTAAAGTTTCATGGAACCCAACTGCAGGTCTCCTGATTTAATATGTGGTTGACTGCACTTAGATTATCCAGGAACAATCTGCAACCCTATGACATCTTCCCAATCCTCCAAGCAGTTTCCCGTGAGATTGGCAGGTCCAAAAGAACATGATCTTGTTGAAGTTGAGGCACCTCAGATTAGAGATTCATCATGCATCCAAAACCAGACAAGTGGTGAGCTATTAGTCCACTCAGCACAGGAGTTCATGCCCTTCTTTAACAGAGGTAATATTTCAAAGTTTCTCAAGTGAGTATATTAATGCATCCTTAGAAATTTGAAGTTTATGTAAGATGTTCTATTTTAATTTCTATGACAGTCTTTAAAACCTAATTTGAGTGGGTTCTGCATCTGATGGTTGGCCCCTAGTAACTAAACACTGCCAAGAGAGTTCAATATTAGTGTTATAATTATGTGTTGACTATACTGGGATCCAGGACTACAAATGTTCTTCACCAAAGAGTCTTGAGGGTCTCCCTTCCTCATGGTCATTGGCCACTGATCCAAAGAGCAGCGGGAGCAGAAGCAGAGAATATGGCGACCATGAATATGATGAAGAATTTCTGGGCGTGTGCTTCAATGAGATCGCTCTACTGTGTTGTTCCAGGGGTAGGGTATTTGGTCTCTTAGGAGTAGAGGTAGAGAGGGTCAATTGGTCATAACACAGTTCCTAACTATCATATGGAGGTGGGAGATGGAGGCTCATGCACTGAATCATTCAGCACTTGCAGGAAGTTCTGTGCTGGCTTAGCCTCCAAATAAGGTCAGGCATCTGTGCTCGCAGACACTCTCCAAACAAGGCCAGGTAGAGAAAAGGAACCCCTGCTGAAAGAGGGAATCCTCCATTTTTTTACAGAGATTGGAGAGTTATCTGGACATAGTAGACTGTGACTCTAATAACAGGGTTCTCCAACAATGTCTCTCAAGATAGAAAACTGTAGTTGTATTGTCATGAGTCTAAGAATTTTCAAATTTGAGAAATATTCAATAGCAAGTTTATTGCTGAAGATAGTCAACACAAATTCCAGTTGCTAGCATGAATATGATCAATACTTACAAGTTCTTTTTTTTTTTTTTTTTTTTTTTTTTTTTGCTTTTTTGGATTTGGTTTTTTCAAGACAAGCTTTCTCTGTATAGCCTGGCTGTCCTGGAACTCACTCTGTAGACCAGACTGGCCTTGAACTCAGAAATCCACCTGCCTCTTCCTCCCAGAGTGCTGGGATTACAGGTGTGTGCCACCACTGCCCGGCTACTTACAAGTTCTAATTGCCGACAAGACAGCATGTAAGGAGGTGTTCTAGTTACCGGCCACCCATGATATGACATAGATTGGTTACCCTAAGAACCAATGTGAAAATTCAAAAGACATCCATTTGTAGGCTTTTAATTAAAAATCCTACAGAATATTTTTGAGATGGGCTCTCACTTAGCCCAGGCTAACCTCAAACTCACTACATAGCCAAGGATAGCTTTAAATTCTTGATCCTCCTACCTCTGCCTCCCCGGTACTGGAATTACAGATTATCTGCCACCATGCCTTGCTTAAGAATCCTACTAATTTACCTACTACACAAGCATGAAGACCAGAGCTCAAGTTGCCTGCACCCATGTACAAAGCCAGGCATAGCTGCAGTGCCCATAATCCCAGCATTGGAGGGCGGGGGAGGCTATGGACAGGAAGACCCTGAGAACCTGCTGGCCATCCAAGTTAGACAAAATAGAAAGATTTCAGTTCAGTGAAATATGGTGGAGTATGCACCTACATACTCAACATTTATAATGCACAAGTAACACACACACAACATACCAAAAAGCAAAAATATATAAACTATAGCTACGTTTTAATAACAGAGGAAAGAAAAGAATGAACCCACCTGACATTGACTATGAGACTATATTTGAAGACAGATATATATTTATATGCTGTATATTTCTGGTAGGGTTCCCGTGAGATACTTAATAAACATTTAACAACAGAATCACTGGGGACCATGCTACAGAGGTAGTCTTTTAAGGACTGTCAAGGAGGCAGGTAGATAAAGGCCCAGACTAAAGATAAGCATGTGATCACGAAGCAAGTCTGTGCCTTCATAGATGTGAAAACCAAAAAGAAAAGAAACCAATCACCATAAAGTCAAGAGAATGATACCCTTTCACAGAGGCGGAGAGTTGAGAGCAAGGCAGAGGACACAGGCTGTCTCTAGAATCAAGGGAATTTTCCATCCTAGTTGGACGGCCAGCAAGTCCTCAGGATCTTCTGGTCTGCAGCCTCCCCGCCCTCCAATGCTGGGATTATGGGTGTTGCAGCTATGCCTGGCTTTGTACATGGGCACAGGCAACTTGAGCTCCAGTCTTCATGCTTGTGTAGCAGGTAAATTAACAGGATTCTAATGGTCATGATTGCTTCATCATGACCATTACATAGATGTGTGTTTTCATACAAATCAGTATAAGATGCATTTCTGTTACAGCAGCAACAAAAATCAGGGATCTCCAAGAAAGTGTAAATCATTGAGACCACTATTACATGAGTTAAGTGTGCTGCCCCAAAGTCCAGATTCCTAGGTTATAAGTGAATAGCTAATTAATTTTAGTAACTCACATCACCTCTGAAATCCTCAGCTTTCCTGTTAGTAAAATAAGAACATTACCAACCATGCATCACATCATGATTCTAAAATGAGACAATATATGGGACCACTGTTTGTATGTTATGAAATATAAGCTCCATTCATATTATTGGAGATTGCTATTGCAGTTGAGATATTGTGTCTGAGGAATGAAGGTTGTTATTAGTTCATAGTTGACTTGAAGATAAGGAAACCAAGCACAGGAGATCTTGAGATCTTGAAATCCCACAGGGAATAGGCAGATAACTTGAGCACAGGCATCCCACTGTTGGCCATTCATTGTATTTCCTCCACAGTGTCACCATTAGGGTCACCATTAGGGTCATGGGGTAGAAGGCAGTGATGGAAGGAGTGACAAGAGCCATTCGTTTATCCACAAGTTAGGACAACCTTTTCTGTTAGGTGCCTAAGTTTGGCTGAGAAAGAAACATTTCCTAGTGACACTTCTGCATCTATTTTTGTTTCATTTCTCTCTTCTTAAACGTAAGCTACCTAGGGATTATCCAATCAATTAGAATATGCTTTAATTAATGGCATTGTTCAAACCAGTCTGTGCTTATCCAAACCCCCAAAGGCAATCTCATGAATGAAGTGGGGGCTGGAGGTTTAGGCTTTCGGTCTCCTTGTCAATCAAACCCAAATCTTTCAGGCATGGATGCTTTGAGGAAACAGTGTGAAGATGGGCTTTCAAGGCTGGGTTGAGCCCCAGGGATGGCTGGCATAGCAGCAAACTCAAATGCCTGCGAGAGGAATCTCCGAGCAGAGCTCAGTGAAGTAGGCAGGTTGTGGAGCAGGATCAGCCAGCCTGCAGAGGACTCTCTCACAATGAACACTGCCTGGCTGCTTTGCTCTTCGTAATCCTGTGCAGAACTCGTGGTTAGGAGTGGCAGATTAAACTCACACATTCATCCCTTCTCCTTCCTTCTGCAACCATAGTAAAATGACCGTAAGACAATTTTTTTGAAAAAATGAATGCTTAGGGATAAAGGAGCAATGACAGCAGACAAAGACCATCCATCAGTGAGACCTTGGAAGGAGGCTGTGACAGCTGACAGTAATGGGGAGGAAGATGAAAACTAAGCAGGGAAGGAAGGTTGCCATGAAGAAGCAAACTAAATTGCACTCTAAATGACAGAAGAGCTCTGAAGAGAGAGGAATGTGGTTGCCCTCGTGGCTGGCATGAGGACATGAAAACTGAAAGGGACAAAGTAAGCTAAGCACCCCATCCTGAAGTGTCCCTGTGACACCTCTCCCTATCTTGTAAAAGACTGGAAGTCTTGTTAGTAGTACAGAAGAACTAGACAGACCCCTCTCAAGCATACCATACTGATCAGAAGACACTGAACGAAACAGGGACCTCTGGAGAGGCCTTACACGACTTTCTTTAAACATATTATTGATTGTTAATGTTACAAGAAATTTTAGAGCCGGGCGTGGTGGCGCACGCCTGTAATCCCAGCACTCTGGGAGGCAGAGGCAGGCAGATTTCTGAGTTCGAGGCCAGCCTGGTCTACAGAGTTAGTTCCAGGACAGCCAGGGCTATACAGAGAAACCCTGTCTCGAAAAAACCAAATCCAAACAAGAAATTTTAGAAATGGTATACTTTTAAAATTCCGCCTTCTGATTCATTGTGAATATTGACACCTGACCACAGAGCCAATGACCTGGCCAAATTAGCCTGATCACTAAGATCCTGTATCTGCACCTCCTAGATACATAAACCCAGGACCTGCCAAGAATGGAGCTTAGTCCTTCCTTCAGCTCCTTTACCCCGATTTCTTCTGCAGTTAATTCCCTGGCGGAAACTTCAGCTACAGTGTCCAAGATAAATGACAAGGGAAAAACATCATTGTCTCCTTTCTGATCTTATCAAGAATACTGACAAAAACCTCACCACTGTTATTACTCTTTTAATAAACCTCTATCTTCAGAATAAGGAAATTCCCTTTTATTGCTATTTAACCAAGAAAGTTTTCAAATCACTGATCAAAGATGAGTTTTGCCAAATGGCTTATGTTATCTACCAAATAGTTTATGTGATTTTCTCCATTGCTAATTTGACAAATTATATTGGCCAATTTTTAAATGGTAAACACTTCTCAATTTCCTACATAAGTCCAGCTTGTTCCTGACACATAATCTTTTCTCCATATTACTGGGTCAGTTTACTAATGTGTGATTTGAACCATGTATTATCCAAGAGAGAGATTGGCTAGAATCCCTTGCACGACTGAGAGACTTGGGTACATTATCAATACCTCTGAGCTATTTATTTTTGTCTTTTGTAAAATGGAGACAATATCCCACAATGCCTTGGATTATGATACAGATTAAATGACAAGAAGTATGTTAAATTCCTTTGCACATTTCCTGACACAGTATGGGTACTCAACAAATACTTATTAGAATATGAAAACTGACTTCCTCTCGAATCAGCTGAAACTTTAAAATAAAGCCTATCCAACAATCTCAAGAATCAATTAACGGAAGAAAAGCTTTATTTCCAAACCCAACAAGTAGGATTTGTCACGCAACACTAGCCCACAGAGCCCTGTTCAGCCTAGTCTTCCCTCGGTGCTGAGAACCCAGGGATTGCTATCCTGAGAGCAGGAGGTCCAGATGCAAATGGCTAAGCACTTCTCCCAAAATACCTACCCTTTAAATCCCTAACAATAACTGCTATTTCTACTGCTGTTGGAAATGGCTGTTAAAATCAGCCTAAACAAGGAGATGGAAGATACTGGTGCCTCCTGACCTTTCAGAGCTATACTTTTCTTCTTTATCAAAAAACAGTAGACCCGAGGGATGGCTCAGGGTTGAGAGCACTGGCTGCTCTTCCAAAGGACCTGGATTTGATTCCTAGCACCCCGCATTGCAGCTGACAACAATCTGTAATTCTAGTTTCAAAGACTTCCAACATCCTTTTCTGGCCTCCGAGGACACTGCTAACTTGTAAACAGATTTAACAGGCAATCAGAACACCCATACACTTAAAAATAAATTAGGCTGGGTGTAATGGCACATGCCTTTAATCCCAGAACTCCAGAAGCAGGCAGATCTCTGTGAGTTCAAGAGCAGCCTGGTGTGCAGAGCAAGTCCAGGACATTCAGAGCTATCACACAGTAAAATCCTGTCTCAGTGTGGGGGAAAAAAGCAAAAGTAATCTCTACCCTCCCTATGTCACCATACTGTTATAAGAATGAAAGATAGAAGTTTTTCAAAAAAAAAAAAACCAAACAAACAAAAAACCTAAACCCAACCACCTGCCAATATAAAGCATAATTACTACATTATTATTATCAACAATATGCTAAGTGCTTTCTCTTGGATACATCAGTAAATACTAAGTAAGCCTGGGAGTCTTGAGCAGATATAAGGCACAGGACCATTATACAAATGGTGTTAAGCCAGGCAGTGGTGGCGTACACCTTTGATCCCAGCACTTGGGAGGCAGAGGCAGGCAGATTTCTGAGTCTGAAACCAGCCTGGTCTACAGAGTGAGTTCCAGGACAGCCAGGACTACAGAGAAACTCTGTCTCAAACAAAACAGAAACAAAAACAAAAAAAACCAACCAAACAAACAAACAAAAAACAAATGGTTTGATTCCTACAGCTAGGAAATAGTGCATCAAGTTCTAAAGCCAGGCAGCCTCAACGTCTATGTTGTACAGAAGAAGAAAATGCTAATCTCCCACTCAAAACAAAGACTGACAGTGTGATGCTAAGACCCAGCATCATAGCAGGCAGTGGTGGTGCACACCTTTAATCCAGGCACTTGGGAAACAGAAGCAGGCAGATCTTTAAGTTACAGGCCAGCCTAGTCTACAGAACAAGTTCCAGGACATCCAGGAAGACTCAGCCTCATTTGACCCAAGAACATCTATTAAAGAGAAGCTGGAGGAAAACCTTTTTATGGTTATCCCTTTTGAGGATCATTTGTTTTCTCAGTCATAAAAAATAAAAACAAAACCAAGCCTGCCACAGGAAGTGCTGCCTCCCACAAAGCCCCAGCTGATCAGGTCTCCTTGGCCAGCTGCCCCAGCTGTGCGGCTGGAGGCCATTAGGACTCTGGGAACTCACAGCTCTCCTGTTAATCTAATATTAAACTGTTCTAACATTTCATTGACTCAGAGATTGCTCTCCATCCTACAATAGCTTCCGCCTCTGGATGTTCTTTCTTGGGTCTCTCTTGTCTCGTTGTGAAATCTGCCAAGAGCCATGGGCCTTCTCATGCATGTCTTTTCTGTACTCACCTGATGTGGTTAACTCGCCTTAGAGGCAGACACTGAAACAGGAAGATCCAGCCCCAGGGCATGAGTGCCACCTCTCCTCAAAGCCTCAGGAGCACACTGGTTAAATGAGATTCATCAGATCTACCTCCTTCTCTGGTTGGAATTCAGGTAGGGTAGGAAGATCTGAGAAGTTACTGTGACGAGTGTGCTGTTCACAGTGAGAAATGACAGTCACAGTCTGTCCAGCTGTGTGCTGGAGAAACATCCCCACTGCTGGAGTTGTGGAACCCCAAGCCTCTTCCCTACAGAAATCTGATAATGTGCACTTCTCTCATTTCTGTTGTTTCCCATCATCTAGGATCTCTTTCCCCTAGCTTTCCCTCAGCTCACATTCCTTTTAATTTTTTGGTTGAAAATAAAACAAAACAAAAGTTAACACTAGGCATGATGATGGAAAGCGTTTGTCACTTCAACAAAAGGGAGAAGAGAGATACAGGCTTGCTGACCAGCCAACCTAATTTACAAGAAGGGCTCCAGTCCACTGAGCAGCCTGTCTCAGAGAAAAAAAGAAAGAGAGAGGAAAGGGAGGGAGGGAAGGAGGGAGGGAGGGAAGGAGGGAGGAAAGAAGGAACAAAGGAAAGAAAGAAGGAAGGAAGGAAGGAAGGAAGGAAGGAAGGAAGGAAGGAAGGCAGGCAGTCAGGGGCACCTAGTGAGGGACATCCAAGATTGTCCTCTGACCCACATACATACTTCCTCAGTCCACAGACACTTCCACACTCTACACACACACACACACACACACACACACACCCGCCTTCCTCCCTGCAGCTTGGCCAGACACTTTCACTGGAGTTGGAGTTGGAGCTGAATGTAGACACTGGACCTTGCCTTCCTGGACAGCTCATCCCCTTCACGGGCTCTGCATGGCTCCCGTCCTAACTCCTCCTCTCCTCTTCCTGTAACTGAAGCCAAAATGGAACATTTCTTTTCCACCCCAGATCTTTCTGACCTTCACCTGGACCTCCTTCCGTCCTCCTACAATCAGTGGAGCATTCACTGACCGTTTGTATTGGAGTCTGTGTCACCATGACAAAATATAAAGGAAGGATGGCTTTGTTTGGAGCATGATTTCCACGTGCTCCGGGATAACATCATGGCAGCAGGGACAAGTGGCAGAGAAGTTCTCAACGTTGTGATGACTGGAAAAGAGAACAAAAGGCCTATGGGAAGGGCTCAGGAACGATGAAGCCACAAATCACATGCCTCTGGGGACCCTACTTCCTCCAACTTGGCCCCACATTCCATAGCTCTGCCACCCCCTCTACTAGTCCACTCGATTTCAAACCATCAATAGAGTAAGCCAATTATTATGGCAGAGCCCTTATGATCTAATTGTCTCCCAAATAACCAGCGATGACCTTTACTAATCTACTGGGTGTGTCAGTCCAATCAAATTGACAACTGAGATTAACAATGCTGTGTTTCCTGTATGGCTGGCCCTAACCAAGGGACAAGAAGATAAGTTCAAGATGGAAACTCCTCAAGGATTGTGAAAGTCCAATAGAAAGGACAGATTAGTATCTTGAAAATGAACTGACTCAACTGGAAATGGAAGATGATGAATAGCATATTCCAAAAAAGACCTAACCTCACCTGAAGTTACGGCCAAGGAAAGCATTGCAGAGCAGAAGTCACCAGACTCGCTCTCAAAGAAATGGAGAATCAGCTAGATGATGGAGGAGGAGAGAAACCCCAAGTAGAGAAAACAGCAAAAGGGAGGGAGGGTGAGATCAGTCCTTGAGAAAAAGTCACAAGCAATGGCTGAGTGCAAGCACATTGAGAACATTCTTGAAAACAGGAGACAGAGATTTAGGCAGAAATAAATGTAAGCATGGAGTGCCGTGAGCTAACCAGGAAGCCTACGGGAAACAATGGCACTAAAGAGTCAGCTTTGCAGTTTAGGTCTGGTGGCTGTGAGAGGAAGGCTGAGGAAGTCTTGCCTGGACACCAGGTAGGAGCAGCAAGAAGCAAAGACAGCCTCAGTTACACGTGACCTTAAGGATGCAGAGGAGAATAGATGTGGGAAGAGAAGAGGGCTCGGGGACCTTCGGATTACCCGTTGTGATGGTTTGTATATGATTGGCCCAGGAAGTGAACCTATTAGGAGGTGTGGCCTTGTTGGAGTAGGTATGTCACTGTGGGTGTGGGCTTAAGACCTTCACCCTAGTTGCCTGGAAGTCAGTCTTCCACTAGCAGCCTTCAGATGAAGAGAGAGAACTCTCAGCTCCTCCTGCACCATACCTGCCTGGATGCTGCCATGTTTCTGCCTTGATGACAATGGACTGAACCTCTGAGCCTGTAAGCCAACCCCAATTAAATGTTGTCTTTTATATAACTTGCATTGGTCATGGTGTCTGTTCACAGCAGTAAAACCCTAACTAAGACACCCGTATATGGGGTAGGGGCAGAGCTGAAGGGAGAAGGAAGCATCAGCAAGGCAGCAGGCAGCTTGCTGACTTGGGGACCAGAATGAATGGAGAGACACTATCACTAGCACGGAAGCAGGCTAGACACACACACACACACACACACACACACACACACACACAAACATGGTTTTGGGAAGGTGTCGAAGGTGTTAATTGGGCCAAGGAAAGGAGATCAAGCACAAGAGATATAAGTGTCATAAGGTCCCATTTTCACACAATTACAGAAAAGGCAAAACAACACAGCAACAGAAATCAGATCTGTGCAGCTGAGGACCAGGAAAAGGAGCAAAAGAAATGCTAAGATGAGAGGAGCTTTGTTCTAAGGCTGATGTAGTTGTCCATGTATATAATTATGAGAGCAGGTGTATTAAATTTGCTTAAATGGCTAGATTATAGACAATGCCACAGTGGTCGTCTTAATTAGGGATTCCTTTGCTATGATACTACACTGTGGCCAAAAAGCAATTTGGAGAGGAAAACATTTATTTGGCTTATGCTTTCAAATCAGTGTTCATCATGGAAGGAAGTCAGAACAGGAACTCAAACAGGCTAGGACCAGGAGGCAGGAGCTGATGCAGAGGCCATGGAGGGGTGCTGCTTATTGGCTCGCTCAACCTGCCTTCTTGTAGAACCCAGGACCACCAGCTCAAGGATGACCCCACCCACAATGGGCTGTGTCTTCCCCATCAATCACTAATTAAGAAAATGCCATCTAGCTGGAAAGTATGTAGTCCCATCTTTCAGATAATGCTAGTTTGTGCGTCAAGACATAAAACTGGCCAGCACTGTGGCCTCCTGGGAGTTGATGAGTCAGGACATCTGCTCAGATGAAGACAGAAGCCCCAGAACAGAAGAACCAATGATTTAGCATCTGAGGCTCAAGGCCTGACCCACAAGAGGGGCGTGTGCAATTCTACCTTCAGATATCTAGAAAGCTAGAGTGTGGCATCCACTGACAAAGGTGACAGCAAACTCTGTGCACACCCCAGTCAGGTGGCGCTTTGTGTGTGTGCTTTCCTGTCGGTCGCTTTCTATCTGTGCAGCCACTATATCCCACCCAGCTGTTCTAATTAAGGGCAGGGCTTCCCCACTCGGTTTGCAGATACCACGGGCCAATCTTTTCTGGAAAACTCTCACTGACACAGAGTTTGCTTTACCCACTTTCTAAGTATACCTAAGCCCAGTCAAATTGACAACCAAGATTAACCATCCCAGGAAATAAATATCTTAAGGTGGTAGTTATACGGCAATACACAATGAACAAAGCAGATGGAACCAGGCACCTAAGGTGAATAAATTTTAATGTATTTACATGTAAATACTTGAGCTGCTGTGAAAGCAATATCCTCTAAGGCAGAGGATGTCCTCCCGTAGAGAGGACAATACACAGACATCTGGAACTGAGATGTAGATTTCTATATTGCTACAAGGTATGAGGAGTGTACCAGGTAGAGGAACAGAAGCTATGGTGTGTGCCTGGAGACATGGTGAAATGGTGTGAAGAAAGACCATAGAGGACCAAGAAACTGACGTGCACAGAATGAGAAAAACGGGGAACGACGGCTGAGGACAGTGTTTTAAAAGAGGAGCAACCAGCACGAAAAATGTCCCAAGAAAGACCCAGAAAGATGGAGCCAAGCCTAAGCAGCCAGGGCTCCCGTTTGTCTAGGGGATTCTGGTGAAGTTTGGGGTCTCTTCTCCCTGGTCTTGCTATTACAATAACTAGGTTGTCCTGAGGCAGTGATTTTAAAAACACATTTTTTAGTAGCAAAAAAAATGTGGGAAGCGAGTGGTAGAGGGCTTACCATGACCAATTCTAAATTGGCTGGCTTTGGTCCTGAAATTGAATTCATGAACATTCTTGGCCATTTCTGGTCATGCACTGGTTGGGCAAAATTTAAAATAAATTAGAATTGCATAAGCACCTTGCACCTGGAAATGAGGGCCAAGATGGATGGCTGTGATAGCCTCGAGTGTTGGTGCCAGTTGTTTGAATGGGCACTGGGAACCCGGAGGAACCAGGCTCTCTCCAGAGAACCACGGTTGGCCTGGAGGTAATAATCTACCATTTCAAGGCTGAGGGTGACACCTTGTGGCCACAGAGATCACTGCAGACTCTCAACATCATCTTGCCTTGGGGGACCAGCTTCAGTTTCGGAGAACAAGTCAGGCTAGATGCAGGAATTGGTGACCATGAATGAGCCCTCTAGAATCCTGTATGGCACCAACTCTCCTTCCTTTTGAATGGTGAGAACTGAAAAAAGATGTCTTGGCATCGTAAGACTCTGCATTACCTTGCACATCCTTATAAGGGAGACAGAGCCAGCTGTCACAGCTACATTTTATAAACAGAAGATGGGGAGGGACACAAAAGGTTGACGGTTTATCCAGAAAGTCATGCCTCATAGATCCAGGTGAAGTGCTCACTTTGTAGTAGTGTGTCATTGGAACTTACCCAGGACATGCCTTGGGGATTCGGTTAAGCATCCAAAGTCCGCACATCTGGAGCCCCAGACATGAACTATGACGGATTTTAAGACATCCCCAAGGCATTCAGTCAACAAGACTCGAGTGCTTACTTCATGCCAGGCATAGTATGTGCACAGACAATAGAGTCCTGGCTGAGGAGATACTTACTCCAGCCAGGGAGGCGACAAGCATGACGCTGGGCAAACCTGGAGCAGGCAGGCCAGCATGACAGGAACTGACAGGGACACATCCTCCCACACTGTGGTTTTGAGCAGTTCGGTGAGTGTTGTCTATCACTGGACCACCTAGAATGAAAGAGAAGTACAGACACAATTCCACACAACTTCCTTCCCAAAGAACGGAAAATCATCCTCAGTGAAACTACGGACAACATCCCAATACCTGGCTGATGAGCCGAGTCAAAGGCAGAGGCAAGGCATGGCAAGCACATGCCCAGCCCTCGGCTAGCCCCTGGGTCTGTGGAAGTCAGACATGTATTAGCTCAGCAAGGAAATCGCACCCAGAACTCACGTGTGTCCATTCAAATGCAGGGGAAATGGGAAGCGTGCCAGAAAACTCTAGACACCACAACTAGAAGTCGGCAGTGTTAGGAACAAATGTCTCTGCCTCTTCCCACCGGAGACAGCCCAAGGGAAGCAAATACTAAAGCACGTTCTGCAGAGCGAGATGATGAGCAAGCAGGCCTCTGGCTCACGCTCCAGACAGAGGAAGGGGTAAGCACGTGACAGAGGTGGAGCCGATCCAGGAGAGGAGAGCCTCGACAACGTACGTACCTGACTTACATCTCCGGCAAAACTGTAGCCAGATAC
Organism: Apodemus agrarius; assembly: GCA_964023405.1. Lineage (NCBI taxonomy): Eukaryota > Metazoa > Chordata > Mammalia > Rodentia > Muridae > Apodemus > Apodemus agrarius. The sequence continues at coordinate 117,939,124 of OZ030011.1, read as the reverse complement.
TGCCAGGCACTGACGGGGAGAAACCCCTGATATAGTCACCTACTACAACAAGAAAGATGTCAGAAACCTTCTTTTTGGACAGGGTCTTCCCTGTGTAGCCCAGGCTGGCCTCTGCCTCCTAAATGCTGGGATTACACGCATGTCTCACTCTCAGCTTTCCAAACCTTTAATGCAAACCTGAATTCAATAAGCCAAGAGATACCATGCACTCCAAGAGAACTGAAGGGAGATGGATGAGAGAGCTTTGCACTGTCTTGGGGGTTTCTGCCCCAAGCTTAGACGGAAAAGGTGGGAGTCAAGGATTTGTGACAAACTATGCCCTTGGCAAAGGGTTATCCCCGAGAGCAAAGATCATCGCAGGAGCTACCCTGGAAGGTTACTAGCCTCAAGCAATAACATGGAATCATTTTAATTATTTTCCATAATCCAGCAAATCATATTTGTAGAAGCAATAACATGGAATCATTTTAATTATTTTTCATAATCCAGCAAATCATATTTGTAGAAGAATGGGTAGAGCTTGAAACCATATATTAAATGGAGTGAGTCAAGCTAAAAAAAAAAATCACAACTCCATGTATTCTCTCTCATATTCAGATCCTAGTTTGCAATCCGCATATGCATGGGTATAAGTGGGTTACATGGGCTGAGCCTAAAAACTAGAAAGGAAACCAAGTAAAGGGGGGAAAACAAGGAAGCCTGGAGTGAGGGTGGTGCGTGTGAGTGTGTGTATGTGTGTGCATGAGTGTGCATGTGTGTGCATGAGTGTGTGTGTGCATGAGTGTGTGTGTGCATGAGTGTGTGCATGAGTGTGTGTGTGTGCATGAGTGTGTGTGTATGAGTGTGTGTCTGTGTGTGTCTGTGTGTGTGCATGAGTGTGCATGAGTATGTGAGTATGTCTGTGCGTGTGTGCATGAGTGTGCATGAGTGTGTGTGTGTGCATGGGTGTGTGTGCGTGAGTGTGTGTCTGTGTGTGTGTGCATGAGTGTGTATGCATGAGTGTGTGTGTCTGTGTGCATGAGTGTGTGTGTATGTGTGTGCATGAATGTGTGTGCATGAGTGTACATGAGTGTGTGTGTGTGTGTGCTGAGCATGAGCAAGCATGCCAAAGGATACATGTGACAAAAAGGAGAAAGGAAAGTTTGTAGAGAGAAAGATACTAGAGGAGAGGGGTGGAGGAGATGTGAGGAGAATCAGGTAAACCACATTTGGTTTGAGAATGCCATTATTATCTAACACATTATAGACTAATCTCAAAAATAATTTCAGAAAATATAAGTTCCCTCAAAAATCTATCACCACAAACCTTCCCTCTCACAGGAGGGGTCTGAAAATATACTCTCTCTGTTCAGGGAACCCCCCAGGGAAACATTAATCTCAAGTGCTTCTCAGTTAGAAGCACATTGGATACCCTGCAGACACAAACAGAAAAACACTCAGGCCCCTCAGGATTCCCACGGTGAGCAAAACACGATCAAATTAAAAATGACCAAACACAAGAAAACAAGCCACCAGGAGACATCGAACAAAGGAGCAAGGACTGGCTCCCAGATGGTGCAGACACTAAATGATGGAAGCAGGCAGAAAACCAAGTAAAGATGAACACACAGTGAGCACAGAAAGCCTTGGCCCGGAATACTCATGGCTGCTGCTTGTATACCGGCCGAATCCTAGAGACAGGAAGACACACAAACTGTCGGTTCATTCAATGAAACTGGTGTCCATAATCAGAAAGAAGTGAATTTAAAGAACAAATTATAATCTTAACAACAAGATGAATGTCGGGTGGTGGTGGTGCATGCCTTTAATCCCAGCGCTTGGGAGGTAGAGGCAGGCGGATTTCTGAGTTCCAGGCCAGCCTGGTCTACAGAGTGAGTTCCAGGACAGCCAGGGCTACACAGAGAAACCCTGTCTTGGGGAAAAAAACAAAAAAGCAAAAACAAACAAACAAAAAACAAAAAAAAAAAAAGAAATACTGATTGATTGGTCCTATTTATACAAAGCTCCAAAAGACTAAACTAACATCAATAAAACTAACAATAAAAACGTCAGTATATCTAAGGGAGAAAGGGCAAATTAACACTAAGGGTGACAAGAGGAATTTCTCAGGAAGTGGTGGCAACATTCTGCATGGTGCTTACTTATTCCATAACGCAGTCAACTTGAAAACCCGTTTCACTTGTAAGAATGTCTAAGTAAGATAAATTTAACAAAACAGAAAACAAATTATGTCCTCATCCATAAAAGTGATCAACAATATTTTTAAAAAGATCTAAGAAGAAATCCTAGAAATGAAAGTGCACGGCCAGTGTGGGGTGCTCACCCTGGGCCCCAGCACTCCAAGGTGGAGGTCTGAGTTCCAGGACAGCCAGAACTATAGGACCCTGCTCAAAAAATAAAAATGTAAATAAAATAAATGCATATAATATATAAGCATTACATTAAAAGCTGAGTAGACTCTGCTTTGAGCTATGGTTTATGAAAATATTAAGGCTTGAGTCTTTCAAGAACATTTTTAAAAGCAACAGGGCATGGTTACTGTTCTAAAAGAGGTTTTCAGGGCCTGGAATATAATTCAGCCGGTAAAAGGACTAACCGCATACACCTGCCATTTGAGTTCGGTTCCCTGAACCCATGTAAAGAACCACACACAGTGCCACACTCCTCCAGAGAGGTGGGAAGCAAAGACAGGAGATTCATGGAAATTCATGGCCAGCTGGTCTGTAGCATAAAGCACAAGAGCCAAAACAAAAGGGACCCTACTTCAACGAGAGGAAAGATGAGAACTGGATCCTGAAAGTTGGCCTCTGCCCCACAACACAAGCGCTGTAGCACACACATATGAATGCAGACTTGTTACACACACACACACACACACACACACACACACACACACCTATCAATACATGAAAAACTTGGATCTAGTCCTTTTTAATTTGTAATTCATTCTTCTCTCCCGTAGATTACATCCCAACCACAGTTTCCCTCCCTCCTCTCCTCTCAGGTGCTCCCCTCCCCTCTCCTCTCCCCCCAGATCCATTCCTTATCCATTTCCCTTCAAAAAAGAGCAGATCTCCTAGGAGTGTCAACCAAACTCAGTATAACAAGTGACAATGAGACTAGGCACATACCCTAGTATCAGTGCTGGATGAGGAGGGAAAGGGTCTCAAGAGCAGGCATAAGAGTCAGAGACACACTCACTCCCTGTTAGGAGCCAGGCAGTGGTGGCACACGCCTGTAATCCCAGCACTTAAGAGGTAGAGACAGGTGGATTTCTGAGTTCCAGGCCAGCCTGGTCTACAGAGTGAGTCCCAGGACAGCAAGGGTTACACAGAGAAACCCTACCTCGAAAAATCAAAAAATAAAAATAAAAAGGAGTCCCACAAGAACACCAAGCTACTTAACTGTAACATATATGCAGAGGACCTACCTCAGACCCATACAGGCTCCCTGGATGTCACTTCACTCTCTGTGAGCCCTGTGAGCCCTGCTTAGTTGTTGAAGAGCATGGGGCTGAGTCAGATACCCAGCTCTGCTGCTGAAGGTGGCCTGAGAGTTGGGGGTTGGGGGTGGACAGAAGAAACAGCAGGCAGAGTGCTGAGGGTCTAAATAGGGAGTTTGTAATCTACAGAGAGTTAAGTGCCAGAGCTCAGGCTCCTGTAAAGTATTCCCAGGTTTTCAGGTGAGAGCCTGCTAGAGCCGTCCACAAGGACCAAAAGGGGCAGCTTTCACAGAGACTCAAAAACAATTATCGTTCCCTTTTTTTCTTTGTTTTGAATTTCAAAATGGATTGAGTTTTTTAGTATTTTTCTAGTCCAACCATCTAATGAAGTAAAATAATAATAATAACTCATCCTTGGCAAGAGAGTTCATTCAGAGTCTCAAATTAGCTCTACAACTTTCCAAACACAATGTTGCTCATCGAACAAAACCTAGACGAGCCTTATAGAGGGCGTCCAGAGCACAGGAAGAGCGAATGCTGCCAATGCTGGGCTTGTTCAGCTGCCCAGGTTCCCTAGAGCCCACATCATGTTCCCAGAGATGATTTTCAGCAATTACTGTAACCATGTATATGTGAACCGCCATTATTTCACACAATGCCCATCCTGTAGACACTGTATCCGTCCTTCTAAAAGGAAGGTAAGAATTGGAGCAATCAGAACCAGTAAGAGTGCTTGCCCCTACCCCAAGACCAAGGGAACATCGCAGAGGCGGGTGAAAAGACAGCAAGGGGCAGAGCATGGTACAGACTGCTTCAAAATGGTGTCTTCTGGACACGACAAGGCTGCTGCAGCCGTGAACATACAACTCTGGCTCCTTGCAGATCAAACCAGTGAACATTCCAGCACAGACGGAGAAGGAGCTCTGAAGGCGCCACCGTAGAGGCTGAGGAGCCACCGACAGTGGCTGGCTGCTGCAGGAGGAGTGGCCGCTTCTCTGCAGGAGTGGGCTCTCTGGCAGGCTGCCCATGCACTAGTAGATGACCCACGCACGTGCAGACAGCACTGACTAGATACAATGCGTTGTGAAGGAGAACGAAGAATGAAATCGGGGAGGGGGGGACAAAATGAGACATATGATCAAAACGCATTATATACATGCATAAAATTCTCAAAGAATACATAGGTCTTATTTCAAAGAATATAGAAATAAGTAAGTGAACCAAATGTTTTATATAAACCTTAGAAGGTTTGAGAATTTGCTGCCCAAATACTATGAAAATTTTATCCTTTTCTTTATGCATCCATAAAAGTTTCTTAAGATAATATATTTGTTATTGCTTTGAGAATTGAACACATATATACACTGTATTTTCGTCCTATACACATGCACTCTCATTTTTCCCCCCAACTCCTCCTACATCCACCCCTACCCTCTCCCAACTTCATGGAGGTTTTCTTTTGAGTAGTGAGCAGGATTCTGCTGAGTAGCCAGCCTAGCCTGATACAATGTAGTCCAGGCTGGCCTCGACCTTATGGCAGCCCACCTACCTCAGCTTCCGCGTGCTGAGGCTGTAAGTGCGCTGCATCGGGTCTGGCTCTGACGACACTCTCCTGCTGACACTAAGGGCCTGGCTGTGCGCACGCCAGGCAAGCATGGTCTCACTGAGCTGTTCCCCCAGCCCTCTTTGGTGATAATTGCTTTTAAAGGAATGGATACTTTGGGTAAGAACGTGTAAGGGTGTTTATGAAATCTAATTTGACTGCCGACAGCCACCACGCGCCCCGCAGGACTGTGTTTCCGCCACGTTATCTCTCGTGATCCGCGTGCTGTTCTACATCTGCTGAATGGCATCCCTCATTTTCTCCCATGTGTTCGCTGCTGTGAGGTGTTTCTATTTTGGGAAGGTTATATAAGGCTTGCGTTTACTTAATACTGATGTCAGCATCCCGAGTGCTGCGAAATCATCTGTTTTGTGCTATAAATACCCCGGTTCCCGCTTCCCTTGGCTCTCTGTATAGTCCAGTTATTAAGCTCAGTCGTGTACACTTTGCTTTGTGATACTGTGACTGACTCTCTCCACACCTTTTCCTAACTTGCCAGCAGGATCCCGGGTAGGCCTGTCAATAAATAGGAGGTACAAAGAATAGAAAGGATGGAGACGGAAGCAGGGAACGTCTTGTGTGGCTTCCTGCTTCCTTCCTCCTCCTGAGGCCTTGCCTTTAGCAATGCTTCCTTACTCAGGGAACCCCAGTTCTTTCCCATGCTAGCAACTGGATCAGCACCCAGATTATTGGCTCTAACCAGGCAAGTCGCATCACATACCCTCAAGAGCTCGCCACAACCAGCCAGGCCAGTGGGCAACCCATAGGGAAGTTAAATGACTTTTTCATATCAGATATCCTGCATATCAGATATTTCCATTATGATTCATAATAGTAGTAGCAAAATTGTAATTATAAAGTAACAATGAAAATAATGATGGGGGGGTCACAACATGAGGAAGTGTATTAAAGGGGCACAGCATTAGGGAGGTTGGGAGTCACTGAGCTAGGCCCTTTCCTCAGAGGTCAGATCCCAAATCTCTCCTGTGATCTCAGAGACACTGGTGTTGGACGGAACACATTACGCAGCCCTCCTCCAGGATCCAAAGCCTGCGTAACTCCAAGCTCTTACCTCCCTTTGCTCCCTCAGCTTTGATGGACCCTAAGTGTTGGCTTACAGGTAGTCCCGCCAGGCTCCTCCCGGGGACTCAGCAAAGGCACCAGGCCTGGGTGGTGGTGTATAAAAGGATGACCCTGCCATCCCCCCAGCACTCTCTGTTCCCATGTGCTCCCAGCCTGCCTCTGTCTCTCTCTCTTTCTCCTCCTCCTCCTCCTCCTCCTCCTCCTCCTCCTCCTCCTCCTCCTCCTCCTCCTTTCTGTCCTTCTTTTGGTCCTTTTCTGTCCCTCCCTTCTCTGCCCTCATGGCTCTGCTCCTGTCTGCCTGCCTCCACCCCTTCTCCAGGCCCTCACTCCCTTCCCTTCCCCTTTTTATGCCAGGTCTGTTGCAGGGTGTGATTTCTTCAGGGCCACCTTGGCATGGGCCCACCAGGTACTACCATGGCCCCAGGTATATCCCCCCTAACCCCCCATCCCCTTACCCTCCCGCCCCACCCCGCCCCACCCCACCCCCGCCGTAATATATTTTATTAACACTAGCCTCTTGACCTATTAACACTTTGAGAGTCCTATTTTGTTTGCTGCATTCAGAAACCTAGATAACAAATAAGTACATTGTTAGTAATTTCCTTGTTTTACCATTTATTTTATTTTTGAAGTATGTGTGAACATAAGTGAAGAAGTCCAAAAGAAGGTATAGGACCCCCTGGAGCTGGCGTTACAAGGGGATATGAACTGTCCAGTGTGGGTGCTGAGAACTGAGTCCTCTGCAAGAACATGCTCTTAACCAGTGAGTCATCTCTCCGCTCTATTATAATAATTTGGCCGGGCGGTGGTGGCGCATGCCTGTAATCCTAGCACTTGGGAGGCAGAGGCAGGCAGATTTCTGAGTTCGAGGCCAGCCTGGTCTACAGAGTAAATTCCAGAACAGCCAGGGCTACACAGAGAAACCCTGTCTCAAAAAAAAAAAAACAAAAAAAATAAATAAATAAATAAATTGTATATAAAATGACCTTTGTTAAAATGACTAGCAAGTCCCTTAAATAAATTATATGATCTCTGAATTACCCTGACTCTTTTGAAGTTCACAGCATCAATGCTTCCACATATTTTGGCAGATTATGCTAATTTTTAATGATTTTTAAATGATTGTTTTTTGAAGCCAGGCAGTGGTGGTGCATGCCTGTAATCCCAGCACTCTGGGAGGCAGAGGCAGGCAGACTTCTGAGTTCGAGGCCAGCCTGGTCTACAGAGTGAGTTCCAGGACAGCCAGGGCTATACAGAGAAACTCTGTCTCAAAAAAAAAAATCAAAAAAAAAAAAAAGATTGTTGTTTGAAATGTCATATAGCTTGGGCGAGACTTGAACTCTGTGTGTAGTGGAGAATGATCTTGAACTTGTTTTCTAATTTTTATTATTGTTAACTATGTGCACATGTATGTGTTAAGAGTATGTTCATGTGAGAGCAGGTACCGTAGAGATCAGAAGCATCAGATCCCCTGAGGTTGAAGTAACAGGCAACTGTGACTCATCCAACTGCGAGCGGGTGTGGGGGCTGGGAACTGAATACAGGTCTTAGACTAGTACATGCCCTTAACCTCTGACCCTTCTCTTTAGCCCCACCCTTCACCTTCTGATCATGCTACCTTAACCTCCTAAGCACTGGGATTATAGCCATGTGCTACTAGGTTTGATTTTATGTAGGACTGGGGATTAAACTCAGATCTTTGGGGGTACTAGACCAGCACTCCACTTGCTGATCCCCTAAATGATCCTCTCAAAGTGAGTTTAAAGGGTCAGAGGATTCATTATGGTTTACATGTCAGCTATCCCCAAACTGATCTGTAGATTCAATACAATAAAAAACCTAGTAGGCTTCATTAACTTAGAAATATATATTATGGGGCTGGAGAGATGGCTCAGCAGTTAAGAGCACTGACTGCTCTTCCAGAGGTCCTGAGTTCAAATCCCAGCAACCACATGGTGGCTCACAACCATCTGTAATGAGATCTGATGCCCTCTTCTGGGGTGTCTGAGATAGTGACAGTGTACTTAAAGCAAGTTTCTCTAAATTTCAAAGAACATGTATGAAACAGTTCACATTTCTGACCACAAGGCAATTCAGTAATTGAAAAGCAAACAAAACACATTTAAAAAACATATAACTAAGCAAAGTATCTGATATCTCTAGTGGAATCTCAGCTCAAAGGCAGGATGAGAAGACACCTGAGGTTTACAACAATCTCAAACAAAGTGAACAAATTGAAGAAGATATTCACATCTGACCAAAATATTGGAACAAGTGAGCCACGGCATGCTTCTAAAGCTTGAGAAGGAGTTAGTAAGCAAATATACGAGTAATGCAAGGCAGGAATTAAAAATAATAGAAAAGAACCAATGGAAACATCAGATCTGATTACTGTAATAACTAAAGAGAGATTAAATATTAGATCAAAATTAAAGCAGCAGAAATAAAGAAGTGAGAGACTCTCCAGGGGTCGCTGGCATACAGAGGACAGCCAACATCTGGGAAGTAGGGGTCCGGAAGAGGACAACCACAGCTCCATCTGAAGAAGCAGTGGAGCTCGGTTTCCTATAGTGAAGAAAGGGAGCAGGGCTGGAAGGCCTGAGGGAGCTCACAGATACCCACAGCAAAGTGAAGTGCACGGCATCAGGGGTAAGCAACGCATCAAACCGCACGTGCGAGGGCATTTTAACATCACCTTCCAAGAAGCTCGTAGCTCACGTAGATGGATGGAGGGATGATATTGAAAGCTTGGGATATGGCAATCACCCGGAGCTCTGGAATGACTCTGACTTTGCCTGATTCGCTCGGTGTAGTCAGGTCCTGCCTATGCCTTGGTTAGCTACCAGCAGAGCCCTTTCACCATAAAGCAGGCTGTAAATTGAACAATAAATTATAGAGTCAAGTCAGCAGTTTTTATTTAGAACTTAGAACTGGACATCAGAGAATATAACTTTTTAGCTTCTATGGAAGCTTTTTCACAGCTTGAGTTTGTACTGTCCATAAACAAAACCACAGAGGGCTGGAGAGAAGGCTCAGTGGTAGGGAGCACTTGCTCTTAGAGAAGAACTGAGTTTGGTTCCTAACATACATGTCAGATGCTTCACGACCCCAAGTAACTTCAGTTCTTGAAGATTAGCCATCCTCTTCTGGCCTCCACAGGCACATGTATACATCACACACACACACACACACACACACACACACACACACACACACACACAGCAACGTAGGAGAGCAATGATGGAGGTCAAAGGTGGTGAGTTGCAGACATAACGACAGCGAAGTTCTAAGTGTATTTTGGAGCTGGAACCAATGTAACTTCCTGATACCAAATGCAGAATAAGACCAGTTGAAAGGGGGCAGAGGTAAGGGATTGCCTGCTGTGTGATCAGAGCCAGCTGGGCTATATACTGAGTTACAGGCTAACCTGGACTACAGAGTAAGATCCTAAACAAACAAACAAACAAAACAAAACAAACAAAACAAAACAGAACGCTTCCCCCAAATGCCCAAGGCCTTGAGTTCAATTTCCAGAACCACTGAAATGAAAAACAAGACGGGGAAAAAAAGGACCCAGCAACCATTCACGTTGAGAGGGTGGGGTGAGGTACACAGATTTGGAGTCGTTGGGATAATGAGTGGTGGAAAGTAGCAAGTTAAAACATGCTGGTCTACGCAGAATGCTTGAAACAACACAGGAGGATGGAACATGTCACTACATGCCTCGATAGGGTATCAAATCTGGCCACAAAAGTGAGAGGCTGAGACTGGACAAAGAACAAAAATGAGCAGAAAGAAATTCAGTGACACATTTGGGTCTTTTATAAAACATTTCTTTAATGGACATGGCGGCTCACACTGGGATCCAGAGCCCCACTGCAGGCCAGCGCTCAGACCCAGGGAGCAGTGCGACTGTGGAGTGCCAAGTAGAAGATACTTTTACTTTCTCTGAGACATCATGCAAGGCGGTGTCACTTTTAGAATGTCTTGGATAGCAGGAATAAACAAATATTTACAGCTCAAATTATTCCACGGTAGTCAACTGTGTTGTAGTTAGTGAAGGTGTCCCTAGCTCAGGACTTAAGTTTCTAGGGTGATCCTAGAATACTTAGCTTCTCTCAAAAGGCAAGGCTTTTCACCATGGAAACCTTTCCATCCTCCGTGGTGAAAAGTCCAGCTACAGAGAGCAGAACTACACTCAGAGCAAAAGCAAGCCTTGACTTTCCCAAACTGAGTATAGATGCCCGCCCCTCTCACAGCACCCCTGTACACAGAACAGCAACAGCTGCAAGCACTAGTGCCTCCCTCTGCACGGGGCTTTTGGCTACCAGACACTCCTCCTGACAAGGAAACAAAACAAAACAAGCATGTCTAAAACAGTGGTCCTCAATTTCTGGGTCGCAACTCCTTTGGCAAACCTTTGCCTCCAAAAGTATTTACATTAAGAGTCGTAACCGTAGCAAAATTACAGTTTATCAACAAAAATGATTTTATGGTTGGGGGTCACCACAACATGAGGTGTTAAAGAGTCATAACATTAGGACAGTTGAGAACCATTGGCCTAAAGGGTAGTATCCTGGAAGGAACCCAACATCACTATCACCATTACCACCACCCACCCACCCACCCACACCACCACCTACACCACCCACCCACCCACCCACACCACCACCAGCAGATGAGGAGAAGGGGTGATAAATATACCAAATCCCTCCTTCTACCATGTCCCAGAATCCCACAGCAGTTTCAACAACAACTTGTTTAAAAATTCTTTGTTATCTTCTTCCCTTTCCCATTTTACTTCCACATTCCTCCATGAGTATTTCCAGGATCACAGTCCAAATACAGTGCTTGCCTAGAAAGGAAATGTTTGTGTGGAAGGCTCCCTTCAGAGTCTGCTTTTGTGGAGGCAGAGAGCACAGTGCTGAAGACCAGGAGGGCTCTCCGAGACCCTTTAGCCCACCTCCAGCATCTTACGAAGAACCCAGCTGAGGCCCAGGGACTGTGGAGCCAGAAGCAGAGTTAATGTCAACGTTGAAACCTGCCAGCCTTGCCGAACCTGAGAAGCTAATAAAAATGAATAAACAACAACATAACAACCAGGAGGCTTAGGGGCTGCTGTGGTTAGGGGGTTGACTAATGTTGATTGTGTTTGTGCTAGAGTGTGTATATAAATATGCAAGTAATTTTTAATATTCTCCATAAATATAAATAAATTAGTTCTTTCTGAAGCCTGCAATTCATTTCTGCAGCTTTAAAAGAAAACTTCCTAGCTCATGTTTTAGGAGATAAGTTTTAAAAGAGTTAGTGGTTCATTTGCAGGACTGTGGAACATTCCAGAAAGCTTGTCCAAACAGACTTGAAGGGAATCCAGCAAAGAAACCGAAGAGTTCCACTCACATCTACCTTCCTGTCGGTTTCTCTCCACCATGTATGCCTCAGCTGGGAGAGGGCCTGTGTGGACCTTCGTGATGTGAACACACACTGCCAAAGCGCCTCTGGGCCAGCGCCTGAACTAAGCTATTTCCAGAGGGAAACCTCACGCTAGATCTGCCTGCGGTTGGAATCGGCCAGGGGCACTCATGAGGGAGGTCAACGTCAGTTGGCTCCATGCCAGCAAGCAAGACAGAAGCTTCCCTAAGCAGCTGTTGTTTCATCTGGAGCACAGGGCGATGCTTGGTCATCCATCAGTCACTTCCTGGAGAACAGGGAGTGCCTGTTTCCTTCATTTGAAGACTGCCTTCTACAATGCTGGGCTCAGCAAATTCCACACACATTATCTTGATGGCTCATCGTGTGAAGAATATTCTTAAACAGACACCTACCAGCCAGAGGTTAAAGGCAACCTGCTGGGGCAGAGGGCGTAGCTCAGCTGGCAGTGTTTGTCTGAGATGCACAAAGCCTTGGCTTCGGTCCCCATCCTGCACGTATTGGATACAGTGGTGCACACAGGGAATTCTGGAATTTGGGAGGGAAAGTGGGAAGATCAAAAGTACAAGGCCAGGGCTGGGTGGCGATGCATCAGTAAAGTATCTGCCACCTAGCATAAGGACCTGAGTTCAAATCTACAGCACCCATGTAAAAGCCAAGCACGGTGGTACAAATCTGTAATGCCAGAAGTGAAGGGCAGATCCCTGGAGCTCATTGCCCAGACAGCTCATTGGCCAGACAACCCAGCTGAATCAATGAGCTCCGGGTTCAGTAAGAGATAGGGTGGAAAGCCATAGGTGAGAAACCCAACCCTGACCGCTGACCACACACACACACACACACACACACACACACACACTTAGTCATGCACACACTCATGAACATGTACATTTGCCATACAAATAAATAAATGAACTTTGTTTTGTTTTGTTTTGTTTTGTTTTGTTTTGTTTTGTTTTGTTTTAAAGACAGAATCTCTCTGTGTAATAGCCAGGGTTGTCCTGGAACTCTCTTTGTAGATCAGGCTGACCTTGAACTCAGATCTCACCCTTGCCCCTGCCCCTGCCCCTGCCCCTGCCCCTGCCCCTGCCTCCCAAGTGCTGGGATTAAGGGTGTGAGCCACCACACATGGCAAGAATCACATTTGTTAAAAGATTTATTTACTTTTATTTTATGATGACTATTTTGCCTATATGCATGTAAGTGTATCACATGTGTGCAGTGCCTGAAAAGTCCAGAAGAGGCCATCAGATACCCAGTAGCTGGAGTTCTGGTTGTGAGCTGCCATGTGGGTGGTGAGAATGAAAATTCAGGACTCTGCAAGAACAGCCAGTGTTCTCAGCTACGGAGCCATCTCTCCAGCACTAAATGTTTACATTTTGATTTAAAATACTAAATGTCTTCTTGCGGTATTTAGCAAGTTCAAGGCCTACTTAGGCTACATGAAACCTTATCATAAATAAAATAAAATAAAATAAAATAAAATAAAATAAAATAAAATAAAATAAAATAAAATAAAATAAAATCTGCCTTCCTTCCCTGGCTCATGGTTACTGTGCTCTCTAAATGATTCTTGCTGAGCACTGCCACTGTGACCAGTCCTCCTTTCAAATTAAAAGTTCTCTCCCATCCCGCCACCTTCCCAGAGTGAAAAAGCCTTAATGTGCGCTCTCTCTCTCTCTCTCTCTCTCTCTCTCTCTCTGTCACCATCTCTCTCCCTTTCTCTCTCTCAAACAACACACACACACACACACACACATTCATAGTAAACAACATTTTTAAAACTTTGATTCATCCAGGCTAGTGAAACAAGGCTTTACTCTCAGGACTCTAGAGGCAAAGGCAACAGATCTCTGCGAGTTCAAGGCCAGCCTGGTCCACAGAAGTAGAACCTGTCTGCCAGGGCTACATAGTGAGACACAAACAAACAAAACCTGACTCCACTGTTCACCCTGTCATCGGCTGTGGCAAACTGCCCAGTATCTCCAGGCTACGGCTCCACCTTTGTAAGGTGAGACGAGTGGCCTTTTAAAGAGTTGAGAGAAGCCAGGCGTGGTGGCACACACCTGTAATCCCAGCACTTGGGGGGGCAGAGGCAGGTGGGTTTCTGAGTTCGGGGCCAGCCTGGTCCACAGAGTGAGTTCCAGAACAGCCAGGACTACACAGAGAAACCCTGTCTCGGAAAAAAAAAAAAAAAAAGAGTTGAGAGAACTAACAACATTGCCTGGCTCTTCACACCTGAGCAAATGTTAACTCCCCTTCTTTGACTCATGGGGTCTCTTGGGGACCCCTTAAACTCAAACCAACCCCTTTCCTTAGTCCTGCACTCACGAACCCTCCTTCCTTCCTCACTGGAAGGAGGCACATTCTCCATAAATGAGCTTTCATAGAATGACTATGGGACTGTTTTCACAGAGGCTCAGACACATCCTATGCCTTCCCCAAGGTCGCACAGCTCCTGGGAGGATAGCTGATTCAGCCTGATTCTCTGCAACTCCAACCGTTACGTTCTCTGCTTCCCAAATGGATGCATGTGAATGAGATTCACCAGCCAGTAAAAATGACTTCACTACATCAGAGAAGAAAGCCTTCATCCAGGAAGGACAGTTTACTCAGGGGACAGATTCATCTTCCAATATCCCACAGTCCTTGGGTTGCCTTCTCTCGGCTGCATTTCCCTTTTCATACACAAGATGGCAGTGTTCAATAAAGTTAAATGTAACGCCAGGCACTTAAGCACCTGCAGGGAAAGACCCCTGACTAAGCACACATTACCCCAAAAGTGATAGTTTCCTGTTACACTGGAAGAGAAGAACCCTATCTCAGCAGAAACATCTCCTACATCTCCCCACCTCCTGAAGAAAACATGCACTCTCAGGAAGACTGACCTCTGGTTCCTACATCACACACAGAAATCAATGGACCAGAAGAAATGAGAAAGAACAAAAATGGGATAAGAAGGAAAGGAGAGCCTGCGAGATAGCTCAGCGGAGAAAGTACTTGCTGTCAGGTCTGAAAACCTGAGTCTGATCCCTGGAACCCACATAGTAAAAGGAGAAAATGGACTCCAACTATGTTTCCTCTGACCTCCATAGGCATGCAGTGGTGCATAAATACATCCACATGCACACACAAAGCACAAACATGCATGCGCGCGCGCGCGCACACACACACACACACACACACACACACACACAAAATAATTTTTAAGAAGTAAAAACAGGGGTGGGGCTGGAGAGATGGCTCAGCGGTTAAGAGCACTGACTGCTCTTCTGAAGGTCCTGAGTTCAAATCCCAGCAACCACATGGTGGCTCACAACCATCCGTAATGAGATCTGATGTCCTCGTCTGGTGTGTCTGAAGACAGCTACAGTGTACTTACATATAACAATAAATAAAACCTTTAAAAAAAGAGAGAGAAAGGAACATGAAGAATGAGGCCAGATTTAATAACAAAAGAAAGTGACAGATATTTGACAATAAGAAACTTCAGGGAGGAAGGACTTCTTTGGAGTCGTGATTTTGATAGTACAGCTTGATGTGGCTGGAGAGTCATAGAGGCAACGTAAGGGCTCCCAGAAACCCTTATTCCCACAAAGAACAGCTAAAAACCCAAGACAGTAAAATAAACATTAGGAAGACTCCAGAAGTTAGAGAGAAGGTAGACAGGCTTGGATCCTCAAGACACAGGGGTGAATTCTCAACTTTATTTTTGTGACAACACTAGTTATTGGAGAAATTAACTTGGAAACACCACAGACACACCCACATGCACACACACATACACATATACATATACATAAACATAAACATCATATATAATATGAACACATTCATAGATATCATATATACGCATGTACACACATACACGTATCATATACATATACACATATACACATGCATATGCACCTATGCACATGCAGCTCCAAGAAGTCTCCTTATGCCCCGGATATTTCTACAGGCCAGGAAGAAAATCTGAATTTTTGTCCCCATCCAGCAGTAACAAGACAATGTCCGCTTTCTTCCACCATTGCTATGAATGACAAAGAGAATATATTGAGATTTTTTGTATTTTAAATAAAATCCAAAATTCTGTAATATCTAAGATACGTCTGCTCTAGTTTGAGTCCCATTGCTATGAAGAGACACCCTGTCCAAGGCAACTCTTATAAAGACAAACATTTATTTGAGGCTGGCTTACAGGTTCAGAGGTTCAGTCCATTATCATCATAATGGCATCTTGTAGGAAGACTTGGTGCAGGAGAGGCAAAAAGTTCTACATCTTGATCCCAAGGCAGCCAGGAGGAGATTGTCTTCCACAGGCAGCCAGAAGCAGATGCTCTTCTACACTGGCCTGAGCTTGAGCATAGAACTTCAAAACCCAAGCCCACAGTGATGTACTTCCTCCCACGAGGCCACACCCATCCTAACAAGGCCACACCCCCTAATAGTGCCACGTCCCATGGGCCAGGCATATTCAAAGCACCACAGCTTGGTATAATTTTTTTTAATTTATTCATCTGTCTTAGTTATTTTTCTATTGTTATGATGAAACACCATGACCAAGACAAGTTATAGAAAACAATGTACTGTGGGGTTACAGTTTCAGAGGGTTAGAGTTCATGGCCATCATGGTGGCGTTATCTAAAAGAATAGTTAAAGGGGCTCTTTAATCAGAGAGAAAATGACTATGGAAGGGATGCGTGTGGTTAGGCCAGGGGCGGACATCAAACGCCTTCACCAATCATTCTTCACCTTATGTTTTGGGCCAGGGCCTCTCACACTGATGCAGGACTCACTAGCAGTGACCTCCAGGGATCCTCCTGCCTCTGCCTACCTAGTAACGGGTACATCCCACCACACACAGCTTTTACATGGGTGCTAGGGGTCCAAGCTCAGCTCCTCATCTTTCATGAACAAGAACACTGACTAGCAGTCCCTCCAGCCTCCCTTCAGGGTTGTTTCGCTTCGCTTTGTTTGAGACAGAGTTCCTGTAGCCCAGAATGCATAGGAGTTCACTGTAGAGCGAGGCTGGCCTTGCACTCTTGCTCCTCCCCCTCTGCCTCCAAAGTGCTGGGACTGCAGGTGTGGCCTGCCACACTCAGCTGAGAACATGACTTTGTAAATAGGAGCATAGCCATTAAGGAAAAGAAACAAGAGAAAGACCACAATACAGGCAAATGCAACAGAGTTCCCTTCTGCCCTTGGGTTTCCTACATTATGTTTAATGGTTGAAGCAGGAACTATATAATTTGGCTCTTGGTGTAGGTGGTAGATTTAAGACAATTATAAATGGGACTGGTGATAAAGGGAGGTGAGCTCTCTGGACTTTACCAGAAGCAGTAAAGCATTAACAGCAATGGATATTGATAAACTGTGTACATATAATACAGAAACCACCATAAAGTCTAACAAAGACACATTTGAAAGCACTACAGATACAACAGAACGGACTTTTCAGGAGTGTTCTAGAAACTCAGAGCAAAAGTGGAGAGGAAAAAGAGAACCAAGAAGTAAAAAACAATAAACAAAACAAAATAGTGAAATCACACACTGAAGCTCTAACCAATCAATAATGGCAGTAAATACAAATGGCTTAAATACAGACATGAGGAGAGATTAAGGAGACTTTGGTCAAAGGGTACAATGTTGCATTCAGACAGGAAAAACAGATATGTATTTAAGGCAATTTATATGCTAATTAGCCTAATTTAGTCATTCTGTAATATATACACATACATCTTTGTGTCTCATATTGTTATATATGGTTATGTTTAAAAAAAAAAACAGATATTAGAACAGGGCTTAAACCTAACAGTAGGTTTCTACAGAAACAGGGCCAGCTGAAGTGGTGCAGGTCTGTAATCCAGACACTTGTGGGAAGACTTGCCTGGCATGTGGGAGGCCCTATGTTCCATCTCCAGCACCACAGATTTAAAAAAAAATGCAACTTTGTATGCTACCATCAGATTGAGTAATCATCAGAGCAGAGAAAATTAGCAAAGACAGGTAGGACGATCAATAACGTGCTCATTTCACATTGCCCTGATCAAATGACTGTTCATTTAAAGGCAAAGGAACTTATTTTAGCTCATTTTTCAAGAACTTCCATTCATGCTGGCACAGAGGGTGTGGTGGGAGAAGTTGCTCACATAACCATGGGAAGCACAGAGGGCAGAGCGTGGGGGAGGATAGGAGAAGGGGGGGAGGGAGGATTGCTTTTTCCCATTTACCCTGTCATTAGGGTACTGCGCCTGTAGGACAGGTACCCATATTTAATGTGACTCTTTCTCCCTTAGTTAATCCTCTCTCTCCGGAAATATCCCACACAGTCCCAGAGCTTTAGTGCTCTCCTACCAAGCTAATATTCAAAATTAACTGCCGCGCATGCTGTAGAGATGGCTCAGCATTTAAGAGCATGTGTTGCCCTTCCAGAAGACCACAATTAAATTCCTAGCACTCCAGCTCACAGCTGCCTATAACTTCAGTTCCACAGTAATTCCACACCTCTACTCATATCCACACTCAGACAGAATGGCAGGCAAGCAGGCGCGCGCGCACACGCGCGCGCGCACACACACACACACACACACACACACACACAGACAGACACACACGCGCGCGCGCACACACACACACACACACACACACACACACACGCAAACTTAAAAAAAATCCTTAAAAATTAACAACACCATCAACCAATAGCATCAAGTGGCCATTTGGCAAGTACTCAGCCCCAGGCTAAAGTGTATTCAAAGGGCTATGGAACACAGACACCAGAGACCACATCCTAGGACGTAGGAGACCCTCAGCCAATTCAGTGCCACTCGCACATGTGGAAATTAGAAATAACTTTGGGGAGTCAGGTCTTTCCTTCAGCCCTGGGTTGTCAGGCTTCGTGGTTAAGTGCTTTTGCTTGATGATCCAGGGCACCACCCCAATTTAAAAGAACTCAAGTGATAGTTCATTCTTTGACCTGGATAGAAGCTTCCGTAAAAGAACCTGCTACAGCTTGCCTCCTCGACATTTAAGTCGTCAGCTTTATGCTGAAGAAGTGATCAGCATGAAGAGTGCAGGGCTCCAAGCTGTCCTTGTCCGAGACAAGGACTCTCCTTTGCGATTAGGCTTTGCCAGCGGCATGGGAGGGCTGGTCCAGGCTAGGGTGTGATGGAGCTCCTGCCTCTGTTTCACCTGCTGAGCTGCTTCACCCTAACAGAAGCCATTGCTTGTGGCAGCAGCACCTAAAGCCAGTTGTCATTTCTTAGGACTTAGCCAATCTTGCCGGGCTTGGTGTATGCCTGTAATCCCAGCACTCCAGAAGATGTTGAGGCAGGAGAACTGTATTAAGTTTGAGGATAGGCTATAATACATAGTGGATCTCAGGCCAGGGTAGACTATAACATAGAACCCCGTCTCAAGAGAAAGAAGTAAAAAAGAAAGGAAAGAGAGAAGGAGAGGGTGGGAGGGAGTCTTTTCATGTTGCTTCAGAATGAGCAAGGCTAGAGCATTTCTCATTATCTCTCCCACACACATGGTGCTCCAGGTGGGAATGCACAGGACACTACTGGGTGAGCATCCGATGTCAGCCTGCCACTACCTCCAAGCCCTGCCCTTTCTCTGTAGACACAGCGAAGTCACATGTGTCCTGAAGTTGTCCCCTCTACTCCGCCTTACTTTTCTGTCTCTGTCCAGTTGTCCATGCCTCGTAGGCAACTCCTCCTACAAAATCCTCTCAAGTGAGCTGGTCTGGAGAGCATCCCAGTGACACCAGCCCCCACACTGAGGAGCACTTTCCAAGGGCCGTTGTTGTGAATGAGTGTGAGTCAGGTTGGCAGCTGGTGCACACCTTCAGGACCCCGCCAGATAAGAATTACCTCAGTAAGCAGTTCACAAAAAGCTGAGCACTTTAGCAGTACCAATCAAGGCCAGTCCCACCCATGGCTCCACCCATGGCTCCGCCCTCCCCTTGCTGCCCTGACTCTGGATTTTTGCTTTTTCAGCCTCCACAACTTTTCTGTCTCCTTTCAGACCATCCATTTTAGTGTGCCCCCACCTTCTACTTCGGACATGTACACTACAAACTATTTCCTCTCAGCTTGTGTTGTTTGACTTTTCCTATGAAGATGTGGACAAACATCTACTTATTCCAGACAGGAGGCCAATGACAGACCAAAGAAAGGATGGCACTCCACTTTAGCTCAGTGAACCGCTGAACTCACTGAGGTTTCTCACTGGGCCTGAGTAGCTGTGTCACTGAGGCACACCCCAGGATCAGGACCAACTCCTGAAAGCATCCCCAGTGCCCCCCATACATAGAGCAGGCAGTTCTATTCATCCGAGAGTCTTATCCCCAGCAAGTGTCCACTGCTCTTATAACCTGGGAGAGGAGCCTTGTGACCCTCACTAGTTTCTGAACTTCCTGGTTTATTAGCTTCCTGGGTCCTTCAAGCTAGGGATGTTTGGGGAATGTTTCAGTTCTGAGCAAACAGTTACACAGCATCTGCAGTCTGTGGTACACTGGAAAGGCATGCTCATCTACTTTCAAGCAGTGATCATCTTATTTGTCCAAGCCTGAATCCTGTGAGAACAGCAGTGTTGACTACCAGGCTTCCTTACGCTCGGCCTCCATGGGCCTCTTAGGGTAACGCCTCCCTGCATCCTCCTATAATCCATGTCTATCAGTAAAATACAAAGAAAATGATTTATTGTTTCTAAGTAGAAGCATGGAAGAATTGCGCCACTCCTGTGCTCCCCCCCAACACACACACACACACACACACACACACACACACACACACAGCCTGCCCAGTGCTTCTGGTGGCCAAGGACCTCCAGGAAGTCAAGACTCCCTCTGCCTAGTTACTAAGTTTTTGGCTTTATTCTGTTACCACAGCAGGGCTTAAGCCTGTCCTTACTGATTCTTAAGCTGGCTCTGAGTTTTCCTGTCTGGTTAGCTTTCTGGTTAGGTGCTTCCTGGAGCCCTCAGCACTGAATGCTAATTGGCTAGTGGAGAGACAGCACTCTCCTGTGACAGACTACATGATGGGGCCTCTGGGGGAGCACACAGCCCTGGGGACAGGTTGAAGCCCCTGCAGGGCTGGGGAGGCAATAATGAGCCTTCCAAGGCTGTAGCAGTGTATGATTCCTCTGGGAGAGCAGAAGAGTGAAGCAAGACACAATAAACAAACAGGGAGAGAAGCACCTTCAAGATGCAATGGTGCCTGAAACAGAAAATTAGCACTACCAATTCTTTTATGCTTGCTATTACCTTGATGAAGACAGGCATGTGACTTGAAAGGGGGATATTTAGAAATGCCTGGCACAGAGACATGTGCCTATAATCCTGGTAAAGAAGTCAAGAATTCAAGATCAGCCTAGCCTATATGAGGCCTTTTCTTAAAATACAAAAGGGGGTGGGGTACATAGCTCAGCTGAGAGAGCGCCAGCACAGCATGAGCAAGGCCCTGGGCTCCATCCCTAGAACCACAGAAAGCTGCATACCCCGGAGATGGAAAGTGACAGGAAAGGGAAAGGAGAGGTCCTGGGTCTCAGGGGCTGTGAGACCTTCAGTTATGTTGGCTGAAAAGATCCTGGACACCAGCTGTACCATGCCTGCCATCAGCGACACCAAAGCACTCACCTAGAAACCTCATAAGACAGTAATCTCTCGGTGTTCTTGTTACACAAGTGTGGATAACTCGGAAATGCTAAATAGGAAAAATATAGGCCAGTGCCTCACACCTGCAACCATCACATTCAGGAGGCTGAGGCACGAGGAGTGCCAAGAATTTGAGGCTTGCCTGGGCTACTAGCAAGTTCTAGGCCAGCCTGAATCATAGAGTGAGACCCTTTTTCTGGCCTGGATCTTTTTTTTTTTTTTCAATAAATATATTAAGAAAGGAAGAAAAGAAGGAGAGAGGGAGAGAGGGAAGGAGGGAGGAAGAGAAAGAAAGAAAACATTCTAACCAGAGTCAGCAGTGCACACAAGCTTCCTGAGACTATAAACAGTAAAATCAGAAAGTGGCAAGACAGGGATTCTGTGTGAACTAGGAGAAAGCAAGCTCCAGATGGTACACAGCACTGGAGCCCAGGTTGTGGATTTTAGAGCAACTCTCTAAGTGCTGGAGAGTTCCGCTGAGGGCTCCAGAGGGAGGGTGAGTTGGTGGAATATCTTGGACAAATGTCATTATTCACTCCAGGCACCGGGTATGCAGAGCCCAGGCTCTCCCCTTTCTGACCCCCCTTCTTGTGGGCTTTAAGGAAGAGACATGGCCAACATCAGTGAATAGTTTACCCAAGTTCACTCAGTGCTCTCTACTGAAAGAAATACTCCAGCCCTCTGAACAACCACAGTGCACACTACTTCATGAAGTTTCCTGATGACCACCCGGCCTCCCTGAGACAACATTCCTGTACACAGAGAATGTTACCATCTGGCCTAGCTCATTAGCTCACTGGCAAAACAATAAGACAGAGAAAGAACTTCAGAGAAGATCACTGTGGTCCCTGTGATTGGGCCTTACCAGAGCTGTGTGGGGTGTGACAAGAGAATATGCTGACTCTCCAGAGTCCCAATGTCAGTCAGCACCTCTACATACTAAATATGGAGCCCTGGGTAAGACCCTACATCTCTCTACAGTAAGGAAATGCATCCACTCCAGAAGAGCTGGAATGGACCATCTTTTATTATTATATTTTTAATAGAAGACTTTTATGCATTTCTCAAATGAAATATTATCTCAGGTGTTTTACCTAGTTCTTAGCATTCTTCTCACTCATGGCCTGGGCCCCATACTACTTTCTTTTTAATGGATATTCATAAAAACCTTGGTATTTTATCAGTGATAACCTACATGTCCTTCAGTAGGAAAAACTTAATTGAGATAGTGCTGTCATACTATAGAAAATTATAAAGACAAAGGTAAATTTATAGATTAAAGCTATATTTTATGTACAGAAAGATGGCCCAGCACTTAAGATAGCTTAGTGCTCTTCCGGAGGACTCAAATTCAGATCCTAGCACCCATGTTAGACAGCTCACAATTGCCTGTAACTCCAGTTACTAGGGATCTGATTCCTCCTTCTGACCACTACAAGTGTCTCTGTCTCTCTGTCTCTGTCTCTGTCTGTCTGTCTCTGTCTGTCTGTCTCTGTCTCTGTCTCTTTCTCTCTCTCTCTCTCTCTCTCTCTCACACACACACACACACACACACACACACATACACAATTAAAAATAAAATTAAATCTTGAAAAGATAAAAAAATAAAAAGGGATTAACAAGATGACTGAGCTAGTGAAGGCACTTGCCAACAAGCCTGACAACCTGAGTTACATTTCTGGAACTAATATAGTAAAAGAAGAAAACCCAACTCCTATGAACTGGCTTCTGACCCCCCACACTTGAGTCTCAGGTACACATATGCATGTGCGTGCACACACTAAAATTTTTTCACTCGAAAAGGAAATAAAAGAAAGGTTGCTTTTCTATCACTGTAGGAAAATGCTGGCCAAAAGCAACTTAGGGAAGAAAGAGTTTATCTTATGGGATGCAGTCCGTCATCGCCAAGGCTAAGGCAGGAACTGAAGGCAGGAATCTGAAGCAGAAGCGGTGGAGGCACAGCTTGTCTCTCAGCTGCCCTCCATATATAACGTTCATAATCAAGGCCAAGCCCTTGTACCAGTACTGCTCACAGTGGAATTGTTGGGCCCTCCAACATCTATAAGCAATTAAGAAATGCCTCAGGGGCATGCCCATGTACCAGCCAATCTGATGGAGGCAAGTCCCCAGTTAATATTCTGTCCTCCCAGATGTCTCAAGACAATCAAGATTGCCATCATCCTTTAGTTCAAAGTTTGGATTTCAAGCCCAAGATCCAGTGTTCAGCTGGTTTGACCTCTGGTGAAGGAAGCAGCTGTCAACACACCATGACCAGAGTATGCAGTGTGAAACAGCTTATATCATCAAACAGGAAGTCAGAGAATCTGGAGACTCAACCTCTTCTGAGAACATGCCCCCAGTGACTGCGTTGGCTTTCACTAGGCCTCACCTCCCAAAGGATCTATCACTTCCCATAATGCCTCCCTGAAGACCAAGACTTTATCTACAAAGGTTGTTGATAGAGGGGATGTTCGAACAATAACAGTGGGAAGGAATGATAACGCAGATTATGAAATGGGACCTGTTTTCAATCCTGTTAAAGAAAGTCTTCTTACAGATGAAGCTAAAAGGACTCCTCATTGGCATCAGGTAGTTTCCAGGAATAGCACTTATATATTTGTAATCTCTATTGTGTAACTATATATGTCAAACATCGCACCATACATTTTAAACATGTGCAGTCTGATGGCAACAAGGATTTGTTCTTAAATAGCCTCCAGTTATCACCAGTTATCACCAAACACTGATCCAGGCAGAGAATGCCCTCCACAGTGAGGGTAAAATCAACTAAGGAGCAGGACAAAATGTTCACAAGTTAGAAAGAGAGTAGTAACAGCTTAAGTCCACATTAAACAGAACCAACCTCCAGGAAAGTGACTGATCAAGATGTCAGTTAAAACAAACCAGGCACAGTCACAGAAACACAATGACTGAAAATGGTTTTTGCATAATGCTGAAGGCCCAGAAAAGCTGTCACTTTTACACCCTGACTAGAACAGAAAATGACCTGAAATGGGACCTTCCCCTGAGGGAAGCCCTTTCACCACCCTGTGCTCCCTAACCCACTCTGTGAACCTTGCCACAGCAACCCTCCCCAGAGAACGTTTTCTGTGTGAGCTTTCTGTCTCCAATTTTCTGAGCCCATACCCTGCTGCCCACGACTTGACTTACTAAGCAAAACAAGACTCCCACTTCCCCTCTCCATTTTTCTTTCTTGAAATGATGTTTACCAGCCTGTCTTCCCACCTACCCAGTCCCCTGAGGTGGCTGTTTCCTGTCAGCCCCAGCAGCCCTTCCCTCTCCTGACCCTGCTCTGTGTGACCACCTCTGCAAATCCTTTCTTGGCTTCTCCACTAGAGGATTACCTGCCTTTCCTTTCACAATTTATAGGGACCTTATTTCTGGGCCCCAAACAAGGATGTGTGGATGTAGTTTTGTGCTGTTGACAGATGTGTAAGACAGAATATTGCTTAGATACTCAAAAATGGGCCACTGGCAGATGTTTTGGTGAAGCTTAAAGTCAGGAAGCAAACTATTTCAAACAGTGACTGTTCAGCTGATTCTGCCATTTGCCTTTTGGTGTGTGCAGCACACAACATATTACTAAAACCTTTATTTAGAATCCATTTTACAAATTTCAACTTTTACTGTCTTGTAAACAGAAACTACGTGAAAACTTCAGTATTGTACTGGCTAGTTTTATGCCAACTTAACACAAGCCGGAGCCATCAGAGAGGAGAGACCCCCAACTGAGAGAATGCTTCCATAAGATCCAGCTGTAAGGCATTTTCTTAATTATTAACCAATGGGGGAGGTTCCAGCCCATTGTGGGTGGTGCCATCCCCGGGCTGGTGGTTCTGGGTTCAATAAAAAATCAGGCCGGGCAAGCCATGAGGAGCAAGCCAGTAAGCAGCACTCCTCCATGGCCTCTGCAACACCTCCTGCCTCCAGGTTCCTGCCCTGCTTGAGTCCCTGTCCTGACTTCCTTTGATGATGAACTGTGATATGGAAGTGTAAGCCAAATAAACCCTTTCCTCCCCAAGTTGCTTTTGGTCATGGTGTTTCTTTACAGCAACCCTAACTAAGTAACCCTAAGACAAATATATTCTCAACACCCAGGCAAGGCCTGGGGGGGGTAAGAGTTTGTGAAGAAATGATTTTAAATCCGCAATCCTTGTGGGAAACCACTAATGTTCAGGGACACCCCATCCACCCTTCTTTATCCGTTGAATTTCAAATCCTTAGGCTGAGGAATACAGGCCTTGTGTGGGACACAGTGGCACTGTAGATGCAAGGTAGTAAGGTGCAGAAGCATTGTCTATGTAATGCCAACACACACCAAGCATAAACGGTAGGCAGAAGCTGCATGTATGCTTGTCCGTGCCTCTGTGTATATGTGCGTGTGCGTGTGTGTTTGTACCAATATGAGCATGCGCACGGCATGGCTGATGTGTGCAGGCAAGAGGACACTGCCTAGGAGTTGTCTCTTTCCCTCCACCATGTGGATCCTGGGGATGAATCAAGTCATCAGGCTTAGAGTCAAACACCCTACCCTGCTGAGCATAGATGGCCCCCAGCACATACTGTAACGGTAACCAGGGAGCAGATAACCAGCCCCAGCATATATTCTACACTAATATTTGTAGGCACTTGGTAAGCATCTTGTTAAATGTGTTATGTGCATTTTCTCATTTAATCCATGTAATCGCCATCCTACAGCCTGAAACCGAGGGCGTGAAGTCACTCAGTGCGGAAACCTCTGGAGGCAGGACCCAGCCCAAGTCTCTGCTGCCGAAGCTCCTGTGCCTGTTCTTAAGTGTAGTTAGTTTTTGAGACAAAGTCTCATTATACAATCCAGGCTGACCTGGAAATCACTAACAGCCCAGACTGACTCTGACCTCACAATTTTCGTGCTTCTACCTCTCAACTGCTGGCATTACACAGCACCACCTGTTAAGTAGGATGCCCATGCAGCTGGGCGGTGGTGGCGCATGCCTGTAATCCCAGCACTCGGGGAGGCAGAGGCAGGCAGATTTCTGAGTTAGAGGCCAGCCTGGGCTACAGAGTGAGTTCCAGGACAGCCAGGGCTACACAGAGAAACCCTGTCTCGGGGAAAAACAAAAACAAAAACCCTGTTAGCTGGTGTGACGGAGCATTTGAAAGGCAGGCGGTAGATAGCTGTGAGTTCAAAGCAAGTCTGGTCTACATAGTGAGTTCCCAGCCAGCTGGAACTATGTGGTAAGACCCTGTCTCCAAAATAAAAACAGCCTGTTATATGCAGAATAAATCCCATCTTTGCTGGAAGAAGTCCTAAAGTGACTCCAGGGACAGCTAGACCTGCTCAAGTTCTAAAAGCCTCTTGCTTCCCGGGCTCCTGGACGCCACAGTTCTTTATGTTTACTAGTATGGCTGGTGACAGGCCATGTGTTCATCCTTCACTGAAACTAGGTCAGTCATACGAGCCTTGTGCGCCTCAAACTTTCCATAGTAGTCACAGGGATATATGTAGGACAGATGCTTAAAGAGAAAACTGGTTTCTTTTTGTTATTGTTGTTTTTGTTTCTCAAGACAGGGTTTCTCTGTGTAACAGCCCTGGCTGTGGGGAACTGGCTTTGTAGACCAGGCTGGCCTTGTACTCACAGAGATCTGAGTGCCTCTGCCTCCCCAGTTGCTGGGATTAAAGGCATGTAGCCACCCCCCAAATACCCAGCTGAAACTGGTTTCTTAAATAATGGCTCTATTGAAGAGCCTAAGGCACCCTCTGGACCTGCGCAGACCGTGAGTGCATGCTAATCGCCAGGCTAGGTTCCTCAGCCTTCCTCTCCCGGCCAGCTCCAGGCCCACAGAGTGCTCTGGAACACCAATTTAACGACTGCTAAGGGCTCTGGGCTATGCTCCTGCAAGTGGCAGAATCACTGGCCTAGCCGGGCGGTGGGGGCGCACGCCTTTAATCCCATCATTTGGGAGGCAGAGGCAGGTGGATTTCTGATTCGAGGCCAGTCTAGTCTACAGAGTGAGTTCCAGAACGGGGCTACACAGAGAAACAGGGGAGGGGGGCGATCATTGGACTCTCAGGAATGGGAGAGCTCGGCATGCTTTGTCAAACAAACCTCAGTTCTTAAGTCAGCCCTTAAGTCAGCCGGGCCTGGTTAAGGCACAGGGTGGCTCTAGAATATTGATGTTCTCTCTGCAGGGAGCCAAAGCTGTCATTAACTCACACCACACTTGGCCTAACTCCGGCGTCTTTCTCCTCCTTACCTATATAGAATCCATGGCCAGGTTAGATCCTGAAAGCAGATCCCCTTCCCACATCAAATGTCAAATGCTTGAGAGGCTTTCAAGCTAGTTTCATGTTTCTCCTTTTTATCACTCCCCATTGCACACAGGCCTGACTGCTCGGATCTGTCTATTTCCCTTCCCTCAGATCATCCTAGCCGGATGGCTCCGGCTGCAATGCCAGTTGGATGATTTGTGCACTTTCTTTCACCAGGGGGGAGAGGCTGCCATCTAGTGCACAACAGGGGAAGTGTGTGCTTGAGGGTGCCAAGAAAGTCTGAGTAGGTACAATGAACCTGTACCTGCCAATTTCCGGAAAGATTGGTGACAGCCTGTCACACAATCCGGCAAGATGCATACATTAAGATGCTAAGAAAGTGGCAGGTTAGAGCATTCTTCCCTGGTGCGGAAGGACGAGCCACAGACCGGGGTTTCTAAGAATAGAGGACTTCCTGAGCTGACATCTGCCAAATCTCAGGAAAACAGCAACAAATTGGTCTCCCACCACATCTGGAGAGATGAAATGGCTCTGTAGCAGAAGCTCAGGGGAACGAGAGAGAGACATCAGACTTCTAGCTATGGGCAGAAGACTTCTGGAAAGTGTTGGCCTGTGAAAGAGATTCTGTTTTGTGGTATCCAGTAGGAATATGGTCGGCCAGGAAGTAGACAAGTTATGGGGTTGTGGTGTAAATGACTATGTCATGATCAAGAGGCTGGAATAGGGCTGGAGATGGTTCAATGGTGAAGAACGCTGGCTGTTCTTTCAGAGGTCCAGGATTCAGTTTCCAATACCCACACGGCTCGCAACTGTCTGTAACTGTAGATGGGCCAGCAGGTAAAGCTGCTTGCCTGACAACCCGAGCTCCTTTGCCGTGGTAGAAGGAGAGAACTGACTCCTGCAGTTATCCTCTGACCGCCACCTGTGTCCCCACCACACACATACTAATATAAATAGATGTCTTTAAAGAGAAAGAGGCCAGGGGCTGCTCCACACCTCCAGACTGAAGGATGATGTTAACAGGTCTTTTCAAACTCCCAAGGCAGGGCCTTGACTTTGACCAGAACCAGATAAATCACAGCAGCTGAGCAAGCCTGGGGGCGGCTCCCCCTGCTTCCCAGGGACCACAGACAGACTCGACTCCATCTTCTGTCTACTTAGGGTTTCCACTGTCTGCTTTACCTGCTGCTTGTCTCCACAGCCGCTGGTCCTTACGTGGGATGGGCTGCAGAGTGAGAGACTGGGAGCAGCTAGAAGGGTTTAAGAGGTGGTGCACGGAAGAGTCTTGCTCCAGCAGGCCTGAAGCATGCAAGGCTGGAGAGCACTGTTGGTTCCCTTTACTCCCCAGCCATGATCCCGGACTTTTCACGGCTGCTAGAGACAAAGAAATAAATGGGGCTGGGGAGATATCTCAGAACACACAGTTTCTGCCATGTGAGCTTGATGGTCTGAGTCCAAATCCCCACCACCATGTCAAAAAGCAGGGTGTGATGGGACATGTAATCCCAGCACTGAGGAGGCAGAGGGTGGGGATTCCGGGGGTTCAATAACCAGAGTAGCCTAAAATATCAAGCACCCCAGCCTTACCCGTGCACACACACATCTTTATAACACAGGTATCCAAATGCAAACACAGACACACTCACACACATATAATCTTCTTAATACGAAATAAAAGTTCAAGAGACTCTTAACATGTCACCTTAAAATCTAAGCATGTTGCAGTTTCAAAGGCCTCTTGTCTATCCATGTACTCAAGACTACGGCTACCATGTTACTATGCTAGTTTGGTGACAAGCATAACACTGCTGTCCTCATAGGGCTTCCAGCCAACAGAGAAGGCAGGCGTTAAAGAGGAATTACAAGACGGAGCAGAGGGCTGAGGGAACACTGGACACTGGAGTCAGAACTCAGGGTGCGGAGGGAACAAGGAACACAGAGCATCTGCCCTGGGGTCTCTGTGAGCCTACTATAACCAAGACAGGGTTGAAGGAGTTCACATGGGAAAGAAAGGGATAAAGGGAATGACACAGACATCAGGGAAGCAGCTGAAGACAGCACAGGCCAGGGACTGAGGCAAAGCTGGAAGACCGAGCAGTGACATCGGAGGAAGCCCTCCAGCCTAGCCTGGAAGGACTCCGTACAGACACTGCTCTTCGTTCCGAGGTCATGGGAATACCGTGGAAGAGTGGCACAGGGATGGAGGAGATACTTTTATCATTGCTGCTTCCAAAACCCCTGGCAGAAAGGTGGGATGGGGCTCCATTTCAGTCTAAGAAGATTTGCTCCATCATAGCACAAAGGACAGGGTGGGGGATGCAATTCATAGAAAAGAGGGTTCAGGAAACAGAACTGGAAATGGAGGGCTTCTACTGGCTGTCTCCTTTCCCCTTCTAGACAGGTACTGCCCATGTGCACAGTGGTTCTTCCTCCTTCAACTCCTGGAAACCCACACACACAGAGCCAAACCTCACCAGTCTCCCAGTGATTCTAACCCCAGGCAAGTTGATAATGAATTACCATCACAAGGGAGCTGAGGCAGCTGACTGGAATTTGGAAAGCTAACTCTCTTACTCTGAGGATGGAGCTGAGCCAGGATTTTGCCTTCTTGACACTCCTTTTCAAAGATAGTGTTGGTTATGACCAGGCTGCTCAGGCAGGAAATCCCCCTCCTCAGATACTCTGCAGACCAAGAGGCCCATCAGGTAAATAGTGCAACTTTTCTCAAGGGAAGCATCCTTAAGTGAGGAGGATGACTAAGGAAACAACTCTGCTCCTGTCGCAGATGGAGGGGAGGATGAGAGCTAGCAGCAAGCCAGCTGCAGTGCCCACACAGACCTCCCTTTTCTTTTTATAACTGGCTATATTGCTAGTTTTTAATAGTTGGGTCAACAACTCCAGCTTATTGCAACCCTGTACCCTCCCAGTCTGTACCACTGCATCTGCTGGTCTGATGTGATTTTACAGAAACAGCCTGACACTTCCAGAAGTGGGCGGATGGGCTGAGCACTTGCAGAAATTAACTATAAAGCAGAGACTTTGTTCTAGTCTTCAAAGAATTCATAACATTTGGGGGAAGGAAAGAGTGCATGCAGTAGGAGAAAAGGACAATGATAGCATGTGTACTTCTTGGTTGGGAAACTGAGGCTAGGGATGACGTAGGAGCCACTCATCTAAAGTTAAAGTCACTGCTGAAGGCACTTGTAGAACCCACTAGAGCAGCACACAGGTTCACGGCACAGACCCTAGGGAAGGCCCTGGGGCCCTTCGTCTGTTCTCTAGGAGAATGAAAATAAGCAGGGGCCAAGGTCCCTGACCATGGACCTCCAGGTCACTCTAGTCACACAGATCTTCATTTGGTTCCTCAAGCAAATTACAGCGTTAGGACATTTCCTTGACAGCTTGCTTTTGCTTGCTTCTGCTTGCTTCTGTAGGCCAGGCAGCTCTGGAACTATAGCAATCTTCCTGTCTCAGTCTCCCAAGTCCTATGCAAACCATACCCAGCACACTTCTCTTGTAACTTCCTCTTCCTGGAAATCTCTGAGCTCCACCACCCACACCCGGGTCTCCTCTTCCGGGGAGCAGCAATTCTATATCCTCATTAAGGCCTTTTTCCATCCATCCCTAAACACTAATGAGTCTTTCTTCCCCATCAGAAGCTGCAGTTGTCATCTCCTCCCCCACCACAAGCCCTACCCTGCAGACTATAAACTAAGAAATGAGGTTCTTCCCTGTCTGCTTCATTTCTGGGCCCAGTCAAGGGAGAAGGCATAGCACAGAGTAGTCATTCCAGAGCTTTAGATGGAAATATTGCAGAAACAGTTTGGTCCAGGTAGACTTGGCAACTGTCATTTGTAAGGTGAAACAGTGGAGAGAAAGCCATGCTGAACCATCTCAAGACAGGAGTGTAAGCGCTAGGTGGACTTTCCTTATATCTTATGACCAAAGTATTAGAAACTCTAAATTCCAGATTAATTTGTAGAGCACAAAAATAAGAAAGCAGGTGCTGAGAGCTAGCACCATGGTTAAGAGCATTTGCTGCTCTTGAAGACAATTAGTTCAGTTCCTATGAGCCATGACAGGTGACTCAGAACCACCTATACAACTCTAGCTCCAAGGGATCTGACACCTTTTCTGACCTCTTCAGGTACACACACACACACACACAGTAAGTTTTAAAATGAAAATGCAGAATGGGGGAGCTATATAGCTCTGGGTAGAGAGGCTGTTTAGTGTGTACAAGGTCTTGGGTCCCATCCCTAAAATTTAAATATGCTCACACATCCATCTTGGAAAGATTAGAGACCACACGCCCCCCACCCCACCCCACCCCCCACACACATACACACATTCAAATAGCTGAAATCCAAAATGCTCCAAATCCAAAACTCCTTAAGTATCAACATGACAATCCAGGTGAAAATTGCACATTTAGCCTTAAGTGACAGGCTTCAGTAAAAGTCTGAGTGCACTAGTAGGGAGTGTTTGGAGCTCAGTGGAGAACACCTGCTTATCATGCATGAATCCCTGGATTCAATCTTCAGCACTACAAAGATCATAAATAAAAATAACCATATAAAGATGCACAAGAATTACCTTCTGTTTATGTGGACAAGCTGTATATAAAGAGGAACAGAATTTCATGTTTATATTTTGATCCTATTCCCAAGATATGTTTACATATGCAAATTTTAAAAAAATCTGGCATCTAAAACCCTTCAGGTTCCAGGCGTTTAGGATGAGAGATAGTCAATCTGTATTCAATACTCTATAAATTACAAAATGCAAATAAATGTATGGCCACTACTTTACAGAGAACATTACTACAATGTTATTTATATAAGTACTTTCCTTTGACTATTTAAAACAAGCTTCAGCTTAGAAGAAACCGATTTGGAAGGAGCATTTCACAAGTCATCTAGTGTATAAATGGAATCATTTGTACAAATGAGGGCAGAGAACGTGGCTGTGTCTATTCTGAGACTGTTGTTTGCCTTTCACACTGTGCCCACTGACAGCTGGTTTCACTTTTGAACAATTTTTTTTGGTCTGTCTGTTTTCTTATTTTAAAGGTCTTTTCATATTTATGTAGTATGTATTCTTGTAAAAAGAATCAGAAAATACAAGAATACAGAGAAGAAGAAAAAATCACCTCTAACCGTATAGTATATAAGTAACTAAAGAGAATATTTTCAAGGGTTTCCCTTCCAGATGCTTTTAAAGAAGTGGACTCATGTGTGAGAGTTTCATTTTGTACAGAACATGGAAGGGGAGCATGTACAAATGGCATACTATGGTAGAAAATGCACAAGAGGCCGGGCGTGGTGGCACACACCTGTAATCCCAGCACTTGGGAGGCAGAGGCAGGTGGATTTCTGAGTTCGAGGCCAGCCTGGTCTACAGAGTGAGTTCCAGGACAGCCAGGGCTACACAGAGAAACCCTGTCTCGAAAAACCAAAAAAAAAAGAAAATGCACAAGAGTATACTCGAAGTCAAATAAAATTACCAGGGACAGGGGAGGAACATTCCATAATGATAAATAAGTAAGATCAGTCAGGCAGACATAACAATTCTAAATGAATGTGTACAAAAAGAAACCTGATAGAGTTGAAAAGAAAAGGCAAACCCATAATTACAGTTGGAGACTTAAATATCCTTCTCTCAAAAATAGTAAAGACAAACTCCAGGCTGAAGAGATGGCTCGGTGGTTGACGGCACGTTCTGCTCTTAGGAGAGCCTACCTTCCACTGCCAACACCTACACGAGGCCCTTGCAGTTCAGTTACATCCTCCCATGGGCAAGCACCAGTCCCAACACTAATCATGATACTCTGTTATCCTGGTGCAGACAGGCGCATGCTGTCCTGAGAGGCTCCACCCAGCATCTGGCTCAGACAGATACAGACACCCACAGCCAAACAGTGGATGGAGCTTGGGGACTCTTGTGGAAGAATAGGAGAAAGGATTGTGGATCCCAGAGGGGATAGGAACTCCACAGGAAGACCAAGAGAGTCAACTAACCTGGACCCTTGGGGTCCAGGAGTCTGTACCACCATCCAAAGAACATATACGGGCTGGACCTAGGCCTCCCTATACATATGTAGCAGATGTGCAACTGGAGCCGGGGCTATCCCGAAACGTGGCCTATACGTGGGATATGTTCTTCTAGCTGGGCCGCCTTGTCTGGCCTCAGTGGGAGAGGAAGCGCCTAGCCTCACAGAGACTTGAAGAGGCAGTGTGGGAGATGCCCAGGGGATACACCCCACCCACTCAAAGGAAAAGGGGAAGAGGGGAGGGGCAGGGGGAAGGATTGTAGAAGGGGGTACCTGGGAGGGGGGCGGTGAGCAGGATGTAAAGTGAGGAAGTAAAAAAAAAAAAAAAAAAAAAAAAAAAACCCGGGCGGTGGTGGCGCATGCCTGTAATCCCAGCACTCGGGAGGCAGAGGCAGAGGCAGGTGGATTTCTGAGTTCGAGGTCAGCCTGGTCTACGGAGTGAGTTCCAGGACAGCCAGGACTATACAGAGAAACCCTGTCTCGAAAAAAAAAAAAAAAAAAAAAAAAAAAAGATGGCAGTGGTAGCACATTCCTTTAATCCCAGCACTCAGGAGTCAGAGGCAGGCGGATTTCTGAGTTCAAGGCCAACCTGGTCTACAGAGTGAGTTTCAGGACAACCAGGGCTACACAGAGAAACCCTGTCTCAAAAAAAACCAAAAAATCAAAACAATCAAAAAACAAAAACAAAAAGAACCCCACACATCCTGGGAATAATCACATGATGCAAACATAGAACCAATTCCCAAAAGTTGTTCTCTGTCATCCTTCTACACATGTACCAGCGCATACACTCACGTTCACACACACACACACACACACACACACAGAGAGAGAGAAAGAGAGAGAGAGAGAGAGAGAGAGAGAGAGAGAGAGAATAAATGAATAAATATAATTTTTAAGACAGAGAAAGCTAAAGTTATATACTGTATTGTCCGACCACCATGGAATCAAACTAGAAACCAAAGGAAGACTTCCTGTCTTCCCGTACTCAGAAACAAAGAGCACGAGCACACTTTTAATATTGCATGGGCAAAGAGAGGGAAGGAACTGTAAAGGACGCTGAGCAGCGTGTGAGGGAAATACACCCTGTCCGACCACGAGGGCCGCACAGCACTGGGTGAGGAGAGCTGGAGCTCTAAGCAAGCGCTCACAGCAGAAAAGAGGAAAGGCCCTAAGCTAACGACACAGCTCTAACCCTGAGAGCCTGGAAGAAGAGGCCAACAGCCGGCCAAAGGCCAAAATAAGCAGCAGGAGCAGCAAAGGAAAACAAAAAGATCAACAAGAGATGGGGGGGGGGGGCAGGTGAAAGAGGAGGGGGAGAGGGAGGAGAGAGGGAAGGTGAGGGGAAGAGGGAGCCGGTCAGCTCTGCAAAGATCAGTAAAGCAGAAATGACTGGCAAGGCCAAGAAAGGGAAAGGACAGAAGACATAAATGGTGAAACAGGAGCTGCCACAGAGCAGACACACACCAAAAAGACATAACCAGAGCCGGGCGTGGTGGCGCACGCCTGTAATCCCAGCACTTGGGAGGCAGAGGCAGGCGGATTTCTGAGTTCGAGGCCAGCCTGGTCTACAGAGTGATTTCCAGGACAGCCAGGGCTACACAGAGAAACCCTGTCTCTAAACAAAAAACAAAAACAAAACAAAACAAAAACTAACAACAACAACAAAAAAGACAAAACAAACAAACAAACAAAAAAACCATAACCAGGAAGCCTAAGAAATGACTCTACACACATACAGTGGGTGAGCTGTAACAAAAAGGCCAATTTTTTTACCAACAAAACCCACTACATCATACCCTATATGAAGCATATACTGTGAATAGCTCATGACCTCAAAGGAAAATGTTACAACCCCCAGACCCAGGAGTTTTACTAGAGAGTTCTGTGAAACACTTAAGAACAGCTGTTCTAGCCGGGCGGTGGTGGCACACGCCTATAATCCCAGCACTTGGGAGGCAGAGGCAGGCGGATTTCTGAGTTCGAGGCCACCCTGGTCTACAGAGTGAGTTCCAGGACAGCCAGGACTACACAGAGAAACCCTCAAAACCCTCGAAAAACAAAACAAAACAAACAAACAAACAAAAAAACAAAAAAAAGAACAGCTGTTCTAAACAACCCCTCCCTGGAAACAGATGAGGAATCACTTTCCAGATCACTCGAGGAAGCTACTATACCTGGAAACCAAAGCCAAATGAAGACAGTTCAAAACAGAGCAATGTTGTTCATGAATATAAATGCAAAAACATCATGACTTATTAGCAAAACCAGAGGCGGAGAGGTCAAGAACGCTTGCTGCACAATCATGAGTGCCCGAGTTTGGATCCTAAGCACACCGGTAACCCTGACTCTGCCGGGGGCAGAAACGGGAATTACTGAGGACTGCTGGCTTCTGACCTACATGAGAAAACAATAAACCCTGGTTCAGAGAAGAACTTTGCCTCAAAGGAATAGGTGGAAGTGAAGAGGACATCTGGCCTTGCACAGATGCGCTCACACACACATACTTACACACATACACACAAATTAGCAAAAATTATTCATCAGTGTGTAAAAAATAATTGTAGGGCAACAAGATGGCTTAGTGGGTAACTCCCACTTACTGCCCAGACTGACCACCTGTGAGTTTGATCCCTGGGACATGCATGGTAGAAGGAAGAAACCAACACCTGAGAGCTGTCCTCTGACCTCCAGGGAAATTTTTTCCTTTTTTTTTTCTTTTTTTTTCTATACAGGGTTTCTCTGTGTAGCCCTGGCTGTCCTGGAGCTCACTCTGTAGACCAGGCTGGCCTCGAACTCAGAAATCTGCCTGCCTCTGCCTCCCAAGTGCTGGGATTAAAGGCGTGCACCACCACTGCCCGGCAGGAAAATTAAGTTACATGACCAAGTGAGGTTTATTTCAGGCAGGGATGCAAGATGTGTTCAGTACTCAGAATCAATCATTGTAACCACTGTATTAGCAGACTAAAGAAGAACTACATGGTTATCGCTAATGCAATGCAAGCATCCAACAAAATTCATGGTTTTCAAAAGTTATTGGGCAGGGTGGGGCTGGAGACTTAGCTCAACTGTTAAGGGCATGGGCTGCCTTTTCAGAGGGCCTAGGTTTGATTCCTAGCACACAACCCTACAGTTTCAGGAGATCTGACCACCATCGTATGGCCTTTAGGGGTACCAGGCACACATATAGTGCACAGACATACTGGCAGGCATGACACCCATTCATATAAAATAATAAAATATATTTTTTAAAAAGTCATCAGGAAAGTATACATACACATCTTATTGCCTCTATACTATCAATGTTGGTATACATTTCTAAGTCTTTCCATAACCTAAAATATGTCCACCTTTATATATACCCTATAATGGGTTGGTTTCTGTTTTGTTTTGTTTTTGTTCTAGACAGGGTTTCTCTGTGTAGTCCTGGCTGTCCTGGAACTCCCTCTGTAAACAACGCTGGCCTTAGACTCAGAGATCTACATGCCTCTGCCTCCCAAGTGCTGGGATTAAAGGTGTGCACCACCACCACTCAGCTTTTTTCACATTATAGTTTTTAAACAGGAAATTGGAATTATGCCAAATATAATTTTCTTTGGTTTTTGCGGGGGGGGGGGGAGGGGTTGGGGTTTTTTGTTTTGTTTTGTTTTGGTTGTTGTTGTTTGTTTGTTTGTTTTCCGAGACAGGGTTTCTCTGTATAGCCCTGGCTGTCCTGGAACTTCTCTCTGTAGACTAGGCTGGCTTCAGACTCAGAAATCTACCTGCCTCTGCCTCCCAAGTGCTGGGATTAAAGACGTGCAGTTGTTGGTGCCGCCACCACCACCACCAACAACAACAACCAGCCAAATATAATTTTCTTATCCAACAATGTTGGGGTCTTTCTCAAGACAGGCTCCACTGTGTAGCCCAAGTTTGACTAAACTTCTCTACTGAACTGAGACTGGCCTTAACTCGTGGCTCTCCGGCCTCTTTTTGACCTCCTAAGGGATGGGACAGCAGAAGTGTGACACCGCGTTTGGCCATTTGAGATATTTTTCCATAGCAATATTCTCCTACTCCCCTGCCCTTCTCCCCACCTGCCCTTTCTGCATTTCCAAGGCAGCGTCTCACGCTGTCCTGGAGGGCCTCAAATTCTCTCAGATAGCAGAGGACAATTATGACTTCTTGATTCTCTTCCTTCACCTGCCAAGTCCTGGGATTACTGGCATGCACCACCATGCTTGGCTTAAATATTCCATTTCTATCAAAAGCTGCACAGAATGGCTGTACCATAATTTGACATTTATTATATGTTATAATTTTTTAGCTTTGTTGGAATACTTTGGAAACAACTAATTATTTGCACCATCTATCCTGGTGTTGTTCACTAGGAGAAAAGGGACTAGGCTAAAGTTTGGGCTCTTTATTTATTTATTTCATGTTCTTGGGATTGAACTGAACCCAGGGCCCCATGCATGCTAGGCAAACACTACTACTGAGGCTTACCTCCAGCCCTTTGTAAGTTTTTGTTTTGAATCAGGGTCTTGCGAAGTGGCCCAAGCTGGCTTTTGAATCCTCAGCCTTCCATGCAGCTGAGATTATAGGTCTGAGATTTATGAGGCCCAGACTGTTCTATGTTTTAGGTGGTAGTAACCGGGTGTGGCTCACAAACCTGTAACCCTAGCACTGGAGAGGCAGAGAGAGGCAAAGGGAGTTCAGGGTCAGCCTCAGTGACATAGTCATTTCTAGGCCAGTCCTGTCTCCAAAAAGAAAAAAAGATGGGGAGAGGAAGACATGTTAATTTTAGCTACTGCCTTCCGAAATATACACGGTCACCTACAGAGAGTAGATATGTCACATCTTTAAAGCCAACATTAGGTTTTTAAAATTCTTCTAGTATAAGCCAGGCATGGTAACACCTGCTTATAATTCCAGCACTTGGGAGATGAAGGAAGGAGGACTGATCTGGACTACATGAAACCTTATTTCAAAAAAAAAAAAATCCCTAGTGATTTATTTATGTGTAGGAAAAAGTCCTCAGTTATAAGAGTTTGGATCCACCGGGCGTTGGTGGCGCACGCCTGTAATCCCAGCACTTGGGAGGCAGAGGCAGGCAGATTTCTGAGTTCGAGGCCAGCCTGGTCTACAGAGTGAGTTCCAGGACAGCCAGGGCTATACAGAGAAACCCTGTCTCGAAAAAAACAAACAAACAAACAAACAAACAAAAACCCCAACATGGGAGATTCTACGTTAGATCAAAGCATCTGTCTCTGTAGAGGAGATCAGCCACACCTTATCTCCTATTTAGTGACTTCCCTAAATTGCTTAGCTTTTAACCCGCAGCAACCCCAAAGTAGGGTGGGACAATGGGATCAGTTTCCTTACATCCTATATATTCTATTCTAGTAATTTATTCATACCTTTACTAGCCTCCTAAGTTCAAAGACTCCTTCCCTGGAGCTCAGCGAGCCTTCCCCTCTAAAGTCTATAAATGTAAGAATTTTCTTCTACTACAGGTTGCTGGTAGAGCGCCACTATATTCCAGCTTCCCCTGATGTGAGTGGCCTGTGCTATGTAAAGGTTTTAGTCACCTGAAATCCATCTTAGCATATCTCTCCAATAAACCTGGACATAAACTTTAATATTAAAACACTAAGCTGTGTTGGAGAGAGATCAGCAGTTAAGAGCACTTGCCTGCTCTTCTAGAAGAATCAAGTTTAGTTCCCAGTGCCCAAGTCATGCAACTCACAACTGCCTGCGACTCTACCTCCAGGGCATCAGACATCCTCTTTTGACCTTGGCAGGCATCTACACACACATGTGCACACACACACACAAACACATAAATAAAAATAAATATTTTTAATCCATTAAGGTGACTGTATCAAGAGGGCCAATCAAATGTTTTTCTAGGAAGGCATGCAAGGGATAAGTGAGAAGTATATTCTAGTGTGGGAACTCAGGAACAGTGGCCAAACATCTGTCCAGAGTTTAGGCATCTCAGAGGAGAGGGACAGTAACTCACAATGATGTGGGGCATGGGGTAGACCAGTTGGAAGATGACCAACAATAGAAACTTACAGGGTCTCTGAACTCACATCACTGTCCACAAGAGGCTTGACGGGAACTACTTGACCCAGGATAGAACATGTGCTCTTCCTGCAGCTCCTGGGCAGGGTGCCTGAGGGGCAAGGATGCTGTAGCCCCGGCCCTTTCTTCTTGGTGTAGAATTCTACCTGGTGGGTTTCCTTGGGGCTGTCTACAGTCCTAGGCTCTTTATGCCCAAACCTCTTTCTTTGCCTATCTCCTCCCAAGGTTGGATACAGGAGAGCTGATTCTCCTCTCCAGCTGCTGCGGCTCGCTCGTGTTCGTGCATCACTGGTGTTCCCGTCGTTATCTCCGGCTTGTCTGGTGGCAGTTTGGCATCTACTTCCTAGAGAACCTGAAGTGTCACACAGAGAATCAGGGCTCTGCTGGGAAAGGAAGCTGTGTGGTGGTAAAGCACCTGTTACTACTAGAGCTACCAGCTGTTCCAGAGCTCAAAAAGACAGTCGCCATGCCGGCCACACTTTTTCCTACTGCTGTCTAGTAAAGAAGAAGTGGCGATGTGAAGAGCCCATCCAGATCTGAAAAACTGCCAACGGGTAAACCATGCCACTACCCTAGTTAGCCATCAGGGACTCGGTCAAGCCTCTTCCTCATAAGGTTTGCAGCTGTAGAGCAGGAAACCTGACTCACGCCATCTGCAGCTTTCTGTGTCCACAGGTGAATGTGTTGAAATTTCACATTTAAGGGATAGGTTGCTACCATTAACCCCAGCACTTTAGAGATG
This sequence comes from Apodemus agrarius, assembly GCA_964023405.1. Classification (NCBI taxonomy): domain Eukaryota; kingdom Metazoa; phylum Chordata; class Mammalia; order Rodentia; family Muridae; genus Apodemus; species Apodemus agrarius. The sequence continues at coordinate 117,898,768 of OZ030011.1, read as the reverse complement.
GAGGTAAACAGGTCTCTGCAAATCTGAGGGCAGCCTGATCTACAGAGTAAGATAGGGTAAACTTGGAGAGTGCTGACAAACTCTAACTGGTCTTGAGATCTGGTAACCGGTCATAGGCCTCTTTTCACAATATGCTTAGAGCTCTCTAAAAATGTAACTTAAAGATGGGGTTCACACAGGGCACACCCCTGGAGGAATAGAACTCAGTAAAAAGGATAGATCGACTAAAATAACTTTTTCTACTTAATAGCATAGATGATGAAAGGAAGTAGAAGGCACTCAGGATTAGTATTTGCTACTCATAGCAACACCACTTCAGATAGTTTCTATTGGTCTGGAGCACTTTAAAACTGCAAATACTGCCAGCTTAAAAGCAGGTTGTCTTATGATAAATATGTTTGCTTTGGTGGAGACGCTCTTTAGATTCTTTGAATTGGAGTTATGGATCTGGTGATAAAAGTGAAATCTGTTCTATTTGTGCTAATTGTGACAGAACTTGTAACCACAGACACATAATGAAAAATCAAACACATGTCTGCAGACAAAATGATATAATCTGTACTTCTTGGAAAATCCTGAGTATGTCTTTGTTGTGTGAAATCTGTATAAAGAAGCAACCTGATTGCTAGTCAGAGCTCCAAGATTCCCCAGGGCATGCTTTTAAAGTCCAGGTCAAAAACACCTTGTACCGGACTCACTCATCCTTGGCAGACTCCTTATCTTCCCTTGGAATCAGGTCAACTGCCGGGGCTAGCCCCTGATACTACGTAGGCTTGTCTGCCTGGAACTCTTTCTAGAATAGGCTGACCTTGGATTTAAAGGGATCTGCCTACTTCTGCCTCCTGAATGCTAGGATTAAAGGCGTGTACCACCATATCCAGCCCAGTTTTTTTTTTTTCTTTTTAGACCAGATCTCACAATTGTAGCTCGAGATTGTCAAAAACCCTTTGCAAACATCTTATCTCAGCCTCCCAAGTGCTGAGATAAACGCTTGAGTCATCACACTGAGCTTTACTTAAGATCTCCCAGTCCTTAATAGAAGACTGGCTGTCCATTTCAACTTGCTCATGTGGTATAGACTACTACTTACCATAGGTAGGCCTTTGAGAGAGAGAGGGAGAGGGAGAGGGAGAGGGAGAGGGAGAGGGAGAGAGAGAGAGAGAGAGAGAGAGAGAGAGAGAGAGAGAGAGAGAGACACCTGTCGAGGAACTACATAAAAGGGTTTAAAGTTAGCCAGGCAGTGGCGGTGCACACCTTTAATCCCAGCACTTAGGAGGCAGAGGCAGGCAGATTTCTGAGTTCGAGGCCAGCCTGGTCTACAGAGTGAGTTCCAGGACAGCCAGGGCTACACAGAGAAACCCTGCCAAAAAAAAAGGGGGGGGTGTGGGGTGTTAAAGTTCAATGCCAACTCAGGTAAGTAAGCAAGACTCTTGTCTTCCTCAAACTAACAAAAAGACTAGAGGTCTAACCTGGTGTATAGTATATATAAGGCCCTACTTGGGTTCAATCTCCAGCACTGAAAAAGAGAAAAACAAATTTAACTCCTTAGTATTAATTGGTTTTGTTGTTTAAGAGACAGGCCCTTACTGTGTAACACAGATTGACTTTGTACTTAAAAACTTCTTGCCTTTGCCCCCCACCCATAATTAGTACTCATAGTACTAGAATTATAGGTTTTACCAGGTCTCATGTCTTTGGAATTTTAAAAAAAATAGCTAAATGCATGTGTATACATATTTTATATGTGTATATACAATTTATATAACTATATACTGTAATAGTTATATAATTAGTCATTAAATTTCTTTAAAATGTATTGGTCCAGCCAAATCTCTTAGACTGGCACTTCTAGTCATCGTCAGCCTTCTAGGCCTCTGCTTCTCATATTGTCTTCAGTTGGCTGACCTTCAGAGCCTTTGACTGAGGGCATATTATTCACTTAGGATCTCTCAAAGATGCCAGCATGCATCTTCCATCAAAGTCGGCGATAAGGACACATAGCTTTGTCTGTCCAGAGCAGTCACCTTCACTTCTGGGAATGTCATTCCCAGCTCCAGTTTGGAGAATGGTGACTGTCAGTCGTGGACTCCGCGCCCCCCCCCCTTACCCATAGCTATAGTGACTGGTCTCTGAAACATCAGAGCAAACAGAACCATTTCTAAAGTGGAGCATGAAGAAGAAAGAAGCCCTTTTCTGGTAAGGGAGTCATGCAGATGCAAACATGCAGCTGCGTTAGGGATGGCACAGAAGGTTAAGTCTGGCAGTCAGGAAAAAGACATACTCAGACAGAGCCGGCCAGCCTTGGCGGCACTAAGTTCCCTAAATCTAGTTCAAACCACCCATCCCATTCTCCCCGGATACGGAGCAATGCTTTTGCTTTTCTGTAACCCCAGAACTGAGGCTGAAGAATGAGGATCGTGAGTTCAAGTTTAGCTTGGGATGTAAAGGTGATCTATACCTACTTAAAAAATAATAATAATTTAGTGCTGGAGAATTAGCTCAGTGGTTAAGAGCACTGTTGCTTTTGCAAAGGACTCAGGTTCAATTCCCAGCACCCACATGGTGACTCACAACCATTCATAAAGCCAGTTCCAGGGGATGTGACACCTGTCCTGATCTCCACCAGTACCAGGCATATAGGCAAAACACGATATAAAATAAATATTTTAAAATTTTTAAATAACTTTAAATTTTTCTTATGCATCAGCTACTTCAAGTTGGACTTCAGCTATTTAAACCTTAACAATGTCAAATGTTTGGTGCTTTTAACACAAGGGAAATTTTTGTGTTTGTGCACGTGTGTGTGTGTGTGTGTGTGTGTGTGTGTGTGTAAAACAGAATCCAGAACCTTTGGGCCAGTGTGAGCTGTGTCAGCTTCTTGATATTTGTAGTGGCTATTCCTGGTTGTCAACTTGACTATATCTGGAATGAATTACAATCTAGAATTGGAAGGCTCACCAATGATCCTAATCTGGAGGCTCAGAGATATAAGTTTTTGACTTGGACTTAGCATGGAGATCTTGAAGCATGGTGGCTATGGATTCCAGTTCAAGATCATCTGGGATTAAAGGCATGGAGACATACACCTTTAATCCCAGATTATGGCTATGGATTCTAGTTCAAGATCATCTGGGATTAAAGGCATGGATACACACACCTTTAATCTGGGCTACACCTTCTACTGGAGACATATATAAGGACATTGAAAAAAGGAAGACTCATTCTTCCTTGCCGGCTTGCTTCGCAGGACTGAGCAACTGCAAGATCCTTGGACTTCCATCCACAGCTGCTGCTGACTACTGTTGGGGAGTTGGACTACAGACTGTAAGTCATCGACAAATTCCCTAACTACCTAGAGACTGCCCATATGTTCTGTGACTCTAGAGAACCCAGACTAATACAATATTTTTATTTTATTTTAACCTCTCCTCTGTGAAAGTCAAGCACACATTAATTTTAAAATGTTCATGGTAATTATAACAGTTTTCTAATTGGAAAAGTTAAGGAGGTGAATATTTTAGACATCTGTACACATAGAAATGCATATCGTGGCCTTTTTTTTTTTTCAAAAGAATAGATCTGAAAATGTTTATATTCCTATATGGATCCCACTTGTAAACATAGTTTTGGATGCCACGATATATCAGTTCATACAGATTAGCCTAGTGCTTTTCTTGGTGGTATCTGAGAAATTCATCTCTGTTCAAAGTACATTTTCTTTACTGCCACTGGTAATCTGATCACTGGTGTGTTTTTAGTCTCACCAATAGAACCATCTTTTCTGGGACTTGAACGTGCATGACAATTACTCCACCACTGAGCTACAACCACTGTCCCAGGACATTTTTGTTCTTATTTTGAGGCAGACTCAGAGTCCAGGCTGGTGCAAAACTCCTGATCTCTCCCCTCGCTGGGACTCTAGACATTCCCTACCACGCCCCTACTACGTGCCCCTAGAATTCTTATTTAAGAGTCCGTAGGACTTTGCTATTGACTTTTTGTGTTGAGATGGGTTTTTGAAAGAAGCTGAATATTCTCTTTTTCAATTTCATGATGAAAATTGTATCAAACTATTGGCAGAATTCCACTCAAAGTGAACCACAAAAGAGACCAATCAGTCATGTGCTTGACAGACTGTGAGGAAAACTTAACATTCTATTCTGTGGTCAGTGCTGAAAAAATAGGAACTCTGATTGCTTCATCATCAAGAGTTACAGAAATAAGAAACAACAGCAGTACTTAGGTAGCATGGAATTAGACTAGGAATGTTAGCTAGGTATTTAACACTGATTGTGTACCTATAGTTGGGACCTAGGTTAGGTGTTTCATATTCTTTACCTCTTATCCAAAAACTGAAAATAATGGCTCATACATACATATTATAAAAATTTTCAAGATAATTTTATTGGAAACAAAGTGCTAGCACAGTTCAGAGAGGAATACACTATCACAGCTCACAGCAGGCCACAAAAATGAGAGTGCTCGAGGGCTTCAGGCTACAGCCTGGGGTATCACTTTTGTTGTTTCTGTTTTTTCAGGATAGGGCTTTACTGTGTAGCCCTGGCTGTCCTGAAACTCACTCTGTAGACCAGGCTGGCCTTGAACTCAGAGAGATCTGCCTGCCTCTGCCTCCCAAGTGCTCCGATTAGAGACAAGTGCATGCCTCCACTACCTGGCTCTGGAGTGTCTTTTCATGGGGTCTAAAGGAAGGAGAAGTTGGCTACAAAGGAACATTGTTTGGCTGTTTTTTTTATTTTGATTGGTAGATTAAATTACACATTTACTTTCTTATTATTTTAATCATATGTATACCCAATTATGCATATTCATAGATGCTAAATAGAAAGAACACAGTTTGCAACAAGTATAAAAGTTAAATAATAAAAGGTCCATGACTTTGAGTACTTCATAGATCTGTGCAGTCTAAAGATGTGGTTGAATTTTATGTCACCTTTGTGACAGCTTTTATTAAAGTGGCAGATCTACAACTGAAAATAATATTTTTATTCACTATTAACTTGTGATTATTAAATGTTTACCTGTGCTACAGACTGAATGTTCTTGTCTCCCCAATTTGACAGTATTGGGAGGTGGGGCCTTTTGTAATTGAGAGCCCTCACGGGTGGAATAGTAACCTGAGATATCTAGACCTTATGGAGATAAGGCTAACTGACTGCCTGTAAGTCAAGGCACAGGCCCTCACCCGACAAAAGATCTACCAGTACCTTGACTTGGCCTTTCCCACCTATAGAATTGTGTGAAATAAATATTTGCTGTTTAAGTTACCAGTATGTGGGTCCACCACCCCACTTTTGTCTGCATATGTGCTAGACAAATGCCAAACCTCTGATCTGTATCTGCAGCAAAATATTTTTGTTATGGCTATGTGAACTGACAGTCACCCCTAAAAGAGCTTGTCTAGTCTCGTTAGCTTAAGTCAAAACAAACCGATAACAGTAACAAAGCAAAGAAGCAGTCCAGGCTGTTCTGCACACAGCTCCCAGGATCAATACTCTTCTCGGCCCTTAGCCCGAATGCCTGCTCCATTCATGCTTAAGGCAGCAAGATGGAGGGGGCAGGGGGGGGGGAGGATGTGATATTGACACAAACCAAGGGGAAAGACACATGGGATTACACACAGTTACTGGGCTAGACCCACTGTTTGCTGGGGTATAAGCTGGGGTACTGAATGTGAGACTACAATCATTTGCAAAGATCAATCTGACAGAAGACAAATGTACGAGAATTCATCCTGAAGAGCTTAAATGGCTTTTATTTTTAGGTCAGGAAACACCTCATTCCATAAAATAGAATGAGTGCTCTGATGAACCAAACAGAAAAGTGGCTCAGTTTTAAAACAAACAAACAACAACAACAACAACAACAACAACAACAACAAAACCCTGAAGGGATTGCAAAAAGCAGAAATAAAAAATGAGTTACTTTCTTTCTAGGGTGTGGGCAGGAGCCAGAACAAACAGATAACTTAGAAACTCACTTGCCCAGCATCCAGAGGCCCTGGATTTGATCCTCAGGGTTACAAAATAAAACATTAAACAACAACAACAACCGCAGGTCAGTGGTGGTGCACGCCTTTAGTCCCAGCACTTGGGAGGCAGAGGCATGCGGGTTTCTGAGTTCAAGGCCAGCCTGGCCTACAGAATGCGTGACAGCCAGGGCTATACGGAGAAACCCTGTCTCAAAAAACAAAACAAAACAAAAAAGCCCAACCCTAATACCAAGTCACTACCTAATATCAGGTTACCTTTGTTCATGTTTTGATTAAGATAAAAGGAACTTCATCATTATTTCAGAAATTAGCCTCTCTGACTCAGGTTTATTTGCTTGGAGACTGGGTCTCAGACTAGCCCAGAACTCACTCAGCTTCAACCTTAGGTGCACAGGGCTACAACATCTGGCAGCAATTCTTTATTTTTTTGGGGGGTGGGGGACAAGCAGGAGGCAAGAGCGGGACAGGGGTTGGATTGCAGTCCACTAGACACGAGAGGGTAGTTACAGCCAAGGCCTAAGGAAAAGTCTCTGCTGTGGAAAGGAGATACAGGCTCCATTTAGGACAGGGTGGGTTTCAAGATCTAGAGAGTTCTCTATATGCATCCAATGTCTCTCTGGCATTGGAAAAGAATAGAGATGACCATCTGTGACTGATTGAAGTGCCTGGGCCTATAATTTGTGGATAAAAGTACATTTGACATTAAAGAATGATCAGGGATGGAGAGATGGCTCACTGGTTAAGAATACTTGATGCTCTCACAGAGGACAGGAGTTCTAAGATTACTGTAGTGGCTATTCCTGGTTGTCAGTTTGACTCTATCTGGAATGAACTACCAAGAATTGGAAGGTTCAGCCGGGCAGTGGTGGCGCACGCCTTTAATCCCAGCACTTGGGAGGCAGAGGCAGGCAGATTTCTGAGTTCAAGGCCAGCCTGGTCTACAGAGTGAGTTCCAGGACAGCCAGGGCTACACAGAGAAACCCTGTCTACAAAAACAAAAACAAAAACAAAAACAAAAGCAAACAAACAAACAAAAGAATTGGAAGGCTCACCTAGGATCCTAATCTGGAGGCTCAGAGATACAAGTTTCTGACCTGGATCTTGGAATGGAGATCTTGAAGCACTCACTCTTCCTTGCCTGCTTGCCTCGTGGGGCTGAGCAACTGCTAGATCCTTGAACTTCCATCCACAGCTGCTGCTGACCATTGGTGGGGAGTTGAACTATAGACTGTAAGTCATCAACAAATTCCCTTACTATGCCGGGCAGTGGTGGTGCACGCCTTTAATCCCAGCACTTGGGAGGCAGAAGCAGGGGGATTTCTAAGTTTGAGGCCAGCATGGTCTACAGAGTGAGTTCCAGGACAGCCAGGACTACACAGAGAAACCCTGTCTCGAAAAACAAAAAAAAAACAAACAAAAAAATTCCCTTACTATATAGAGACTACCCATACATTCTGTGACTCTAGAGACCTCTAACACTATTACTAACACCAATGTTGAATGGCTTAAAACTGCCTATATCTCCAGATCCAGAAGATCCTTCCTGGACTCCTCCAGGACTCAGAGCAACATGTATATATGGAGACAGATATATATATTAAAAATGACCAATCATGGCTGCTAAATTAAAAAAAAAAGGAAGCAAGTTGAAGAAGTACACTGTGTCCCCACCCATCTCCATTTTGAAACTGTCAGCAGAAAACATAAGTCTTAGGAAATGAGGCAGCATGCTAGGGTTGGTGGCACAAATCTGTGACCCAGCTATTCGGGAGCAGCGGCAGTATTGGAGGCCAACATGGGCGTTGTAGGTGGAATGTGTCTTTACCTAGTAGTTCCAGAAAAGGGGGGGAGGTGATGACCGAGTGGCAGAGTATCTGCCTGAAATGAGGCAAATGTACCTTGATTTAAGACACTTGCCTTGGCTTTCCAGAGTGCTGTGGCAATAGTCATATACTGTGTTCTCAGCTCTAAATGTAATAATAGTCTTGCATGAAAGATAAAAATAAAGGTATTATGAGAATCCCCCAAATACACCTAAAAGTGCTATTTTTCTCTTGCAAAATTCTCTTTTATCTAAAAAGTCTCTTATCTTTGATGGTCAGAGTAGCTTTTTCTTTTGTTTTGTGTCCTCCCCCCCCCCAAGTACTTTGTAGCTTTGGTGGTCCTGAAACTCACTCTAGACCAGGCTAGCTTGGAATTCAGAGGTCCCCTGGCCTTTGCCACAAACCAGGACAGAGTAACCTTTTTTTAAAAAAAAAAAGAAATAAGTGAATGAAAAATACTGAAGGATTTAAGGTTAAGTACCAGGGTTTTTCTCTGAACACATATTCCATGTTACAAACAAATTTTAAGTGCTAGTATATGTGTGTATACATGTTTATAATATGTAATATTTTTGAGGTATTTCTGTTATCTTTATGGACAGCAGACAGAGATTTAATTACCTGGAAAAGCTAATGGAATGGCAAAAATCTTCCAACTTATCTTAAACATAGGGAGGGCTAAGGGAACAGCTGTCTGTTACAACAAGACAGGTTAGCTCCACATACAAGACCTATGTTTTTGAGAATTACTTCCACAGTCAAGAGAAAACTTGGAAAGCTGTGAACGGAATCAAGCACGCTGAACAAACCCCTTGTTTTCCACGAATTCCTATATCCCGAGTTCGGGACTTGCTAAAGGCAATTCAGTGTAAGAAAAGAGAAAGTAGCCTGGGGGAGTAAGACGGGCAATTCATCCTAGGGCGAACTCTAACCTAAGTACCTAGAAAACAACCTGTTGTTGTCGCGTCTTCTAGGCTTCCTTGGATTTCAGGAAGCTAAGGCCTCAGCCGCCACCTGGCGACGCTGATGACGGGCAAGGCGTCCCCGCGGCCGCCCTGACCAAGGCTGAGGTGTCTCCTTTAAGAAGCTGACTCACGTGGATGCTGTGTTGTGTGCGCTCAGCTGGGAGTGGGGGGGTGGGTCCTCATCTCATTACATTGGCCGCCTTGGCCGAGGAGGCCGAGTTAGCCTCCCGTGATTGGCTGTAAGGATGCAAGGTGTCGAGTTAGGGGCGGGGCGAGCAGCAATGAGTCCGCCCAACCTCTGCGGCTTCGGGGCGGGGTGGGCGTCGGAGTGTAAGCGGGCAGAAAGTGGGGGGGAGGGTGAGCCAGCGGAGGGGCGGGGCCCGGCGGAAGGGGCAGAGTGCCAGGGAGAGGGGCGGAGCCTAGAAATGAAGGGTGCTGCTGGCCAACCGGGAGAGCCGCCTGAAGGGAGGGCGGGGCCACGCTGGGTGATTGACGCCGAGGCCTGACCGAGGAGAGGCGGGGCCAAGGCCTGACTAAACCTGAAGACTAGGAGGCCGAGGGGGCTTCGACCCAGCTGAGGAGCGAAGAGCTGCTGGCAGCGCCGACTCCCAGCGCGCAGGTGAGTACGGCGGCGGGCGCTGGGATCGGAGTCGGCTGGGGCTCGAAGCCCTAGGGCCGGCGGCTTCGAAGCCCTCGGGGAGCGGCCCGGGGCGGGGGCCCAGGCAGGAAGTGCCTCTTCCCCTTCTCCACTCGTCCAGGGTCCCGAGCCCGCAACCAGGGCCCCTTAGGACCGTAGGGCCGCGGGCCGGGCGGTCCCTCTTTGTGAGGCTGTGGCGCGGCGCCGCCGTCGGCCCGCCCCCGCCGCGCAGCCGAGCGCTCCGCGAGCCCGCAACAGCCGCGACCCCTTGGCGACCCGCGGCCCCCGCCCGCCTCCCCGCCTCCCTCGGTGGCTGTCGCCTCGGCCGCCGATCCGCAGACAGCTCTCCCAGTGACACCCCCACTTCCTAGGCCGCCCCGCCCCCACGGCAGCCGTCCCCACCGCAGCGTCGGGGGCGCGCCCGGGCTCCGATCCCGGTCGGCCCGCGGGCCCGCGCTCCAGGGCCGCGCTTGCACCCCGCCTGCTGCGGGGGCCCGACTCGTGCCCAGGTGTCTGGGCTGTGGGCCGAGCCTGCCTCGGTGCCAGCCCCTACCACGCTGCCCTTCAGACCCTGGGCGTGGGGGGGACCCCGCTCAGCAGCCCGCGGGTGCTGAACGCCCAGTAGCCGGCGCCTGCCCAGCTGTTCCGCCTGTGTTTGTTGTGCCGAGGAGGCCCCGCCGCAGCCGCGCGCTCCGCCTTGCGCCGGGCGATTGGCTGGCGGGCGTCACGTGGGCGCGATCAGCTGGGCCGGCTGCGGGCGGTCGGACTGGCGCAGACCCCCGCCGCTGGCTGCTCGGGGAGCAGACCCGGAGGCTCTTCCCTGCTGGCGGGGATAGGCGCACTCCTGCACACCCCTTTATTCCACGCTGCTGGATAGGCAGGTAGGAAGTCCGGGTATCGCCAGCAGGAGTGGGAAGCCGCAGTGGTACAAAGGTCTGTTTAATCCGGACACCGACCGGTCTCCCTTTGGAGTGACAGTAAGGGAAGGTGCACAGCTCATTTATTTTTTTAAACTTTTTTTTCTGTTTGCAGAGCCCTGTTGGAAATCTGAGGATTTTTATTTCAGGTGGAAAACCTGAAACAGTGGACAGCTGGAAAACCTGAAAGTAACTTCAGGCTTACCTTGCTTTTGGAAAATAAGTGAGCTTGGCTAGTTCAGGTTAACAGGCATGATAGGAAACTTATCAGATCGTTTTGCAGAGCCACGTAGGCGGGATTGCAACTGCATTGCAGTATAGAAAAAAGTCGAAATTGGTGTTTCTTGGGTGCATATTTGTGCCAGATGTGAAGTGCCTTGATGGGTTCTTTTTACTAAGAATTAATCGCATATTTACTTAGAGTTTATTAGGTTAGAAGGAGATTCCAGAAAAGGTGAATTCTCTCTAGACTCCCAATTTAGTGATAGGTTACAGACCACTGAAATCGAAAAACAGTGCAGCGCTAAATATTGGTAAGTTATGAAATGAGTGTTTCAGAGATGGGGCAGGGAGACACCAGGAGGAGGAAGGAGGAAGTATTCTGAAGAGAACAGAAGTTGGGCCTAGAAAATGAAAAGCCTGTGGGTTGCTGTTGGCCAGAAGGGCTTAGGAAAAACATCCCTGGAGCATTTACTGTAGCAAGAAGATGGCCCATGTACAATTTGGGGTGTGTGTGTATGTGTTTGTGTGTGTTTCTCAAGAGCACGCTAAAGCACAAGGTGGTATTTTGTACTATTTGGAAAGAACTAATGCGGTTGTTTTTCAGTAGAGTCTTACACACCCAGCCAGGCTGCCCTTGAACTCTTGGCAGCCCTGTCTTGTTATCTTTGGTGCCGGAATTACAAGTGTGCTAAATAATGCCTGTGTTCTCCCCTCATCTGGCCCAGTGTTCAGTACAGATTTTTCCCTTACTCTATGTGTGGCAATCATCTTATCTCGAGGAAAGTTACACAATGAAATATGTCCAATTTATACAGGGGAAACCAACTTGAATTTAAAAGTAACTTTTCAAAGCATACTTGGCAATATGTTTGACTTCTTCTACAAGAGAATCTAGTTGGAATATTGAAACTCTCTTTCCTGGACTAGTTTGCCTTCTTTGCCCACTAAAGAGATCTAGAAGGAATAAAAAGTAAAAGGATGGCAAGAATGCCCTGCAGGTGAAAATGCTTGATAGAAGTACAACCTTAGCTGTAACCCAGGGACTCACATGATCATAAGAGAACTTATTTCACAAAGCTGTCCTGACTTCCATGTGGTCCACATAATTAAATAGGTCTAATAAAAATGTTTTGGAAATAAGGAACTAATCACTATGAAAAATTAAACTTGATACTTCAAAATGTCCAAGACATGAAATGAACCTAAATATATATTCATGAGATGAGAAGATAGGCCTGACTATATTTGATTCTAGACTATCTTTTGTTTTATAGTACCTTGACAGTTATGTAAGTTAAAACTATTTTCCTGGTACTACTGAATGGTAACAAGTTCATAATTTTGGAACTAGATATGAATTTGCTATTTAGTACTTCAGTCTGGAAGAAGCTTTTGGTGGTGTATCACAAACAAAGGGATCATGTTTGTCTTGCCAAAAAGTTTTTGGTTAGATGACCAACTCATTATTTGCTGACTCAGCGACTAACTGCTGAGTTATGTGACTAGTCTTATTTTCTAATGATGACTAAACAGCATTCTAGAAATCCAGTCAGCATGGAAGTTGTTTAACAAAACATAAAATAAGGAATTATCGTAGAAGACGAGGCACACAACTTAAATTACTGTCAAGTGAAGTAATTCAGCCCCCAAGCAGGACATCATTTGACCCAGCAGAGTGAACTGATACTGTAAGAGGATAGATAACATGGCTTTCTTGTGTCATTGAAACTTGCCTTTGCTAACATTTTGTACAAAACTAAGAAAAATGGGCTGGGCACATAGCATAGTAGTATGTGTTTAACTGGCATGCACAAGGTACTTGGTTTGATTTCCAGTATCACAGAAAGGGAAAAAAAGATTTTATAGAAGGAACTATTGTTTCCCCATGTAACTTTTAGAATTTTGCTACAAATTGCTGTGAAACTGCAATAGCATCAAATGTTTATTGCTATGATAATTATCCTAGCTATTCAAAGTTTTATGGTTTTTGTTCTTTCCTTTGTTCTAGAGAGAAGATACTGAAAACCAAATATACAGCCATGTTTCCACGTGAATCCATTATAGCAGAATCAAAACATACTACTGCTGGGAGGGGCAGATTTTTGTAACCCTTCCCATGCTAGAGCCTTGTGTATCGTGCTCTTTATACAGTTTTTGTCTCCCCACCCCACCCACCCCCCCTCCCAGGTCTGGTATAATGAAAAACCCCTCTGCTCGCTCTGTCCAGTGTCTGAGGGAACTCTGTGATGGGTGTTTGTGGAAATGCCCTAAAGGTATAATTCCTTACTTAGGGATTCGTCTTTCTAAGGTGGATATTTTCCACCAGGAGATCCTATCCAAATGCAAATAGATGCCTATTGTTCTCCATAGTATTTTTAGACATGGGAAGTGGTGCCTCCTTAGGCTAAAGCCATTTGCCAGGATTGAGACCAAACTGGATTATTAATTATAGGGAGGGCAGATACCTATTTTAAGACCTAGGATTGAGACACCAAGAATTTGAAATCTTAGGCTTCTAGCTTTTGTCCTGTTTATAATTTCTATTACCTGGGTACTTAACATGGCTGTAATTAACAGGAAGTGAAGCTGGTTGTTTGCTACTGTTTTCCTATCTGGAACCCTGCTTCCTCATTCGTAGTGGGACAGGAATGAAATGGGATGTAGAGTCTACTTTTATGACCTTTATTTAGCATTCATTATATACATGGCAATGTTCTCAGGACAGAGACTCTTCATTTAATTCTCTTCCAGAGATAGTGCTGTTGCCATTTTACATAGGAAACAGAGTAATCTGTCCAAGGTTACAAAGGTATTGAGGGAGCGAGGGAGAACTGAAATGTATGACCAGCGCCTGGCTTTAGATCTAGGCCATACTGTCTGAGTCCCTAGGGATGAGGAACAGAGTCACAGCTGGGGATAATTGATTTGAGTGATCTTCATATAGCTGCTCGAAAGTGTACTCTGCTGGCTACAGAAAGCTAAGGGTCTTTTCTTGACTGGGATACTCACCAGCTGCTCTTAGCTTTTCAGCACTCTGCTCAGTCCTCTGGATGCTGGGATCACAAGCCTAAGCCACTGCCCAACTTAGAAAACCCTTGAATTTAGCCAGAGAATCCATGAAGAAAATGGGAATGGCATTCCAGTAATTGTTCAGTCATTCCTGTTGAACTTTACACCTGATTATAAGCCAGGTTTCTGTTTTTCTGAGAAAGACTTGTAAGTGAAGAGCTTTTCCCTACCTAGCTCAGTGTCTTGTAAGCAGGCTGAAATTCCTGGTAAGAACAAATGTGACCAAACTACTTTAATAGTCCAAACTAACAACTAAAATAGGATGCTTTCCTTTTAACCTTTTCAAAGAGTTTTATTTTTAACATGTGGGCAGTTAAATCAGGTGAGCTAGATTTCGGCTGCTGGCCTTGGTTTGCCAACCCCTGTTCTTTTGGTTTGGGTTTTACTCTATGTGTACGGATGTTTTGCCTGCATGTAGTTTTCACCACTGTGTGTCTGGTACCGATGGAGGCCAGAGGACAGCATTAGACTCCTGGAACTGGAGTGACAGTTGTGTGTGAGCCCATTTGTGGGTGTTGGGGATCAAACCCAGGTCCCCAGGAACAGTGGCTAATGCTCTTAAATGCTGAGTTAGACCAGACCAACTATGAAATATCATATTTCATTTGTTATTGTATATATAAAAGAGCCAAACAGGCTTTTTAGATAATTGTTCTATGGCCTGGAAACTAGGGATTTATACAAAATCATCATGTCCAGTTTTTAAAATCATTCATCCCTAGGAACATTGTCTCATTGGTTTCTAAAAGAAAAGCAGTTTTTTTTAATTAACTTACAAATTGTGTAGTTAAAAAAAAACTTAAAAGGTGGAGATCCTAAGATATAATTCATTAGAATATTATGATGCAGATAGCAGTTAGAAATTCTAGGTGGCTAAGGATGTTCTTTGGTGGGAGAAATTGAAGACAGTCAGTAAAATGCCTGAGTTACCTATGAACTTCCCTGTCCCTCTCATCCTGGTCCCCCATGTAGCAGGTAAACTGTTAACCCATAATTCAGCCTTAGAATTTTATAGCTTGGAACTATGCAGACTACTGCCAGAAGAGCTTTGTTTATATGTCACTTACAAAATAATATGGTAATGGTTTTTGCTCTGAATGTTGAAGTAGAGGAGCATCATAAATACAACATACGTTATACTATGAGCTTGGCCTTAATCTCAGCCATAATGGAATTTAGCATGGCAGAGTGCAGTAGGACACAGTGAAGTGCTTCAGCGTTGACAGAGGATGTTGACCAACTGACAGATGAAGAGGTTGGAGAGTCTACTAAATGAACTAAAATGATTAGTGTGTGTGGAAAATGCTTTAGGTGTAGAAAATAATTCCAGAAAGCTAGGTAGTGGTGCTAGAGGCCAGGAGAAGGACTAGCTGCAGAGTAATTTGTGAGAATTTAGTGGGGCAAGGCCAGTTTGTAATGATGGTTCAACTTGATAGATTTGTAAGGAAATCATAGGGGTACTTAACATACATGTGAAGTATTTCTCAATATGCTGTTACGGATTTTGTTTTGATACTCTGGAGATGCGCGCTAAAGCTGGAAGACAGGCCTCTCATATGATAGCAAATAATATACAGAGCCACACAATTAGCTCAATTAAAATTTTAGTGTCAACCCCCACTACCATTATTGGGAATCAAATTTGGACCTCATAATGCACAGTGTTCTTTCACTGAGCCACACACATCCTTAGCCATTTTTCCAGATTCTGACCCTTTGCTTTTAATTTTTAAATTTTAAGACATAATTTTACTTGGTTTCTCAGGTTGATTCTAAATTTCAAATACTTGTGCCTCAACCCCTAGGGTGTTTGGGTTTTTGTAAGAATCATCCCTAGGTAGGTATGATCACATAGGCCTATATATTCCCATCACTTGGGAGGCTGAAGCTGGAGGAATTTTGTAAGTTAAAATCAGGCTGAATTACATAGCATTTGAAGCAGTCTCATAGAGTTTTTGGAAGGTGTTGGCTGAGTTGTATTTCATTGTCTGTATTTTGTAGCACAAGTGCAAGTGTAGCATTAGCTGAGAATGTCTGCTAGATTTATTAAAACACCGTGACTTGACAGTCTTAGGCGGAATTAGTGTTTGAATATAGTTTTAAAGGGGAAAGGTTCCCTAAACTGACTTAAGTGGTGTCGTTCCATTTGCAGTTTTCTAATTTTATGGAACGTATGATTAGATTGCCACTGAACTAGGGAATATAAGAGGAGGACAATTTGGTCAACCTGAGAGACACGACTCCAGCAGCTATTTGATCCCTATGTATGAGGGAAGTGAGATCTGGAATAAGACTTAGAGACTACCCTGGCTACTTGTGGAATGCTATGTGATCAGTATTTTTGAACATATAAAGGTAGGGTTTATATACACACACATTCATATTTCTCTTTCTCTCTCTCTCTCTCTCTCTCTCTCTCTCTCTCTCTCTCTCTCTCTCTCTCTAACTCTCTAAGAATTACCACAGTTAAATGATATGTATCAAATGTAGTGACCCATACATACTTAAGTCTAAGGAGGAGTTCACACTGTTAATGCTGCCTCAGGACTTTCTTCAAGCTGCTGTAACTGAACAGGGTAGCATGGGTGGTTTATAATCACAGGAATTTATCTAGTGCTTTAGAGAAAAAAGCATCAGCAGAAATGGTGTTAGTAAAAGCCAGTTTCTGGTTGATTGATATCCCCCTTTACATGTGTCTTCATGGTAGAGAGGCTAAGGTAGTTAGCATCCTCTACTGACCATCTGTCTTCATGACCCAGTTACTCCCAGATTCCATCACCTTGGTGACGAGATTTCAATGTACAAGATAATGGGGACACAGATTTTCAGGTGAAGCAGTGGGATTGTAACTCCAGTACTTAAGTACTGTTTTAAATTTTTTAAACTTGTAAAGCTAAGGCTTATTGGGATCTAATGACCATGTAGAGTTGATGGCAAATAATATTTGGCTTACTTCTGTTGACAATATAACTTTTTTTGGCAAAGAAAACTATTTTATAGTTACAGATGATGTGTTTATATGTAAATAGAAATCACAATCAGGAATCAAATAAAATATAGGTCATCTTAGATATTTTTAGTCTTGATAATGAATCATATAATTGAAGCCAGTAGAAATACTTGGATAGAGTAAAAAATAGAAGTGAATTTCAAGCAGGAAAGAAGGCGTATTAAATCTATTTACCCTCAGTACCAAATGGTTGGTCGCAGCTATTTCTGTAATGCTCAACCAAGGACAGAGTGATGTAGGCAGAGTGCATAACATCCACTTCGAGCCGCAGCATTTTCCACAGCAGCATCGAAGGTCGATCTAGAAATAGAGTATTTCATTGGAGTTAAATATGCCTAAGTTTGAAAGAGCGAAAATTACCTATAAAACAAATCCCAGAAACTACTTGAAGCTAAATGACTGATCTGTAAAGTCTTGCCTGCTGATCCTTTTGTTAAACAATTAATATATATACCTATATACATACTACATTATAAACATAAGAATCAATTGCTCACACGTTTGTGTTGAATGCTTTATTTAGTTGAGAGTCATAAGTTGAAATAGTGGTACAAGATCTAAACAGGACCAGTGTAGAATGAAAAAATAAATTGGGATAGAGAACAATAAACTGCTTAACAGTAGTTAGTTGCCATGGGAGAATATGTTGTGCATTCCCTGTTACCTGATTCACACACGTACACACAGTACACGTTTTGCACATGCACACGTTCATAACTGATGTGTGCAGGTACTCTTGCAGGCTATAAGATATTGATATCAGATCTGGAGCTAGTGTCCTAGGCACTAAGAACTAAACTTGAGTGTTCTGCAAGATCAATAAGTACTTTTAACCACTGACTTAACTCTTCTGCTCCAAATTTTTGTTTTTGTAAAATGTATGTGTGTGTTGGTCAGTCATATGTATGAGTGACCATGGAGGCCAGAAAAGAGTATCAGAACCCTTGGGAACTGGATCTACAGTAAGTTATGAGCTTCCTGCTGTAGGTACTGGGAGCTGAACATGGGTCCTCTGTCCAGCCACCTAGAATTTGTGATGCTAGGAAGTGACTCTAGGGCCTTAGGCACACTGTATGAGTTCTTATATTTCTGGGCTGATGGATTCAACTTAGTAGGCCCTAAATTAGCAGTTTCTGGGTATGTGTATGTAGGATCTTAAAGTAATGTGCTTAAGGACTAAAAGTAAGCAGCAAGCATTGCCCAAAAGTCAGTTTACCACAGCTTAAGTCTGGTGTTGAGTTTACATGTACATGTCATGGCTTTGCTCCTTTTTTTTAGACTTGATGTAGCCTTGGCTATACTGGAATTAAAGGCGTGCACCACCAAGCCTAGCCTTAGTTTCCCTTTTTTACTATTTTTGGTTATCATAGATGGATTTCACTGTGACATTTCAAATGTGTCATTTTTATACTTGGTTTCATCCACCTAATTTCCCTCCTGTGTTCCCCTCAGAATGACCCTTCGTATTGACAGGGCAATTGCCTAAACGCTGGAAAAGCTCAGAAATCTAAGAAGAAATAGTGTCCTTATTAATTGGTCATTAAAGTACTACAGATAACAGTCTGGATCCTCCTCCTTCAACTCCTCAAAAGGAGAGCTGTATTAGCTCTGTTCACCATTTTAACATGTTATTAAACACTTGAAACATAGGAACTGATAGTATACAGAAACACTTGAAAATGAAAGCTTTAGTATATTCTTTGAGTATATCTAGAGGTTTGAAAATACTTTGGTAGAAACAAGTTGCAGTAGATTTAGGGGTTGAATCTGTTGCCTCTTGTAACCCTTGAAATACTGAAGTGTGAGTTACCCTGGTTTCAGAAACCTGCTTCAACACTTTGTTAGGTGAGCATTTTAGTGCTTCTGTGATTTATCCAATCACTAATCAGTAAAATTTCTTCTTTTTCTGTCCTGGTTGCTCTAGCCTCTAAGATAGCTAGGTCTGTCTACACTGTGCCCCTTCCTGTGGGAGAAGCAGTGGAGTGTAATGGAAGAACTTTGTCTCTGAGTTTGTTGAACTGGATTCCAGCTATTATTCTGTAACAGCTGCAACCTTTGGCCTGTTAACTTGTTTGGGTAGAGAGTGGGGAAGGTGAAACCTCCCAGAATTGTGGATTTTAAGTGCGCCATAGATTTTAGACTCAGACTTACTGAGTGAAGTTAGTGCTGTTTACCTACACAGTAGTCAATAAATCCAGTGATCATGGGCCAATGTGCTCAGGTCCCCCTTGGTGTGGGGGTGTTTTTGGTTTTATGTTTTTGTTGTTCTGTTTTTGTTTGTTTATTTTGTGGTGCTGGCCTAGAACTCAGGGCTTCCAGGTAGTTAGGCAAGTGCTCCACCAATGAACTATATTCCCAGTCCTTTCTTGTTTTCAATTGCAAGTTCTGCTCTTATCTGTTCACCCCACCTGTGCCCCTTACCTCTGTGTATTTCCTCAATTTACATATCATCTACTCAGAATGTAGATTTAATAGTGGCACTATCCTAGCTTTTTTTCAAGCTTCCGTATGGGTATTTTATCTGAATGTAAGCCTGTGCCTTGGGAGGGCATAGGATCACCGGGAACTAGAGTTGTCTAGTAACAGTTGAGTCTTCATATGGATGCTGGGAATCAAACCCAGGTCCTATGCATGAGCAGTGAGTGCTCTGAGAGCACTGAGCCATCTCTCTATCCCCCATCTGTGCTAGTTTTTTATATATATATATATATATGTTATTTTCCTTATAAAGACGTTACTTTACTAACTAAAAGAGTAGTGATAACCATTCTTGGCATTGACTAAGCATGTTTATGACTCTTAACAACCTGAGGTGTCCTATTTATTTGTTCAGTGTGTGAACTGTGAATCCCTTCATTTCAAGTTGGATAGTTCACCCAGCAGGTACTAGGAGAAAACAGATTTCAGTATATAAGTAACCTGTAACACCTCTCCAAATAATTGCTACAAGTTTTTAAAATAATCTGTGTCACTTTTCTACTTGTTCTAGGTTTTTAGAACTTCAGCTATCAAAATGGGCAGAATCTTTCTTGATCATATTGGTGGTACCCGTCTGTTTTCTTGTGCAAACTGTGATACAATCCTGACCAATCGCTCAGAACTCATCTCGACTCGGTTCACAGGCGCCACTGGTAGAGCATTTCTTTTTAACAAGGTTGGTGGAAAAAACTTGATTCCTGCATGTCCTCAGTGACTATATTCCCTGAGTCTGTTCCCTGAGAATTTACAGATAGCAGAAAATATCAGAGTGGTGGGTGAAACCTACAGATGATCGCTCATTACCTTGTCTCTGATTGGGGTTTTAGGGATATGTTATATAGAACATGATTTTATTTTATTTTCATAAAGCCTAAAATGTATTTTTATTAAGCCTTTTTATAAGCTGGACTTGGTGGCGCATGCCTTTAATCCCAGCACTTGGGAGGCAGAAGCAGGCAGATTTCTGCATTCAAGGCCAGCCTGGTCTACAGAGTGAGTTCCAGGACAACCAAAACTATACAGAGAAACCCTGTCTCAAAAAGCCAAAAAAAAAAAAAAAAAAGCCTTTTTATAATGTATTAGAAGAAGAGAGGCAGGGTGTAGCAGCTTCTGTCTAATCCCAGTGCTTGGAAACACTGAGGCAAGAAGATGGCCACAAACTGGAGACCAGGAGACCAGCCTGGGAGACGCAGTGGGTTGTAGGCCAGTTGGGCAAGCTTCAGCTACACAGTGAGACTGTCTCAAAATAGCAATTAAAAAGGATAGGTCTCTGTTTCTTTGGGAACTGTTCAATTTAAAAACTTTAGTCACTTCACTGAATTTGGAAACAGGCTAAGACAGCCATTTTCTCTCCCTTGTATGTTACTGATTTATTCACAGAGAAAGCTATTGTACTTATTTGTTGAACATGAATCTAACTAGCTTCTCTTGCTATAATCCGTACTTCCAGTAAGCTTTCTGGCTATCATTTGGCTTCTTTGGTCTACCAAAAGGAAACTATTTACAGATTTGCAGATGCACATCTATAATCTGCTTGGCCCTGAAATGAAAAAGTTTTGATATTGGTTGATATGATTGTGCACCCTGAACTTAGCACAGTTTAACTTCCAAATCTTCTAGGTTAAGACACAGATCTAGTCTTTTTCCCCCACCTTTAGACAGGTTTCTTTGTGTAGCCCTACCTGTCCTAGAACTCACTATGCAGACTAGGCTAGCTTCAAACTCACCAAGATTTGTTTGCCTCTGCCTCCCAAGTACTGGGATTAAAAGCATGGGCCAGCACCACCCAGCCAGATGTTGTTTTAAATGACTGTTTTTACAAGGTCAGATAAGCTTTTCCCTGGTAGACATTCCTCTGTTCTGAGTAAAGAAGCTTCAGAGAATCAGTACTGCATCCCCTTGACATTTTACAGACAGGAGTCACTGTTCTGGCAGACCAGCTGCCTGGTAATGTGATGTTTAGCCTTGCTCACTCACTAATAGTCTCTGACTTCATGTTACAATGTCAAAAGTTAAATAGTTGAATTAAGACCATATAACACAGACACATTTATTAACTACTGATCTTTTAGAAGGAAATAAAGCATAGAGGATTTCTTGAGAATTTAGAATGGTTGGAAATTCTCCACAGGTTATTTTAGTATTCAATTCCTGTTTTCATTATCTTTGAATTTACGTATTATATGATTTGCAGTAGCTTAGCCTGTCCCATCCTGTAATACATAATAAAGTTTTCATAAACACATAAGACAATATGGAACAGTGATGCTCCAACAAGTTCTTTGAATATCTTATTTATACTCACTACAGAGTTAAAAATTAGGCCCAAACTTAATATCTCATCTTATATCTTCAATTCAGACCTTTTTCTTTTATACAACCAGAAGTATACTATCCTATATACATGGGAAGACATGAGCTTGTCCAGTGCTACATAAAGATTGCATTAGATTGGGGGCTGGAAAGCTGGTTCAACAGTTAAGAGCACTGGTTCCTTTTGCAGTAGCTCAAGTTTGGTTTCCAGAATTCCCATGGTGGCTCACAACCATCTCTAACTCTAGATTCACAGGACCCAGTGCCTTTTGTCCTTCACAGCCATCAGATACACATGTATACCTGTAGGCAAAGCATTCATCCACATAGAATTAAATAAGGGTTAGGGTTAGGGTTTATATATAATTTGATATATTCATATTTGATGTGTGTATCTCACGGTAGGTTTTGAGACCAGAGTATCCTATAATTCAGGCTGTCTTGAAACTGACCTGTGGGTGAGGCTGGCCTTGAGCCTCTTTCTTCCTGTCTCTACCTCCCAAATACTAGGATTATAAGCTTACTGGTACAGTTCTAGTTATCCCATCCTCTCTTAAAACTAGCTCTGAGTAGCTATCATGAGTATAACTAAAGTAGCAATTTGGTCTGCTAAATTTGGTTGGTAATTTGTTGTTTTTGAGGCAGGGTCTCGGTGTGTAGTAAGGCGCTGCTCTCGCCTCAAATTCAGGAGGACCTGCCTTGGCCTTCCCACACTGGGGTCATGGGCATGCTGGGCTATGCAGTAGTTAATTGCTCATACATTTACTTATTGTCACAATTACCAGCTAACTTACATGACTTTACAAGTGATTGTTCTGTGTTATGTATGTGTGTTCTTTAGGTAGTTAACTTGCAGTACAGTGAAGTTCAAGATCGGGTCATGCTCACTGGCCGCCACATGGTTCGAGATGTGAGCTGCAAAAACTGCAATAGCAAGCTGGGGTGGATCTATGAGTTTGCTACTGAAGACAGCCAGCGCTATAAGGAAGGCCGTGTGATCCTGGAACGTGCACTAGTTCGAGAGAGTGAAGGCTTTGAAGAGCATGTACCATCTGATAACTCTTGAAGACAAAAGATAAATCCATCTTTTCCCAGGTCTCCTTCACTGAAAACAAAAATCTCCTTACATACACTGTCACCTTAGCATCAGAGTCGGATTCATGAACTGCGGAACAAGAGGTTGTGAGAATCTAAGATGGAACCTTTTTTTCTTTCTTTCTTTCTTTTTTTTTTTTTTTAATTTTGTATTTTCCATCCAAAAGCAGTTTGTAGACAGAATTTTATGCATATGCTGTTTATTTTTTCCCTGTGTTTACATCTTGAGGCAGAAGAGTTTGTACCTACATGGTGGGCTATGTGAGGGAAAAAATTGGGGTCCTTAGAGTGAAAAGGAGTGTTTTGTGTACATTTTGAGTGGAGAATATGTCAAGAGCATGGTTTTTAAATTTATTTGGGCTTCATTTAAAATTTTATTTTTAACCCAGTTATTTCACTTAATTTGCTAGCTTCAAGAAGAGATCCGAATCTGTGCCCAGCGCTGGAGGCTCAGTGTTAGCGTGGCTTGTGCTGGCCAGTGTGCCATATTCTTGTTGGAGAGGAACTGTAGCACCAGAACCCATTCTTCCTTGTCAGTCTTGACCCACAGATGTCACCATCCCTAGTTCCTTGTCACCATGGACTTTGGTGTTGATTGGAAACTTTCTGATATGGGGCAGAACTGCTTGGTTGTCTTTTCCCATGTAACTTAAGCATAGTAATATAAATAAAGTGGTAGTTGGATGCTTTGGTCCTGTGTTACTTTTAAAAATATCTAATAAGAGAGCAAAAGTTTGATAAGTGATTTTCTTAGTAGTTAAAGTGATTCTTCTCAGAATAAGCTATATTGACTATGTATAAGGTATTTGTGTAGGTGAAAGCATACTGTTTAAACAGTATTATGTTTAGAAAACAGTTGAGCAGAATATCAGTGTGCATTCTTACATACACCATTAGTCTGCATATGTTCTAAAAAATGGGGAAATGAAGCAACTTATCTAAAACTGCTGCTTCACAAAGTGTTTCAGCCTTCCCCCACATTTGTGAAATGATTTTGACAAGTCTGTGGCGCTTAACAGTTTCATCAAAGGACTGGGTCTCTGCTTGGGTCATTATTTCACATCTTTCCTTAGAAGTTCAGCTATTGCATTGGAGCTGGACATAACACACCCTTTTGGAAAGAGGCCGGATTTGACTCAACTTCCGCCATAAATTTATGACATTACAAAGTATTAGAATATGCTTCTTTATCCCACTATTTTTAGGCAAACTGAGAGTTTCTTTTGGTGAATTAGACAGAGCAGTGAAATCAGCTAGTTATACAAGTGAACAGGTGGATATTTGTATGTTCAGTTTCCAAGTCGTCTTTGAAGGAAATTTGCCTGAGTTGAACAAGTAAAACTTTCTGTCATTGACATTAAAAGTAATTTCTGATCACAGTGAAGCTTATTATACTTAGCTTTGCACTCTCAGTGAATGGCATGGTTGTCTTGAGCAGGGATAGTATAATGCTGCATTTCCAGTGAGTGAACACAACTCTGTCGTCAACTTGAATGAAACTTCAAGACTTCATATTTATTTCCACTGGCTTCTGCACTGGCCTGTGGTGTGGGTTTCTAGTTGCATGCCTTACCTACAGCACCATGTGCATTGCTGTCAAAATAAAGTATATTTTGTCTTGCATTGGTACAGAACTGCTACTTATTTATCACTGATCCTATTTAGTGATTATTTTTATTTTTAATGACTAAACACATAATTTTTATTTGTTTTGAGATGGGTGTCTCCCTGTGTAGTCTAGCTGACCTGAAACTTGCTTGCTCAAGATCTCTGCCTGTCTGTCTACTGAGATTGTAGGTTTGTACCACCACACCCAGCTAATGCTGTGCTTTTGAATAGCTATTGCTTGTTGTGCTTTACAGTGGGAAAGTGACAATTAACTCTTCTTTATGCCTGAAAACACTAAATTTGCCACAATTAATTTAGGTCATTTTGCCAGATACAACCATGGTTTAGGGTGATTGAAAATGTAATTTGGTTACATTACAAATAAATGTCACACTGTTAACTCAGGTTGCTGGCAGGTTAAACAAAAAACTACTAGATAAATACCTTCATTTTAAAAACCTGCATTTGCTGGGCTAAGGTGTGACTCAGTGACAGTGCTTATGTGCTAGAAGACCTGAGGGTGATCTCTAGCACTGCAAAAGCAAAAGTCCTATCTATAATATGTTTAAAAACTTGGGCGTAAGGTCTGGAGAGAGTGAATAGTCTTGAGAAGACTTGAGCTCACTTCCCTGCACCCAAATCAGGCTGCTCAAAACCACCTATGACTCCAGCCCCAGTCAAGATCCAGCACCTGTGGTCTCAGGGCCCCTGGGCTCAGGCTCCTGCCCTCACGCCCCCTGCCCACACACACATAATATTTTTAATCCAAAGGTCTAATTGGGTTGTATTATTTACCAAAAAATTCAGTCGGAATCATTAGTTACCAGGAATATCAGGTTATAATTATACCAGATATAATCAGTTACCAGGTGGTAGTGGTTCACACCTTAATACCTGCACACAGGAGGGTACGCTGCGGGTTTGAGGCCTTTCTGCGCTGCAGACAGCTCCAAGCCAGTATGCATAAGTTTTGGGGCAGGAAAGCTAACTCTTCAAATACATTTGGATATCAGTACATGGGTAACCTTTTTCTTTTTTAAAAAAGATTTATGTATGTAAACATCACTGTCTTCAGACACACCAGAAGAGGGCATCAGATCCCATTACAGATGGTTATGAGCCACCATGTGGTCGCTGGGAATTGAACTCAGGACCTCTAGAAGAGTAGTCAGTGGTTTTTTGTTTGTTTTTTGTTTTTGTTTTTGTTTTTGTTTTTTTCCGAGACAGGGTTTCTCTGTGTAGTTCCACCTGTCCTGGAACTCACTCTGTAGACCAGGCTGGCAGTAGTCAGTGTTCTTAATCGCTCAGTCATCTCTCCAGCCCTGGTAATCTTTTTCTTTTTGAAGGTTTTAGGACTCTTAGTTTTAGGTGACAGCCATTAAACATGTTTTTAACAATTATTTTAGCAAGCCGGTGGTGGCACAAACCTTTAATCCCAGCACTTGGGAAGCAGAGGCAGGTGGATTTCTGAGTTCAAGGCCAACCTGGTCTACAGAGTGAGTTCCAGGACAGCCAGGGCTACATAGAGAAACCCTGTCTCAGAAAAAAAATAATAAATTTAGTTATATTGTGAATAATGTGAAGGTCAAGGACAGCCCACAGGGGTTCTCTCCTTCCAGCAGGTGGGTTGGAGGAATTGAACTTGGGTCATTAGGCCTGGTATGGAATGTGTCCACCTGCTAAGCCACCCCAGGCCACTTTTTTTTTAATAGTATTCTGGGTTAAAATATGATCTCTTATAGTTGTGAAGGGCTCCTTTGGGACTGAAAGGAAGATATTTCCTAAATTTATCTATTCATGTCCTATAGCATGTTTAACTTTCAGTATCTGCCTCAATCAGTGTAATTTTTGATGAGGTAAAACTGGTAAACTACTACTAAGTTGAGAAACTTCGCAGCCAGGGAGATGACTCTCAGTCCTCACTGTCTAAGCTTGAGGCTTGATATTGAGGCCCTAGAACCCATGAAGAGCCAGGCGTGGCAGTGAGCATCTCCAGTGCATACTGCAGTGACCCCGCTGCTGCCTGGGAGGCAGTCAGAGGACCTCAGGAGCTTGCAGCTCGGCCAGCAAGGCATGCACAGAGGCAAGCAACAAGGGTGGCCCTGTCCTAAGCAAGAGGTGCCATGGTGACATACCTGGCATTCATGGACATGAACATGGACATACCATGTATAAAGTAAGTCTTTAAAGATGGAGAAAAGAAGCATGATTTAATTCCAAAAGTTGTGTTATTAAAGCTCACAAACATATACCCATTGGTCCTTGACCACTTAACACCTACTTTCCACCAGGAGCCATATAAAACAAGATTTAGGGAAAGGGGGATTTGGGAATGGCGTGAGACTAAGCTGAAATATTCCCTTAGTATTGATTTGAAGATAACCTATTATAGGAATAGAGAAGGGGTAAAAATCAGGACTGGGCTCGGGCTCATTCCCGTAATGCCAGCACTTGGGAAGCTGAGACAACAAGGTTGCTGTGAGTTGAACCAACCTGGACTACAGAGTGAGACTTCTGTCTCAGAAAAACAAGGTGTGTGTGTGTGTGTGTGTGTGTGTGTGTGTGTGTGTGTGTGGTGTGTGTGTGTGTGGGTCTGCCATGGCACTTGTGTGAAGGTCAGAGGACAGCTTGTCTGGAGTCAGCTCTTCTGCCATGTTTTATTTAGAGGGTCTCTCTTACTGTTGCTGCCACACCACGCACTCTCAGCTAGCCGGTCCACATCTTGCTTGCTCCTCTCCTGTTTGTATCTCTTGTCTTGCAGTAAGAGTGCTAGGGATTCTGACGATGTGGTGACGTGTCCAGCTTTTTACCTGGACCATCAGGCTTACACAAAACTAGCACCTTTACCTGCTGAGCAAGCATTTGTATGGCTTCTTTATCTTTCAATATTATGCTTCTCAAATTCAAGTCTATATAGTAAGGCAGGAAATAATGCACTGAGGTTTTGTTGAGGTTTATGATTCTGGACATCACTCACCATACTCAAGCTTTAAAACCATCTGCTACGTGACCACCTAGGAAGCTTGATAAATATGTAAGTTCTTTCTTTCTCTGGTCTGAACGGGTGTCTGAGGTTGCAGGAGTTTGTGTATGCTTGGCATGTGGGAGGGAGCACTATTAGGTGTGGCCTTGTTAGAGAGAGTATCACTGTGGGGGGTGGCCTTTGAAGGTTTGTCCATTATGGAAGAGACCCTCCTAGCTGCCTGGAAGACTACCTTCTGGTTGCCTTTGGATCCAGATACAGAAGTTTCAGCTCCTTTTCTAGCATCATGTCTTGCCTGAATGCTGCCTGCTTCCCCCATGATGACAATGGAATGAATCTCTGAAACTATAAGCCAGCCCCAATGAAATGTTTTCCTTTATAAGAGTTGCCTTGGTCATGGCATCTTTTCACAGCAATGAAAATCTGACTAAGACAAAGGTAGAATCGGAAAAATGGCAAATTTTTCAACCAGACTCTCAGAGTAATATGGCTGCTAACGTTAGTACCTGAGGGTCACTGTTTATTAAGAAGTTGTTTAGATATAAAATGTTCATCTCAGGCTTGTTTGTGGGACCCCTTTCTCCCATTTGGGAGTACTGTTGTGGAAGGTTGTGAAACCACAGTGGCATGGAGGTATAACTGGCTGATGTAGGCCACTAGGAACAGGCCTTGAGGGTTCTATTCAGTCCAGCTTCAATCCCCATTTTCTGCTACCGAATCTGCTGAGATGTGAGCAGAGTGCACTGCAGCTCACCACCACAGACCGGCTCATTCCAGCCATCATGCCTTCCCCACTGTGATGGACTGTACCCTCTGACGCTGAGTCCAAAGTGATGGGGAGAGAAATTAATACAAAGTATTAAAAATCAGAATAATATACGCATCCTATGTTACCATGTGGGCAAAGCATGCTTACTGCCAGAGGATCAGAGGAGCAGATGAGAATAAAAATATAATGTGACCTTCTTCCTGCTTAAGAAACGGTGAGCAGGACGTGATGGTCATGATGGTGCATACATTTAATCCTCACACTCAGGAGCAGAGACAGGCAGATCTCAGAGTTCAAGGTCAGTTTGGTCCACATTACAAATTTCTGGGCATTACATGGTGAGACCCTGTCATAAAAAAAAAATTCTTGTGACTCTTAAGATGGATAAATAACTAAGCAGAAGAGACAGAAACATCTAGCTTTAAGATTGTTGAGTAAAAATATAAAGACAAGTCTTCCCTGTTGACTTAGTTGACTTTATGTCTCTGGGAAGTCAACATCTAAACCTTTGCAAGGCCTGACTGAAAACAAGCCCTTTCTCAAGCGAGTCTTAGAAAATCCCGGATATGTAGGTCATACAAATGTAATGGAAGTATGCAAATTATGGCAGAAATACTTTCATCTTGTTAGAGTAATCTCAAACAGCTCTTTGTGATGTAATCCAATTCCGTGCTAAGCTGAAGAGGGACCGGCTGGTCTCTTCTGCAGTCTTACCTAGGCTTGGCATGTTCCATCATTCAGAAACAAAGGCGTTCAGTCTGCACCTTCATCACATGTCATGACCTGTGGTTAGCAACTTTGATAATCTGCTGTGTCAGACACTCGGTAGTGCTTTGCTTTTAAAATCTTCAATGCCCCCAATTTCTACCACCTTGGAGCAGAAGGAAAGAAAAGATGAAAGCTCACAGAGAGTGGTAAAGTGCACAAAGGCCAGCACTGTCCCCAGACGAGGGGACTCGGAACCTTGTACAGGTTTCCATTATTGTTTTTGGCTGTCGGACTGGTCTGGTTTTAAGAAGGAATGTTGAGACAGTCTCTGCTTCCGAGTAAAGGTGGGTGCTGCCATAGCTGCGGTAAGCACACATTTCTCAGAGCTGATGCTGCTTTTACCAAATATCATCTGTCACCTCACCGGTGTGTGTGCACCTTAGCCTGGAGGTTGGCTCTGCTGCTGAGGAATTGCAACCACACCTTGAGTTTTCTGTCTCCAGATAAGCCTCGGCCTTGCCCTCTTCTAAGCCAGTTTCAAAGTGCTCAGAGGCGGTTCTGAAACCTGCCAGAATTCGAGAAGGAAGGAAAGTATGCCCGACTTCTTTCCTGAGGGAGACCTAAGGCCGGTGTTCAAGTAGGCTCCTTGGGACGACAGAAAGGTGGGCTCAAAGACAGGCGGGGTGTTTCCATAGACCCGAAGAACAAGGCTAACAGAGCCCCACAGAGCTTTACTCTGAAGAAACACGTTTTTACCATGAAGTCAATCAGAACAAATCCACCAACCAGGGAGTGCCAGGTGCTACTGGGCAGGACTACTTTACTCCAGCAATCAGGTCAGAGTTAGGGGAAGCGTGGCAGGTAGACCCTGCAGAATATCCAGTGTACAAACTGCTGTTTCCACCACCTATGGTACCCCCTCTGCCACCTTGCTTTAGTGGCTGTCCTCACACTTAGATTTACAACAAGAGCACCCTTTGTCAAACTGCTTTCAACATTGACTTTCTTCTTAATAATGTCAATCTAAAGTTACAGAAAGTCAGTGCAATTTTTAAATTATTTTTAAGTTTTCTTTTTTCTTTTTCTTTTCTTTTTTTCTTTTTTTTTCCGAGACAGGGTTTCTCTGTGTACTCCTGGCTGTCCTGGAACTCACTCTGTAGACCAGGCTGGCCTCAAACTCAGAAATCCACCTGCCTCTGCCTCCCAAGTGCTGGGATTACAGGCGTGCGCCACCACGCCCAGCTTAAGTTTTCTTTATGTGTCCATGTGTTCTGCTTGCATTCAAGTCTGTGCACCTCTTGCATGCCTGCTCCTTACAGAGGCCAGTAGGAGGCGTCAGAGCCCCTGCAGCTGGAGTTCCAGACAGTGGGGAGTGGTCATATGTGTGCCGTGAAACCGACCATGTACCCCTGGAAGAGCAGCCACTGCCCTTAACTGCTGAGCCGTGCCTCCAGCCCCTGAAATTAACCTCTTGAAACCTTATTTTCTCCATTTTAAAATAGAAAAACAAAATCTGAAAACAGGAATGAAGATTTGAAGTGCATTTCTATAACAAAGCTTTGTTACGTCCAGGGGCTACGTAACAACTGCCTGAACGCTTGCTTAGTCGGCAGACTGTCCCTTATCCATGCAGCAGTATCTGAGGTCTGCTTCACCCGTCAGGCCAAATGCCAGGAGCAGCGCCTGGCACCTGCTTCCCGGCAGCCGTGAAGGCTAGTTCCCACGGCCTGTCAGCCGCGGGAAACGAAGGCCATTCCGGGAAGGAAACAGAATGAAAGACCCTCTCTCCTCCAGCAGCTGCCTCTCCCAGTGATGTCTTGAGTTAGGAAAGAACTTCCAGATTCAATGAAAATAAATTGTTCCATATGCAGCAGATTCTGAAATTAGATTAATCACACATTCTAAAACAAGTTTCATCTGTCTGCCTCCCACTCGCTGATCTAAATCACCACTTTGAGGTCACATGGCAGAAACACTAATAGCCGACAGCCAGCCCAGACTGGAGGGCTCCTGAGGGCGAACAGCAAGGGCCTGAGGGTCAGGGTGCTCAGTAAGGCTTGTTCATTTTCAAGACGGCGTGTGAGCAGTACTGTAAGATGACCTCACAGGCCCTGAAGCTGGTGCACGTGTGTCTGAATATCTTAGCCCTGAGCCTTGGTGATCATGCCCTTGGGCAGTTTCCTGACCGTAGCTTCTTTCTTCGGTTGTATACTAGAAGTACGAACTTTGTAGGATATCTCTGAGGATAAAATGGACTAATACGTGGAAAGGTCAGAGACCAGCCCTCTGATATTTATTCTCTCTCTCTCTCTCTCTCTCTCTCTCTCTCTCTCTCTCTCTCTCTTTTGAGACAGGGTTTCTCTGTGTAGCCCTGGCTGTCCTGGAACTCACTCTGTAGACCAGGCTGGCCTCGAACTCAGAAATCCGCCTGCCTCTGCCTCCCAGAGTGCTGGGATTAAAGGTGTGCACCACCACTGCCCAGCGACATTTATACTCTTGTGTGTGTGTGTGTGTGTGTGTGTGTGTGTGTGTGTGTGTAGAAGGCTGCTTCACGGAAGTCAAGTGTGTGTACCCAGTGGGTCTGGAACTCAGATTCTTTTTTTTTTTTTTAATGATTTGTTTTTGTTTTTCTATGCACCTGTACCACATGTACGGGATACCCTCAAAAGCCAGAAATGAAACTGGGTCCCTTGGAGGTAGAGTTACATGTACGCTGGGAGCCAAACGCCAGTCCTCTGCAGGAGCAGAAGCCCTCCTAACTGTGGAGCCCTTCCTACAACCCCCAAACTTAGCTTTATGTATCCTCATCTCAAACCCTGACTACCCAGGTGCCTGTGCATGCAGTGAACAAGACAACAGAGGAACGGGAGCAGAGGCCAGCCAGGCACCCACTGTTCTTCCCCCATGGTGCAAAAGTAATTTAGGCTTGTAAAAAAGAAAAAGAAAGAAAGAAAGAAAGAAAGAAAGAAAGAAAGAAAGAAAGAAAGAAAGAAAAAGACCCACAAGGATGAAGAAACAATTACTTTAATCAGCATTTTTTTTTCCCAAACCTTGGCATACATGAGAGATATGTTGAAATATTGCTGGCCTCAGTCCTGAGTGACTTAGCAGGTCTTGACAACATGTAACAAGTTGCACTGCTGGCCATAGGAGGCCCAGGGAGCAGACCTGGACAGCCACTGACTTTTTTAAAAAAATTGCCTAATCAAAATAATCCCATGGGCTGGAAACAATTTCTATTGAAGAGAATGTGGCTGGTTCATTCGATATCACAGCGCTTGTAAGGGATGGGATTGTCTGTGAATCAAACTGGTCCAACTCAAGAGCCTGTGCTTTTCCTCCCTCACTCTTTGGAACGGCCAGTCAACAGTTACTCCCCACCAGAAGATGCAGAGATGCTCGGCGTTGGTCTCCGTCACCGTGACAAAGACCATGAAGTACAGAGCCGGAGGAGGATGAGGGCTTAGACTTGGACTAGCCAGGTCATCATCATCTGGCCCCAGGGCTTCAAGGGTGGTCAGACAGATCATACTGAAGGCCAGGTGTGGCTGAGGAGGCTCCGCACCTCATGATGGCCAAGAAGCAAAGAAAGGCGGCACTCGTGTCCCACTGAAGGCCACATGCTTAAGGACTTGACGAGGACCACAGGTTGGTAATAAAACCTTCTCAGAGATTTGAGATCCCAGCCATAACAGGATCCCTTGTGGATATCAGTTACAGCTGGGGAGGATGAGAGGGGTGAATTCCTGGAGAGGGGTGAATTCCTGGAGAGGGGTGAATTCCTGGAGAGGGGTGAATTCCTGGAGAGGGGTGAATTCCTGGAGAGGGGTGAATTCCTGGAGAGGGGTGAATTCTTTCTACAGTTCCTTCCACCTCCCCAGCTGCGGTGGTTTGAATAGGTATGCCCCCCCCCACAGTCGCCTGTGTTTGAATGCTTGGTCCATAGAGAATGGCACTGTTAGGAGGTGTGGCCTCGGTTGGAGGAAGTGGGTCACTGTGGAGGTGAGCTTTGAGGTTCCATATGCTCAGGCTGTACCCAGTGTGGCACGGTCTCTTTCTGCTGCCTTCCGATCAAGATGTAGCCCTCTCAGCTCCTCCTGCACCGTGTCTGCCTGGACGCTGCCGTGCTTCCTACCAGGATGACAGTGGACTGAACCTCTGAAACTGTAAGCCACTCCAAATTAAATGTTTTTCTTTGTGAGAGTTACCATAGTCATGGTGTCTCTTCACAATAAAACCCTACAGTTTTATTCACTTGTAGAAACGAATCCCAATCTGGGGTTTCTACTCTGCCTTTGACCATTTAGTTCCTGGATAAAAGGCACACACAACCTTTATATTTACAATAAGCCTTAAACAGCACAAGAGCTGGGCAGATAGCTACCCTCCATGCCATTAGAATCTAATTCTTTTATTAATAACTGAGTTATTACTATGTTTCATCTGGGATACTCCTAACTCCACTTGGCCATCCCTCGGGGCCACGTCTCCATGACTCTCCTCACCCAGGGCGGCTTCTCTCTCCTCTTTCTCCTTCTTCCCCTCTCTCGTGGTTCTCCTCCTACCCCACAAGCCCGGGAACCCTAAACCCCCACCTCTCTCTTCTGCCCAGCTCTTGGCTGTCGGCATCTTTATTTACCAATCAGAAATAATTTGGGGGCAAGGTCACATAATGTCACTTGGGTGTACATGGGACGTTCTCTTCTCTGGGGCAACGAGGTCTTGGGGGCAGCACTTAACATTATGCCATTGGGTGTGTGTGTGTGTATATATATATATATATAATAAAAGTTATATGTCTTTTATCTGGGAACTGAGTGGTGAAAGGCAGGGTAGAACCCCCCAAGTCAAAATTAAAAATTTCCACATCAGATACTAGCTGTTTTCCTACATACTCTGCAAGACATCTGTCCAGCGTGTCGTGATACCTCCTGACTTCCCACACTCTCCTCTGCCTCTGAGTTCATTCCCCACAGCTGCAACCCCGATACTTGCCTGTCCCAGAAAGGGCCGTGCTGTCATCAGCACGCTCTGCTGCAGGCAGCTTCTCCTCTGGCTAGGTTGCCCACACCCTTTGGTGCCTAGAATACTCCTGCTTGTCCGTGAAGCCCCAACTCTTGTGGCCACTCCTCCCCACCCTTTGCTAAGACAGTGTTGACTGGCCTCTTTGATGCCTCTTATGTGCACTGTATGGGCACATATCATTTCTTCTATGTGTCTTGGATGGACTAACTTCTCAGCCCTCAGAAGCAATTACAATACCTGGTGTCAGGTGGGGCATTGGGAGTGGTTCCAAATCTTGGTAAAGTAGAATCCTTTGGTGAGACTCTAAAACATCCCAAACCAGTTACTCCAGACCAACGAGTCTTAAATTTTAGAACATTTCAAGATTTTGGATTAGGAGTGGCTCGCCTCTTTGAATCTGTGTAAATATTCCAAAAATATCGTTAGCCGAAATACTTCTGTTAGTGCCAAGTACTTCAGAAAAGAAATACTCATCACGTACCACAGAATGGCTGGACTGAGAACAAAGGGGAATTCTTGCAGCTCTGAAGGCAGAGAAGTCCAAGGTCAGGGCACCTTTAGAGGTGGTGTGCTTCCTCACAGATAGCGCCTTGGCGGGCTCCCACACAGTGGGAGGGAAGAACTTTGGTGTCTCTGGTGTCTGGCACCCTCCCCATGCGCCCCGCCTCACCGTGTACGCCTCACACGCCTCAGTGTGTGAATGTTCACGTGCCCGCCTGTATGCATGTGGATGCCAGAGGTTGACAGTGAGTGTCTTCCTCAGCGGCTCTCAACCTCCTGCACTGAGGCATCGTCTCTCACGTGAACTCAGAGCTCACCGATTTGTCCAGTCTGGCTCGCTGGCTTGCTATAGGAATCCCCTGCCTGGCTGCAGGAATGCTGGAATCATAGGGTAGTTGGCACACATGTCTGGGGTCTACGCGGGTGCTAGGAACTGCGGATCTTCATGCTCGTACAACAAAGCTTCCCCCACTGAGCACCTCTCTCACCCTCTTCAGCCCCTTATCTGGACACTAATTTCACTCATGAGGCTCTGCCCTTGTAACCAAAGGCCGCCATCCGCATACCAAAGTTCTGACCGAGAGACACAGAAAGATAACAAGAGAGTTTAAAAACTATCATTTAGAAAGGGGGTCATTTGCGAGTACTTCCTTTTGTAACTGCATGTAGTACGACATGTGGACAGCAGGGGGAGCCATTGGAACACTTTCTGGTCTGGCTATTGCAGCTAAATTGTCTTCCCTGATGCAGAGGACAAACCCAGTGAGGGTGGTAGAGATGGCCAGACTAGTCGGGTCCTTGATGCTTGTGGGTGAGATGGTGCCTTGAAGACTTAGCCTGCTCTAGAAACCAGTTCAAACCAGGCTCCTCGCCCCTGTCGCCAGGGAGCCCAGATGGTGTAGACCTGCTGGGTGCGTTGTGAGAGGCTGGGCGGACTTGCGTACAAGTCTTCACTAGCCAGAAATGTTTGTACAAAATCCCCACGTGGGATACTGAGGCGAGACTGGAGGAGGGTTTTCAATAACTGATTTTAGTGATCCGTTTGTTCTTGGAAATAGAGAGAGAGTACTTTGGTGATAAGCTGGGCCCCTCTGCTGCCCTCAGCTCAGCAAACACTGGCTGTGTCTTCTGGTGTAGACCACCGTCAGCACTTTATGACGGAGACTTCGGGGCCCCTCGTCAGACTCGGATATCACTGACATCCTCCCGTTTATAGCTCTAGGCCCAATGTAAAGGAGCAAGGACCTGTCACTAAGGTCCCTGGGTGGTCCCTAAGCTCAGAAGTACTGTGTAGCCACTCCTAAGAACAGTCTTCCAGCCTAGAGAGGGCCACACAGTGAACTGTAGACAGAGCCCACTTTCTTTCCAGATCCTGGTCTGGCTGGGATGTCCCTCCTTGGAGTCTATAACAACAGTATACATCAACAGAGACTTATCAATAGATCAGAGAAAGAATCCCCAAGGAAACACACAGCTCAGCCACCCCTCCAAGCACAGTTCCTACCAGAACTGCCTTTGTCTCCTTACAAAGAAACAGACTTATGCACGACAGATCAACATAGCCTCACCTGCTCCTCAGCAGGCACAAAATCAATTTTCTGCCCCCTCTCACCTCCCATTGGCCAGGGGAACTCAGTTACCAAGCTTCCCTTCCTGTTCCCTCGGTAACCCTATTTGGAGAAATTAGAATTAAGAGTTTAATTCAATGTAGTGCAAAGCCCAATTAGATTAGCTTTATGGTTTCAGACCTGTGCTAGGAAACAGCATCCTTATGGTCTGTATTCGTCTTCCTAAACTTGACACAACCCCAGGAGAAGGGAAGATGGGGGTGCATCCGCCTAGGTCCTCTGCACCCACTCTTAGCAGTGTGAGCTCCTTCCTGAGGACCTAAAATCCGATTTCTGAAGCTGGATCTGCACGTCTTTTTGCAAGATGAAGTTACCCTTAGGTTCATTTTCCATGGAGTGTAAATTAAGGTGGTAAACTGAGCCTAAGCACAAAGGCCCGACACTCTTCAGTAACCTCTGCTCTTCAGTAACCTCTGCAGGTGGCATAGAGTTTCTATGTGGCATTTCGTGTCATCTCTGTCCCCGCTGTCTCTGAAGCCTCCACAGACATGATGATGACTATAGCTGTCATGTAAAGTATTTATTTCCTGAAAAAAAAACTTTAGCAAAGTGTAACAAACTTCATCTTCGAAACCTAGATAATCTTATCCTCATACACTTTTAAAATGCCATTAGAGATGTCGACATAAAAAAACATTTGCCTTGTAACAAAATTATATTTATTCCCAAGATGTAATGATTTAATAATTAAAAGGATATCCATGAAATATAAATACTAGGTATTTGTCAATAAATTAAATTAGACTATAGCTGTATGGGCCAATTATCATGCAAGAGCTCTCCAATGGTTGAAACAATGAGGCCAAATTATTACTCCTAACATTTTCTATAGGCTATGATTATAAATTGCTAAAATGGCCTAATAGATTATGGGGTATTATGAGGTTTGAAGTCTCCTTAAAATATTCATTGCGTATTAAAAAATTAGTTGTCTTGATTGATTTTAGTTATAATTCCATTTATATGTTTACAAGAGGAGAGAAGGCAGGGTGCCATGGAACTGAAAAGAAAAATATTCTCTGCTCATGAACTAATAACTAAGAGAGTGGCGCCATGAATAAGAACTTTCTAGATATCCAGATTTGAAGCCCATTTCATCACCTTCTAACTTTGTGGCCTTCGGTGACAGAGTTCGGCTGAGACGGGGCTTGACGCAGGGGACGCAGTGACTGACACAGAGCAAACAAAATCAATGTTCTTAGGATTTCCACAGAAAGGAGAATGCAGGTCTGGGAAGGCGGCACCTCCCCTTCTCCATTATTTCTCACACACATCAATGCTCATTGCGGCCCAACAAGCGCTGCAATGTTTCCTGTAGCATCAACTTGAGAAGTTACTGGTACAGTGTCGGTAACGTAAGGGCAAATGTTAGACACCCAGCCCCGACGAAATGGCCCTGCCACTTTCTAGGTGTGAATATAATGGCAGGCTATCCACCCAAGTGACGTCATCAAACATGGACCCGGGATGAGCTGTGTCTACTCCCTTCTCACAACCTGAGAGGACCTGGTGCCCTCATATTAGATTTCCACATTAAGAGTGGAAAGATGGGCTCTATTTCTGCCTCTGCTATCCAGCCCAGCCCCCTCCTCCCTTGCATGACCCTGGGCAATTCAAGTTTCTCTAAGCCTCAGCTTCCTTATCTGATGGAGATAATAGCACCTGTCTGGCATGGCTCCTAAGAAGCAAGTAGAAAACATGAAAAATCACTGAAGCCATGAAATCCAGTGGAAGAGAAAGTAATCAGAAGTGTAGTCCATGCGTGCATGCATGTGTGCATGCGTGCGTACTTACATGACCTACTATAGGCAATTTCTTCAATTTCATTCTTTGCCTTTTAAGTGACTGTACAGCCTGGCCCTGGAGCTCCTGGTTCACTTTTCTGTCTCGTTCTCCTTCTCTGTGAGCACTTAGCTTGCAGTGGCCACCTGAGTATTTAACAGCGGAGCCTTTTCAGATGGCAGCACCCAAAGGCCAACTCCTATTTGATTTGCTGCAGGACACCAGGGTCTTCAGAAGCCTTCAAATGGTCCATCATCCCCTGGGCACAGAAAGCAATGGCCTGGTAACCCAGTAATATTGTCTTCCCCCCAGAAGTGGAGGACTTAGTCTTCTGTGCCAATCACAAGACTGCCTTCATTTCTTTTGTCTCCCGCTCTAAGACTTTTCTGCCATCGCCAATTCTGCCGAAGTTACCTTGAGAGACAGAGGACTGGTAGAAAATCCGTTTTTCACACCACCTGGGTCTACATCCTCAGTCACTCTGTCCTTTCTTGATCTGGCTATATAATCCTGCTGTGCCCTAGCCTTTCCACCTGTAAAGGGGCTGGTAGAACCCACCTCCTCAGCTTGTGCGATTAACAGCGTTGAGACCTGTAGAATGTTCAGAAGAGCATGTGACACACAGCAAACCCTAACTGCTGACGGCTTTCTTTAGCTCCCATGAGTGTCTCTCTGTGGTCTCCCATAGAGTCTGGGCTGTCTTTAAGATGGACGCATTGAAGCCAGTTTCCCCCTGTTTCATTTGCAGAGGAGCGGCTGGCCACCTTTAGCTATGTAGCAGTGTCACAGGGTATAAAGCAGGGCAAGTTACGTGTGAGGAGCCCCAGGAGCAGGTCTTCAGCTGAGGAGGGTTGTGCTCTTGCAGACACCAGTCCTGCTTTCCCTCACTCACAGAAAGTTGACCGCTTTCAGCACCTAAAAGGAGTCAGAATAGAACCACACATGTGTTCAGGAAGGCACAAGTCCATGACTGAGTATAACAGAGAAAAATACATTTTAGCTACGTTGTCATAAGTGGCCATTTGGACATTTGTCCTTCACTTTGCTGTCAACCTTTCTCTACCCAATATTCCTTAAGGGTCCCACTCCCACTCTTGAGAACTCATAAAGAGCCGGCGAGTCTCAGGTTGGGGTCCAGTCACCTGTAAGTGGTGTGGTTAGCGTGGTAAGAAACAGCTTCTTCATTTTCCTTGGAGGGAAGACATTTAAGAGTGTACTTCCAAGGTTCAGTGCTCATCTAATAACAATAATAATTACCTTAATGTTCCTCAATAGGGGATTAGTTAAACAAATTAGGGTCCATTCGTAGTACATGATGCAGCCGTTAAATTAAACAAAGTAGAACAACACTGTATTCATTAATCCTTACACCACTCAAAGTCTCTACCATGTTGCGCCAGGGGAGGGGGTTGTAGATTTTACAACGGGGGTGAGAACTGTCAAGGATTTGGGAGCTCAAAAGTCACTGTCCAATACTTTTTGAGCTAAAGTCATATGCCTGGATGTGAGCCAAAGTTGCATTTTAATCCTGGCTTGAAAGAAGAGAGAGATGACCCAGCATGCACCAGTTTCCTGGAACACCCTTAGAAAGCTGAGGGGGACATTGCAGAGGTGAAGGCTGCAGCTAGAATTGTGATTTCTGGGGGGGACAGTGTGGTTGGGAACTGAGTGTTCTCAGCAGAGAGCAGGTGTGAGTCACTCGACTGAGGAAGCCTCTAAGATTCCTGGGAACTCAGTGTCAGCTGGTCAGCACGGTTCAAAACCATTACCAGCTGCCATATGGTGGACTTGGCTGTCACTGTGGTACTGAACATCTGGGAAGCCTGAGGAGACGGAGGAAGGATTAACAGGGGTGCCAAGCTGTGGAGCAGATGAGGCTTGGGAAGGACGAGGGTGTGTACCATAGAAGGGGCACAAGGTTTAGCTAGTACCAGAAGACATGACATCACCTGAGGGAACATTTTCCAAGTTCCACCCAAGAGAGAGTTAGCAAGCCGTCTCGGCTGAGGGAGAGAGGAGTCGCTATGAAATAGGTCACCCTTAACACTGATACGAGTATACGGCAGGGTATGTGGAGAGCATGGAGACTGGTGGGTTGGATTTACAGCCTCATGACAGGGACCCAAGAACCGGGCTGGGATGGCTCTGCCTGCCTGTCCTCACCAAGCTCATGCTGTGAAGCTATCTTGGTTTATTTCTGCAAAATAACCCAGATCGAGTACCTTCTAGACAACAGGACTCATTCCTCACAGTTCCAGAGCTCAGGAGGTCTGGCCGCGTTCTGCTGAGGGCTTCCCTTGGGGTTATAAACAGCTGTCTCTCTGTGTCCACATGTGGTAGAAGAGTAAAGGAGTCCCCTTGGTCCTCCATCAGTCCAGGTAATGGGGATTGTGTCATCTCCAGACAGCTGTCACCTAGAGCGTGGGGATCTCAGCATGTGAGCAGGGAAGACACCGACATCCAGACTATGGCAAATAGTATGCCACCTGGCTTGCTGCCCTCACTGGTGCTGTGAGCTACAGCTTCCTGGGAGTGACGGTGGGCTGAGGGAGAAAGGATCAATGTTACCCAGAAGTACCTAGGACTAACAAATGAAGCTCTGACATGAGGTGTTCAGATGGACTTCAAGTTATAGCCAAGACAAACATGGCTGCCCAGTTAGAGGCAGACCCCAATATTCAATACCTGGGTAGGAATAGACGAGTGGGCCCAGGCTCATTGGATATGGGTCTCAATTTGCTTTCTCTCTGGCAAAATACCCAATGAAAATTATAATCTAGCCATTTTACCTTCTTGTACCTGAGTTCATATGTAGAGGACCGCCCTAAACTGAGGGGATTACAAACCCCTCAAGAGACTACCCTGATACTTACCAGCACAGAACAGTAAGTTTTATGATCTCCATGGCCCAGGAATTCGGACCATGGCACAGAGAGGAAGGCTTTCCCCACCCTTCTAGCATCTCTAGGTCCTAGAGGGAGAGACAAGGGCTGGCATCTGGGATCCGCAACAGTGGCTCTCAGCCTTCCTAACGCCGTGACCCCTTCCCACAGTTCCTCACGCCGTGGTGACCCTCACCATAAAATTATTGCTGCTACTACTTCATAACTGTAATCTTGCTACTATTATAAATTATAATTTAGATATTTGTGTTTTCTGATGGTGACCAAAAGGTGACTCCTGTGAAAGTGTCATTCAACAATTACACACACACACACACACATACACACACACACACACACACACACACACACGTGCACACACACACACACACACACACGCACACACACGTGTACACACACACACACACACACACACACACGCACACGCACGCACACGCAACGCACACGCACACATGCACGCGCGCGCGCGTGGGCATACACACACACACAAGATGCTGTAACCTACAGGTTAAGAACCCCTGATCCACAAGCTTATCCCACCCTGAATCTGTAAGGATGCTGGCCACGGGCTGGAGGGACAGAATGCCAACATTCGGCTTAATGTGTGGTGGTCAAGGGTCTTAGGGAAGAAAACCAGGCTGAATCCTTTCTGTGACTTAGTGTGGAAATCACACCAAATTATTTTTGTCCTGTTTTGTTTGTGAGAAGTAAGTACTAAGTCTGGGCCACACTTAAGGTGGGAACAAAGTCCATCTTTGGAAAAGAAGAGTCAAAATATTTTATTATTATTTTTGTTGTTATCTTTACTCTTTCCTTGTAGTCCAATCACTATTGCCCTCCTATCCCGCCCTCCACCAGTTCCCCCATCCCAATCCTCTTACCTCTGTGTCCAAGAGGATGTTCCCTCAGGCCCCCACCCCCACATCCTGCCAGGCTTCCCCCACTCCCTGGGACTCCAAGGCTCTCAAGGGCTAGACCAGGCAGTCCTCCACTGTATATGTGTATGGGGCCTCGGGCCAGTCAGCGTATGCTGCCTCGTTGGTGGTTCGGTGATTCTGGAACTCTGGGATTCAGAGTCAGCTGGTATTCCCATGGGGCCACCCTACTCTGCAACTGCTTCCGGCCTTTCCCCAATTCCACCACAGGGCTCCCCAACTTTAGACCATTGGTTGGGTGCAAGTATCTGCCTCTGCCTTAGTCCACTGCTTGTTGGGCAGCTCAGGGGCAGCCATGTTCCAGGGCCTGACACTATTGCTGATGCTGTGGGGTGCTTACAGACAGGAGCCTGGCATAAGTCAAAACATTTTGAGGCGGACTTTGAAATTATCAGCTGGTGGCGCAGGCCTACAATCCCATCTAGGGAAGCAGAGGCAGGGGAATTAAAAGTTCAACGCCTTCCAGGGCAACAGAGTAAGATCAAGACCAGCCTTGACGATTGAGTGAGTGAGACGCTGTATCAAAGTCTGAAGTGAAGCGTATAGCCAGGGGAGAATGCTAGCTGGCATTTGCAGAGACATAGTTCGATCCTTAACTTCTCTAAGTAAATGTGAGTAAGATACCATAGAAATGATTACTATATAGATTGTTATACATGGGGCATGTAAAGATGTTTCCGTCCTCTATTTCCTTTCCTCACCAAAACTGAGGCATTGTGTGTAGTATATGTGTGATGTATAGTATGCAGTGTGTGGAGTGCAGTGTGAGATGTACAGTGTGTGGTGTGCAGTGTGTGTGTGTGCAGAGTGTGGTGTGCAGTGTGTGGACTGCAGTGTGTGAAGTGCAGTGTGTGGTGAGCAGTGTGTAGTGTGCAGTGCGTGGACTGCAGTGTGTGGAGTGCAGTGTGTAGTGTGCAGTGCGTGGACTGCAGTGTGTGGAGTGCAGTGTAGTGTGCAGTGTGGACTGCAGTGTGTGAAGTGCAGTGTGTGGTGAGCAGTGTGTAGTGTGCAGTGTGTGGACTGCAGTGTGTGGAGTGCAGTGTGTAGTGTGCAGTGCGTGGACTGCAGTGTGTGGACTGCAGTGTGTGGAGTGCAGTGTGTAGTGTGCAGTGCGTGGACTGCAGTGTGTGGAGTGCAGTGTGTGGTGTGCAGTGTGTGTGTGCAGTGTGTGGACTGCAGAGTGTGGTGAGCAGTGTGTAGTGTGCAGTGTGTGGACTGCAGTGTGTGAAGTGCAGTGTGTGGTGAGCGGTGTGTAGTGTGCAGTGCGTGGACTGCAGTGTGTGGAGTGCAGTGTGCAGTGTGTGGACTGCAGTGTGTGGACTGCAGAGTGTGGTGAGCAGTGTGTAGTGTGCAGTGCATGGACTGCAGTGTGTGGAGTGCAGTGTGGAGTGTGCAGTGTGTGGTGAGCAGTGTGTGGTGTGCAGTGTGTATGTGTGCAGTGTGTGGACTGCAGAGTGTGGTGAGCAGTGTGTAGTGTGCAGTGCATGGACTGCAGTGTGTGGTGTGCAGTGTGTGGTGAGCAGTGTATGGTGAGCAGTGTGTGGTGTGCAGTGTGTGATGAACAGTGTGTGGTGAGCAGTGTGTGGTGTGCAGTGTGTGGTGTGCAGTGTGTGGTGTGCTGTGTGAGGTGAGCAGTGTGAGGTGTGCAGTGTGTGGTGTGCAGTGTGAGGTGTGCAGTGTGTGGTGTGCAGTGTGAGGTGAGCAGTGTGTGGTGTGCAGAGTGTGGTGAGCAGTGTGTGGTGTGCAGTGTGTGGTGTGCAGTGTGTGGTGTGCAGTGTGTGGTAGGCAGTGTGTA
The DNA here is from genome assembly GCA_964023405.1 of Apodemus agrarius. Classification (NCBI taxonomy): domain Eukaryota; kingdom Metazoa; phylum Chordata; class Mammalia; order Rodentia; family Muridae; genus Apodemus; species Apodemus agrarius. The sequence continues at coordinate 117,855,592 of OZ030011.1, read as the reverse complement.
GTGTGCAGTGTGTGGACTGCAGTGTGTGGAGTGCAGTGTGAGGTGTGCAGTGTGTGCCGGAGCAGTATGTGATGAGCAGTGTGTGGTGCTGGTCTGTGATACATCCTCACCTTGTCTCTCATCCCGACACCACCTCTCCCCACAGAGGCTTAGCATCTACCCGCTCCATTTGTTGCTTTTCACTTTCTTCCCTTCTCTCTCTGAAGCTATGAGAACTCCTCTGACCTTTCTGGGAAAACTGTAGAACTTATTCTACATGGGAGGAGAGACCAAGAGAAGGGGAAGAAAGAACAAGGATGTGTGTAAGGGAGAAGGTTCTCAAGAAACTGTCTGGGCCTCACTATAACTTGGGCAAATTGCCTTCTAGCGTACAGAAAACCAACGCTTAAGAGTGCAGTCGTGCTTCATTCAGGGTCTCCAGAGAAAGAGAATCAGCAGGAGAGAGACTTATTGTAGAAAGTTTGTTCATGTGATGTTGGGGGCTGACAGGTCCAGAGTCCATGGGTCAGGCCAGGAGGCTGAGAGCTGATGTCAGCAGTCTTCAGTCTGATGCACAGAACAGAGGCTGGAAACGAAGGCTGGGCTTTCATCTTGCATTCTTTTCTTTAAAACTATTTTTGTTATGCTTCCTTGTTGGCGTGTATGCTAAGGTCAGAGGGTAACTCTTGGGGACTCTCTCATGCAGATTCCAGAGACTGAACTCGGGTCATCAGCTGTCAGATTCTGTGGCAACCACCTTGACCCACCAAGCCATCTCACCAGCCCATTCCGTCCAAATCCTGAAGAGAATCCCTTGTTCAGGAAGCTTTGTTTTTGCTCGATTTAAAGGCCCTCAAATGGTTGGATGAAGCCAGAAAGTTGTCTTCTCTGAAACTACCAATTGTAAATGTCAATCTCATTTTTAAATATACCTTCACAAGACGATTTGGGCTGCAGAGCAAACACCAGGTACCATAGCTCAGGTCATGTGATACAGAATTAATGGCCACAAGTGAACTGGCCAAAATTTCACACCTAATAAATGGTAAGCTGGGAAAGAAACCCACACTTCCCTGGAAGCAAAAGGCAGACATGGTAAGCAAGCTGCTCTCCAGGGGAGTCCACAGTGCTTGGACTCTCCCCTCCCCTCCCCCATTAGAACTTAAAGACAGTTGGCATCGGATCTTGGAAGCTCTGCCAGCTGTTGAGTAACTGAAGGTCTCTGGTCAGTGCTGCTCCACTCTCTCCATTGAGAGTCTTGGATTTCTGAGTTTGAGGCCAGCCTGGTCTAGAGAGTGAGTTCCAGGACAGCCAGGGCAACACAAGAAATCCTGTGTCAAAAAACCAAACCAAACAAACAAACAAAAAAGTCAAAACCAAACCAAACCAAACCAAACCAAAAACCAACCCTAAAAATACTAAAACTACCAAGTGTTGTCAAGGTGTGGAAAAACTGTGAAATCTCAAAAATTGTCCCTGGAAGTGTCTGTCAGTGTAAGTACATGGAAATACATGCAGGAGTCCCAGTCATTAGAACAAAGGACCTCCAGTATCACCAGTGACAAAACTCCTTGGGATAATGAATTTGAGAAAAAGAAGCATAATGGTCTACAGAGGCTGTGCATGGGATTGTGCACAACTACTTAATTCACAAGTGCTCAGACCTGGAAAGCAGCAACAGCCTGGTGTTCATCACCACACTGGTTCTACTGGTGAGGGCACTTTGATCCAATATTAAACCACAATAAAAAAAGAACTAACTTATGCTACATACAACAACATAATAAAACTCAACTATTTTGAGTTGGGAGTAGAGATTTGCATATTTTACTGTACATATAACTCAAGAAAAAGTCAAATGCTAAACTAATCTTTTCTTCTTCTTTCTTCTTCCTCTTCCTCTTCCTCTTCTTCTTCCTCTTCTTCTTCTTCTTCTTCTTCTTCTTCTTCTTCTTCTTCTTCTTCTTCTTCTTCTTCTTCTTCTTCTTCTTCTTCTTCTTCTTCTTCTTCTTCTTTCTTCTTTTTCTTTCTTCTTATTTCTTCTTCCTTCTCCTTCTCCTTCTCTTCCTCTTTCTTCTCCTCATCCTCCAACTGCTCCTCCAACCCCTCCTTCTCTTCCTCCTCCTCTAAGTCCTCCTCCAACTCCTCCTTCTTCTTGACTTTTTATAAAGGGGCTCATTATGCAGCCTGGGTATTTTAATTGGAATTATTATTGTTGTAATAAAACACGACAACCAAAAATCAGGTTGGGGAGGGAAGGGTTTAATTTGACATACATATCCTGAATCCCTCAAAAGAAGCCAAAGCAGGAACTCATACTGGGAAGCAACCTGGAGGCAGGAGCTGATGCAGAGACCATGGAGGAGTGCTGCTCACTGGCTTGCTTGCTCCTTATGGCTTTTCCAGCCAGCAATTCTATTATATGTCCTCCTCAGCTGCACTCTGCCTTGTCTTGGTTGGTTGGTTGGTGTGATTTGAATATGCTTGGCCAGTGAGCACTGTCACTATTAGGAGGTGTGGCCTTATTGAAGTAGATGTGGCTTTGTTGGAGGAAGTGAGTCATTGTGGGGGCAGACTTTGAGGTCCCATGGCCAAATTCTGCCTAGTGTGGATGAGACCCTTTTCCTGGCTGCCTTTGGATCAAGACATAGAACCCTCAGCTCCTTCTCCAGCACCAAGTCTGTCTGTAGGATGCCACGCTTCCTGTCATGATAATGGACAGAACCTCTGAAACTGTTTTCATTTATAAGAGTTGCCTTGGTCATGGTATCTCCTCATAGCAACGGAAACCCTAAGACAGTTGGCTTCTTTGTTTTGTTGTTTTGTTTTTGTTGTTGCTATTGTCTTGAGACAGGGTCTCTCACTGAATCTGAAGCTTATTGACTGGCTGATGAGCTGTAAGGATTCTTTAATCTCTGCCTCCCAGAACTGGTATTACAAGCCTGTCGTCTTATATAGATCCTGGAGATCTGAACTCCGTTTCTCATGCTTGAGCAGAAAATACTTTTTACCCATTGAGTCATCTCCCGTCTTCCTGCTTTGCATTAAACAAATAAACCTCTGGTGTGGTGGGTGTAGGGGATGAGAAAACATTCAGTTATCTTTAAGGAGCTGGCCACTGGGAATTTGGCCATGCTCTAATGAGGATAAGAGCAACACCAATTGGACTTGGCATATGTTTTTTCTTCTTGTTTGTGGGGGATGATGGAGCAAAATGGTGGGAAGGTGGACCTTGGAGAAATGGGAATCAAGTGTGATCAGGATGCACTGTATGAACTTTTCAAATTGATAAAAATATTATGTTAAGAAAAAAAAAACAGTAAGAAAGTTGGAAGTTGTCATCATCTTGGTGCTGCGGAAGAGCTTTGGCTCTGGGAAGGACCCTAGACAAAATGGCTTCCATTTGATGGGGTGCCCAGACCCCTTCAAGGAAGGAGCTCCTGGGAAAGGGTTCCTTGCAGATAATCAGGGCTCATTTTAGAGCGTGTGATCAAGAAGAGGAACATCTTATTGTAAAAAGCTCTTTCATTTCACTTAAAACACGATTCTCTTCCCTTGTCTGATACATTGATTAGATTTCAGACAGGATTAGAAGGGTTGATGCCATTAAGTTAGAAAGTCATCTCCTCTGGAAACAGACCAGAAAGCCGAGATTCTATTTTCAAAAGCCATAGATCCCATTAAGATGAAATATTGAAAATATGTGAATTTAGACTCAATGGAAGAACTCAGAACTCTGAGTACTGGGAGGCTCAGGTAAGCACCTGGATAGTGAGAGGGGACAGTGGTATAATGGGGACAAGTGTACTCTGGCAGGGAGATCAGAGAATTCTCAGCAGCTCTCCTTCTCAAGAGCAAGTGACCAATAAATCAAGCATTGCCCCTTTTCCAGGGAGTGGCTGGATAAATTACAGTGCAGTGACTCTATGAAATATTAAAATGTCCAAATTAGAGATTCTCCAATGGACTTGGATGAATTTCCACCATATATTGATTGGAAAAAGCAAAACACTTGTGCTTTTAAAGGATATATGCATATACACATACATATATCCTCTTGCCTGAAGCTATAGCAGCCCCATTACTGTGCGTGGTAGCACATAGGTATAGTCACATGCCTTTATATGTAAGTCTCTGTCAACTGAGAAAAAACACAGAAAGAAACCTACCAGGTTGTTCCTGCCAAGTTTTCAGTGGGGACTTGAGGTTGTGATGGGGGATGCTAAGGAGAAGTAGAAACAAGTTTTAAAAGATCAGCAATGCAGTTGAGCCAGCGGGATTGGAGCAGATGTGTCCATGTGTTGGTGTAAAGATGGATGGGGGGCTGGAGAGATGGCTTAGTGGTTAAGAGCACTGGCTGCTCTTCTGAAGGTTCTGAGTTCAAATTCTAGCAACCACATGGTGGCGGCTCATGATCATCCATAATGAGATCTGATGCCCTCTTCTGGTGTGTCTGAAGACAGCTACAGTGTACTTACATATAATAATAAATAAATCTTTTTTTAAAAAAGAAGAAGAAGATGGATGGGAGTGGTTTCAACAGGGCACCATGTCTCTCGTCTCTGCTCACTGGAACTCGGACTTCCTTTGGGAAACAGGGCAAGCCCCTGCAGTGCTCAGAGTGAATCAACAGACTCGAACATTCCACTCCCTGCCTCCAGAGTCCCTTCCACTCTCATGCTGTTTATTTAGCAAGCATGTCCTCAGCCCACTCTGGCCCACACACGTAGCCACTGCTGCCAAGTGTCTGTCTAGTTATGGAGAGAGCATTGGAGATGTACGCACAGAGAGGTAAGTAAATAGATACTGGGTGAGATTAAATAGCTCTCTATAGCTTGGACAGAGAGCCGTACAATTGGTGATTCTGCCATTAGATTCTTTGCAACTGTCTCAGCAGGCTTTAAGTATGGAAAGGAACAGTCAATAAAGGGTAAACTGACTTAGCTGAAACATGGATTGAAAGTCGGTTTTAGTGTCTACCATGGCAAAGACAAAGCTCCCCCTTCCTGCGCATGCCTGACATACTCTGTTTTGAACAGTTGCACCGTTTTGTGAGGATTTGAGAACACAAAGATGAGCTGTGCCTGGATTCCTCATCTTGTGCTTCTCACAAGGATACAGTGCCAGAAGACCAGTGGGCATGTAGTTCTGGGGTGACTCGGAAGGGTGGGAAAGGGACTGGAATTCTTCCCGTCAGAAAGGAGAGCACCGGGCTATTTTTCCATCAGTAACGGTAAGATGAATAGTCTCAGAGTTTAAGAAAATGGACCTTAAGTTGGGGCAGGGGAGATGGCTTATCGGACAAACTGCTTACTGCAGGAACATAAAGACCTGAGTTTAGATCTGCAGCACCCACTTAAAAAGCTGGGCATGGTGGTATGGCCCTGTAACCCCCAGCCCTGGGACAGGCAGATCCCTGGAACATCAGCTTGCTGACCAGTCAACCCAGCTGGACAGATGAGTTCCATATTCAGTGAGAAACCCTATGTAAAGAATCTAAGGTGGGGGATCAAGGAAAACATCCCAGCCTCCACATATACCTACGTGAGCAAGTACACTAACACACACACATACACACACACACACACACACACACACACACACACTCATGCGATATCATAAGTCATGAGACTATCATTCATTTCACACATTAAGACAGTGCTATACCCCCCCACTACCACCCATTGCCTTATATCTTCTTAAACAATTGTCTTGAATTTGTATGAGCATGTTCCAATTTACACACAGGTATTTACAGCAACGGTATTGGTAATTGCCAAAACCTGGAAGCCACCAAGTAGACTATGTAGATGTACTCTGATACATGCACACAATGGAATATTATTCAGCACCAAAGAAACAAACTGCTAATGCCTGAGGAGACTCAGGGGAAACTTAAATGTGTCTAAAAGGAGAAGGACACACTCGCCAAGGCTGCATACTGAATGGTCCTGACTCCGGGCATTGTAGAAGACATCAAAACTATGGGGTGCTGAGGAATTTGAGGCTATGAAATTGTTCTGTTTTGCTTTGTGGCACTGAGGCAAACGTGGACTGGCAGACACATGTCAAGATGTAGCTGATGAATAGCAAGGCATTTGTAAACAGTAACATGGAAACAGTACCTTATAAATACAGGCAGTGTTTTTTTAGTGCCTCTATTTTTTAAGTTGACATTTAAAGCAAGACAGCATCACGAATTTATATTCGAGTGAATATTCTTATTTAGACTAGGAATACAAGAAAGTTCACCAAATAAAAATATTTTTGCAGCTCCCAAAAATATTTATTTCCAGGCAGCCATGTATTCGGTTTTTATAGGGCTGATGTCGTTTTGAAGGTCAAAGGATAGTGTACAGGCACAGAAAATCAAAATAGAGTTTAAAGAGGTGGGTGCAGGGGTCCCTCAGCCAGTAAAGTGTATGCCTCACAAATATAAGGGCTTGAGTCTGATCCCTAGCACCCATGTGGAAATGCTAGGTGTGGTGGCACACCTGCAATCCCAGGGGAGGTAGAGACTGGTAGATCCCCAAGGCTTGCAGGTTAGACAGTCTACCCTACTGTGTAAGCTCCAGACCAGAGATAGACCCTGTCTCACACACACACACACACACACACACACACACACACACACACACACACACACACCAGTAAGGTGCATAGATATCTTTCTATGAAATAATACCCACAGTTGTCCTCTGACCTCTACACACATGTGCCCACATGTGCATCTACCTGCACACACATGAGCATGCACAAAAAACAGCAATAGAACGTCATTAGCTCTTGAGAATAGTATGGGTTCTTGAGAGCCACCTTGTATGGCCTTCCTGACTCTCCAACTCTACCACCTTCAACAGTGCTGTCCCCTGTTTATACTTGCGTGGTTCATTTCTCATCCTTCCAGAAGCCTCGGAAAGCACCTGGTCAAGACCTCTGGGCCTAGTAAGCAGTGAAGATGTGTGCCAGTTCATCCCAAGGAGGAGCCTGCTCCACATCGACCGTGTGAAATTCTTGATAAGTCTACCATAGAGTTTGTGCCTTCTGAAGGCAAACTGATGGTGCGAGGGAACCACACCTGGCTCCTGACTGCTCCCTTGCCGCTTCTCTGACACACTCTTCTCCACCTCATGGTGCTCCAGGCCCTGTCTGGCCTTCCCCTCTTCGTCTGTGCCCAGCTATCCTCTGAGCAGGGTTTCATTGCTAAGAGTAGACTCCTGGGCATGAGGAAGGCCAGGGTGGGAGTACCTTCCATGATATCTTGGGATTAGGGAATTTGCCAGCTACCCATTGGGTTAGGACACGTGTCACCTGGTACAGATGACTTGCCTAGGACCTTAGACCCATCCCCATATAGATGCTGAGGCTGTGTGGTTCTAAGGTTGTCAGCCTTTGGGGGCGTCTCGCTGCCATGGGTTGGGCTGCTGTGTCTTCGCCACTATGATGGGACGAACTCCTTGAACAGTAAGTCAAGATAAACCCTTCTTCTTCCTCCCTTTAACAAGAGGAAAATAACTGAGACACTAGGTGTAGACTCTCAGGCTGCCATGGCTGTCAAGCCTAACAAGGGGAACTTCCTGAGCTGACAGGAGCCTTGGTGTTTGCATTTTACCTGGGTCACCCAAAATGCATAACAATCCTCCCCACACCATGGGTCCCCTCCATCTCTTTCAGGGACATCAAGGCCCCTTAATTTTGTTTCATTCTTCTCGTGCCTCCATGATTGTACCCCACTCTCTGTTCCTTCTAGTCATCTTCAGGGACCAACATAGATCCTCTTCCCCATACCCCTCCCCTTCCACCAGCCCTCATCAGAATCTCTTCCATTCATTGTCAATGACACTCAATGTAGTCCGTGTCACCAAGTCTGGCTCTTGATCTTCTGTGTTCTTTGCCCCTTTGGGCCTCAGTTACCACTTCTCCAAATAGGAGGTGGAAAGGTATGGCTGACGTTTGGAGTCCTTCCAGTCCTGTCTTCCCAGGTGTCAATGGGAAAGGGTCTGCAACCTCCACCTAGGAGGTAAGCGCTTGGTCTTGCCTGTGACGGGCTCTCTTTAATCAGGTTAACTGATGTGGGACAAGTCACCCTAAAAGTGGGCAGCACCATTCCATAAGCTTGGTTCCTTGTTTACATAAAAAGAAGAAAGCTAGCTGAACACCAGCATTCACTTTGTCCTTCTTCCCGACTGCAGATGCAATGTGGCCGGCCAACTTCCTGCTTTTGATCCTTGCCTCCCAGCTGCTGCTGCATCTTTGCCACTATGATGGGATGAACTCCTTGAACAGTAAGTCAAGATAAACCCTCTTCTTCCTCCCTTTAACAAGAGGAAAGTAACTGAGACACTAGGTGTAGACCCTCAGTATAGACAGTGGGTGTGAATCCAGACGAAGCAGTGTGTTTGCAGGCAGTGAATGAGCTGAAGATGCTTACAGATATATGCCAAAGCCCTACCATGTATCAGAGCCAGTGATGTGAGAATGGCCAGTTCACATACATGAAGAGTTGGATCAAGTCATAAGAGAAACATCATAATCCACTGCCCAGAAAGGGTCCCCTTTGTTCCATACCATGGAACCTAGAGGTTTGTGTTCCTCAGAACTCTCATGTGTTAAACCCTGATCTTTGGTGTGATGGCATCAGGAGGGGAAGCTTTGAGCAGGTGTTCCTGAGGGCTCTTTGCTGTCTCAGGGGGATCATCAACTCCAGAGGCACCTGAGATGAGAAAGCCAGAAAGTATGTCTATGGACCAGGAGGTGGTTCAGACTCTGGCTACTTGACCTTGGGCTTTCCAGCTGCCAGAATTGTAAGGTTTTATTTGTTATCTATTGGTCACCTTGTCTGGAACTTCATGATAGCAGCCAAGGAGGCTAGGACAACCCATTCCCAGGCACTGTGTCATCTCATATGAGTCTCCCAAGTATCTCAGACTATCGTTTTAGAGATAGTTTATCTAAATCAGGTTCTAACACAGCCCAAACCCTGCATTCAGTTGTTGTTTATAATCTAGAAACACACATCCCTTCTTTCTCCATCCTTATCTTAAAGAAACCAGGCCAGTTATCCTACAGAACAGGTGACTTTGAGTGTCCAAGGGGAGGATGGGAGTTTGGGGTGCTGTCACGGAAGACAGCTGGGCTTTGCAGAGTGTCTCAGAGTGAAATCCTGTCTCTTGGAGCCCCTTTTCATCGGACCCCTCACTTTGCCCCTGCCTGGGATTTGATGAGAAGGAGAAAAGCCCTCTAAGTGATATAGTTACAAGTGCTTAGGGAAATCAGGTTTCCTACAGGGGTGAGATTTTGCTAAGTACCCTGCATAGGGTGGCAGTTTCCATGCCTGATTCCTGAGTCTTTGGGGCCGGGAGTTGAGAAGGAAAGATGGATGTGAAGTGGACAGAGCAAGAACAAACCAGACTCCATGAATACAGGCTAGTATCCCAAAGACCAGTTCGAATTTGTTTTTGTCTCATTATCCTTTGGTGACCTACAGGATTAGTTGCTACTAATAGAACCCCAATACAACCTGACCCAGGAGGAGAGGTAACTAAGAGTCAAGGCTGTGAACTCAGGCAAAACAGAAGAGCAGTAGCAGCCAAATGCTTGGGCCTATGGCAACCGTCAAGGCTCAAAAATGGTGGCTGTTTCAAGTTCTACAAGTCTCTGTGGCCAGCCCAAACATGGACCGCACAGGGGAAAATTCCTTTCTATTTCTGGCTAAGTGACATTAACATAATAAACAGCCACAAAACCTTCTTATACCGCAATACCACACACACACACACACACACACACACACACACACACACATGGCTATGGACTGAACAGAGCTAGGCCAGCTATACACACTGGACCTCACCCCCAGCCTTAACCTATTTTGAGAATGACCTTCATAGAAATGTGGCCAAACTAACATAGCACTCTTGATTATCATAGGGAATATGTTCTAATACCCCCCAATCTTAGGATGCCCCAAACTTCAAATAATTATAGTGCCTTTTAGTGTTTATCATGCAGTATGGTTGTGATGTTTGCAGCTTTGAAGTGTGAGAGTAAAACTATCATGGATTTCTTTTATCTTTATCTCATGCTGAGATCCATCCTTACCATAGATCTTAGCAACTTCAGAATGTCCTTTTTTTAAGTCAATAACTTTCCACATTTTGCACATAGGATATGTTTTATGACTTCTCTTTGACATATCTGGATTTGTAGAATCACCATATTGGGTCATTATTTAGAAACCATGGGTTATTTGAACATCAGCACTGGAACGGAGCTGGTTCTAAGCCACTTGTGGGCAGGTGGCATATGAAGTGGTTTACAGTAGGCATGGACATGCACACTTGTGGCATGGTAGAGCTGGTTGGCACAAGATCCCCTCATGCCAGTTAGAGTGGTGTGTGATCTAAAACATATGAATGATTTATTTCTGGAATTTTCCATTTGACATGTCTGAGTCACAGTTAACCATGATAACTGAAACTGTGGAGAACAAAACTATAGTTCCTGGAGAAGCTCACAGGTATGCAGCTAGGGTCTTCAAGGCCCCTTCAGTCAAATGCATGCTCCCTAGGGGCTGCCAATGTATGGTACAAACGTATGCCATCATGTGTGCCAGGGCTGTCTTAGTGAAGATATGTCACTTTAAGAACAAGCTTTCCAGTAGGAGCCTGGCCTGTGTCCCTGTGAGGAGAGAATGGAGCCTGTCAAGTATATTGACATCTGAGCCTTCTTCAAAACCATCTAGGGAACAAGAATCTTGGGGTATCTTTCTCTCGGGCAGCAGAAATGTTCCCTCATCCCACTTCCCCAACATGGTTTAGGATTTCTGCTCACCATCAAGTATGTGAAGATTCCAATAACGTGGGGACTAGAGAGAGAGAGCTGTGCAGTTAGGAGCATTCGTTCTTGCAGAGGACACTGGTTCAATTCCCAGAACCCATATGGTGGCGTATGACCATCTATGATTCCAGTCCCTTGGGGGTCCTATGTCCTCTTCTGATCTCCATGGGCACCAGGTATGAACATGGTACACAGACATACATGCAGGCAAAATACTCATACATGTAAAATAAAATCAATCACTCAAAAAATACCAAAAACAACAGTAATAAAAGGCATTTAGATGGTGTTTAGCATATGCCCATCAGTATTAATATTTTACCAACATAGCATCACTTAAATTCATGTAACAAACATGTTAGTGTTAACTTACCAGGCCCCAGAGGATCAAAAGGGAAAGAAAAGTGGGCGGCTCAACAGCAAAAACTATTAATATAAGTTATCCCAGATAATTTTCAAGCTCTCCCACAATCATATTTGATATAAAGCCCCCATGGCTACTTTAATAAAAAACAATAGTTTCATTAAAACAGCAATAATACACAATTCATGGCCAGGAGATCACTCAAGTGGACAAAGCCTGATGACATGAATCTGATCCCTGAAACCTGTATATTGTAAAGCACAGTATCAGCTCCTAAGATTATCCTCCGACCTCTACTCTATGCTGTGGCACCTCTCTCTCTCTCTCTCTCTCTCTCTCTCTCTCTCTCTCTCTCTCTCTCTCTGTGTGTGTGTGTGTGTGTGTGTGTGTGTGTGTGTGTATACATACAGCCAGGAGAGAACAGCCAAGCACAGCTCAGTCAATCCCACAATTATGAACTGAGAAAATTGTTGGGTTCGGTTAGTTGATTTGGGGGTGATCGGTTATGAAGCAAAAATAGATATTGAAGGAGATTGTAAACACTAGATATTTTGGGTCATTTTGAATCAGGGTCCTGCTGTGTAGCTCAGGCTGGCCACAAACTAGAAATTCTCCTCTCTTACTCTAAGTACTAGGATTGCAGGCACATGCCACCATACCTCACTAAAGCTTTATTTCTATTTTGTGGTGTGTGTGTGTGTGCACATGTGTACACATGTATGCATGTAGAAGCCAGAGGTCAATGCTGGGGTGGATGTCAGGTTTCTTTTCGTAGTTGCTCTCTACCTCAAAGGTAGGATCTCTCACTGATCTCGTGGATTTGGCTAGGCTGCCTGGCCAATGTGCTTCAGAGATCTGCCTACCCCTTTCTCACTATTGCCCCGCCCCCATGCTGGGTGTAGAAGCTGACCTACAAACCTGACTTTCTTCTGTGGGTGCTAAGGAATCAAAGTCACGGACTCATGCTTTCATGGCAGGCACATTTCCCTAGCTGACAAAGCTCTGTTGTTGTTGTTGTTGTTTTGAGACAAGGTCTCACTGTGTAGCCCTGCCTGTCCTGGCACTTTCTATGTAGACCAGGCTGTCCTTGAACTCATAGAGGTCTGCTTGCCTCTGCCTCCCAACGGGTGAGATTAAAGCCATGGACTACTGTGCTTAGCTTAAAGCATTTTTAAATCTGGCTACCGAGCCGGCAGTGGTGGCACACGCCTTTAATCCCAGCACTTGGGAGGCAGAGGCAGGCAGATTTCTGAGTTCGAGGCCAGCCTGGTCTACAGAGAGATTTCCAGGACAGCCAGGGCTACACAGAGAAACCCTGTCTCGGAAAAAAAAAAATCTGGCTACTGTCTTGGCCTCTTATTTCGTTCCAGGGGGTCTTTCTGTCAATAAAAAAAAAATAAAGCCAATAAAACAATAAACAGAACAAAAAACTCTCAGGGCCTTCTATGTGCTAGGACAAACACTCAGCTACTGACCTATACCTCCAGCCCTAAAGCTCTTTCTGCAAAGCAATGGAATCACCTCTGACTCTTCATGACAGAGAGGGCTTAAGGAGTACCATTTTAGATAAATTGATTTTCCTCTTTTAACAAATACAATTTTTATCCTGAGAGGAAATCATGGTAAATTTAAAAAAAGATTAAACAAAAAGAATGAAAACCACAATTAAATAATCCACAAGAGATATAGTTCACATTTGTAGTTTTTTTTCTTTTAGAATATTTTCAATTATATATTATAGGTATAGTATATAAATATATAAATATTTCACATGCTCTTCACATAATTCTTGTATACGCTTGGTAATTAAAATGATCACAAGCACAATCTCTAATGGGTTTATTTATCCATCATAAATGCGTGTCATTACTGAACTGCCCTTCGTTGGTGAACACTATGCTGTTGCAGTTTTTCTGCTATCATAAGAAACAATGGCTTGAGTACCTATATATATTTGCTCATATCCCTGAATAGAACATCAGGAGTGCAGACTTATTGGCTTAAGCACAGTGAATATTTAGCATTTTTATGGTATATAAAAACCATAATCCAGCCGTCTAGGAAGAATGGCTATAGAAAGAAAGTGTTTATTTATACACTTGACATTCAAACGTAAAAGGCCACTGACTCTGGCTGGGATGACCTCAGAAGTGGGCCATTGCTCGGTGGCCTCATGTGAGACTCTGAAGTCATGAATGTGTGAACCTGGGTATTCCGTTCCATCCACAGTCCACAGCTCACGGCTCATCGCCGAATTGCCTCAAGATCCCTCTCGGATCTTCGGCAGCGTTCTTTAAACTGTGCAGCTAGTGAGAAGACTTCATGCCTGGTTCAGGCGCCGGCTGCTCTCCACCTGGCTTCCCAACACCTTCTCGCAGGGGCTTGTTTTCCCTCCAGCTGGGAGACCTGCCAGACACTGAGGAACCGATGTTCCCAAGGCCAGTACATCTGATTTTTGCTCCTGGCTGGAATTCAGAACAGGGAGAGTAAACGACAGTGGGGCCAAGGTGAGTCTGTCTGGATGCCGTCCTTGGGCTAAGTGGAGAGAAGGTATGAGGAGCTGAGGCCATGCTCGGTGCTCAGGGACTTCATGAGCTCGGTGGATAGCAAACCTCTGAGGCAAGCAACAGACTCAGGAGGTCTGCTGGAGACCCCCCCCTACCGCCTGGAGAACCCCCCCTACCGCCCCAGATCACAGTCCTCGCCTGAGGGAGGCCATTGTCTTCTGAGGCCAATAAATGGCACAAACCTAACCTCCCACAGTGTATACCTTTGCATAAAGGTCTCAAAAGAAGACAAAGTTAGGATTCACTGGGGCATTTGATATGTGCCAGGCACCTTATAAAACCAGGAGTCTTATTAATATTTTCTGCTTTTCAAAATGAACAAGCCACAGGAGACAAAGGTTTTGCTTACGGGCACAGGGCTAATTATTTAAAGTTGGGACTAAAGCCGAGTGCACTTTGATTTCTGGGAACTGAGGCAGATTCATCCAGTAGATGGCTAACCTTGGACTCCCTTCAAGCGTTGCCTCCTAAGAATTCCCAGAGCTAGGGCACAGTTAAGTATCTCTCAGAGTCTCAGCTCCTTCTCTAAAGCCAGCCCCTGCTGCCCACCTTGTAAGATCCTGTCAGGGAGCTTGCAAAGGGACTAATGGTATTCTAGGCCTCCAGGAAGGCCACTATAGCCAGCTCGGTCACACGCCACTGTTGCTCTTTGTCACCTCTTCTGAGAAGCCTGAGGAGGAAACACATCCAGGTCTCCATCTCAAGGAGCATGGTTAGGGAAACAGTGGATTCTCCATACCATGCTGGTTGCCTGATTCTACCACAGAATGGTTTGTCTCTGGGAAATAGCCTGCTTGGGGCACTGAGCAAGAAGGTTCAAGGCCCTTGGAGCATTTCCTGGAATCTCGATAAACCCAGTCCTCCGGCCTGGCAGAGCAGGAACTGTGAACATCCACATCTAGGTGCCAGCCCAGCCTGCCTTGCTGGAAAACTCTCCAGTGAGGAGCAGGGTCCCCCTCAGCTCACCTTGCTGGCCCCCAGGCATTTTCAGACCCACCCCCAGTTTCCTCTGCGGGGCTGCCAAATCACCCCAGTCCGGTGTTTCCTTTAAAGGCTGTGAACTAAGCACAGCCATCTTAAATGGGACCACGGGAGGACTGGCCAAGCCGACCGGAGCCACTTCCCAGCCTGCCTGGGAAACATTTCATTTTCTATTTGCAGAAGCACAGATGTTGACTTTTGATCTCCTCCTCTCTCCCTCGGGGCCTCAGATCAGGACTGACAGCTATTTTTCTTTCTTTCTTTCTTTCTTTCTTTCTTTCTTTCTTTCTTTTCTCTCTTCTTTCTTTCTTTTCTTTCTTTCTCTCTTTCAGTTTTGTTTTCCTTTTTCATTTTTCCCTATAAAGAGAAAATGCCAGGAAAAAAACAGGAAGGCTTTGAAAATGTTGGAAGAGTTATAGACCCGTTATTGGGTCAAGAAAAGAAGGCACTTGCCATTGAGAACCTGTGACAATCATGTGATCAGACAGCAGCGAGGTGAGGGAGTTTCTGAGGTCATGCTTCTTAGCCATTAGGGTATTTGTAAAATCACCCAGGATGATTTTTTAAAAATGACCAATTTATTACAGTTCTAGATACAATTAATCCATGCACACATATGCATACACACATATATACACACCCATACACACACCATACACATGCACACTACAAACACACATACACCATATACATACACACACACATATACCACACACACATACAAACACACACATATACACACATACACCATACACATACACACATATAAATACACATGCACACACCATATATACATACAAACACACATATACTCACACCATACACACACACAAATACACATACACACCATACACACATACACACATACAAATGCAAATATACACACCATATACGCACACACACACACACACACATACACTACACACACACACAAACATACACACAAACATGGGAGCCTAGAAAAATCATTATTACCAAATACATTTCATGTGCTGTTGTTTATTTAATTTCTGGCTCCTTCGCCTATGTGTGCGGTGCTTGTGAACATTTCACCTTACCGTTCCCCCCTCCCCCACTCTCCATGGCTCTTCCCCAACCCCCCTCCCTTTAGTTTTCTTGTCTTGTTCTGTTCAGGTCTTGTACAGACAGCCATAGTGTCTGTGTGTTTGCAATTGCATTAACCATGTCACGCCCCCAGGACAGCTTTCCTCAGGATTCCTTCCCACCCGCCAGCTCTTACAATCTTCCCACCCTGTCTTCCGAGTTTCTCTCATGCAGGCATCTTGTAATCATGTGACTCAGACTCCCGTGTGTGGACCTGTGAGCACCCGCTCACGGGGCCACACACAGCTAGGTGTTTACAGGGAAGGTGCTGAGCAAGTAAGGAGCGGACGCTGGAATCTAATTAAAACTCACACTTAGGTTTGTGCTTCTCCTGTTCCATTAAACAGATATGCTCTGATACACATACGCTCCAAAGAAGATACTGGAGAACAAGGCCTTCAAGTGATGAGCTCTTTCTGACCTTCTTTTCTTTAGTTATAATATTTTGAGGTTATAATTACATCATTTTCTCTTGTGCACGATAGATACACATTATCTATGTATCTGTCTCATATATGTGTGTATATATGTATATATGTGTGTGCACATATGTGTGTATTTTGTACATATATATGTATATATATTTTTTGTTCAGTCTATATAATATTACTTATATGTATGTTTTCAAGGCTGACCATTTGGTATTGGATAACCCAGGGTGCTCTTCCCTGGGGAAGACCTTGTCTCCATTCTCCAGTTTTTAGCATTTCTTAGTTGCCTGTAGTTCTTGGTCTAGAGTTGAAGCTTCGAGACCTTTCCTCCTACCACTTTAGCATGCCTATTAAGGCCTGCTCAGCACCTGGGGAATCGAGCCTGGTACTGGAGACCTAGCCAACCGCCCGGGGCTAATGAAGTCATGTTGAAAAGGAACCTACAACCACCTCTTCACTAAACCAACATAATCCCTGACTACACTCTAAATATTTATTCTTACACCCACAGATAAGTGTAGTTCTCATCCCTCCTCAAGGAAACTTCTCTTTGCAACCGACAAGAGACCACTATAGAAAACGACAGCTGATCAGAATGCGGAGTTGTGGAGTCCAGTCCCAGTGGATACATCTACAGAACATTCCTGTCCCAAAGGCTCAGGGGAATGGTGCAGAAAAGATATAGGAGCCAGAGGGACAGCAAGTTTGGTGTGAGATCGCATCTCCTAGAAATGTCAGAAAGCCACAACCATGAAGTCTCATGGATCATATATTCTAGCTCGCTCATATTAAAGACACACAATCCTGGTATTTACAAGTTGTAAACCTAGATCGGGCAGGTTTGGAGCTATTCTGACTTACACCCCAGCCACATGTCCCTTGTTCCTTACTATTTCTACTGGCCACGGGCTCATGGTCCGTCCCCTCTCATCGCTGCCTTCTCCTCTCTTCCTCTCTTCATTTCCTTCCTTCTTTTTCTCTGGTCTCTCCTGAGACCCCTCACTGGATCCTCAAGTCCCGCCTTTCTACTGCCCAATCACAGGCTTTAGCCTTTATATTGACCAATTAACTTGGGGAGCACGGTTTGCACAACAAATGCTGGTGTACGTGAGAATTAGCTCATCGAGGCGGCCAGATCTTAGGGTACAGAACTTAGCATTTGAATACATGGCAGCACCGGACCAAGCCCAACAAACATGGCTGCCTAAACACAAGCAGAACAAAGATGACTCCAATAGACATGCTAACCTGGGTGGTTTTCTAGATACAGGAGTGTTACATGTATCAATAGCAGGGGAGTACCTATATGAAAATTGCAGGTTCCAGCCAGCCTCATCAGCCCCTCACTCAGCTCCTCCCCTGACCCCTACTTTTGGAGATGTCTCCAGCCTCCAGGGCTGGGTAAATTTTTTCTCCCAGTGCTCTCAGCACCTTCTCATAATTTGAAGTCCTAGCCAGTGCAGGCTTACCTGCCCCCAAGGATCTTGTATTTCTTCTGTTTCTTGTTGTGTAGACGAATGCCAGACCAAGCAACTTATGGAAGGAAGGGTTTGTGAGGCTCCGATCTGAGGTACAGTGACAGAAGTCGGAGGGAGCAGGTCACATCGCACCCACAGTCAGAAGTGGGGGAAGATGGCTGCTGGCGCTCAGCGCACTCTCCTTTTCACGGAGCCTGGAATTCAGGCCCAGAGAACGGTGCCGCTCACTCACACCGAGGCCTGTCTCTCCACCTTAATTAATTCAATCTAGAACCACCCTCCCTTCACACACACACACACACACACACACACACACAGAGAGAGAGAGAGAGAGAGAGAGAGAGAGAGAGAGAGAGAGAGAGAGATGTCAGGAAGTTTGTCTCTTAGACAATTTCCAGATACTATGGAGCTGACCATATTAGCCACCATAGATCTCTCCCTCAGTCCTGAGACTCGGGGCTGCGGGTATCTGTTGGCAGGGCTGGCACTCATGCCCAGTAGGAACAACTGAGAGCAGCTAGCAAACCCTTGATTGGCAGATGGGAGTCTGCTATCTCCAAAGAGATATCAGGGTGGGGGAATTCATGAAGATTATATATGTAATTCATGAAGATAATATATATGTTGTTGTTTGAGAATTTCACACAGTATATTTTATCACATTCTTTCCTATCCCCCAATGCCTCTGGAGAAAATATCCTAATAAATGCAAAAAAGTCAGGCAGTCCCCAACCTAAATTCACTCACTGAAGTAAATGGACTGGGAAAGAAAACAGAGCAGGCATGAAAGCCTGCCTGTGGCCTCTGCAGGAGTGGTGTGCCCTGCTACAAGGACTAGAGCTTGCTGTGGCTTCCTGAGAAAGGGGGAGGGGAGTAGGAGGGAGGTGAGGAGTGGCGGGAGTGTGGGAGCAGCAGGTATCTAACCCTTCTCCCTTGCCTTTGATTACCTTCCAATTCTGTGGCTGTTTAAAACAGAATTCAGGCCTTAGGCAAGTGGGACAGCGAGCTACAACCTCATAAAGCCCCGAATATCAATGAATGTTAACAGGACTTCTCCTTGGTCTCTGCTCTGTAACACTCCCAGTAAGCCTCCTTTTCAACCTTCACATCCACTCCAAAAGGTAAATAATATTATACCCATTTTAGAATTTTGACAACAGGCCCGTAGAAGCTGAGCGGTTAGCCCCATGCAACACAAAAGACGTGCTTGGAAACGGGGGTTCCCTGACGTTTAGTCTGGAGCTCATAGCGCGATTCGTATTCTGCTCAGATACAGAGGAGCACTGCCGCAACAGTGCTCAGATTACTAATTTTCAAGAAGCGAAGTGATCTTCAAAGGGTTTGGAATGTTATTTGAGCAATGCCCAGGCATACCAGTAGAGGGCAGGAGCCTGCCACTCAAGAGGTTTTACATCCTTTAAAGTCCTTGCGCCTGGGAGGGGGAGGGGGAGGGGGCTGGTGGTGGTGGTGGTGGTGGGAACTGTTCCTTTCCTTCCCCCCAAAGCAGAAGGAGCCAAAGTGAACTGCAGGATCTCTTGGTGGGAGGGCCATGAAGGGCACTAGAACACGCCGGGAATTGTAACAGAAACAGAGCCACCTTTCCTTTTCTAACCTGGAATCCTAGCTCTCAACACCTGCCTCTGCATCCAGGAAGAGAGCATCCTCTCTTCTGCCTGTGGGAGTATGGGAACACTTGGGTAAAGGCCCTTGGCAGGCATTATGCGCGCACAGGCCAGTGGAGGTGACTTCACGGGCATTTAGCATGCAGCATCTCTCGCTAGGGCATGAGCTCATGAGGCACGGGGACGGCACAGAGGTGCGGGGAATAGGGAAAAGAAACAATGTCACTGTGCCCATCTGGATGGGTCACGTGGACCGTCAGCACAACATCCTAGTTTAGTCTGTTACAGATCCGCTGCCTGTCCCCTGGGGTCCTAGGTTGCATCTTGCGGGCAGCAGCTGAGGGGCCCCGGGGTTTAGATACACCTTTAGCTTTCTCAGCCCTCTGCAGAGCCTGCTGCAGCTCACCCAGCTTAGAACTGCAACTGGTGCTGTGAGGCTGAGAAGCCAGAAGCCCCAGAGCTTTTGAACTGTCACTCCTGGCCTAAACTCATCTCAGCGTCCAGGGCTTTCCAAGTTGGCCAGAGGACCCGGCTTACTGTTGTTCCCAGACCAGATGCCCGGGGGAGCAGGGAGAGAGAGAGGCCTGCTTGAGTTTTTGCTTTAATAAGACCAAAAACCTTAGCAGATTCGCACCAGTCACCCAACAGACAAAGCTCTGACTCCGGTCTCGGGCACTAAGGCACCATCGGTTTACACTGGCACGCATATCAACTCAGGCTTCCAACTCTTCCGTCCACTTTCTTCTCTTAAACCTCTGTCATAGAAATAAAATACCTATCATCAATTTCTTTATCATTAAATTCAAAGGCTCCCTTATCGCTCCCCCCCACCCTTTATTGGGTCAGGGTTTCTCTGTGTAGTTTTCTGGCTGTTCTGGACCAGGCTGGCCTCAAACTCACAATTTCCCCGGCCTCTGCCTCCAGAGTGCTGGGATCAAAAGTGTAGGTCTCCATTGCCTGGCTTCCTTCCTTCCTTCCTTCCTTCCTTCCTTCCTTCCTTCCTTCCTTCCTTCCTTTTTTGTTTGTTTGTTTGTTTGTTTGTTTTAAGAGACAAGGTTTCTCTGTGTAGCCCTGGCTGTCCTGGAACTCACTCTGTAGACCAGGCTGGCCTCGAACTCAGAAATCTGCCTGCCTCTGCCTCCCAAGTGCTGGGATTAAAGGCGTGCGCCACCATTGCCCAGTGCTTCCTTCCTTTCTTAAAATGTAAGCCTCACACTTAGGCTAACCTTGAACCCACGGCAATCTTTTTTCCTCAGGCGCCCAAGCCCTGAAATTATAGGCATGAGCTGTCATTGCTTGGCCTGATCTGTCTGTCTGTGATGGCCTTGCATCCTCTAGCGCAGTGGTTCTCAACATGCTAACACTGCAGCCCTTTACTTCAGTTCCTCATGCTGTGGTGACCCCCAACCGGAAAATTATCTTTGTTGTTACTTTATTATAACTGTAATTTTGCTACTGTTATGAATATTGATATAAACATACAATATACAGATATCTGATATGCAACCCCCGTGAAAGGGTCAGTTGTCCCCCCAAAGGGGCTGTGACCCACAGGTTGGGAACCACTGATTTAGCATCTTGTCCTTGCCTTCTTCTGTGTTGTAGCATGTGATAGGATGTGCTTTTTTACTAAAGCTGAATAATATTCCAGTGATAGACATTGTACAGCACAATTGTTTTATTCGTCCGTTGTTTGGTGACTCCTGAGTCACCAAAATTAGTCACACTAATTCATGAACACCAGTCTGTTAATGGTGAAAATAATGCTTGTTTTCTCAAATTAGTCACTCTTATACCGCTTTACCATGGTGACTAGAACCGCTATGAGTGTCAGCGTACAAATACCTCTCCAAGGTTCTGATTTCAGGTCTTTGGTCTGAATGCCCAGATGTGGGCTGCTGGATCAGGGGTAGGTCTAGTGATTATTTTCAGAAGCATCTATCCTGTTCCTCTCTAGCAATGACAACATTTTACCAACTCAGCCACAGAGACAATGATTCCAGTCTCTTAATATCCTTGCCAATATTTGTTATTCTCTGGAAACACACACATACATGAGAGGATGTGATAGTTGTGATTTGTACTTCTATGAAAATTACTGATGTTGAACATCTTTTCACATGTGCAGTAGCCGGTTGTGTATCATTTTTATGTGTGTGTGTGGGGGGGGAGGTGCCCAAGTACAAGTGTAAGTGTGGAAGCCAGAGGGCAGCTTCGGATGCTGTCCCTTAAGTGCCATGCAGCTTGTTTTTGAGATAGGGTCTCTTCGTGGGCTGGGGCGTGCTCATTCTACTAGGCCGGCTGGCCAGCAAGCCCCAGGGATTCTCTCTTGCCTCTGGCATGGCCCTGAGATGTCACAGAGCCATGCCTGGCTGTTTGCAAGGGTTGTGAGGACGGAACTCGGTCCTCATGCTCGCTCAGCAGACACTGGATATCCTAGGTCATCATTTTACTAGTGCATATTTATTGTGGAAAAGAACAGTGGGTTTTATTCTGATTTTTTATATACGTATATGATATACATATATGCTATACTTTGACCGTATTTACTCCCATTGCCCTCTCTTGTCCCCTTTTCTCATCCTGTGGACCTCTTTCCTTCCTCCAAGCAATCCTTTGACTTTTCCATCTTAATTTTTAAAAATCTAGGCTCACAAATGAGAGGCCTCATGGTATTTGTCTTTCCGAGTCAGGCTCATTTTGCTCAACACAATCATCTGTAGATCTATTTATTTTCCAGCAAATGGTGGAATTTTATTCTTTTTAGCTGAAAAGATACACACCATCTTCGAGTTACAAACTCTTGGGTCAGGTTGTTCCATCTTTTATTGCTGAGTTACAGTTCTTTACTCCTGGATGCGCAGTCATCAGACATACTGATACACGTATAATTTGTAGCTGACACCTCCCATCCCGTGTCACCCTTTGTCATCCATGGATTTCATGCTTTGATACACAAACGGGATTTTTAGTTTGGTGATCTCTCAGTTGTATGTTTTTGTTTTTGTTATCTGTACTTTCGGTAGCGAATCCAAGAAATTGTTGCCAAATTCAATATTGAGTGTAAGGGATGTCCTAATGAGGCTGTTTTGTTTTTACACCAGCCTTTCATTCATGCATTATTTTTTTCATGTGCTATGAGGTACTGGCTCATCACCCGCTGCCCCAACACTGTTTAAGAGCAGCCATGCGGTCCGAGGCCCCTAGCGCATATGTAGCAGAGAACTGCCTTGTCTGCCTGAGGTGGGAGAGGCTGCCGCAGGGACAGGGTATGTGGGGAGGGCACCCTCCCTGAGGTAAAGGGGAGAGGGGATGGGGAAATCCAGATTTCTTAGACTTACTAAGTTTGGGAAAAAAACTTGAACATTAATTATGAACATACATATGAATTATAATCATGAACACTAATTCATGAACACCAGTCTGTTAATGGTGAAAATAATGCTTGTTTTCTCAAATTAGGCTTTCCTATTTTAAAAATTATCTTTTAAGTGGTTTATTTGTTTTTATTTTATGTGTATGAGTGTTTTCCCTACGTTTGTCTGCGTACCATGCGCATTCGGTACTCTCAGAGGCCAGAAGAGGGCATCAGATCTCCTGGAACTAGAGTTACTCCATGTTGAAAGGGCCTGTATTGGTGCTGAGCATGGGTCCTCTGCGAGGGCGGCAAATGCTCTAAGCCAATGAGCCATCTCCCTAGGCTCACTGGTACCTGTTTCACTTGCTACTTTTACTTTGTTTCCTTTTTATTAGCACTTATTAGTTTGTTTATGTTGAGGCAGGCCTGGAGCATGCTCTGTAGACTAGGCTGGCCTAGAACTCACAGACCTGCATGCCTCTGCCTTCTGAGTGCTGCAATCAAAGGATACATCCAGATGCTTGGCCTGGCTTGCTGGCATTCATTAACTGCAGAAAATAATGGGTCTCCCTGCGACATGTACACGATATACTTTGACCATCTTCAGTCACCTAGCCGTACATCCTGCTCCCCCACCCACTGTTCTCTGATACTTTTATGTCTTATCTCGACTTGACTTCTATCTTATATACATACGGTTAGCTAATATTTTATTTAGAATTTGGAAACATTAAGTATTACCATCCTTATCTGACTTTGTAATAAAGGTTAGTCTCACAAAGGAGTAACTCAGTTCTCTTTTCTGGAACAGCTTGTGTTTGTCTGGGGATTATCTCTTCCTGTAACAAGAGCAGAACTCACCTGTGGCCTGAGTCTAGGGCTTTTCAGGAAGGGGAGGGTCTTTGATTAGAGTGCAGTTCTTTATTGAATGCTTGAAAAAAGTTGGCTTGCTATTTAGTCCCAACTTTGGAGTTTTATAGTTTTACCAAAAAGAAACCTTTATCAATATTAATAAACTTCCAAAGTGTAATTTTTTTTAATAATATTGTTAGCCTAAAGCTTTTGTTAGATCTGTGGACACTTTCAGTACTGAGCATATGACTTTAACCTCTCTTTTTAATCCCTCTTGCAATCTCACCAGATTTATGTGTGCATATATATGTATTTTAGAATTTATTATTATGTGTGTGCATGGATATATTCCTATGTGTATGTATTGGCTCATATACTTGTGTGTAGAGGTCAGAGGATGCCTTTGTGAATTGGTTCTCTCTTTATACCTTTATGTGGCTTCTGGGAACTATACCAGGTCATCAGGCTTGCAAGGCAAGTGCTTGTACCAACGGAGCTATCTTGCCAGTCTCATAATATTTGACTTTTCTGACTGCGTGTGTGTGTGTGTGTGTGTGTGTGTGTGTGTGTGTGTGTGTGTAACAGGTTTCACTGCAGCAACAACTACTCTGGCACTCACTGTGTAGCTCAGGCTTTGACCTTCTGGTGATCCTCCTGCTTCAGCTTCTCAATGCTGGAATTACAGGTGTGAGCCGCCACACCTGGCTTACACTATTAGGTTTTCTAAGGTTTATTCTGGATTTTTGTCATTACTGTTTTTGTTTGTCAGTATATGCTACTGAACATTTAGCTACAGAAAGGCTTCCAGAAGAGATTTAGAATAAAGTTATCTAAAATCTTAAATGCTTGATACGACTTTTGTTTTTTATTTAAGGGACAGTTTGTCTGGATATGAAGCTGTAGGCATAAAATCCCTTCCCACGAACCTTAAATATTACTTAATTGCTGTGTTCAGTTTCACCATCAAGTTTTTGATGTCCTGGTGTTTTCCATCTAACGTTTCTCGAGCGTCTACTAGTGTTTTGAGACTTTTCTTTGTCGTTTATGTTCTTAGATTTCACTATAGAGACCTGGCTTTCCTTTCTGTCTCTCTTGTTAACACTCGGACTCCATTGAATCTGATGTTTCATATTTTATTTCTAAGTAGAATCAGTCACTGCGCCTTCAAATGGACCCTCCCTTCATTTGTCTGCTCTTTCCGGCTCCAAAGCCTGTGCTCCTAACCACCGCACCTTCTGAGAAGAACACTCTTTCTTGCTTTTGTCTGTGGAGGCTTTGCTGCAACGCACGGTGAAGGGCAGAAATGGGTCCTCTGCGATCTCTGTGTGCCCAGTGCAGCCTTGTCTATTGTCGGAGTGAATGTGTTAATGAATGAACCAAGAAAATACAGGGGTGGAGGGATAGAGCAGGAGGTGCCCTGAGCACACAGAGGGAGTCGCTGAGTCATGACTGCAGCATGTGCCCACACCCAGGGCATGACCTCTGTCAGGGTGGCAGCCCCTTCAGCAGGCCCCTCCTTGGGGGAGGGAACTCCTGAGTCAACCATCCCAAGCCCCGCCCTGTGATAATGACTTCTACTAGCTCCCTACTTGGTTCATGTTCCATCCTGACCATCTGACTTGACTTCTTGACTTCTTTGTCTCAAACCTTGTATTCTTTTCTGTAATTGGAGGTAAAGATCATACTGCCCCCACGTAGCTCCCAGGGGTAAGAGGACGCAGAGGAGACCTCCTGTGCCCTGAACACACAAAGCCTGCACTCGGCATGTCATTACTCTGACCATTGCATGGATTCACACATACACACAGCAACCTCTACCCTGGAGTCTGGGGGGTCTAAGGTGGATCCCTTGCTTTAATCCTGCTTATTAGGGAGATAGAGGTCCCATGGGTCTGCAGCTATCGGGATTGCTGGAGACTCCCTAGGGATTTTAGGCCAATGGAGAAGTAACTCCATGGCAACAATCCATCCACACACAGTTTGGCACTCCTATCCTATCCACTTATCCGTGATTTCCCAGTTAGCCTCCACCAATTTTACTGGATCTCCCCTGGCCTTCCCTGATGCTAAAAGGCCCAACACCATAAGTCTTTCCTTCCTCTCTGCTCAGTAGACCTTGACATCAACAGAATACAATTCTCTAGCCCCACATACCACAGAGAGGAATTCAAACTCAGGTTGTCATGGGTGACTCTCCCCCCCCCCCCGTGTGTGTGTGTGTGTGTGTGTGTGTGTGTGTGTGTGTATGTGTGTGTGTGTGTATGCATGCATGTGTGTGTATTCACAGTAGTAGAAATTTTCAGATCCTCTGCTTGGTGGGGAGCAGGGGAGAGAGATATATTCCTCCGATAGCCCACTTAGGAGTAATAAAGGCCCAGACCTTTCCCTGCTAAGTCTGTTTCCTCTAGAACCCCAGCATGAGTTTTACTTAAGGGTTTCTTTCAGCAACCTAGTAACTCTTATTGATCCCCCAGCATTTCATCTCTTCAGTCTGTTTGAGTAAGCATGACGATCTTTCAAGATTCCAAACTTTTTGGTTTTTCTCTCATAACCCATCCCCTCACCCCCACCAGCTTTCTCCAGATATTTACCTTAAGGGCTATGAGGCAGGACAGTGGATTAGATTATCTTGATTGGCATTCAATCCTGGGCGAAATGAGTCTGAAATTCAAAAGCATGATCAAAACCAAACCACCAGGGCCACTAATGATTACATCAACTGTAGAGATGGAGGCCTTCAGCCTATTGAGAGGACGCAGTGCCAATCTGCACTCTTGGATTGCTGTTGGAAGGCAGAGGCAAGTCCATCTCTGAGTTTGAGACCAGCTTGGTCTCAAAAAGTGAGAACCAGGATAGCTAGGGCTATACAGGTAAACCCTGTCTCCAAAAACCAAAACCAAACAAACAAACAAAAAGTTTGGGCAAGACTCAGAGGCCCTATCTCAGTAATGGCAGTGACCAGCAACACATCAATGGCACCTGGAATGTGCCTGTCACTGTTCTAAGTGCCTGACTCATGTCAACTCTCATTCCCTGCAGTTATGAACACAAGATAATTAATATTTTCAATACTATATTACAGAGGGGAAACAGATACAAAGAGTTTATATGTTTTGCCCAAGATCTGATTTGATAGATGATAGAGCTGGACTTGAGACCCACCAGACTACATCCTGGGTGTGTTAAATACGGCACCTATGTCATAAAGCTCAGAAAGCATGACCACACGCCCTTATATCTAATTATGCTTTCATGTCTCTTCATTGGCAATGGCCAGAGAGCTCATCCTCCCTCGGCCCCATCCTCACCACAGTCGTCTGGGTCTTCTCTCACGCGCACCCAGAGGAGGAGTTCAATGGATGAGGAAACTTTGAAGAGATGGATGGTATGACATGGAAGGATAACAAAGTAATGAGAAGAAATTGAACATAACACTTGAGCCAAAGAAGGGTTAGAAAGAGAAAGATAGAAGGCCCTTAGGAGTCTTAGAGAAGCCTGAGAAACTGTAAGTGCACACCTCATACAAATAATTAAAAAGGAGATTCAAAAATATACATCATTTCTTTCTAAATTAATCTATAGCTTGTCAGTTAAGTTTCACAGTTTTGAGTTGAGGGTTGTGTTTTGTCTTATTTTGTTTTGTTTTGTTTGGAACTAGATAATACCATTATAAAATTCCTTTTGACAAGCAAGTGGCCAAGAATAACTCAAAGGCAGTTTTGAAGAGGAACAAGCGAGAAGAACTTGCCATACCAGATGTCAAAATTTAGTCTCAAAATATTTAATAAGAAGACAATGCGGTTTGGGCGCAGGGTTGGGGAATGGAGGCGGGCAGAAAAACCAGCCCTGGCTCCTCCGTCTCAGAGACAGCACCGAGCACAGGTAATGCTGTGAACCAGGGTGGGAAAAGTGCTCTGTTGACTGAGGAGTTCTTGGAGCAGCTTCCGTCTACGGAGCAGACAAAAAGGTAGAGTCCTACGTTAAATCAGTCTCAGGGAGATTAAAGAAAGAAGGAAAGAAAAAGAGCCAAACTTGAAAGGATGACATAAAAACATTTTCAAAAGCCACAATCAAGATAAAGAACAATTCCACTAAGTAAACAAAACATGCTAACAGAAAATCAGAGGCAGAAAAGCTCATAAATTTAGCTGCATTAACATCTAGTCAGCAAAGACCATTATAACAAATAGAAAACCACACCATATTGTCTGGGAGAAGATGTTTGTAATCAATATAATATGTAAATAAATTTCTCAAATTGATGAGAAGTCAAGATATGGAAGAGAAATGGATGAAAAATATAGAAAAATAGTAGAAAAACCCCGGAAGGTCAATAGATAAAAATAAGACACACACTCTCACTGTTAGAGAAATACAATGCAAAACAAGAGAGTTACATTCCGCCCACCAGATAGTAAAAATGTGCAGCTTGTGCCAAGTATTAGGAAAGAGCAGTTAAAGCTCCGAGTCTCACGCGCTGCTGGTGGGGCTCTGGAGGACAGCGATCTGGCAAGAACTCACGAAGATGAAAGTGATCGTGTCGAGAGACTCCGCTCTTAGCAGGCAGTCAGGAAGACATGTCAGACGTTTACTGCCACACTGGAAACAACCGAAATATCCATCAACAAGGGAACGGATAAGCAAATCGCATTATAGTTATTTAGTGGAATACAATGGCGGGTGTCATCAGAGATTATGATCCCACGATTATGATGTCAAGGCAGAAGCACTGTGCAGATTATAATTCTCTGCTTATGGCCTGGGTAATATTAAAGGGTTATGATACTTTATCAGTAAATAATACTTTACAATGTTTGTGAATATACGCCGACTGATGCAATAAAAGGAAAAGGCGAGGGAGAAATGGTTAGGGTGAAATTCAAAACAAGCTCTGGCAACCAAGCAAAGAGACTGGGATAAAGTCTTCAGAGGATCTTAGCTGTGTCTCTCTCAGATGTACTTCCTTTCTTCTGCGTGTGTGTGTGTGTGTGTGTGTGTGTGTGTGTGTGTGTGTGTGTTTAAGAATACTTTGTTCTGGAGATCGAGCCTCGCTGTGTACACTTGACTGGCCTTGTTTGTGCCCTGTAGTTTAGGCTGGCTTCGAACTTGCAGCCAGCAGTCTTCTGCCTCCATCTCTAAATGCTGAGGTGACAGGTGCACTGCCACATGAGGCTTCCATTATTTACTTTCTTCGAAATAAAAAGACACAAAGCAAAAAAGGGTAATTGTTAATATTTGCTAACGCTCATGTGGCCCTCAGAAATGCTGTCTACTAAGTATTTTCTAGCTTTCTGCCTTCCAGGCCGATGACTGTATTTCCTATCTACATTGAAGCTAGAAGTGGCCTGGAGACTTCCCCTACCCAGTAAAATAGAAGCGCAGCTCACATTTATGACCTCACAAGCCAGTGAGCAAAAATGCTCTGGCCAACATGGCAGCCCAGATACAAAGCTTTCGTCCTCCCCAGCCTCTGAGACACACGGCCCATTCAGAATGGATGCGAGAAAGGAACCTTTGTTGGATTTGGCCAGAGATTGGGGGTGGGGTGGGGGTTATTGTTGCTGCAGCATATCTGAGTCCGTCCTGCAGTCCCGCTGGGGTCCGGAAGCCTAGTTTGAAAGCTGAGCCCTGCTCCAGCCTGTTGACCTCAAACAAGCAGCGGCCATCCTGCTTCAGCCGCCTGAGTGCTGGCGTCTCAGGGGTGCGTTCCCAAGCATGGCTTCTAATAGTTGCTTTAAAATAGAAAGAATGTGAAGTGGATGGGTTAGCGTGTTAATGATTTGAGCAAGGTTTGGAATGAATGCAGTCGCCGTGGACTCTGTGTGGCTTTGGGAAATACCTTTTACCTTTTGTTTTCTGTTCTCTGGTGTCTGCCAACCACAGGCCCACCCCCACTCCCACCCCCATCCCAATGAATACCAAACTATGTGTCCAGTTGCAGTTCACTTTTGAGAGAAATATCAAGGAAATATCAGTGCCTCACCTCCTACGCTAAGGTTCCTTTTCCAGGCTGCTCTGAGTCCCCAGAGGGTCAAAGCCCCAGCAGGGGGTGACGGACGGGCAGAGGAGAAGAGGGAAGGGAAACTCGCACCCTTGGCTGGTTCTGTTCCATGGGCGCTGTGCAGAGAAACCGAAGCAGTGCCTGGAAGTGACAGTGACATGTGATGCCTGTGAGAAGTTCCGTGGAAAGAATGACATCACCACCAACCTGTCTCCCCCACCTTTTTTTTTTCCAGTGGGAGTGAGGAATAAATAGTCGGACGCATTTTCCAGTCAGGGAGCAGTTCAGGAGAGCAAGTTTACCTTGGCAGAGGGGCCCAGGTGGAGTTGTGAGAAACCTTATCTGTGCCTACCCAGTAAACAGGAGCCGCAGTCCCCAGGGCCTTGGCTGCCGAGCAGGTGATAGGAGAGGGCAGGTGAACGGTGCAGGTGAGCAGAGGGAACCTTGGTCTGGCCAGAGCTACTGCAGAACCAGCCTGACCTGGGATCACCTGTGTTAGGTCAATATTGTCTTAATTTGATGGGCAGACTTATTTGACTGACTGTTCGTTGCCAGGAGACGTGCCATTAAACACACGCGGTTCAAAGGTGAGGCTCCTGACCTCTAAATTGTCAAATCCCAAACCGCTCGATGTGCGCAGGTTCTGATTCAGCAGGTAGAGATGGCCAGAAATTAGCATCGATGTAAGGTGCAGAAGGAGGGTAACCTTCAGGCCTCTCTGGAATAGTAAGTGCTGAGGCTTCAGATGACTGTGTTTGCAGAAACTGTTTTCCATCAAGAGATCAGAGCGTGGCCAGTACATGCCAGGTGTTTCCTACTATTTTAACTCTTCACCTCTGCAAGGTGGGCATGCTTAGCTTCACCCCCACTTGGCAGGCAAAAGTCCTGAGGCTGAGAAAGGTTAATTCATGCTTTCTACATGCCATTTCCAAGAGATTTCATTGCTGCCCCCGCTCCTTTTCCAGTGATCTGAAATAACCCAGAGACAAAGGGTAATAGACACCCTGTGGCCGACAGGCGTTGTCTGCTCGTGATGATTGGACCTCTCGACACCTGGGGATGAAGTCATCCCTTCGGTATAGAATCCTGTGCAAAGTCCAGGACTTCAGAGATCTTGGTATCAGCATTTGGCCTCGGACGCTTTGGCTTCCACGCAGGCAGAAAGGTGGACACGTCTGGTTTTCAAATCTCTCCAGTGCTGATATGTTCTGCCTAAGGATATGAAGTTGGAGGAGTTGTGTTGATGTGTCAGCTGGGAAAGAGTGCTTCAGGCAGGCCACTGAGGATTGCAGGAGAAGAGCACTACTAGAAGCGTCCAGTTTGAGGAAACACCTCTGGGAAGGCGATCGTGGCCAGATGGAGCATTCTGGAGGAATGCAAACACCTACACCATCTTCGCTATGCAAAATAAACTCAGCTATGCCCAGGAAGAAACCTCATCATGTCTGGACCAAAATGGGCGAGGCAGCCAGGCTTCTCGATCCTGGCCATGCACTACCTTCTGGATAACTGAGGGCTGTGAGACCTGAGTCTTGAGATGCAGTCTGGCTGCTCTGTGACTCCATTTGCATACTAACCGCTCTCAAGTGCTACCAAAATTTGCACTGCAGTGGGTGAGGGGATACTTTGAGACCCCCTAAAAGTCTAGTGCACCATCCCTACAAAGTGGTTCCACATAGAAAAGGAGAGATAAACCCCAAGACAAACAGCTTTCCTGAAAGGCATTACTTGGTTTTGTTATTTATATTTTAAATCACTCTAGGAGGTAGTCACTCTTATAATAGCTATAGAGGGTAGAGCACAGGTGTTTAGAACGTGAGAGACTTTGGAGAGAGAGAAACACAGAAGGCAGGAGCAGGTCAAGCAGGAGCAGTTGCTACCTTGGTGCATGCTATGAATCCCCCAGGCCCTCACACTGGGGTGTTTTCAATATAGACTAGAAATTCTGACTTATGAAGCAACCTGTGAACGCCTAAAGTTCAAAGCAGAGCTGCCCCAAGAGAGTACGGTCATTTCCTATGTCCAGGCTCCCCCCGGGGCCTCTGGGGAACCTAAGAATGCCCAACCCGACCCAGAGGGAGTTGCCCGGGATGCTTCCCATAAATCCTCCCGTGAAGATGGATGGCTAGGCTAATGCCTACTCCAGCAAGAGCAATTATGGAAGACTCCAGAATGACTTCTGCTGGCCTGACTTAACCCCAGGATAAAAGCCAGAAGAAAGAACCTGTTTGGGGACTCCCTGGAAACCTGGATTCGGCCTCCCAGTCTTGTGCTCGCCTCACTTTGGGAAGGAAGAGGCTGGGGCTTCCTGAAGAGCTGTACACATGGAACACGGCGGGGGTGGGGTGGGGGTGGGGTGGGGGGTTGGTGCAGAGTCTGCCCTTCCACAAGCCGGAGCTGGGGTCTGTCCTTTCTCATTCTCAGAGCATCAGACTTAAGTCTCCACTCAGAGGTGGAGAAAAAGCTAAGGGGAGGTGGGACCACATGGTGACAGACCTAGGCTCACAGTGCCTGACTGTTGAAAGGTAGATTTTTTTTTCTGGACTTTTATTCTGTCCCCTGCAAGGTGGGAGAATCAGATGAGTGGGCATCGATCGGGTCTTCCCTGGGGAGTCAGTCAGCTACAGTGCTGCACAGTACGCAGCTAGCAGAAGAGAAGCAACGAGACAGGACCGCAAGCCTTGGGGTCTGTGGAAGACATGGAACGAGGCAGATCTCCTGTGGAAGAGTCTGGCCTGGTGGCGAGGTGGGTGAGCAGACTGCCTCCAGCTGCTACCGTCTTCCAGGTGTTGCCTCCCAGGTGCTCATATCCTTTCAAGACAGCCCAGACTATGGTCTGAGCCAGCTAAGGAAATTAAGGCTCAAGCGTTTTGTCAGAGGAAGATTATTTTGATGGGTGATATTTGCCCCAAAGTTCCTTGCAGAGTTACTAAGATTTCCCATTCCTTCTTTCCCACCAGACCCCCACTCTTTCTTCTATTGGGCATCTCTTCCTTTCTTCAGGTATGGATCCCAAGCTGTCTCCATCTGCTTCCGCAGAACACAGTCTGTACGAATACCCATGGCACACACGTGCAAGCTCATGACCTTTATACAGGGAAAAGCCACAGTGCCACAGATCCCAGAGCCTGAGAAACAACACGCACTGGTAGTGGGACAATACACAGCGTCTACTCCACAAGTGCCGGGTGACTGTGTGGGAGATAGACCTGACCTTTGCCTCCTCAACCAGCTCCTCTAACCACAGCTTCTCCAGCTCGTGACGCTCATGATCATCAAGCCTGTCCCATCTCCCTCCCTTCCAATCCTCCATCTCCACAGCACTGAAGTCCTGAGGGTCTGTCTGGACATCAACTTTGGCCGTCTCCCCCTCCCCCCATCAAAACCCACACCCTTGCTGCCGTTGTAACGACCTGTTGGCTGTCCCTCTTTCTCCTGTAAGGCACTGAAGCCTGGTGGCTGGTTCTGTGCTATGATGTTTCTGTCACCTCCTGTGTGAATCACTGCCCTCCAGAAAGATGAGAGAACCCTGCTGGAACTGAGCCTGTCCCTCACACCTGTTTCCCTGAAGTCACTGGCAGGTGTTGGTTGCTACTTGTGAGAAATACCCAAACACAAGAACAAAAGATGGCGAGACAATGGGAATCGGACAAGCGAGCTTCTATTCCGACTGGGGGTGGCTGTTCTTTCCCCAGCACTGACCCAGAACGCAGGCACTTGTTCGAGTCTGCGAGGCCCTTGGCCTGGAGCATGTGTGCCTGTGTGGACATGCAGAAGTCCCAAGAACAAAAGCGTGGAGCAACTCGCTGGCACTCAGTTCTGTCCCTTTTCTTGAACGCTCCTGTATGAGATGTTGATGGAAGTGTCTGTGGCCCTGGGTGTAGCGGGGTGGGCTGTGAGGGCGGAGCCTGTAAACCTGCCACTGAGGACTAGTGGACCATCTGCATCCTGCCACCCAGACACCTCAATTCTCAGTCCTGTGTGTGCTTGTGGCCATGACGCTGGTAAGTGTGAGGTCCTGTAGAAATACACCCCGTAAGGTGCATCAAAAGGAAGAGAGATGGGGCATGGGCCACAGCTGTTGGCACTGGTCTCTTCTAGAGTGGGCTGTGCTGGGAAACCCAGAGAGGCTTTCACTTGGTGCTTTTGCTGTTTATCTACAAATAAGCAACAGTAGAATCAATGATAAGGCTGTCTCCCTCCCTCCCTTCTTCCCTCCCTCCTTTCCTTCTTTCTTCCTTCTCTCTCTTTTCTTTCCTACTGTCTGTATTCAGAGACCACTGTACCTCTCTGCTAAGGAAGTTGAGCCCCTGTCACTATTGCACTTTTGCTGAACAGTACAGTCGAGGACAGCAGGTATCAGGCCATTTTACAGATGAGTAAACTCCCCGACGAAGAAAGAGAACTGATGGTGGCTTATTTAAAAAAAGGGGGGGGGTGCTAGGCAACACCATCTCTTCCTCATGCTCCTTCCAGACCATGAACCACTGAGTAGTAGCCCAGGCTAGTCCTATCCAGAAAGCATCCTGCCTCAGCCTGCAAAGTTCTGGGATAGCAGGCATGCATCAGCACACGCTGATGTAAGCTTTTCCTTATGGGATGGCAGTGAGCTGAGACACCTATGGCTGTTTTCTCTGCCTCTTGCCTTTATGCAGTGGCTCAACCTGTGGGCCGTGGGCCCTTTGTCTTCACGTATCGCATACCCTGCATATCAGCTATTTACATTAGGATTCATAACAGTAGCAAAGTCACAGTTATGACGTAGCAATGAAAATAACTTTATGGTTGGGGGTCACCACAGCATGAGGAACTGGGTCGCAGCATTAGGAAGGTGTAGAACCAGCCGGATGGTGGTAGCACACGCCTGTTATCCCAGCACTTGGGAGGCAGAGGCAGGCAGATTTCTGAGTTCAAGGCCAGCCTGGTCTACAGAGTGAGTTCTAGGACAGCCAGGGCTACACAGAGAAACCCTGTCTCGAAAAAACAAAAACAAACAAACAAAGAATTACCTTTGGAAAATATCATCCTAAGTGAGGTAACTCATTCATAAAAGAACACACATGGAATGCAGTCACTGATAAGTGGATATTAGCCCAGAAGCTCTGAATACCCAAGACACAACTCACATATCAAATCATTCCCAAGAAAAAGGAAGGAGAGGGCCCTGGTCCTGGAAAGGCTTGATGCAGCATTGTAGGGGATTGCCAGAACAGAGAAGTGGGAGGGGGTTGATTGGGGAATGGGCGGAGGGAAGAGGGCTTATGGGACTTACAGGGAGGGGGAACCTGGAAAGGGAAAATCATTTGAAATGTAAACAAAGAATATAGAAACAAAAAAAAAAAAAGGAAGGTGTAGAACCGTTGGCTCTAAAGCCTCTCGTGTTAGCACTGGGGAACCTTTTCCTCTCCTGGAGGAGATGCAGCAGTTCTGAGCACACTCTGTGTACTCTGCTCTTGGCAGGGCAGCTTCTGAGACTTAGGGAGTCACAGGATAGACCTTTGTGGGAAAAAGAAAAGGAAGGCCCGGGAACTTGGGAAGCAGTCAGGAAGTGCTAGGTTCTGAGGGCAGGGGCCTGCCCACAGCTGCAGAGAGGTATAAACCCATAGTGGGCAGAAGGGGAAGTTTCCAAAGACTTATGTCACAGAGACTCAATCTGACCCACTTGCTCCTCCCGGCTGGTCACTAGCCCGGGTAGCAGAGCCTGTGGAGGATTGGTTTGGCCAACAGAAGAGAGCCCCCCAACTTTTTTTTTCTGCAAGAGATTCTGTGCAGTCCCTCTGTAGAGCACAGAGCCCTTTCTAGATATAGGAATCTCTTCTGATACCATGCCGAGATGGCATCACCGGAGGCTTCAGCCTCTCCTCCTGAGATCTGTCAGCTCACCTCTCCGTGCCAAAACTACAGCCTACGGGCTGCATGCGGTGGAGGCGAGCCATAAATGTACACCAATGTGAAATAGTAAACTCAAACACTGAGATTTCCTTTATTTGTAACTCAATTACATGTTTTTCTTGTTTTGTTGTTGGTGGTGCTGGTGTTTTTGTTTGTTGGTTTTATTTTACTTTTGCTTGAACTTTGTAGATGACAATAGGTCACATCTAGTTCCCAGCATCCTCTTGGTACTTTCCTACCCCCGAGCCTTTGCTAGAACTGTTCCTGTCACCAAGATTGCCTTTCTCTGGATTCTCTTCATCCTTATATCCATAACTATATTAATATGAGCCCTGTTTCCCAGCAACTTTTGTCTTGTTTGTTTGTTTGTTCGAGATAGGATTTTTCTGTGTAGCCCTGGCTGTCCTGGAACTCACTCTGTAGACCAGGCTGGCCTCGAACTCAGAAATCTGCCTGCCTCTGCCTCCCAAGTGCTGGGATTACAGGCATGCGCCACCACCACCCAGCCAGCAATTGTCATCTAACATATAGAGTACCTACTGTATGTCAGATGTCCAAGGGACATTAGTACACTGCTAGACACAATCCTTGTTCTGGTAGAGCTTAGATTCGACGCTCCTCTTTATTGCCTACAGCTCATTACAGTGCCTATCATATCTCTATCATGGTCACCTGCCTCTGTTATGGCACTTACGCAGTATTAGAGGGAGCTGGTATCTCAGTCCTGCCTCCCCGATGCCTTATATGAAGTTCAGCATCAGAGACAGCACCCCATTTCTTTGTAGCAGGAGCTTGAACAGAAAGGGGAGGTCAACCTATGGGGCACAGCCACCTTGGGGGTTGCATATTAGACTATATGCCAAATATTTAAATTGCAGTTATGAAGTATCAATGAAATGATTGTATGGTTGGGGATCACCACAACATGACGAGCTGTATTCAAGGGTCTCAGCCTTAGGATGGCTGAGAGCCACTGCTCTGGCGGGCTGTAACTCACTGGGAGTCACTGATGCTGGTTGGGGGAATTCTTATAGTTGTGTTCACTAGCTGGGCACAGCACTTCTGCCTGTAAACACACTGACAGCGCTCCTGCGGAATGGCTTTGTCTGGGTGTGGGCAGGGTGAAGATGGGAGAGACCTAAAGCCCTCCTAGCGTGACTCCTTGCAAACGTGGCCAACCCTCCTGGTACACAGTAGGTGCTAATGCCTGCTGGAACTGTTGAGTGGCCAGCAGGGTGTAAGGTGGGCCCAGCTATCTGATTCCAAGGCGTGCCTTGTGGGTGTGAAGTACACCGGGGACTCCAGCAGGCTAGAGCTGGCTCAGGTTACCCTCTCACAGGCAGCGAAGTGCTCAGGAGCCATTCTCTGGGGGCATCACAGGCTGCTTGCTCCTCCACGGAGGAGCCGTGGGTATGAGATCTCCCATGGCCAGTGGCCCCTGGAGGAAGCTAGCTGACATCCCATCGGCTGGAAAAGAAAACAGGAAGGGCGCTCCTACCGAGGGAAGCTTCTGAAGGGTTTTCTTCCCTTTTTCAAAGCACCACAGGTACGGTGGAGCCTCTCTGGGACCTCTGGATCGGTTAGGAGCAGGATTGGGTTGGCATGAAGGCGTCTGCATTATTTTGTGGTCCCTGCTCTTTGTCTAAAGCCTGGACAGGCCCAGCCCACCAGAGGAGCCCTCTACTGTGCCAGCAGCGTGCCGGTGATAGTAACCTCTCCCACTGGCTGCAGAAGTGCATTCCTGTGTGGATATGGAGGGAGAGAGAGAAAGACAGAGGCAGAGCTGGCGCAGGAATCTGAGTGTTTCCTTAATTGGACACGAGGGCCTTGAACCAATTCCATTTGGACTGTTTTCTTTTAGGGCCTGGTCCCTCAAGATTCTGTAGTGTTTTCATTCTCAGAAAGAAAAAAAAATCCCTTTGATTCAAAGGCCCCTTGATAGAAATAAAGAAAAAGCCAGGCCTGCGTCTCTTTGATATTTGGGAAGGCAAGAGTTTATGGGCAGCCAGTTCCCAGGCCTCTTTTAGAGTGAGGGGATTCTGAGTGGAAAGAAGGAGGCATTTTCTGGGATAGGGCAGGACAAGAGGACCACGGGCTTTCCATGGGGCTTCAGAGTCCCGGTGTGTTGAGATAAATATTATTTGGGGGAGGGGGGTTCTACCGCACCTTAGATCATTTAGTTTCCAAACAAAAGACACAAACCCTTTATATTTATAATAAGCGTTAAAACACCAGAGCCGGGCAGGTATGAAACCTCTCTGCTAGTGTGTCTACTTCCCTGTCAACAACCCTGAAATATCACTTATCGTGTTCCACCGGGACTGCTCCTGCTCCAACCGGCTTACCCTCCTAGCCATGAGCTTGAGAGCCGCCTACGCCACAGCACCCTCTCCCCCCTGTGTACTTTTTTCTTCCTCTCTGCCTCAGACCCCAAGCCTGGGAACCGAAGCCCCTA
Organism: Apodemus agrarius; assembly: GCA_964023405.1. NCBI lineage: Eukaryota > Metazoa > Chordata > Mammalia > Rodentia > Muridae > Apodemus > Apodemus agrarius. The sequence continues at coordinate 117,817,669 of OZ030011.1, read as the reverse complement.
CCTCTTGGGGGGCAAGGTCTATACAACGAAGGCTGGAGTGTGGGAGCATCTTCTTGTGTTGCAGCAATTAGACCTTGGGGTATAGAATTTAGCATTTCACCATATAGCAACAGACCAAACCTCAACACCGGTGCAAAGTGCTTTGCTCCCAATAATTTCTAGACTCAGTTTCTCTCAACATCAGCATCTCTCTGAGATCTGCAAACAAGATAGATATCTAGTGGGTTCTTTGATTGCCTTAGGAGCCTGAGGCAGTGTGTGTGTGTGTGTGTGTGTGTGTGTGTGTGTGTGTGTGTGTGTAGCTAGCTAGCTAGCTGGCTAGCTCTGGCTCTCCTGGGGCTCACTATGTGGACAAGGTTGCCTGAGGGTCTGCCCGCCTCTTCCTCCTGAGTGCTGGGATTGACATCTTGCTTGAGGACACACAGCAAAGGAAATCAAAGGTTGAAAGATTTTTGTCTTGTGGGTTTGGGGTTTTTGTATTGTTGACTTCTCATTCCATAATGACCAAGGGAAGAAGGTAGATTCACATTCTTCCCAGGCCTCTGAATTCATCATGCGCCAAGCTTGGCATATCTTGGGAGGTACTGGTACTGTCGGGAGATGTGGACACCGGAGCGACAGTCGTGGCCACTGGACGGAGCGTCTCTACTGAAGTCTATTCCCTACCTGCTGAAAATAGCGACAGAGGAACAGTCGGTCGGGGCTGAGGAATCACGTGCTCTGTCTAAAATGTAGAAGGCCTTATAGGTGATGCAGCGGACTCTGCTAAACTGGTTTTCTTCCCCAAACACCTTATAAGCAAGCAAGCCCAAAGCCACTCAGTGCTTTCTAAGGTACGAGTGTTTTCACACCCCCTCCCATCTGTCAGCCCACACATGCTCCTGCATGAGTTTCACTGAAAAATCGGCCCCAAACACCCCATCTGCTCACATTAAAAAACAAACAAACAAACAAACAACCCACGCCTTTGACTAGCGTCTTTAAGAAGGTCTCAGGTTACCAGGGTGGGTAACCTGTTTACTCTGCCCGCCCTGCCTTACTGGAGAGCTACCAAGAGTCCTGTCTTTGCTATTGCCTACAGTTCAGCTGTTAAAACAAACAAAGGCAAAGAGGCCATGGTAAGTGTGACATTGTAGGGGACAGAGGCTTTGAAACTAGCAAGCTCCAGAGTTATATTTTGGCTTAGCCACTAGAAAGCCTTGTGACCATAGCCAGGGTACTTAATCCCCGGACACTAGATGTCTTCATTCATCCATGGAGTGTAGTCACAGAGCCCGTGACTAAGGTGTTCTGAGGATAAACATGAGAACTCCTCTGCAAATGTTGCTCTCCGTCCCCCCACCCCCAGCTGTCCTCAAACAGATCAAATATACTCACTAAAGTTCCGAAGAACTAACCAGAGTACCAGTTTCCACCACTGCTGGCACAACTTAAGTGCAGTATTGTCCTTGGCAAAACAAAAGGAGGCCTAGGGTGAGTCACATCTCTAGAGGAATTTAGACGGGGGCTTCTTAATAAGATGAATAGTTAGTTAACTTTGTGCCTCCTGTAGGCACAGTTACAACCGAGATAGTTAACTCTAATAAGATTTTAAGTTCGGCTGGCCTTGGTGACTCACATCTGTAATTCCCAGCACTTGGGGAGACGACGCAAGATTGCTGCAAGTTCCAGGCTAGGCTGAGCTATGGAGTATTATCTTTTCTCAACACAAAAGAAAAACAAAACAATATTTCCCCACTATTTATATGTGTATATTTGTACACATATTGCTATACATACATACATACCTTAAATTCTTTACCCTTAAAAACATTTTTAAAAAATGATTTTACCCAAAGGAGAAAAGGAGCTGAGAAACTAGACTGGTGCAAGATTGGGAGACAAAAATAATTCTAATTATATCTGGGGTTTTTTTGTTTGTTTGTTTGTTTGTTTTTTATTCAAGCTGAATTGCAATTCAACCCTTTGGTCCCTCGGACAGAGTTAGATGGGAGAGTCAGTGTGGGGGGCTCAGCGGGTGGATCTGCACACACTGGGGTCTGCTCAGTGGGTGCTGGTGGATGGCCTGAGGTGGTTTAGTGAGCCCAGGTCTCCCATCTTATCTGCCATGGCTCCTTGGCACACACTTGGCTGTGATCACGGAAAGAACACTTGCCCAGCGGTCTGACAGTGTGGTTTCCATCTACATCACTAACAGCCTGGCGGCCTTGAACGAGCCATTTAATCTGTTAAGTGTCTTCTCACCTGTAAACCGAGGAACCTGGAATCCACGATTTGGAAGGTTTCTTTCGGCTGTAAGGTCCTGGGGCTTGAAGTCACTTCGTTGCCTGGTGTTTCTGTTTCTTCACTTATTCCAAGGCAGGAAAAATAGAAACTTGGCTCAGAGCAGAGAGGAAAAAAAATGTTTAATGTGTACCCTAAAAGCTCCTGTTTTTTTTTTTTTTTTTTTTTTTTTTTTTTTGAGACAGGGTTTCTCCCTTGCTGTCCTGGAACCCTCTCTGTAGACCAGGATGGCCTTGAACTCACAGAGATACACCTGCCTCTCTCTGCCTCTTGAGTGCTGGGATTAAAGGCGTGCACCATCACTGCGGGCCCAATTTCCTGTATCTTAAAGGAACAGGGAAATGCAGAGCTGGGGAATGATGTGACAGAAGAGAAAGCTGGGTGTGCCTAGACCCCAAGTTCCAGCCCCAGCCCAGCCTTGTCTAACTGTGGCAAGTCCCCTAATTTGGCTTGTACATCTGTAAACTGGGCTCTGCAAACTGTTAGGCTATGCCATTTCATCTCACCCCACTCTGTCGAAAGTCAGCACAGTGACAATGCTTTGAAAAGCTGCAAGGTAGTACATGAACGTGGCGGCATTGAGGGCTGGTATAGGATGGATCTGGGAGTCACGATCCGAGGCTGATTTTCTGCTCTAACTTACTGACAGCTGAAGTCGAGCTGAAGTGTGGCTCATTCACAGTTTCCCAAAGAGTCGTCACCTCGCACTAACTTGGTGTCCTCTAATACAGGGCATTTTCCACGAGGCCAGGTTGTTACTCTAGACGGAGTAGATGTCTCTTCACATCCTCTTCCCCCAAAGGGCTGATTGACTTCTGTGGTGTGACGAGGTGGTAGGAGTTAAAATAGCTTTCTAACTTTTGATAGCTTCACAAGGTAATCATCACAAATAGACGTGGCGTGTGTCCGTGATAGGTCACGGTGGGGTGGCAGCCTTTCATCTCAGGCCTTGTGAAGGACTGTATGGGCAAACACGGGAGAAGGCTTCCTTCTGCTCATCCTAGCATCTGCCTCAGGGACCACCCTCAGAAGGTTTCCAGGAAAGCTCAGCCTAGAATCCAGATCTCCAACTTTCGCTTCTCTTTGGCTCCCCGGGTGACAATATGCCGCATGCCAGCCAGTGGCGCTGAGACACCTTCTTATCCTATTAAAAGGCACAGGCTGCCCCTCCGTTAATAACACACTTGGCACCTGTTCAGAAAGCCACGCCCTCCACCAGACCCTGTCACCTGGCCGGAAGCAGCAGGGAATCGTTCTGAATAGCACGACCAGCTCTTGATTTGTCTCAAGGGATAAGGACAGCCTCCTCCATTTTTCTGATTACAGGGCTTATGAAATACGGCTATTTTAGGACGCTTCAATTTTTACTCAGGTTGTATATAGGTGCACATAGTTGGGAAAGTAGTTATTGCAAAATTGCTCTTATAAAGAGTAGATGCTGAAAATTATGAGATCCTCTTTCCCAACATCTTCATGTCTGTGCGACCGAAAACTCTCTTGATCCCAGCAGCTTTTTACTGGAAATAACCAGTACACTTTTCTTTCGGGGTGCAGACTTATTTTAAATCACATTTAATTGTATTTAGTTTTTGCCAACGGCTCTCCCTTTCCCCAGTCCCTTTACGCACATAGGTCAAGGTTATGAAGATGTTTTACAAGAGTAATTGAAACAGAGGCCACAGAGGGGCAGCGCTGGGTACTGAGTCCAGTCTTCCTGACTCTAGGTGCTGCACAGCATAGTCTCTACATAGACACCAAAAGGCAATTCCTGGGCTAGAAAGGAGTCAGTCTCCCTCCTCTCTTTGTGTTTCCTATCAGACCGGCTTTCGGAACTAAGGCTAGCAGGGCATCCTCCTCACCCCCTACTCCCAACGCAACCCGCCGCGTATGCGACTCTCTGTGCGCGTGTGTGTGCGTGTATGTGTGTGTACACACGCAAGTGCGCTCGCGCAATGGAAAAACCCTAGTAAGACACCACATCCTTTCTCCCACAAACAGAACCCTCCATGGACTCCAGGACTGCAGACTTTTAGAAAGCCAACAATGCCCCCTCGGGCCTGGGCGCCTCCATCTCGCATCTCTGCAGCCTTCTTTCTCATCTTTTTCCTTTTTCCTGGTTTCGCCTTGGGCGCCACGATCAGGGTGCCACGGGCGATGATGCCCAAGAGAGGCCTACTTTGCATGGATGACCAGTCAAGGGTCCTGAGATGTGGAAGTCACAGAGAAGCGAGCCGCAGGAGCTCTGGTGGAGGAATGGCGCCCTCCCCCGGCGATCTTCCTCTTCCCGCGTGGGCCCCCATTCCTTCCTCACGCCCACCCATCCCCGTAGCCCTTAGAGTCCTTGGCTGTGCGCAGGGAGGGGGCTGCAGACGCTGCGGATTTGTGGGCAGGAAGCGGCGTTGACATTGAACTCCAGCTCGGGAACACGCGTTGTGTGTCACAACGGTGGGGAGGGGGCCGGGCTCGTAGCTGCTGAGAACCAGCTCAGGCAGGGTGCAGAGCCCGCCCGGTCCCCGCAGCCGCCCGCGGAACTGTGAGCGCTGAAGCCATTCATGATTTTGGTGACGTTATTCTAAGAGTGGGCGAGGGGAGGCGGGGCCGCTCGCGGACAAGCCCCGCCCCTCACTTATAAATGCTGCTTCCCGGGCTCTTTGTGGGACCCGGAGCTCGGTGGAGAGCGGAGAGCTTGGTCTGCACTGCCGACGCCGCTGGCAGCGAGGCTGTCTCCGGAAGGCGGACCGGCGCTAGCCCAGTGCCCGCTCTTGGCTGCCCGCTGGTCTCCTCTGCGCCCCTGCCAATCTCATTCAGGACGCAGTGACAGGTTTTTTTGTTTTGCTTTGCTTTGCTTTGTTTTTCTTAATCACAAGGGCGTGGGTCAGCCTCCCCTAGGACTTCATGTCTGTATATTTCCCCATTCACTGGTGAGTATCCTGCGCCTGTGGCGGACGCCAGTTTAACCCGGGTGGCTGCGTAGCCCGGCAGCCGCCTAGTGCCGGCTCCGGGTGTGAGGCCGGAGAGTGGCACGGACACCCAGTGCTGGTTAACCCGCCCGCCTCAGCCCCTGCAGGAGTCGACGTCAAGGTTGCAAAGCTGGGGGTTGGGGGAGGCGGTGCTGAGAGCATCCAGACAAAGGAAGTGAACTCGGAACCTTCACTTAAGTGGCGGTCGGAGGGTGTGGATGTGGTGGCGTTGGGTGGGGGAGAACCTGGGGTCCCAACTGAAGCCCCCTGAGGAAACCCTGTCCGCCGAGGGCGGCAGGAGATGAGTCCTGCTTGGTGCAGGGGGCTCCGGCTCCCCCGGCCCCTCCCCTTTTCCTTTTTGTTTGCACGCAAGTCTCGGCGTCGAGGATGGCTGCAGAGGGGCTGAGCTGGTGCAGCCGCTGGGTTTGCAGAGCTTCTGGGAGAGGGAGGGTGCTGGGAAGACTCTCTCCGCACAAGCAAGCCACAAGCATCAGGGTGCAAGCTACACCCTCACAACCCCTGCCCTCTCTCTAGTCCCTAAAATCCCACGCGCTGGGGCTGGGAAGGAGCGGGCTCTCCCAGCGCCAGACTGGAAGAAGCCATTCACTGCCGAGTTGGGGGCTGCAGATGTATGCCTCCAGCCGGGAAGGATCGCGTCGTGGAGGAATAGAGCAGGGAAGGATCCGGGGACAGGCCCCTAGCTGCTGGGAGGTGAGCACCAGCTGCTTCTTCCTTCCTGCTGTGGTGTAGAGGAGGGGCGCTACAGGGAGGCGAGCGCCCGTGGTCCTGGAGCGCGCTAGCTCGCAGGTGCCAGCCTTGGAGAGCCAGTCCCCGATCCAATGCAAGTTCTGAACCCGGGGGAAAGCGGCGCTGTTCTGCTTAGCCTAGGAACTCTGAAAGTTCGTGTTTCTCAGTTTAACTTTTTGGGCCCTCGCCACAGTTCCAAGAAGGAACAGCCGCTGCTACAGGAGGTGACTACCCTGGTCTCAACCCTGTGGTGCTAAGGACTCCCTTCCTCCCTTCTTTCGGGGGTTGGAGGCAGCTTTTCTAGACCAGGGAGGAAATTGTGAAAGTCTAGCTTTTAAACCTAAACTTGTCCCCAAGACAGTCACTCTTTCTCAGCCCCTCCTCTCCTTCCCAGTTTTAACTATGATTAGAGAGGCCAGTGACTTTCAAAACAAAGTAAAAATCCCCTACACATGAAGCATGTGTACCCCGTCAAGTGCAGACAAGTCAGTTGCCATATGGGCGAGGTTTTGAAGAGTGGTGGAGGCCTTGTGTTCTCCCCTGGCCCCCATCCCTGCAAATGTAAGGTAGAGATGTTAGAAGCCCTTGGAGACATTAGCCCCCCAGTCACCCATTAAAATTTATGATTAGTTGGTTAATTAGCACTCCCTACACTTGTCTGCAACATTTTCTCATCCAGAGGTAACCACGAGATATGCATTATTAGCAATCATTAGTATCTTGGTCATAAACAGGGCTCCCGCAGCTCAGAGAGGTTCTATGATCTGTTAAAAATCACTCAGTGGTGAGGGCAGCTTTTCCAGACCGGGGAGGAGATTGTGAAAGCTTCCAAAGCTAAACTTTCCTCCAAGCCTGTCACCCTTTCTTAGTCCCTTCTCTTCCTCCCAGAACTGATTGCTTCTATTTGCCAGTGCCAAATACCATTTTTACTCTGTATGGTATTTTTAAAAGAAAGGAGGGGGGGAAGAAAAGAAAAAATGAAAAGATTCATGTCTTCCTGTTTTCTTAGATGTAGTTTCTCTAAAGCCTACCCCTGCCTTGCCTTTGACCTTTTTAAAACTTTGTGCACAGATGTGATCACGAAAATACTGGGCGTCGTGTCCTGGGTACCTAGACTTGGTATGAGCATTTGGTACTTTGGTTCCTGAGCTCTGAGTTTGCCCGTGGTCTGTGCAGGGATAATGGACCGTTTGTACCCTGCTTAGCGAGGACAAAGTACTTTCACATGTCAGCCGTTGGTGGGCCAGCTTGGCCCCTCTGGAAATTTCCTTGCAGTCAGAATCTGTACCCTTGAGGCTTTTAATCCGGGATGTTTTTCAGGCTGGGAGTTAGCAGCAGCTGCTAGCGCTCCAGAAGGGGGTAGAATGGCAGATGTGAAGCCAGCAGAAAAGCTTACCCCTCGGGGTGGGACATTTTGCCTAAAGGAGCACCAGACAGACAGAGACAGTTCAGAAGGCATCATGATTAGATGATTAGACTTTGTCTCCCGGAGGCTGGACTGTTATTGTTATTATGTAATCCTACTGTGCAGTTCCCACTGGAAATTCATGGGCAAGATTACTCTTATTTTTAGTGGACAGGGTGAAGGGAAACCTGGCTGCATTACTTTCATATGGACACACACAGAGGCAATACTGCCTCCCCCGTCCCCTGCCATTGTGTTTCCAGTTTGTTTAAAAGAAAATCCAATTTGCTTTGTGTAGGGGATGGTGGAGAAGTCGCAGAGGGCAGGCTTTGTCTCTTGAGGTGAGTGAGCCACAGGGCTGCGGGCCTGCAGGGTCTTTCCTCCAGAGAGCTTGTTTTGCTGTGGACTGCTTGAGCACCTCTCGCCCTGTCTTCAGCCAGTCCCTCCTGCCCCCTCCCCACTCCCCCATCTCAGGGCCCCGTGTGACCATGTACTGACTTCTAATGTGGGTTTCCTTGCAGCTCTGACTATCTGAGATCGGCTGAGATGACTGAGGTGATGATGAACGCTCCATCCATGGAAGAGATTGGTCTCAGCCCCCGCAAGGATGGCCTTTCCTATCAGGTGAGCGCGAACTTCTTGGAGCCTTGTGACTTCTGCTGAGACTGAAAGTAGACTTGGTTTAGGGATCCCAGTATCACCTGTAAGAGTTTGAGCATCCCAGGATCACCTGTAGCAGCTGTGTCACCTTGAGAAAGTCCTTGACTGCCAGTGAGCTTCAGTTTCTTGGTTTGTCAGAGGAAACAACAATGGTCTGCAGCCTAAAGGATGAAGAGTCAAGGGGGTGGGGGAGGGGCCGTCTGCTGGGAGAATGGCTACCTGTCTTCTCAGGGTGATACTTGGCTGGCTGAGTCAGAGTTCAAGTTTAAACTGCACAGAGCTGAAGAGGACCGTCTCTTAGGGATGCCGAGAGAAAGAGAGAGAGAGAGAGAGAGAGAGAGAGAGAGAGAGAGAGAGAGAGAGCGGCGTAGGATCCTCCTGTCTGGTGGGGATAAATACGGAGGACCGACCGCAAAAACAGCAAACAGCACGGAAGGCCTCCTTTCTCCCTCCTGGCCAGTGCTCTCTAAGTCTGGCGAAGCTTCAGCATGACAGAGAGGTGGAGGGATAGCATCCTAGTCAGCAAGAGTGCTTTGGTTACCTCGGGGACAGACAGCTGGCTTTGGAGCATCAGAGAGTCCCTAGAGTGGCAGATTTGGGAGAGAGAGGTATCTGCCAGGGAATGTTTTGAGGCTAAGGGTGTTGTGTAGAGCAGCTAGGCCGGGCAGGATGGAAGAGCACGAAGTGAGAGGCACTCTGCACACATCGCTTCGTTTATTTATTCATTTATTTTTGCTGTAGCTCCCAAGGGAATGCCCACCCGCCTTTACACTGAGACCCTAGCCCTGCCGTGTATGGTGGCTAGGATATCTTCTCCTAATGGCTTTGATCTTCTGATGTTTCTGTGTCTTCCCACTGGGCTCGTTCTGGCCCGAGTCTAGACTTACCCCAGCTGCTTGCTCCTTAGAGCTGTTTTGGGGACAGTTATTTCGTAAAGAATGAAACAAATAGAAAAACTGGGCCTGGAGCCATTTGAGTGGCCAAGGAGAAGCCGAGATGAAAGTTCAGATTGGGAGCGTGTCTTCAGGTACCAGACATGCTTGGGGGACGGGGTTCAGGAGTCCCATCCTTTTGTGTCAACACCTCAGACCTCATGCTGTGGCTTGCCGGAGGTGACTAGACTAGTCGATTAAGGGAAAATAGTCTTTGAAGGCTGTTCTAACCTTCTTTTCCTGGAGAGGGACTGAGAAAGGCAGTTGAGGGCCCCATGGCCAGGCGGGAGGTACAGAAGTTTCCTGGCCCACCTGCTCCTGTCGCTTGGGTTACCAGTTTCCAATCCTCTGAGTCAGACTGAATGTCTGGTTACAGGTGAGGGCGTATTGGTGAGGGCGTATTTCAGTTCCAGGTTGTAGATTTCCACCACAGAACCTTTCCCAGCCTTACCTGTCAGCATGCTTCTGTGTGCACTTTAAGTCTATCCCAGGCAAAAGAGTCAGGCAGTCTGCTCAGCCCTGTAACCCTCAGAGCACATCCCGATGGCCATGGAGGAGGGGGATGACATGCTGGGGGAAGAGGACTGAATAAGGGCTGAGGTGGCTGGAGAAAAAGAAAAGCATTCCTGGGTTCTTGCAATATCCGGATACTTCCTGAGAAAAAGACCTCCAAGCCCCCCCCCCCCATCATTCTGCTGTAGTGAGGGCCCAGTATCCACAGCCCCTAGGAAATCAACATCTGTCTCCCGGATGGATTCCACAGCCCCATGTCCAAATACTTTACTTGGAACTGTAGAGTCCTTCAGTCAAAGATGGTTTCAGAAAAGACTCTTGGTTGTCTGGTGAAGAGAAAAGGGAAAGTCGTAGTGTTCAGCCAAACAGTATTTACTAGGCTCTCTCTCTCTCTCTCTCTCTCTCTCTCTCTCTCTCTCTCTCTCTCTCTCTCTCTCTTTAACCTGATATACTGGTTGCTGCACTCAGGGCCTGGGGCTTATGGGAACCAGCATGGGAACCATGTATTTCTGGAACATATGCAGTCTGTCCAAAATGTGTGGGCACTGATGATATGATCCTATAGAATCTGAGATGCCATGAGCCAGGGAATCATCGAGGGGTGGGCTTTGAAGAAAATCGGAGCCTTGGGAGAAGGGGCGGGCAGCCCCATCTCTCACATGTAATTTTACTGCAGCTTCAGAAACCCTTAGGCTGCGTGTTTGAGCAAAGTGTGGGACTCTGTCGTGAGCCGGACTGGCAACTGTCAAATGATGGGTACTCTCTGGGCCCCCACAATGCTGGTGCCATCCAGTTAAAAGCTTTCCCACCAGCGCCCAGGGGAATGGCTGGGCCTGGCTCTTGGCTAAAGCTTGTCCCCTGCATGCTTGGACTCTGCTTGGAGCGGAGGGTGGGAACTCAGTGCTCTCCTCTTGGCTTTACTCCTCAGGATAATAATAGTATGTGGCTTTTATTGAGTCCCGCTTTTCCAAGGAACTGCGTAAGGGCTGGAGACAGCAACCCCGACTTGGCAGATGAAATGCAATCTCAGGCTTGTGATTTGACCTTGAAACAAGGTCATCATATAAGTGACCCATTGGGCATTCAGGCCGTTCCCGTACCTTCCAGAGCCACCCGGAGTCAAGCTTTGCTGAGTTCTCTGTGTTGCGTATGGCCACCCTTTTCATGCCTCTGGGACCTTAGGCTTTCTAAGGATGCTGGGCTGGGTTTGCAGGACATGGGGCCTGCCTTCCCATTGCCTGGTCTCCAGTGCCAGGGCCTTGCTATCAACTCTGTATCCTTCAGACATCATCCTTTCCCCATGCACGGTCCTGTATGTTTACAGAGAAGCTCTTAGGGGAAGGATATCCCAACTTGGAACTTAACCACCTTTCCCTCTGGGGTGGCCTCTGGAGGACCCGACGAAGGCATAGGTCAGGTCCACACCTGTCCAGGCTCTGGCTGCGTGTCCTTTTTATCCCCCGAAGGGTTCAGGTTAGCCCTTCTATCAATCTTTAGAAATTCACAGCAATAATTATTTTGTTTAGGTTTTTTTTTTTTTTTGTACTTTATTTTATTTTGAGACAGGGTCTCATGTGTTCTATAGCAAAAGGTGACTTTAAACTCTTAATCCTCCTGGCTGGCACACATTACCATGCCCAGTTTATGTAGTGCTGGGGATAGAACCCAGGGCCTCGTGCATGCCAGGCAAGCTGTACCAGCGGAGAGCTCCGCCCTTAGCTCTGCGTTCGCGTCGTTTTTGGGAGCATGTGTAAAACCCTGGAGCCGGTGTCTTATTTTGTCTTCGTATCCGTCTGGAGAGTCATTCAAATAAGTGAAACCCACGTGGCACATTTAGTTGGCAGGAATTCTCACACCCCATTGGGTGGGCGAGGAAACGGTTACTAGAAAGCCTAGTACGTTTAGCTCAGGCTGTGGGCGGTAGCAGGTTCTCAGAACTACGTGGGAGGGTCTCAGTGAGGATATTTATGTCCTTAAGGGCTGTGGCTCTATGCCCGTGCTGTGCCTATGGGTTTCCCAGTCAGTCACCAGCCTGTGGGACAGGAGTGTGGGCCATCCAGTGCAGACCAGTCCCTGGGGAGACTGCAGATGCCTGGGGAGCCTGCTCTTTCTATGGACCCACTATGTAAGAATGTGATGTCTAGGGATGTGTCTTTCTCCAAAGGTTCCTCTCAGATTGGCCAGAGCGCTAGATAAGGAAGGGTTCTAGTTATTTCCCTATGAACCCTAAGGGGCCCTGTTTGCCCCCTCACTTCTCCTGGCACAGTGTACGTAGGCCATCCTATTTTTAATTTCTACACAGTTTATTTATTGTACTCATCCACAATTATTGTATTATTTAATTATATACAAGGTTTCTGGCTCCGGTTGGCCTAGAATCTCCAAGTATCTGAGAGTGACCTGAAGCTGCTGGTCCTCTCACCCCAGGTGCTGCAGTGCCAAGCCGTGTCACCAAGTCTAGTTTCGTGGTGCTGGAGAGTAAAGCCAGAGCCTTATACGGTCTAGAGGAGCGCTCTGCCAGCTGAGGTGCACGGCCCCCTGCCCCCAGCCTCTCCGTTTGTTGCCATTGGTACCTCACTCTTCTACTTGCTCTTACTTTTGGTCATGCATGCCTGCCTTTGATATCATATCTCAGTCAGAGAGGCACCCAGACTCTCCTTTCCGGAAGGCCGTTCTGAAAACCAGAAGGAGCAGTTTCGTTACACACCTGACTGCTCCAGTGCCCCTGTGCCTTTTCTAAGTCAAAAGACTTAGAGAGCTACGAGCGAGCGGCCTGCATCTACCCTCCACCTCCCAGGGTACCGAGAGGGACAGTGGTGGATTGGCGTTTCTTGTCTCCCCAGTGTTTTGCTTCTTGTAGGCCCAAAGCCTTATGGTAGGTAGCTCTGCACTGGAGCCTGGATTGAAGGGCTCAAAGAGCATGTGCAAGCTAGTATCCTGCAGGGTCCGTGGTCACCAGGAAATCATCTTTCACAAGCATCAGAGTTTAAAAAGCTTCAGTTGTCCCCAGAGAGACATAAAGCTGATATCCCCAAAACCTGTCGCAGGAGATGGGTCAGCCATATAGACATGACACGTTGCTGGGGTTGTGGCGAGTTTTCTTTTTCTCCTGATCCTCCTTCTGTTTCTCTCCTAGTGATGAGATGGATTTAGAAAGGGTGCATGTCTGTCCCCTCTGAGCGGCACTGACTCTTTCTAAGCCGTCACACACCCTTGCGTTGAAAGTCTTCTTTGTAGGAGAGTCCAGCACCTTCCCTTTTATTTTAGAAGCCTAGACACAAAGGTCACGTTCACTGTTGTGGAAAGTCCCTGGATTAGGGCCTACAGATGGCTGGAATTGTTCCCACGGGAGACTTCTCCTTCACCCCCCTACCCCCATGGGTACAACAGTGTGTTTGTGCCTGGTCATGGAGAAAGCAGGGCTTTCTTCATGGCCGGCCAGCCTGCTGCACAGTGGATTCTTACAGCTCCTCTCAAAAGGCCTGTGTTGGGCCTCACCCTCCCTCTTCCAGCAGCCGTGTGTGCCTCATGCTGCAGAGCCGGGGGCTATGTCTTACACTGCTCTTTGTTCCCAGTGTCCTACAAATAGATGCTTAATGAGTCCTGAATGATGGACTGGGCCCTTCCTCCTTCCCTTCCCTGGGCTGAGACCATCTCTGTACCTTGGCAATCCCCTGGTGACTGTTTTTTAACAAGATCAGCATTTTCTCCCCGTCGACCCAGTCTCTCTTACGTTGGATAGAAGAGGAGGATTATACTGTACGGTGAGGAAAGGGAATGCATTTGGGTGGTGAATCTTGTGACTGAAGCCAAGAGCTATTCCTGGGTGTCTGGCGAATGTCCTGAGATGATCTTTCAGGCCTGAGTCTGAAATAATCCTCAGAGGATAGGAAGACAGGACCTCATTCACACAGGGCTGCCGTGTGCTGGGCTTCCTTCCGTTCCAGCCTGGGGAGGCAAGGACCTGTGTCAACCAGTCAAATCCTGTGTCCTGCAGTTTATCTTTGTCTTCAGGCGAGCCTCTGAACTGGTCGAACCCACCTAAGAGACAATCTTTGTCTCTACCTGGTTCTTCCAAAGTGTTGTTGGGGTGCCAATTGCAACCTCAGGGGATGGTTGGTATAGCTTTCAACTCTTCCCTCTGGTCATCATCTTGCATTGGGGCAACTTTTTTTTCTTTCTTCTTTTCTTTTCTTCTCTTGTTTCTTCTACTTCTAATTATTCTTCTCCTCATCTTCCTCCCCTCTTCCTCTTCCTCCTCTTCTTCCTCCTTCTTCAGGTTAGGCCTTATAGTAGATGTTTCCAGCTATTTAATTAAGGCCGTGCTGACTGCTAGCTTCCTGGCCAGGGATTTTATGGGGGCCAAAAGGAAAAACAGTCCTAGATCTTCTGTGTGAAGCAGCATGGACCAAGCCAAGAGAGAAAAGCATCACAAACTCCATTGTAGGGGTGCTTGGTCCCCACGCTTTGAGTTGATCTTCTGCCTTTACTTTGGAGACCATAAAATCTATCTCCACAACAGTGCCTGTGGACAGAGCAGGTGTAAATGCTGGCAGTTGCCCGAGTTCCCAGGCTCTGCCCAACAGCCCAGGCAGCAGAGCGTCAGTACAGCGGGGGTTTATTTTTCCAGTTAGAGTGTTGTAGTTATAGGAAAGTCTTCCTTCCCTTCTTGTCAGTCATTTCCTGTTTTCATTGAGAAAGCATGCATTTGGTTACTTTTGTGCTTTTCAAAACTGGGTGACTACTAGAAAATGTTCATTTTTCTTCTCTATTTTTTTTCTAATTTTCATATGCTTAGGGGACATAACTCGTTGTTTTTAAACCTTCTCTTCTACTGTATCACATGCAGTTAGAATTTATATCTCCTTCTGGTCTGAAGTTTTAAATAACACCAGCCATCAGCATCTTGGTGTCACTACAATATTATTTCCAGAATAATCTATAACTATCTTTCTTTGTCCTTCTGGTCCCAGGGATTGACTCTAAGGTTTTGTGCGTGCTGGTCAATAGCTTTAGCATTGAGCTGTATATTCTTGCTTACTTTGGATTTTGAGATAGGTTCTTGCTAAGCTGCCTAGGTTGGCCTTGTATTTCCTGTGTAGTCCAGGCTGGTCTTGAACTCTCAACAGTCCTCCTGTCTCATCTTCCTTAAAGGCATCCACTACTATACCCTGGAAAAACTCATCTTGTATCACGAGGTAGAATGATAATTTGCTTCACCGTTGTCTTATTGTTGAAAATGTTAGGTCATATATTTTCTCTTATACTGTGATAGTTTGCATTAAAATTTTAATATAAACCTTAGTGAATAATTAATATTATATCTTGAGAGTTATTTTATGAGTAGGATTTTTGGGTCAAAGGGTAAAAGTGTGGCTGGATGTATATGTGTTATTATAAAGGTAATATTTATTCTTCATAGAATGTAGCAAAGCAGACCAGAACAAAGAGGATCAACCTATTCACATTCCTATCCATGGAGTATTTTGGTGTGTTTACTTTTGACTGTCTTCTGTGCATATTTTTCAATGTGTAGCAAATTTTTTCTTCATTTACTATAATACTGTGACTATTAATATAATACTGTGACTGTTCTTGTCATTTGGTTTTCTTTGTAAAACAGTATTTCACTCTGTATGTACCATTTCTGATTGCTGGATGTCTAGGCTGTGTCATCTTTTGTTCTTGAGACAAACAGTGCCCCGAACATCATTTTACATAAATCTCTGCACAGCCCTGACTTGTTTCTTTGAAATAAATTCCTGGAAATAGAACTACCGATTCAAAGAGATCCAACAACGTTAAGCCTCTCATTTATATAGTACCTTAGAAACGGAATGCATAAATGAGTTTATTAAAATGTAATCTGCCAGCATCTATAGAGATGGGATAATGATGGAGGCAGGGGGTGGGATCAGAAAGGCATTTTGTTATTTCAGTGTGTTCAGGCGTTGTACATCTTCTGGAAGCTGATTTATTATGTGCACGATGAAAACAAATGAATGAATAAATGACATTTAGTCAGCAGTGAAAAAATAGCTAGTGATCATATTCTTGACCCATAGCTAATATACACTCTCGAGATTACAAAAGAATATAAGTCAGCCATTGTCCTATTTGTGCGTCTTGCTCTATTAATGACATTGAAGCATCTTGTAACCTTGAAAAGACCAGTGCAGTTGTACGAACCCATGAAGTCTGGCCAGTGGCAGGCTTAGTGTTAGGAACCGTTTGGGGTTCTTCGGTTTGCTCCTCCGGATCTTAGAATAGACTGGATACTTAGAAGTGGATCTAAGTTTAATGGCTGCCTTGCCATCTACCCAACGAGTCAGTAAGGCTTCTGGTGCATGTCAGTAATGTGGGCTGGTATTCAAGTAGGGTCCAGTGCTCCCGTTGGCTTATGAAAATGCCAGTGCTTCCCATGGCACAGGCTAGTTTTCTATTTCTGTGGCCATAGAGTTTGATATTTAAGCAAGCATGCTTAACCAAGCAAGTGAAGACGGAGCTTGACACCAATGTGGATATATCAGAAAAATGAAGGTGGCGTTGTGAGGCTGGCAGACACCTGACCCCATGAGTGGGACATTTTGCAGCATGGTTCTTTAGGTGGCTAATCCTGGGACTGTCTAGGAAGGGATTAGTTTTCTTCAAAAGTTGAGTACCCTCTTTGGTAGAAACACTATTCCAGTACTGAATTATGATTTCTTTGTGATTTACCCTCTGAAATATGATATACCACCCCCCTCCCCAGATGCTTCCTGGCTGTTTTCCTCAGCACTTTAATATGAGAGAGGTTCATGCCAAATTGCTTCTCAATGATCCCCTGTGTAGATACTTACGCTGCATATTGCAAGTGTTAAGACAGGAAGGCAGCTGCCCCAGGGGTCGCAGAAACTCTCCAGGAGACATGAACGCAGGGATAATTCTAAGGAAATCCATGCCCTCACCCCCAGCTTCCTTCTGTGGCTCTGTCCAAATTATCATTCTGAAGACTACCTCACTAGCTCTCTTTCTCTACCTTTCTGTCCAGGTTGTCTGTCTTTCTGTCTCTTTACAAGGGAGATCAGCTGGTCACGGGATAGAAACTTTAGGGCCATCAGAGAAATGGACCATTGGAAACACATGTCCAGGCAGCCTCCCTTCCTTCCCAGTGAGAAACTTATCCAATAAAAATTAACCTCTGTACTTAATAGTTACTTGTGATATTTATTGATCATCTAGTACTAATAGCCACATTGAGCCAATACAGAATATTTGAATTTATAAAACCCTAAGGTCACTGGACTTCTAAAACTGTCAATTTATATACATAATAGATCTTTTGTTGAAGGAAAGTATGAAAAACCAATGGCTAAAAACTTGAAAATATAAAAATATATCAAGAAAATTTCCAGTCAGGTGTGGTGGTGCGTGTCTGTAATCGCAGCTCTCACAATGCTGTGGTAGAAAGATCATGAGTTTGAGAGGCAGGCCTGGGGTACTTGGTGAGTTCTGGGCTAGCATGGGTTACAGAGTAGAACACTATCTAAATTTTAAAACAAAACAAGTATAAATATCACTTAGAAATAGAGTAGAGATACTGTTTAAAATAGAGAAAGGAATACTATAAAGTGCACTTAGGAGATTATTTGGGAGTGTTTTAGTAGAAAAATGGTTGATATAAAATTGCTATAGTTCTTATAATACACCGAGTATAGTTGTTTGGTAGTGTATTGGGGCTTTTTGTTGTTTTTCCTTCCTTCCTTCCTTCCTTCCTTCCTTCCTTCCTTCCTTCCTTCCTTCCTTCCTTCCTTCCTTTTTGTCAAGATCTTGCTGTGTAGCTCAGGCAGGCCTTGATCTCTCTCAATGATCATCCCTGCCTCAGCTTCCCGAGTACTGGATTTGTAAGTATGCACCACTATGCTGAGCCTAACACTGGTTATAGTTAAAAGAACAGTATATATATATATCCTGGTTTAAGGTGTTAACACTGCAGGAGTGTTTGGACATTCTAAAGGAGGCATAGTTGTTCAACATTCTCCTAGTGATGATATCAGCAAAGATGCATATATACCCACAGGCCCTCTAACCCCACCCTCCCAGGGTGAGCATCTGAGTGGGAGGCACGTTTGAGATTGGACCAGTCATCTTGACATGAGTTCTCTAAAGTAGCATGGTACCGCATTACCCAGGGATCCTCTGGGCACCACCAAGAACACCAAGCTAAGAATCCCTCAACTCAGAGGGGTTAAGAGCATCTGGATAACTATTTTCTACTCTCATTTTTGTGTTATTTGTGCCAACGCAGGCAGCTCGTCACCACTGCGGGCCTCAATTTCATCCATAGTAAGAATTAATCTCTATTAATTTTGATGGACAATAATGATGACATGAAATCCTTCTGTTACTAGGCCTTTGACCTATCTGAAGGTACCTTTGATGTTCCACTTGACTCTTTTGCAGTGTTAAAACTAGTATGTTGTCTTCAGCATTGACTTCCCTGGCTATCTTCCTGAGGATATGCTTTTTCTCACAGGTCAATGGTTCTAAATTTTTGGTTTTAGTTTATACTTAAAAAAAAAGTTAAAAAAGAAAGAAACAAGTTATGAGTTTTTATTTATTTGTACTTTGTCTTTAAATTTATTGTTTTAGGAATTAAAACAGATTTTTTCAATTTTTACTTATTAGCTTATTTAGAATAACAATGAAGCAATTCTATGCTGATATAAATAATAGTTTTTCATAAAATAAATATATTTTCCAAAACGGAAAATCCTAGCAAGAGGAAAAGCATTGTTTTTAAATTTTTAAGTCTTATGTCTGGTCTAATGGAAAATGGTGATATTCTCATGTGTGCTTTCCATGAGTAAATTTGTTGCAATATGTGTTGGTTGAACTAAATGAATAAAATCTGGCTTATACAGGTTTTGCAGTTAGGAAAGGGAGAAATAGTTTCACATCTTCTCCAGATTGTTTTAGTACATCACAAAATGTAACATATAATAGGCATTCTTTCTTCTTTTTTCTTTCCTTTCCCTATCCCACCCCTCCCTCTTCTCTTCTGTCCTCCCTTTCCCTCCTCCCTTCTCCCCTGACATTCTTTTAAGACAAGTCTTCATGTGGCCTAAGCTGCCCTCCAGCTTGTTATAAAGCAGAAGATAACCTTGAATTTCAAATTCTCCTTGCCTCCAATTCCCTAGGGCTAGGATTACACACTCAACAAGTGGTAGTTTCTTAAATGTCATGTGTCTTCATACATAACCTTATGCATGAACTTTTTGTACTCTTACATTAAAATTTATTAGTCTGGTTTCTAGTTTTTTAAAAATCTTTTCTCCAAGTTCAGTTTTGTAGTGTTTTATACTGATCATTAGGGAATTTAGATCTTTCAAATGGTGATACATTTCATTATACAATATAAAAAGGGCATATTTGCTAATATCACTGCTGGTCTCCTAAGAAAGCTAGCAAGAACTAGGAAGTTACCAAGCTCATGATGGCTGATACAAATTTCCCAAGATTCTAATTTTCTCTTGAGAGCTCCATTTTTATCATTGGTTACAGATATCATAAGTAATTGATGATATTTCTCAATATCTCTTAAAATGGCAATCTACTTTGTCATTTCTGAGAAATTACCCACATTGGAATAACCATAGATTGTTGGGTTTTTTTTGTTTGTTTTGTTTTGTTTTTTGTTTGTTTTAGTAATTTTCAAGTATAGTGAATGGTCCATTGAAAGAGTGGTTAGTTTAGCTGGCAACTCAACCATGTCAGTGCTTTTGTTGGGGATAACCTGGTACTTTGGCAAACAGCAGGGATGCTTTACTTAAACTTGCCATTTCACTGTTCCATATATGAAAGCATTACTTAGGAGTCAGTATTTGGTGACTACGAAGTACATGGAGGATTGTTACTGTGTTGTTGTTTGTCTTTATTTAATCATGTGAGGTGAGAAATGATAAGTGATGCCACACATCACTTTCCAGGTACACATTCCAGGCTACTGTGACGGTGCCAGTGGTTTCAGTGACTGTGACATTTTATACCACAGTGTAAGTGTCAACGCGGTATAAAAAGCACGTGGAAACTGAGTATTACCGAAAATATTTTAATTTCTATCTGTGCTTTCTTCCTGGAAGGATCTTGAAAGTGGCTTCTCTAGACTGAACAGAATGTGTCTGAGGAGAGCAGTGGGACTATGAGCTAGTGAGATGTGTGTTATTGTCAGGTGGGTTTTGTTGGAGGGTCATTAGCAGATGGCTTAACTTTGGGAGCAAGACAAGCTGACCTGGGAATATGGGGCAAAAGCGGTGTTGAGTGAAGCCTGGCAAAGCCTTGAGAGGATAGCAGAGTTGTCCTGGGAAATTTGAAAGTTGGGGAGGGGCTCTGAGTGGTAGGTTTGGAAGCTGTAGGGTAGACTTTAGAAGTAAGATCTAGATAGAATGTCAAGGGCTAAAGACTCAAGACTTTTTGTCTCTAAAATAAAGAAGGAAGGGTTGGTTAAAATGGCAGCTGGGTCAGGCTGGGTTTTCTGACAGAGAATATGTAGTCATGGATATAAAGGTAGGATGATGAAGAAGGGTGGAGAGAGGGATTGGGAAGACTGGGCAGGAGGTTGTCTTCTTTCAAAGAAGTAATGAATGATACACGTGTTTGTTAAGATATAGATATTTGAAATAATTTATGCCCCCAGAGAAATTTGGGAAAATCCTCTAATATCCCAGAAGATTCATCTATTTCTGGGTCCAGCATTATCAGGAGTCATTAGTATTAATTGATTGGAATTTGGAACCCCTGGCTTGCAGGATGGGTGTGTGTTTGAGAGATGTTTATGAAAGATGGTGTTTATCCCGAGGATTTCCTTTTCCGTGCAGTTTCAAGGCTTAGTCACTTAAGTATCTTTGATCCAAAGGAAGGAGGTTCAGAGTTGGTATAAAGCTCAAATCTCTGCTCAAGTGCCCTGAAGTATTAGAAGCATCAGGGAAGGGCAGGACACGGTGGGTGGGGGTTGGGGTTGGGGTAGGGGGTTGGGGAGTGGGGGGGGCAGGGGGGGCCAGAGGTGGAGTTGGGTGTCCCATAGCTTTGCTTCAGAGAAGTTTGGAGCTGAGACAGATAGTACAAAACTGGATAACATTAGGCTTCTCTGAACCTTGTGTTTTTCCCAGCCACTTGCCACATTGAAAACCCAGTAAGATGCTAATAGTACTAACAACATGATAAGATTAGATAGCAGGAGGTCAGATCTCAAAAACTGTACTTGTCGTTTTAGTTAAGGGCCGAAGTTCAGGGTATCCGCTGAATTGGCTGTAGCTCATTCATTCCACCTTCCTCAGAGCAGGATGCTGGGGCCATCTGCTCACTGCTACAGGTCAGCCCCTCCTAGGAAGGAAGAAACACACAAGGCATATCCATTCTTGTTCTTAAGGAAAATGAAGAATTCCAGGCTTTGGGAAGCTAGGCTTTAGGGAACTGACTTCTGGGTGAGGGCCCCTGGAGCAGGCCCAGAGTCAGAGGCTTTCCATGCTGAGACCAGAGTCTGGTCAAGATCCTGATTGCCATTCCAGCTGGCCTAATCCATGACCTACGGGGAGCAGGCAGCTCTGGGAAGAAGGCAGTGACCCCCACAGGCTTTTCTTCAAAGAACCTGGACTGGGCTTTGCGAAGACAAACCCAGTCCATTTGTCTCAAGCTACTGTTGTTGGCTTCCCAGGCTCACTCTAAATGCTCCTCCAGGTGGTGGGGGTGGGTGGTGGGTGGGTGGGGGCTTGCAGTACTTAATAGAGACCAACACTAGCAATTTAAGAGTTTCCAGAGCATGTTCACACACACACACACACCTGGATTTGACTCTCTCCCAAGCCCTGTAAGATCAGCATTAGTATAAATTCAAATTTATAGAGGGGGAGGAAGGGGAGGGCTGGCTCAGCGTCAGAACCCCACCCCCTCCCCAGCAACCCTGCAGAGTCCAAACCACTTCCTTCTTTCATTCAAGGGGCCCAGAGGAACTAAGAACGATCCAGCCAAGGCCACAGATACAGCAAGAGTTAGTGGCCAGGTAAAAGCTCCAGACCTTTTGAACTGCTGGTCCACCTGTAGGCACAGTGTGCTATTTTTCCAGGGCTGGCTTGGGGTTGGTTCCTTGTTGCTCTCTGCCACTGGAGAGGTTAAAGGTTTACTGTGTGGTTTTGTGTGCACGGTGCCTTAGGGAGCTAGCCTGACTCTTTCTCCCAGGCCTTCTGTCCTCCTTCCCACCCCAGCTTCTCCTGCCCTCTGCTCTTCCCAGGCAGAGAGGAGCAGGGTATCCGGGCCTGCCAGCGTCTCAGCTTGCACAGCTGGTAATTAGCCCTTTGTGTCCAGCTAAGCACCTTTCATCTGCCCCACCTGCTGGTGTCTGCTTTCTCCATTAGCATCTCCCAGCTCCTTGCCGAGCCCTCCACCCTCTCTGTGGCCAGATCATCTTGTTTGTCAGAGATGATGGCCAGGCGGTGTAGACAGGGAAGGGCCACAGAGACCAGACTCACTCACTTTTTCCATCGCAGGTGCCAGGCGGCTCTTTCTTATCCCCACCCCAGAGGCAGCTAGGTTCAGGTCACCTGGCTCAAAGGCAGACAGCTGATAGCTAAGCCTCCAAATTCGGGGCCTTTGGAGGCCTAGTTCTGTCTTGTGGTTCCTATCTGTTCATGATAGGGGAGCTGGCTCGCTAGCAACTCTCCAGTCTACGCACAAGGGCTACTGATGAGTTTATGGTCTCTAGAAACCTGGCCTCGGCCCCACAGCTCTCTCTTCTGAGGCCGCTCATGTTGGGCAGACAGTCCAACAGCCTCGGTCTCCCCGAAATCCCTGTTTTCATTGTTCCCGTAATTAATTATGTAGCTTGAATCCAGTAGCTGTTTAAATTTTTATTAAATTTGTGTTTACTTAAATAACGTAAAATCTGGCCATCTTTCAAGGGCTTGGTTAACTACCCATGAGAAGTGGCCACGGTACTGGACCGTCCAGAAACCATTTTCATTACAGTAGAGTATTCTCTTGGACTACACTAGCCCTTGCAGCCAGAAGCTCCACTATGTTGGCATCTCATAAACTCTAGTAGGTTGGCGTCTAAGTCACACCACACAGACCTAGATCCTTCTGAAGCTCCCTCTCCCTTCCCACGGAATCATCTCAAGTTCCCAAAACGTCAGGACCCATGGTGATGAGAGGACACCTGGCAAAGGACACCGCGACCGAGGTGTCCCCCGTGACATTCAGTCGCTGGGGCTGCACACATGCTCCTCATGTAGACTCCAGGATGTTCGCGGAGCGCGTGTGTGATTGGCAGGATTCTATTCCATTTGTGTGGGTGGGGAACTTGGTGTCCATTCCTTCTGTCCATGCCATCCTCCATCCTGGGCGGCCCCTGTGTGACAGCCTGTTGTGGAGGGTAGCGATGGCAGAGACAGGAAGGGATAGGGCTGAAGAGAACACAGTCGGCTGCTGGATGCTTCTGAACTTGTCCTGCAGGGGGATGAGGGCAGGAGATCCCCGGCAGAGCCTCCATGCCTCCCGAAGAGCCTTTTCTGGAGAGGGACTTTCCAGTTGGTTTGCAGCTCAGAGAGAAGATGGGGCTCTTTGGTCTTGGAGGTCGGAGCAGAAGCAGTGTTTCTGAACAGGGCATTTCTTTGTTCTGCCAGGTTCTGCTGGGCAGCCCAGCCCACGGTCCTTTGTGTGCCCGCCACCCCAGCCATACCTGCCGAGTGCTTGGCAGGTCGAACGAGAGAGTTCTTTTTCTTTCTTTCTTTTTTTTTTTTTCTTTTTTCCATTGCCTTCCCCACCCCATCAAATTGTAGTTGCAGCCTCTCATTTTTCTGCTGCCTGGATGATTAAAAACCATGACTTAGTGGAAAAATGCTGACCTCCCCCCGGGTTAGCCTCTTAAGCAGCTGCCGGAGATAAGATTGTGCTGGAAAGGACTCAGAAACATTGTTGTAAGGCTTTCTGTCTTTTCCCGGAGAAACGAAAGAGACTGTTTTGGTGCAGGGTGTGTTCTGCTGTTGTTTATTTTTGGAGAGAGCTACAATTCTCAGAAGCACAAATCTGTGTGATCTGATAATAATAATAAAAAAATCTCTGATGGAAGGTGTCTATCAATTATTATAGTGATTTTTTTACAAATACAGTGATTTGTAAAATAACTTTTCCTCTTTAATGGTTCCTGCTTTGAGTAGGTCACAGTGCAAAGGTCTTTGGCAGCTACCACGGTGTCAGATTCCCCATGCTCAGATTGCCCCCCCCCAGCCCCCTCCACAGAGGACTTAAGAGACTGGACTGCGGAGCTCTTGGTATGAAAGCCATTGACGGATATTGTTTTCATGAGTGTGTTTGAAGGATGGCTTCACACTTGGGAAATGGCAACTAACTCTGCCCCTGAGGGGACCACTGCGAAGACATTGCTATTTGAATTTTGTTTCCTTCCTCAAAGCATTGTATCACTTCTGTGTTAGCCAAGAACTTGGACCCATCTTCTGTGATAAGAAGGCCACTTCATTTCTCTGGAGGAGAAACTGAGGGGGGGGGAGCTTGAGAGGCCATGACAGGAGGCATGCAATGGCTGTCCAGATTCAGTGCCTCAGCCCTGTGTCCTCAAATGAGTGGACATCTGGGTCCAGGAGCAGCTGATTTCTAAGAACACACCCTTCGTTCTCCGCCCTTAGGATGCACCACTCTCCACTGTTCTCATGGAGATAGAGGCTCTGTTCACCCGAGGCTGCATTCATCAGCATTGTCTTCCAGAGTTCACAAGCCTCGCTTTTCTAGCTCACAGTAAAATCAGCTGCTCTGCTTCTGCTAGCCTGGGCTGCCCTATGGCTTGAGCGATCGTGTGGATCCTAGGTGTATCCTACCTAGTTCAGGATGAGATTTGAATGCTAGCTCTGCCTTTTGACCTTCAGAATCCCAGACGCTAGGAACCCCCGGGGTGGTAGTGGTGTCTCAGTGAAGTCATATCTGATCGAGCTTTGTAAACTAAAGAGTGTCTTCCACTCGCCGGGAAGCTCCCGCATCACATCCCGCAAGATGATGCCTCATGTCCTCCCTCACCTTCAGGAAGGGGCTCAGCTCCATAGAAGTGAGTAAGCCCCTCCCCCCATCCCAGCTGATCCACTTTCCTTCACACTTGCTAATGGGAACCTGCCACCAAGTCCAAGGGCAAACATCAGAGCAGGTGACATGGCAGGACATGGTGGCCAGTTTCTCCAGGCCTGCCTGACCTGCCTGGGTCCAGCCTCTCCCTGGTTTGTTTTCTTTTTGGCAGCTATTACAATACTTTTTATGAGCCCTTTAAGTCTTTAATGATGCGTACTCCTGCAGCTGGCTTAAGGCTTAATCCCAAGCAATAGGCCTTTATTGGATAAATGGTTAATAATCACTGGTCTGTAGGGATTGGGACGATTTGTGAGGCCCATGACTCTCAGAAGCCCCATGTGGGCTTCTGAGTGCAGAGAGGAGATCAGACACCCTGGGAGACCTCAGACGTTGGTGGGACAAGCATTTCTTCTCCCCTCTGAGTACAGCAAAACACGCGACTTCCCAGGAGTTCTCCCAATGCCAGTTTCCATCCACTTGACTTTGGACAGACTGTGTGACCTTCAGTGAAGTCTCCTTTCCCTTCTGGGGCCTGGGTTTCCTGTCTGTCAGACAGAGAGGTGGGAGGAGATGGCCTCGAAGGTGCCAAGTGTCAGTGATCTGTTGAGCCCCAGATTTCCCAGAGCAAAGCTCCTCTCCCCTTATGGGTGTGTCACTGAGGGCTGTGAGTGGCAAGGGACCAGCGGCTCGGTGGATTAAGTGCTTAGCTACTGGGCAAAGAATTGGGTCAGCTGTAGTCACAGGGCAGTATGTGCAAAGGGAAGCCAGACTTGGCCCCTAGTTTTATAGCCTGGCTCGGTGTTTCGGTCAGCCCTGGGAAGAACCGGCATAAGTGGACTGGAGCCTCTTCCACGGGACTCTGGGAAGAGATTTGAGTCTTCCAGGTGTAGCGATGGCAGGAAGCCAGGAGTTGCTCACAGGTGAAAAGGGACGGCCCTGCGGATGCTTTTCCCAGCGAGCTTGTGACTGGAGGCCTTGCCTTGATCTGGCTTTGGCTTAGATTTGGCCGTTGCAATGAGATCCAAAAGGGCAAGAGCCACAGGGGCAGGGGAGCAGGCACGCCCGAGTGTGAGCCTCGGTTCCGCTCAGGTCAGAAGGGCCTGGAGAGCCAACGGGTTTGCCCAAGCCGGGGACTTTTAACATAGCACGAGCAACACTTAGCTTGGACTGTGTTAGTTTAGAATGATGAACGATTTGGTTGTTTATTTCTTCTAGGCACCAGTAATTATTCTGGCAGGAACGTGATGTTTCAGTGCCTGCCGTATGATGCGGATTGCAGGCATTAAGTACTTGCTTACTCCAAAGCGAAGCCTAACATTCCGTGAGGAACGTGATTTTTTTTTTTTTTTATTCTTTTATCTAGAAGTAAAACACTAGAAGCAGAGTTACACCCACCCTTTTGTTCGGTGGCATGGTCCACAAATTTTCAGCTTCAGGATTAGAAAAAAAAAAATCTGGCTGAGAGATAGTTTTCCCTAGAACGTACTCCCCTGGATTCTGTCTTACACCCACAGTGTCTAGAAGGCAGAACATAATCCTTGGAAGACAGCCAGTGCTCTCTCTCTCTCTCTCTCTCTCTCTCTCTCTCTCTCTCTCTCTCTCTCTGTGTGTGTGTGTGTGTGTGTGTGTGTGTGTGTGTGTGTTTGTAAGGAAAGAACAAAGTTTCTCTCTCAGATTTATATGTGACCTGATGTCTTCTTTGTTTTATAAAATTTCAGATCTTTCCCGACCCATCAGACTTTGACCGTTGCTGCAAACTGAAGGACCGCCTGCCCTCCATAGTGGTGGAGCCCACAGAAGGGGAAGTGGAGAGCGGGGAGCTCCGGTGGCCTCCTGAGGAATTCCTGGTCCAGGAGGATGAGCAGGACAACTGTGAAGAGACAACAGAAGAAAAGAAGGACCAGTAGAGCCCCCGCAGCATGCTCGTCTGGGCCCTGCCAGCCAGCCAGCGCACCTGAACTGTTTTTTCCCATGGTGATGGAAGAAGAGAGTGAACCACAGTCATTCTGAAAATGTCAAACGAGGCTTCCGTTTTGCACCTGAAAATCACCGAGTCGGTTTTCTTTTCTTTCATTTTTTTTTGTCTTTTTTTTTTTTTTTTAATTCGTTGAGCAATGGAGCCCTCTGACAACTTGCAAGGCTGAGAAAGGAAGCTGCTGAGAACAGGGGTGGGGGTGGGGGGAAGGGGTGCTGCTTCTAAGATCCCTATCTGAACTCTAGTGCCAGAGGCAGTGCGTGTGCGTGTGGGGTGGGGGTGGGGGGCGGTGGTTTGCCGTTCTGGTTGAGGGCGAGAGCAAACGAGCAAGAAATATTTTGGATTAAAACAACAACGACAACAACAACAACAACAACAACAACAACAATGAAACAAAACAAACCCAGTACTTTCAAAGAGAGCTACGGCCCAGGAAGGGCTGCTCTTTCCAGCTTTTGCTCTGGCTTCTGGGGCGTTTGACAACCAAGCCTTTATCTCTGCTCTGTGGCTCACAGCCACCAGCCTTGGCTTTCATTTTAAGAGTGTTTGGTCTCCCACAGAGAAACAGGGCCAGGAGAGACTGCCTAGAAAGCCAGAAAGAGGGACACACAGGCGAGGAAGATCCCACCTGTCCTTTCCATGGACACTCCAGCTGGTTCCGGCTCTCAGAGCCCCCAGGGACCTGGAAAGCTTTAAGGCATAGTACTTTCCGGTTTTTCTCCCCATTTACCCCCTTTTGCCTCCCAGTATATAGGGGGAACAGCCAGAGCCCTCTCTGCCCTTGTGGGACATTCCAGGGCTGCAGCCTGAACAGGGAGCGCCTCCTCTCACTGTGGGTCTCCCAGGAATCCTTATGTAGTCGCCAGGGAGCATAAGGGCAAAAAGCTCTCCCAGGCCTGCCCCTCCTTCCCCTTTGGCCACAGCAGTCAGGTGGACAGCCCTCAGCTCTGCTGTGGCCCGGCATTGTCCACCTGACCTGCAGCAGAACCACTCAGATGGGGTTGCTCGCCCAGCTTCCATGGGCGCTAAAAGCAGAGTGTGATTCCTGGTTGGGAAATTGGCTAGCAGGCTTCTGTGCAGGGGCCTGGGTGGTGCCACACTGATGTGCTGAGGCACCCGGTGGGTGCCAGGCCTCCAGCGGAATAGCTGTGGGATCCAGTTTGAAACGGTAGTTGTTGTGAGATCACTGCTTCTCCTCATATTGCTCCTGAGCACAGGTTGGGAGAAGATATGGGGTGCACTAGGGTATCCTTGTAGAATAGCAGCCTTCATTCCTTCTCCGCCTTCCCTGTCTCTGGAAAGGGCAGCAGTTGCCTGGGGAAATTAACATCTGGGCTTAGCCTCTGATCATAGCTCAGAACCTTCTGGAATAGCGGGGTAGAGGCCAGAATTTTTAAAGCAGGGCTGTTTGGTCAAGAGGTGGACTTAAGGCCTTCCTTGGGCTTCACTCAGCCAGCCGAGGCACTCACAATGTCCCCTCGCGTCTCTGTCAGTCCAGGTTGACCCCCATCTTTGGACTCGTGTGTCTGGTTCTATTTAATACCTCAAAGTCAGTGTGGCTCTGGGCCACGTTGGGGCAAGAGTGTGGGGGTGTGCTGTTGACGCGGCATTCAGCAAGGTTTGGGTCTGGGATGCCGATGGTCACCCTCCTCCCCCTGCCTCTTCCCTCTGTCGTCTGCCTGTGATACACACCGATGGCAATAACTTTTTTTCTGGCTCCTTGCAGAAGTGGGAGAGGGCTGTGGCCAGCCCCATGATGGAGGAGCTTCTCTCTCCTGCTTCCACTCTGCTCTGTTTTGGCTGCAGAGATCTGTTCGTCCCCCCCCCCCCCATCTCCTGCAGCATTTCTCCTCCCTCGCCTCCCTCTATGGACAGGTGTCTGGCCCTTTAAATCCCCGTGTTTTGGTGTCTTCTCACCCCAACCCCAATTATCTGTCTTGGTCTTGCCGTGTGATGGGTTGTGCTTGTAAATCCAGTATCAAATCAGCTTTGTGTATATGTGTGTCTATGGGGTGGCTTCTTCCTTTAGCTGGTCACTAGACCATGTTGTGCAACCGTGTGCTGTCTGAGCAGGTCAAGGCCTGACCATTAACGTTAGGCCCCTCAGCGGTTGAGCCTGTTGGGGGGGACCCAGCTACTCTTGGACAAGTGGCTGAGCTCCTGTCTGGCCTCCTCTTTTTCTCTTCCTCCTCTTCCTCTTCCTCCTCCTCTTTCTTTAAGTAATTTGTGTGTATTTCTAACTGATCGTATTGAAAAAAAAATCCTAGTATTTCAGTGACATGCCTGTTGTGAGATGAACCTCCTGTGACTTCTGTCTGTTCTGTATTGAGGCTCAGGGAGAAACTAGAATTTTTTTTTCCAAACTACTTTTTGTCACTGTGACAATTGTAAATAAAGTTTGAAAATGCTTTCCATTTTGGTTTGGGTTCCTTTTTTCCCCCCCATTGCATTGGGTGCATGGGATGGATTCAGCTCATGAGTATGGAGACTCAGGCTGAAGAGGGTTCCCATGCATCTCTCTTGCTGAGCCCTTACACTATTGATGGAGAAACATGAATAAAAGCCTCTTCATCCAAGTCCAACATGGTGAACTGATGAATCTATTGTGTTTTTTTTAATAGAAACATGGTGAGCCTAAAGTCTCACCCTAGCATGAATGACAATTTCCACATAGTTGAGTAAATTCAGTGCCCCCCTTCATTCAGCTTTCTACCATGTGTGTGCTCTAATACCTCCAGAAACCACACGCAGCTGGGGTGGAAATACAGAAAACTAGAGGGAGAGTGGCTGGAATCCCAGGTAAGCATATAATGGCCCTCTTCAGCCTCCCCCTCTGAGAGGAACATCAGCAAGCCTGACCTTGAGCGTCTCTGTGTGTGACCACAACTGCTCTGCTGAAGGAAGGGGTGACTGTTGCACTCGGCAGACACCATTCCACCACTGGGCTTTCATAATCCAGGAGTGTCCATCATGGTCGAATGGTAACAGCCTTTCTTCAGTGTTAATGGTTCTCAATTCCTGATGGATATCAGAACTCTCTGGAGGATTCCACAAGAAAATGCTAGGCCCTTGCCTCAAGAAATCTGGATTTCAATGATTTGAAGTAGAGTCATCTGGAGGAGATTTTAAAACATGAAGCCAAAGGAAGAAAAGCTCAGGATATATCATAAGGTTGTTCATAAAAGCCAGGATAGGGGACAGGTGGTTGAACCTAGATATGAGTACAGAGAAATGCAATGTGATCCCAGCTATCCATGAGTGCCCACTGCTTGTCAGATAGAAGGGAAGTACACATCCCTCGGTGGCCGAGGCTCTCGTGGTATGTTGCCATGTTAGTGTCCAATGATAAGACCAAATTCAAGGTCAGGAATGGGCTGGATGCTCTGAGGGTGATTAGCAGGTCAGTGGGAACATTAGGAAGGACCTCAGGAGATCTGATAAGAAATTGGTGAGAATCTGAGTAGAAGAGAGAGGAAAGACTTCATGTGTGGGAGGAAGCTGCACAGAGGCTTGGAGTGAACTTGACCAGGATAGGTGGAAAGAAACAACATGCCAAGGATTACTCAGGGGTAGGGAAGTTTGGGTTTCATTCCAAGTGAAGATTCACGTTATGACACACTCTGACTCAGAGGGAGGAGGCAGAAAAGGTTTTGTGGATGTCAGAGGGAAGGAAGGTGGTGCTCTGGAGAAGGGATCTTTGTGCATTTCCTACCCTGAGGCTGTGCAATTTTTTGCCTCCACTAAGCCCTCATTTAGACTCCTAACAACAGTGAGTAGAAATAATTATATGATCTGTGCTGATGTCCAATATCCAATCAATCCATACAGATGTTATCACTCCATACAGATATTAGCCATAACGAAGCTACCAGATCAATGCATCTGTTAGCCCGAGGTTAACTTGAGAAATTCATCCATCTCCATGTTAGACTGGCCCTCAATTTTACTCCAGTATCCTGAAGAGTTCATCTAATGTGGACTTCCTGAACACAAACTCTAAAAAAATCTCTTTACTTGCATAGGAAATTTATATGGAAAATACTATAAAAGTACAAAAAAGGAGAAAGAATCAATGGAATCAATGTGATTTTTGCATGGTTGCAGCACTTAAACCCAACATATAAAAATGTGTTGGATTTCCATGTAGTAATAAACAAGTAGAAATTGAAATTTAAATAACATAACATTTATACTAACATACAATATACTACTTAAGGATCCATTTGAGATATATAAAACATGGCCAGCAAGATCCACAACACTGAGAGAAACTAGAGAAGTCAGACAACAATGAGAGCTATACCATGTTCATGGACTTGAAGACTTGATGTAATTAAGTTGGTACATTCTTGATTCGTTTATAGATTCAAAGCAATCAGAAATCTCAAGAAAACTGCTTTCTGAAAAACTGATGATCCAATGCTAAAATTTCTCTAACATTGCAAAAGACCCAGGAGGGGCAAAGCAATGTTGGAAAAGAAACTAGAACTTTGAATACTCACAGTTCTCAGTTTCAAAACTTAACACAAAGCAACAGCCATGAAGACAGCACAGTTTTTGCATCAAGGTAAACAAATGGATTAATAAGACAGAATGGAGTCCAGAAATAACCAGACATAGGCCAATTGATTTTTTTTTTGACAAAGGTTCTAAGGTGACTCAGGGGAGCATAATAGTCTCCCCAACAACTATGCTCCCAGTAGCCTTCCAAAGGCCACTAGCTTCTGGTCACAGAACCCTGACTCTTCACTTCTGCCTCATGCAACCTTCTAGACAGAATGATCCATTGTTTGAAAATAGCTCCTTCATCCTTTCTCATGGTTGGCCCATCAACACTGTCTGACTTTCCCAACCTCCTAATGGAGGTGCATGGGGTGGTGACTGGTGAGCTTGGCTGGGTTACACGGGCTGATATAATTTGGCTCCTTCATTTGTACTTTGGGCCAATTTCTTACTGTCTAGACTCCTCAGTATTCTTGTCTGGGCACTGGCGATAAGACAGGCAGCTCTTGCATGGAATTGTGAAGACTAAAATACTTAGCTGGCCTAAACAGTCAGGAGTTTCCTCTACCCTCTTTTTGAAGATCCTGAGGCTAATGAATAGCTCCCCGGCTTCTGGGCCCTCCTTTATTACTCTGGATCCTTTGTGTACAGGATTTAAAAGTAACCTCATGGCACAATGTTCCTCTCCCTTCAAGTACAGCTCCCACTCTGGCACGCTTCGCTCATCGGCGGCGGTGGCATCATCGTCATCGTCCTAAAGTTGGAAAAGCAAAGAGGAGTAGGAAAATGCCAAGCTTTATTATCCAGTATCTTGGTGGATATCACACTGCATGAATAGCTCAAGGCAGCACATGCCTGTATTATAAAACTCAAGAAGACATTCAAGATCATCCTTAGGCTACGCAACTACTGATGGCTGAACTTGGTGTGAATAGAGGAGAAAACTGCAGAGGAGGGCTATAGCAAGCAGAAAGGCCCTGAAGTAGTTTGCCTTGGCATTTTTGAGAGAGAGATATGGCAGAAGGAGACAAATGGCCCAGGTCAGAAACAACATGTGGTACCTGCAGGTCCCCGAGGCTGTGGACCTGCTGATTTAGAGTTGTATGGCTCTCTGTGAACAGTGGTCATGCAAGTGAAGAGCAGCATCAGGCCACTGTAGACATCTTCAGGTCTTCCCATCCAAAACTGTCTAAACAAGTTGCATTTGTTGGCAATATGGGTAGACCTGAGAAACTGCCCCATCCTAAAAGGGATTCTAGATCTTCAAAGCAGAATGAAACCAGATAGGATCCAGCTGTTTATCCATCCCTAAATAACTCTGATTGTGGCAAGAATGGGGGGCTCTATGCGAAGACTGCTAGTTTTAGCTCAGACCTTCCTTGTACAAGCTCTGTGACCTTAAGCACGTTAGCACTGCTTCTCTTTTCCTCACTTTCCCCACTTATAAACCATTATGGATGACAGCTGTAAGGAGCTTAAATGTGTTACTAAGAGTAACTTAGAACCATAATAGACCCTAAATAAATGCTCAAGAAATATTAGCTATCAAATAATGTGCCAAACCCATAGATATCTACATCCAGATCTCGGGGCCCTTGTGAATATCTTATATGGCAGAGGGGGAGGACAGGTTAAGATTGTAGATGGAAGAAAGGTTGCTAATCAGCTAACCAACATCTGATGATCCTGGGTTATCTAAGTGGGTCCACTCTAGGTACAAGCCTCTGCATTGTAGGGTCCTTGCACTGTAGGGGGGAAAGGGCAGCTGGGAAGATGGCTCAGTCAGTGAAGTGTTTGCTTTGCATGCACAAGGGCCTGACTTTGATCTCCAGGACCCACAAAAAAGCTGGGCATACAAATGGGGCCTTCCCCCATGGCATCAGGGACCAGAAAAGGAGACAGAAATAAAGTAAGAGACAGATGAGGAGAAGGACCTGAGCCAACCTGTATCTTCCAGATCTGACTTCTGTACCAGTGAACTCACAGTGACTGTGGCTGTCTGCATGGGCTCAAGCTGGCCAGTATTTTAGCACTAGCCATGGAGTAGACCATGAACCCAACCCTCAGCTTAGGAACTCTTGACAGTTGATGTAGGGAAAAAAAAGGAGGAGGAGGAAGAAGAGGAAGAGGAGGAGGAGGAAGAAGAGGAAGAAGAAAAAGAAGAAGGACAAGAAGGGAAATGCAAATCAAAACAAGACCTCACATTAGTCAGAAAGACTAAAATCAAAAAACTCAGGTGACAGCAGATGCTGTTGAGAATGTGGAGAAAGAGGACCTCCTCCATTGCTTATTGCAAGATGATACAGCCAGCCACTCTGGAAATCAATTTGGCGGCTCCTCAGAAAATTGGGCATAGTACTATAAGGACCCAGCTATACCACTCCTGGGCATATACCCAGAAGATACTCCAACATGTAATAAAGACACTTGCTCCACTATGTTCATAGCAGCCTTATTTATAATAGCCAAAGGCTGGAAAGAACCCAGATGTCCTTCAACAGGAATGGATACAGAAAATGTGGTATATTTACACAATGTAGTACTACTCAGCTATTAAAAATGATGAATTCATTAAATTCTTAGGCAAATAGATGGAATTAGAAAATATCCTGAGTGAGGTAACCCAATCACAAAAGAACACACATGGTATGCACTCATTGATAAGTGGATATTAGCCCAGAAGCTCGGAATACCCAAGATACAAGTCACAAACCACATGAAGATCAAGAAGAAGGAAGACCAAAGTATGGGTGCTTCAGTTCTTCTGAGAAGGGGAACAAAATACAGGAGCAGATATGGAGATAAAGTGTAGAGCAGAGATTGAAGGAAAGGTCATCCAGAGACTGTCTCACCTGGGGATTCATCCCATAGTCACCAAACCCCGACGCTATTGTGGAGGGGCCATCAGGACCTGGTATTGGATTGCTGTGGGGACCATAAAGCCTTTGCACCAGACACTTGAGAGTCAGTGACTCACAACACTCTTTTAGTAGAATTCCCCCACTCTCTGTGCACCTGGATGGAAGGCTTATATTGAACGGCCTTTGATTTGCAATGTTTCCTTGCCGTTTTCTGCCAGAGAAAAAAACCAACTAAACAAATTTGTTCTTCTCTCTGTCTCCCATTACCAAGCTCTGGCCTCCCTCCATTTCTCCTGTCTCTGACCACACTTCTGCAAACCGTGGCTTTTCATATAGGAAACGATCTCGTTTCACATAACTAGCAATGGTAGCGATGGTAAAAACAGCAGTGGAATCCAGGGACTTCATCTTTCAAGACCCATCGGACAGCAAATTGATTATTTGCATTTTGTTATTTTTTCCCCCATGAAGAGGACGTTTTCGATGTATTTCATCAACGAGGAAGCAGATGCCAGAGAGCTTCACAATGCACTGTGTTTGCAACCAAAAAACGAGCAGTACTAGAATCAAGCATATACTAGTAAATATGTTAACAGCCAACTAGCTGAGAGTAAAACCAAGTAAGAAAAGTAGCCACTCTAGTTGAATGTCCCCATTTCCATGGCGTAAATGCTTTCTCTGTGGCCAGTTTCATAAAACTGGCATGGGATCAAATTTGACCCCACTGAGCACAACTGTGGAATCCCAAATATTCACCTTCTAAGTCATAAGAATACAGACTTAGATTTCTTTTTTAAGGAATGAGTCTCAAAACCGAGAGCCATCCTCAGCTCAGGAAAGAAAGACTATTGCAAAACAAGTACCTGGTACTATATTTTTTTCAAACTGAATTATGACCCAAAATAGTGGTAAAATCAACCTGCTTGTTTGTGGATTGCAACCAACATTTTTTCAAGAAAGAAAAAAAGGGGTCAGAGGGCGACAGAAGAAGGAACAGCAACGATATATTTTTGGTGGAATGTTGGTTTTCTTCATAGCTCTGGGTGGATATCTGTGCTGCGTCACAAACAAAATTTTTTTTCTTGCTTCGTCTCACAGTCAAGTGTTTAAGCACCAACCTGGTGAATCTTTCTAGCCACTAGAGTGGCTTTCTAGAAAAGTTGTACACAACAGAGTCACAAGTGGGAGGGGGAATGAGGATAAGTACCCTGAGAACACTCTCTACACAGGAAATGGATCTGGGGCACCCAAGGCAGGGCACAGGGGAAGGGCTCAGCAGACCTCTGTGCCCCTGTTCTCCTCCAGGGCCAAGGGTGAGCTACAGGAAGCAAGTGCCACCAGAGCCTGGAGGAGAGAGAGACGGCATGCATGAGAAGGAGAAAGCTACACCGGAAACTCGCTGCAAGCTAGCTGCCTCTGGAGCCCACCACAATCTTTACCAGACAACCAGCACCACAAGATAAAAATAACCTTACAGTCTCAGCCCTGCAGTGCAGGGGCAAGGAGGAGCTAGCTGTGCAGGGGGCTCTAATGTCAAGGGGCTGGGGTTGGGATCATGCAGTTGACACCATGCGGGGCCACAGTTTCCTGTTCTACAATTAAAGATTAGCTTTCCTGCCCAAGGTCATCAGGACTGGGTGCCAGGGATGGGATCCTCAAAGTCTCTGCATCCCTGTTCCTTTGCATAGGGTGATTTTTATTTTTTTAATGACTCATGCTGTGGACTGGGCAAATGTTACAGTGTTTGTCTCAAAAGTAGGACTTTAGTTTGGATTCCCAGTAAGTCCATAAAAAGCTAGGCATGGCGTTGTGATCTCAGTGCCAGGGAGGTGGAGACAGGCGGTTCCCTGAGCCTCCCTAGCTAGCTAGTCTAGATGTACTGATGAGCTCCAGGTTCAGTGAGAGACGGAGATTCCAAAACTACAGTGGGGAGGCGGCTGAAGAAACAGCCACACAGTGTCAACCTCTGGCGCGCGCGCACACACACACACACACACACACACACACACACACACACTAAAACTAAGAATAATATTTTTTTAAAAATCACTCATTTTAAGACTTTGTGGTTGGGATGCATCCTTCTTCCCTATGGGAAAGAAGGGGCTAGCAGTTCTTACTCAGAGGATCACCCCCTCCAGAGGGTGCTCTGGGAGCAGTGAGAAGCCCTCCGCTTAGCTAATGCCTGTTCACACTTTAACTCCAAGACCCATTATGTTAGTAGACAACTTACCTAGAAGAGTCTACTCTCGGCTCAGAAAACAGAGTTTTCATTTCTGTCTGGTCTCAGAGTACCGTGGCTCGTGGCTCGTGGCTCGTGAATGCTCCAGTTTGAGCTTTGCTTTCAGCCTCTCTGGTCCATCTCAGAAACCACCACACCTCTCATCCCTCAATGATTAACAGCACTCGGAAGGACGTTGT
Organism: Apodemus agrarius; assembly: GCA_964023405.1. Lineage (NCBI taxonomy): Eukaryota > Metazoa > Chordata > Mammalia > Rodentia > Muridae > Apodemus > Apodemus agrarius. The sequence goes on along the minus strand of OZ030011.1, from coordinate 117,781,304 downwards.
GAGTTTACAAGGTGCATTTTCTTACTTCTCATTAGTTTCTTGGACAGGTGTCCACAAAACTCAGGAGTTGGAAAGAACAAAATGACATGTATGTTGTCACACACAACTATGTGAAGTTTAGCATTTCCTAGGGGACAAGCCACAGCAAAGTCAGCGGGAGCCACTTTCCACCAGTGGAAGTTACGAATGTTTTCATTTTTTCCACGCCACACTTGTTGCAGGTGAAATAATGCTTGTCGTCATGGCGACCTCAAAACACACCTGCTGCTGGATCACACTGTGCAGTGCTTTAAGAAAGAAGATTTAGGACTTTTCCATGAATCTATGTGTGTTTTTTAAAATATCTTTCAATAGCTGCATCTTAGCAGAACTGATGTTCTTTGCAACTTCCTGCATCGTATGATATTTAAAGCAATATTCTGAAAAGAGAATCAAAACTCCCTCAAGTTTCTGAAATGATTCATGATGCAAAAGAATCCCTCCCTCTCTGCCTAGACAACTTACCTAGAAGAGTCTACTTTTGGCTCAGAAAACAGAGTTTTCATTTCTGTCTGGTCTCAGAGTACCGTGGCTCGTGGCTCGTGGCTCGTGGCTCGTGGCTCGTGGCTCGTGAATGATCCAGTTTGAGCTTTGCTTTCAACCTCTCTGGCCCATCTCAGAAACCACCACACCTCTCATCCCTCAATGATTAACAGCACTCGGAAGGACGTTGTGAGAAATCCCTCCTTCTCTCCCTGAGCAGAGCCATAGCCTTGTAAAAATATACTCCTATCCCAAGGGTCACAAACCCCAAGGACATATAAGCAAATCAACAATTGCATGGGAACCTGGAAGTCATACATTGGTGGAGGTTGCACAGGAAGCACGGCTGGGAAGCCTGGGAGAGCTTGCAGGGCGTGGGGGGCGGAGAGCACCTGGTAGCCGCTGGCTGCCTTGTTCCTTTCTCCGAATGCCTGGTCCACTTCTAATCAAGATGACAGAGTCCATCTACCAAACCAAAGAAGCTGCCAATGGAGAGCACCTTCCTAGGGGTGCACCTGATGATTTCTAGAACTGAGGTCAGGAGAGAGAGGGAGATGCATGAGACCCAGGAGGTGTTTTAGCTAGGGTTTTACTGCTGTGAACAGACACCATGACCAAGGTAACTCTTATAGGGACATCATTTAACTGGGGCTGGCTTACAGGTTCAGAGGTTCTGTTCATTACCATCAAGGCAGGAACATGGCAGCATCCAGGCAAGCATTGTACAGCTGGAGCTGAAGGTTGCTAGCCGAATATTGGCTTCCAGGCATCTAGGATGAGGATCTTAAATCCTACACCGACAGTGACACACCTACTTAAGAAGGCCACACCTACACCAACAGGGCCACACCTTCTAATAATGCCATTCCCTGAGCCGAGTATATACAAACCATCACAGGAAGCAAATAAAACATGCAAGATTTGAGTCCCATCTCCAGCTTTATAGAAGGAGCCGTTGACTGCTGAGAAAGGAGACACCGACCAGCTGGGCTGTGGAACTGTGGAGAGCAGACTCTCAGACCTGTAGAGATGCCTGCGAGTTGTGCAGCCTTTGTGAATTGTCACCTGTGATGGGATGGGGGGGTCTTGTCACCTGTGATGGGGTGGGGGGGTTGTCCTCTGTGATGGGGTGGGGGGTTTGACAATGCTGCTGCTTTGGAGTCGTTTCTGTTCCTGTAAGTAGCCCTGCACCCATAGTCTGTTGGTAATCCCAACAACAACAACAACAACAACAACAACAACAACAAAAACCATTGGTTCTCCATGTTGGATTTGGTGCAGCGGATACTTTGGTGTGTTGTGGGTTCCCTTTCTGGGGTAAGTCAGCCTATCTGTTGCATAGCACTGTCTAAACGGCACCTACAGCCCCAGACTGGGGTGATGGACTGGTAGCTCATTTATCTTGATCTGAGAGGCCCCCTGAGACACAGAACTGATAAAGTGAGGACATTCTAGAGTAGGCCAGTATGGCTTTTCACTCTACTTGGAAGCCAAACCCATCTTTCACCCAGGACTCATTTGTCTGACTAGAACTGGAGGGAAAATTTTTTAATATATATATGTATATACATATATATATATACACACACACACACACACACACACACACACACACACATATATATATATATATATATTCTGCAAAGATTCTGATTCAAGGGAAGAACTGAGGTTAGATTAGTATATATGTAATAATTGTACTATAGTTAGTGCCATTACATTATATCTTCTTTTTTTTTTTTTCAGAGACAGCGTTTTTCTGTATAGTCCTGGCTGTCCTGGAACTCACTCTGTAGACCAGGCTGGCCTCGAACTCAGAAATCCGCCTGCCTCTGCCTCCCAAGTGCTGGGATTACAGGCGTGCGCCACCAAGCCCGGCTGGGAAATTTTGACTTTGCCAGCTATCTTTTCATCTCTATCCACAGTTGCCTGAGTCTCTCTCTGGCTCTCACGTTCCTTCCTCCCAACTTTTGCTCGCCTAAGTCCCCTGCAACTGAAGGCTCATCTTTCCCTGGGGGCCTGTTGAGCTCCACACACTCTTTATAATTGAGGAATAATTTACATAAGGAGCTTGGTTCCCGACTTGACTATCACAGTCACCATCCACTCACCATAAAAACCACCACGAGGGACAGATAAAGGATGCTACACCCAAGGCTCCTCAGCTTCCTTTCCCAGCCAATGGCACCGCCAAGGAGGGCACCGCTAGGCTGGTTTTTGTCATCCTGTCTGAGAATGGCCTTCCTATGGGAAAGAGCCAGGCCCTCTATGTCCTTCAGGGGCTGCCACTTCCTCAGCACCATGCGACAGGAAAGGGGCAGAGCAGGTAGGGAAGCACCAAGAAAGATGTCATGGTTGGAGAAAACCACCAGGCTCCTTAGATAGGGCAGAGAGCTTAGCTCTGTTTGGTCAGCTCTACCTGGTTTGGGAGGCACGCAGGCAGTTGGTGAGGCAGAGCTGAGGTTAGAGTTCAGAATTCTTGGATAGGTCTCCTTCCTTTTCAGTCCTGGACTACCTCCAGGGATGCCAAGACTGGCTTCTGCTAGTCAGGGGGGTCTGCATGGAAAAACCTGGAAAGATACCTCACTTCCTCTCGCTTGCCCTTGCCGGGGTGCCCCTGACATCTGAGCTATGTTAAGGGGAGGGGGAACTGCTTCTCAATCCCTGACACAATTCTGTCAGTCAGAATTGCTGGGGAGCTTTAAAAGCTACCCAGACATCCAGGCCTCGTTACAGAGTGAGGAAACTATTGCCTGTCTGGGCGAGCCTTTAAAATGTCTTAGGTGACTCCCACTGGAGATTGGAAGGCAGAGGGTATATGACCCTTCTGGGGCTCTTGTTCCGATAATGTAAATTCATCTTCAGTGGGTGAGGTGGGGTCCGAGGACCTGCAGTTTTAAGCTTCAGGTGATGCTAACGCCACTGGTTGGGGTGGTTCCCAAGCCACCTTTTGAATAGCCAAGACCCAGAAGAGCGTCGTGCCCTTTTCTTCATCCCAATTGTCATGATAGAAACACAGTTTACAACAATTTGCAGATTTAAAGGTGAATGAATACAAGGCTCCCAACCCAGTCAAATAATTAATTGTTGATTTATCCCTTGATGGCTCATTTTGGTTGTCCATTTGATTGTGCTTTGGGGATCTTGGGTGAAGGATGGTCCTCTAGGAGAGCCACCAAGTGTATTCCTGTGATGGACAAAGAATTGCATCTCTGGGAATGAAGCCCCACACAGGCTCAGCAAGTGTGACCGGAGGAGAGAGGCAGGCCACTGAGGCAGAAAATGCAGGAGGGGGCTCCACAGGACAGTGGGCTGACGGGCAGAGAGAAGGGAGCAGAGTCAGGGGGTACACAGAAGACACAGAGAGGAGAAGATACAGAAACAACAAATTTCATTTAAACAGAGGCACAGCTTCCACTGGGATTATGAGAGGAGCACCCTGTCTCCCCGAAGAAGTGGGAGTGCCCCGGAGGACTCTGGGTTAACTGTTATAAGCCCATCTCTCAGCTAGCCCCATCTCCTCTCAGCTAGCCCCACCTCCTCTCAGCTAGCCCCACCTCCTCTCAGCTAGCCCCATCTTTATATTCAGGAGCAAGGAAAGGCCCCTTTAAAGGGGCCAGTCCATGTTGTCTGCATCAGCCAAAACTCCCCTGACCCTTTTTAAGTTGGATCTCAGCTCAACAGAGACATGTCTGGTTGGCTTTGTGAGAGTATTCCCAGAAAGGATTAAGGAGTGGGGAGAGGTCCGAATGGGCAGCCTCTTCCAGTGACGGACAGGTCAGATGTATAGAACTGGCTTCCTGGTAAGAACAATTGCTGTTGCTGGGGTCTTTCTCTCCCATCAGAATCCAGATTCTTCGGCTTTCCAACATGGACTGAAGACCGGCGACTGTACAGGAATCCGGGTCTTTCTGTTCCTATAGAGGGCCCCGACTAATACAGCAACTTGTACTTTTTATAAAACACTTAAAAAAAAAAAAGACACAGTGATCAATCTCATGCTTTTTGCTTGTCAAATATTGTCTCCAGTGACTGAGGAATTCAGGGCCCCATTTAAATGGTGCGAAACAGCAGCTTAGAACCCCAGGGTACCAGTGAGGTTCTAATTCCAAGCCTCCGTAGTAGCATCCCTGCCTCCCAAGGCTCATTTGACTAAATTACCTGCCCCTCCTTATTCAACCCTTTAAAAAAGCTCTTGGGTCTAATTAAAATGTAAGCTTGTGTGGAAGGTGGGGTGGGGGAGGGTGCAGAGATGTACCCAAACACACACGGTACACAAACAGATGAGCAGACATATACACATACATAAAAATAGGTTTTTAAAAAATTTGAAATTTAAACTTGGAAGTCCAAACCCCAACTGTCCTATAGTATAAGCTGGACTAGAAAAGGTGCTTCCTTCTTTTTCTAATCTTTGTTTTAGGTCATTCGTTTTCTGATTCCCAGAATTCCCTGCTCTGTTCAGTATGATTGATAGTTACTCAAATGTTCATCCTCAGTGGCACTTCCAGCCCTCATTGCCAGCGCCCTATCATACTCTGAGACCAAGGACCAAGAAGCATGGGGAGAAATCGAGCCAGCACTCCCCAAGGACCCCAGGCCCACTGGCTTCTTCATCCTTTATCCAACACCAGCACTGACATCTGGACCTGGTCTGGGGGGTCTTCCAGGAGTCCCCTGTGTTGCTGTTCCCAGAGAATTTCCCCCGACAAAGGCAAAGGCTATACCTCAGGAGTATTGATTGCAATGGTTAACTTTGTATATCAGCTTGCCTGGGCTAAGGGATATTTGGATGTCGGGTGACATATGATTCTGAGGTGTATGGGGGGGGGTGTTTCTGGAAGAAATCAGCATTTGGATGGGTAAGTTAAACACAGCCTTCTGCATGTGGGTGGCATCATGCTATTCATTAAGGGCCTGAGTAGAAACAGAAGGTCTGAATTACACCTCCCTTGTCCTCCAGTCCGCAGATGGCGGCTGGCGGGATGTCTCAACCCCCATAACCAGGTGATGGAATTCCTATAATAATGTGTGTGTGTGTGTGTGTGTGTGTGTGTGTGTGTGTGTGTGTGGTGTGGTATGTGTGTGTCTGTGTGTCTGTGTGTTCTGTTTCTCTGGAGGATGGCAAGGAAACAGTTGTGTTGCTACTCTAAGGAGATCTGTGTCCCATTGCCTCTGGGACAACAGAGAAAACAGATACTGGTGACACACAGCTGGGCTGACTTTCCAGCCAATTTCGCCTCCGGTTACTCCCTAGAACATCTGTTTCCCAGTGGCCACTTCATGGGTAGAGCAGCTTTTGGTTAGCAGCCAGCATCTTAGTAGCTAGTGGAGTTACTACCTGGGGTTCTTCTCCCACAGGCCATAGCTACAGATAGAAGACTGTCTTCCTTACGGGGATAAAGCAAGGCCAGCTCCTGGTGGGAAGCCGTCTTTGCTGGGGTGAGGAAACAGATTTTGGAATTATATGATCCTCACTCCAAACCCGATTCCCTCCCTGCTCACTGAGCAGCCGTGTGGTGTAATTCACTCTGCTCCAAACGCCTCATCTCTAAATTGGAAGAAGGCAGGGACTCAGTTTCTAATAACCTCTTCGGCTATATATCAACTTCTGAAGGCACTCCACTCTCAGACATGCAATGGCGAAGTATTTGCGTAGAATGTACACAAGTCCTTCTGTATTCCTTAAGTCAACTTAAGACTACTGACAAAACTCCCCACAAAGCGCATGCTATGCAAATAATTGTTATAGTCTATTCTTTACTGAATAACGACAGGAAACAACCATTTATAGAGGTTTAGTACGGAGGTAGTTTTAAAAGGCAGTTGCAATGCAGGCTGTGAACGATTTGTTGTTAAGTCACAGCAGGTATGGATATGCAGGCAGCACTGGGCACTTCTCTGTTGTTGTGGAGACTATAGGAAATAAAGCCTTCTGGAAGAGTTGGTTAGCAGAGCTGCTGGCCCGCAAGTACTGCCTTCTGTCTCTTTCCCGATAGCTACCTTTCTCTGCCAACCCAACCATCTCTGTATTTATCCTTTAACCCAGGCAACAAAGGAGTGTGGGATAGGGCCAGACTCAGGCCAGAATTCTCAAGTTCCCAATTGCCTTCTTGCCCACTCTTTTCAACAGACCCCTCTCAACACCCCTAGCCTGAACCCTTGCTAAAACCCCTAGGATCAAGAAACCAGAAACCCCAGGCTTGGGCAGTTGTCTTAGGTGTTGCTGGTGGGTGAGAGAATTGCTGGCACATGGGCTGTTCTTGCCGGCCCCAGTTCATAATCTGCCATGGATAATCATTGTTTATCAATGCTGGAAAAAATGACTACAATTATATTGCACACATCAACACAAAGGGAAAAGCAAGCTCCGGTGGAATGTCTGAGTCACTCTTTGGAGTCTTTAAATTACATTCATCATGGCTCTCTCCTTCCTGTATCCTTGCCCTGCAGGGGGAAGGGCAGGGCCCTGTGTCTGCTGCTTGCCAGCCTGGCCAGCCTGGCAGGCCACCCCATGCAGACCACACAAGGCTCATTTTTCAGCTTAGAAAAACCATAGGGAACTATCGGAGGGAGCGGAGGGGCCTGGAGGACCATCCTTTTGTGGCTGGTTACTCTGTATTCAGGGGAAAACTGGAGACATGGGATGTCATTCACACACACATGAAAGCCCTGCAGCATGAGAGGGCACAGAGGTCAACGGGGCGACACTGCTGTCACATGAAACGGCACGTCACTGGTGTACGCCTGGTGAAAAATGAGTTGCTTGTGCTAGGGAGATGGCTTAGGTGATAGAGTCCTTGTTACATAAGCATGAAGACTTTTATCCAGTAGCTTCAGAGCCCGCACACAAAAGGCAAGGTAGCCAGGGCTGAGAAAGTTGAGCCAGGAGCATCCCTGGAGTTTGGTGGCTGACTTTCCTAGCCACACTAGTGAGCTCCAGGTTCAGAGAGAGACTGACTCAGACAAACAAAAATGCCAAATATTGACCTCCATGTGCATATGCATATATCACACACACACACACACACACACACACACACACACACACACTTTCACTGAGAAGAATAATATGGGAAGATACAGAAGATAGAGAGTGCCTCCCTCCCAGGGTAACAATGTAGCTGTTAAGCCACCTTCCTACCATATCATTCTACTGTATCACCTGAGGCAATCCACAAGGCCCCAGGCACCCGAACACTGGGCAGATGTTAAAAAACAGATCGATAAGGTAACGTTGTAAAAGCATTTGGGGGTTGGACATGCAGCCACTTGAGACTCCAATGGAACCTATAGACATCTTCCCCACAGACGCCAACAGGCTGATTACAGTGGGTTCAGGTCAGAGGTAGCACATACCTTCCCCAGAGCTCCTCTTTCCCCGTCCAGAAAACTGGACCAGGCTAAACACAGAACAAGTGCGCCCATGGTTGGAGCTTGGCCGGGACTTGTCCTCTTGTGAGCGATCTTTTCTATCAACAGGACAAGTATCTTAGATCTCTCAGCCAAGACCATAATCCCTGGTCCCCAAAGGGAATTCTTTCAGAGAGCAAGGAACAACAGGCTTCCAGGGTGAACATGGTCATGGCTCTGTGATACCATAATCCATTCATTCTTGAGCTTGGTCTTCGAGTTGTTGACTGGAGCAGACGGTGAGCAACAGGTCTGGGCCAGAACAGGCTGTGTTTGCACAGCACCTTTATGCCTGCCAATCTGCCTGTGAACTTTGGAACTCTCATCCACCATAGCAATACAGTAATTATCAATGATGATTGGTTTGCCTTTTTACCCCATATAAAATACTTATGCAGATACATTTTATTGTGGAAAACATACATAAAGCCTACCAGCTTAACCATTTCAAGTGTGTGATTCAGTGGCTTCAAGTACATTGATAATATTGTGCGAACTTCGCAATTATCCCTCTCTAGAACATTCTTATTATTAGAAGCAGAATCACAGCTAGTGTCTATCTCTATGAACTTGCCTATTCTAGGGGTCTCTACAAGCGAAGCCGCATTCCCGCTGTCCTTTTTATCAATGGTTTATTGTCACTCGGGATCATGCGGTTTGGCTCTTTTGTCCTGTGTGCCAACTCGTAGCATAGTCCATTCATTTTTATTGCTGAATAACATCCCATTGTATGGATATTTAACATTTTATTTACTCATCCGAAGATACTGATAGACATGAACGTTAGTGTACAAGTATCTGGTTAAATCTTGCTTCTGATTCTGTCCCTGCTTTTAATTTTCAAATTAAGGCATTGGACTCAGCACAAGCATCCACGATTGAGAGCCACCGGGTGACTTGGCCTCTTGCAGACTGGAATTATCAAACTATATAGTAACTAGAGATAAAGTAGCGGGAGATTGGCCACTTCTGCGGGACCATCCCGCTTCAGGGTCCCGGATGCCCCAGATCCAGACTCTCTGAGCTTTTAGATTTGTGTAACCACTCACATGGGTCACAGGTACCAAAGACTCAACATGGCCAAACCTAAATTCATGTTTGGACCCCACGAGTGCTATTTCTCTAGGGTTTTGTCTGTACCCAAACTAAGTGTGTGTGTGAGTGTATGAATTTGTGAGTATATGTGTGTGTATGTATATGTGAGGGTGTATATGAGTGTATGTGGTATGTGTATAAGTGTGTGTGAGAGCATGTGTGTATATGAGTGTGTGTGAGTGAGTGTATATGTTAGTATATATGAGTGAGTGAGTGTGTGAGTGTAAGTGTAAGTGTGTATATGAGTGTGTGAGTATAAGTGTGGTGTGTATATGAGTGTGTATATGAGTGTGTGTGAGTGAGTGTGTATGTGTATGAGTGTATATGGTGTGTGTGTGAGAGTGTATATGCGCATGAGTGCATGTGGTGTATGTGTGTGTGAGTGTGTATTTGTATAAGTGTATGTGGGGTGTGTGTGTATGTGTATATGTGGTGTGTGTGTGTTAGTGTGTATGTGTATGAGTGTATGTTGTATGTGTGTGTGTTTGTGTGTGTGTGCATGCGTGTGAGAGAAAGAGAGAGAGAGAAAAAGAGAGAAAGAGAGAGAGAGAGAGAGAGAGAGAGAGAGAGATTGTATGTGTGTCCGGCAGGCAGAGCTCTCCTTGGTTCCTTTCTACCTCCTCAAATCTCCCATCCTTTCCTCTCCTCTAGAGCATTGCTCTAGGTCAAGATATTATCTGGGCTACAGACATAACCTCTTTGTTCTCTTTTCCCCTTCCCATTTCCTCCTTCCCATTTCCTCCTCCCCATTTCCTTCTCACTCCCTTCCTCCTCTCCCTGCACCTCCTTTATCTCTCCCTCCTTTCTAACTCAAGATTTGTGGTTTGTGCTGTGCACTTGTGTCTCCTACGGACCTTTAAGTAATTCCCACTCCTCAAGCCATGCCTCAAAATAAGGGAAACAGGACCTCTGGGAGCGGCTCCCGACAGCCTTACCGATCTCCACAGGCAACTCCAACCTGCACCTATGGCTGCGACCCTAGGACGAACTGGTCTCCCAGCCTACGTGCTGCTTCTTTGTCTCCACGACAGCACAGTGCTTTTCCGAGCACACAGCTCACTCCCTGGTTGCTAGCATAAAGCTCCCTCAGCTTCCAATCCCTCCCCGCCCCCCAGCCTTACTCTGCCCTCTTCTGCAAGCCCAGGGCCCTATCCTCCTCAGATTCCTCCCTGGCGATCTGGAAGCCACATCCCTGTCTCAGCACCCTCACATGCACTTTCGTGTCTCCTGCATGCCTTGCCGCCATAGTGCCCCCAGCCTTGGAAGTAAGCTCAGACAGGCTTTTCCTGACCGCAGTATCTGTGTCCCTCTCTGCTTCACTCATGCCCACAGCCCCTTCTCCTTCACAGACTGCCGGACTGAGGATGTATAGCGGTGAAAAGTCAGAGGCTTTTGTTTGTCTATCGGGGTGCTGCTTTTCTAACAGAGAGGGAGAGAGATCATCTGCTTTGTCCTCATACCTCATAGCTTGGCACACCTTCCCCTCCCTACCTGGAACCTACCAACTCTGCCTGCAGTCTCTACTCTTCACCGCTCCCTCCCCTGTCCCCCACCCTCCCCTGTCCCCCAAAGTCTTACTGATCTTCCCAATCCAGTTTAAAAAGCCCCTCTCTATAACTCCTGTAGGCAGTGCTAGTTTTCCTCACTGGTCAACAGATAGCGTGTTTCCCTCCTGGCTTTTTAGTGGCTTGCTTATGGATCCCTTGCTGCTGCTGGACTTCACGACCAACAATCTCCCAGAGTTAGTAACTTGCTTGCTGGATGAATGAACGCACGAACAGGTTTGTGGGGACTGAGATACTTAACTGTGCCTCTGAAGTGTGGAACACACACAGAGATCACTCTACAGCAGTGGCTCTCAGCCTGCCTAATGCTGCGACCCCTTACTACAGTTCCTCATGTGTGGTGACCCCCCCAACCAAAAAATTATTTTGTTGCTACTTCATAACTGTAATTTTGCTATTTATGAGCGTAATGTAAATATATGACATGCATTATATCTTATATGTGACCCCAGTGAAAGTGCTTTTGACCCCCAAGTTCCCTCTGACTACAGCATTTAGATTTTTTACCTCTAGAACTTTCCAGTCAGTTCAGGAAAGGATTTATGTAGGGAAGACTATGGGATGCTCTGTTCCCAAATGAGGGAAGTACGTTCACGCTGATTCCTTGGTACCACAGCTATGTCTTTAGTCTGGAGCAGCCTGACCACTTTAAAGCTCCAATTGGAAGTACTTGCTCAAGCCAAAGACCCACCCTCCTCCAGGTCTGGAGTCACAAGTAGAGAGTGCTACCAAGATTGTGTGAGGAGGTCTGGACTGTAGATAAGACGTAGAGGGATACTTTCTGTAGAGTACCTCAAAAGGGAGCTCCCAGCATTTTCCATGTCACTCAGGTTGGCCATAAAGCCTCCCTCCCAACCCTGCAGCGCTCAGCTGAGGAAGAATCCACAGCCCCACACGACTGCAGTGTGTGTACCAGAGGGGCCCAGCTGCTACAGCTGGGCAGAAGGCCCACTGTGTCCGTTCAGCTCTACTGACCAAGCAGAGAGCAGCAGGGTGGGCGGGTGGGGATTGACCAGGGGAAGCCTTGAGGGGTGTGTGTGAGTCGAGGATCCTCTGGGCACACCCCTCAGGAGAAGGACCAGGGGTGGGGATTGGCCAGGGGAAGCCTTGAGGGGTGTGTGTGAGTCAATGATCCCCTGGGCACACCCCTTAGGAGAAGGACCAGGAGACAAATATATTTTCTAGTTTAGGGAGGCGTAGGCCAGGTGACATCATGGGCATTAAGATGCCCACTGCTGGGAAAGGATGTAGAGATGGCTTGTAGGTGAGATCTCAATTATATGCCTTCTAGATCTTCCTCTCAGTCCCATGTTTTAGGGTCCCTTGGCTACTGGCTGTGTCCCAGACACTTATAAGCAGAAGATTGTTCTAGACACATTGGACAGAGGCTGTCTGTCACTCCAGACCAGTTGTTCTCAACCTGTGTTCGACAATTCCCTTAGGGAGTGCTGAATGACCCTTTGCAAGGGTCTCCTAAGAGCATCAGAAAGCACGGATATTTGCATTACAATCATGAAGTAGCAATGAAAATAATGGTATAGTTGGGGTCACCACCACATGAGGAACTGCATTGAAGGGTCACAGCATTAGGAAGGTTGAGAACCACTGGTCTAGACCCACCCACAAACCCACTTCCTCTTTCAGGCTGTCCTGCAGCCTCTGGGGTTAAAATTGATCTGAGAGTCAGAGGCCCATCTTGGATGATGGCTCTAGAGGATCAAGCTATCAGAACATTCGATGTAAGCTGCACCTGTTCGGTCTCACATACCAGTGTTGACTCTCCTGGCTTCCTGCCTCACTCCTTACATCCTCTGCTCTTGCTTCCCATGAACAAGCCTTAGGAAAGCATGGGGTATTGGCAGCATGTGCCTCATAGAACACAAACATGCCATTTATGTTAAGGCTGAAGAGTGTGGCTTTTATTCTGTGACTAAGGGGAGCTGTGATGTCCTGATCTCACTCCCAGATGGACAGAGGGTAGAGGAGAAAACACAAGCTCAAGGCAGAAAGTCTTCAGTCATGCAGAGGTTCTGGGTGGTGGCTTAGGGCACTGGTTTGGGTAGAACGGGGTTGCTCAGGCAACTTTGGGGTACTAGTCTATTGGGTTTGGGGTAACTGATCATTTCTGAATGAAATAGTGGGATAGGGGGAGTCCTCTGTCCTGTTGTGACACCTCTTCTTCTGTCTGGGGAAGTTCCTCTGTTCCCCTTGAGCCCCACCATGCCTACAGATTTACACACTTGCCTACAGATTTACACACTTGCCTACAGATTTACACACTTGCCTACAGATTTACACACTCACCTACAGATTTCTGATTTGTCAAGTGCTTGCTCAGAGCTCTTTGCTTCCCAGGACAGATGCACATAGCTCGTACATTCGTTGTCAAAGGGAAGATTTTTCTCATGGTGCCACGTATTAGCTGGGCACAGGCCTTTTCTCCTCTCCTTTCCCTGGTCCAATCTTCCTCTCTCCTCTTCCTGACATCATATCCCAATGGCTCAACTTTCCTGCTTCTTCTTCGTTTTTCTTCCATTCATATGTCTCTCAGCAAGGACTGTGGGGCTCCCTCACAGTCAAGATGCTCCCTCTTAGTACAAGATGATGTCCAGCAGCATGGCATGAAGTTCCAGGGAGGTGGACTTTGGCATTCTACATGTGGTTATACTTCGGGAGGACAGATAAAGTATGTAGATTTAGAATCTGGCTCTGAGCTTATATCTAGACCTACTGAACACAACCTACAGCCCCCCCCCTAAATTGCTCATATTCAGCACCTATGGCACTCTTATAAGGTTTGGTTAATAAGAAACAATACCAACTCATTAGTCACTCAAGGGCGGCCCAGCCCTGCACTCTGCTCCCATGACCTTCTGGCTTGGGAACCATGATGATTTCCCAGACATTCAACCAATAGCTCTCCCTGTCCCATTTTTCCTAACAGCTTCTCCTATCTCTCGCTCCCACACAAGCACAATGCCAGAGTCCCACCCGGAGGTCCTTTCTCCTCTGCTTTTCCCGTTCTCTGTCTTCACGGGGCTGGTCACAGTGAGTGTCTGGGGCTGCCTCCACCATTCCACAGCAGTTCACAGAGGAAGGAGACAACCTCCGCAAAAGTGGTTCTCAGCCACAATGGCTCCTTTGCGGGGGGGTCGTTTGAACTACCCATTCACCAGGGTTGTCTAAGACTATTGGAAAACAGACATTTACATTATGATTCATAACAGTAGCAAGGTTACAGTTATGAAGTAGCAACAAAAATAATTTTACGGTTGAGGGGGTCACCCCCATACGAGGAACTGTATTAAAGGGTTGGAGCATTAGGGAGGTTGCAAGCCACTGCTCTCTCGCAAAGCAGATACAGGAGGGAGAAATATCATTGCTTCTTGGCTTCTTGCGGTCCCTGCCACCTTTACTAGTTCTCAGTGTCGAATAACCCTTTCTAATGTGCGTGACCATAGCATGGTCCACCATTTTTTATTTAATCTATTTGTGTCTTCATGTTTATGTTTTATTTCTAATGAATAGAATAGAACTTGCCTTTTAATAAATATTTTTGGATGATGCTTGTCTTCGAGAAAAGCCTTTTCACATTTACACTCAACGTGGCTACACAGAATAAGCATTACACTTACCACCTTCTCTGCGTTGCCCCTTGTTCCACCTGATTTTGCTTTTGATATTTTTATCTTCTTTTAGATTAAATGTTTGTCCTTTCACTTTATTTCATTGATTGGATTTTTAGTTAAGTTTATCTGTGTCACTTCCTTTTGGGATGCTTGCTTTTAGAGTTATAATATGTAGTGGGTTTTGGTTATTATTGTTTTTTTAAGAATAGTCATTGTGCTGGTTCATTTTTGTCAGCTTGGTCCAAACCAGAGTCAACTCAGTTAAGAAACTGCCTCCATCCAACATGGGCATGTTCATGAGAATTTCCTTCCTTCTGTCCTTTTTTTCTTCCTCCTTTCCTCCCTTTGTCTTTCTTTCCTCCATTATAAATTATTTTTATTATATGTATATGGGTGGGTTTTTTTGCATGTATGATGTCTGTGTATCACATGTGTGCCCTGTGTCCAAAGATACCAGAAAAGGGCATTGGGTTCTTTCAAAAGTGGAGTTATAGACAGTTCTGAGCTGCCATGTGGGTGCTGGTAACGTAAACCAGGTCCTCTACAAGAGCAGTCAGCGCTTTTAACTGCTGAGCCACCTCCCCGGCCCTATGTGGGCATTTTCTTGAACAATAATCTATGGAGGAGTGCTCAGCCCTCTGTGGATGACACCTGGGCTGGCAGGCCTGAGATGCATAACAAAGACAAGACAGTAAGCCTGAGTTCCTCCCTGGGCTCTGCCTTAACTCCTGACTTCAGATTTCTGCTCTGAGTCCTTGCCTTGGTTTTTCTCAACAATGGACCATAACCCATAAGCTAGAAGCAAACCCTCTCTTCCTCAAGTTGCCTTTCCTCATGGTCTTATCCCAACCACAGAGCCTGACTCTTCAGTCACCTTCATTGATAGCATGCCAACGTATCTAAGAGCCTTCTGTTCACACCGTCTTTTGTCTGTCTTGTGGCTTCCATGTATATGGTAAATTCTGGTACATTAATATTTTTCTTTTCATTGATGAAGTATCTTTCATTAAAGAGATTTTTTTTTGAAAAATAAATTTAAGTTTTAAAATATTTACCACTTATAATCTTTTCATTTGTTTGTGCAGATCAAGACTTCTTAGGTCGTTTTCCTGTTTTCTACCGGTTCTCCTTTAACTTTCTTGTAGACTGGTGATCAATTGTTTCAATTCTGTATGTCTGAAAAAAGTATTTATTTCTCCTTCACTTGTCATGCATACTGTGTATGAATATTTGCTTTGCACAGAAGTCTAGGTTCACGGAGTTTTCTTGTAGCTCGGAGCTGATCAAGTGTCCTCTGCCCTGAGCTGTCTTTAAGGATGAGCCAGCTGCCCCTCCCCTGCCCTTCATTCCCCCTTTCCAGGTGTTTTTAAGGTTTTTTTTTCTTGCTACTTTAAGGCCATTTCATTTTGTGCTTTGGAAAGTTTCCTACATGTTTCTGATTAAACCTTCTGGACGCCCTTTTCTGAAGTTGGGAGATTAGTCCACTTTTATTTCTCACCTTTATATTTCTACACTTCTTTTGGACACAATTTACTTGTATACTAACTTGCTTCAAGTCCAATTGCAGATAACTAAAACTCCATGGAGTTCTTTCCTTCTGTCTTTAGTATCTAAGATAGAATTATTCTGACCTCGGGTGTTTCTTTCTTTCTACCTCTACTACCAGAAGTGTCATTTAGTCCTTAGAAGAGTGACTTGGCCCTTCTTCTTCTCGTTCATGTGTATTTTCTCCTCCTTAGTATGTCATGCTGCCATCTCTCTTCGTTATCTTATGGTTCATGCTTGAATCTTAAAAAAAAAACAAAACTACTGTTCCTTCTACCATCTTGTTCCCCTCTGCATTCATTTCTAAATTAAATTTATCTTTCTAGTTCTTTGGCTCTGATTGCTTTTAGTGGGTGCCAGGTAATATGAATTTCACCATTGTCCAAGGATCAAGTCCTCCTCTGTAAATGCCTTTAAATGTTGCTCTGGGATTCAATTAAGATACTTAGGGTAATGTGATCTTTCTTTCTTTCTTTCTTCCTTCCTTCCTTTTTTTTTTTTTGTTTTTTTGTTTGTTTGTTTGTTTGTTTGTTTTTTGTTTTTTGAGACAGGGTTTCTCTGTATAGTCCTGGCTGTCCTGGAACTTACTATGTAGACCAGGCTGGCCTTGAACTCAGAAATCCACCTGCCTCTGCCTCCCAAGTGCTGGAACTAAAGGCATGCACCACCACTGCCTGGCTAATGTGATCTTTCAAGACTGACTTTCAAGCCTTTAAGGTAGGACCAAAACCAACCTTTAACCAACCTTTAAGTAGCCTGACTTTTACCATCACTGGTGTAGGCAGCAAGGTGCCATCAAGGACTTTTAAGCAAGAAAGGGACATGACTAAGATTTACACCTAAAACCATTCTTGCGGCATGAGAAGGACAGGCGGAAGAGGAGAGGACAGACAGACTCAGAACAGAGTCCACCATTCATCGATTCCATCAAAGAGAGCTGCATGCAGGTGAGTGGTGGCCAGTTGCCAGACTGCAACAGTTGGGCCAGGTCATTGGTGCATGGCATGGGCGTGGCATGGGCAGGAGGAAGGCGGCGCCAAAAGTGACTTGGGGTGTCCCAAATGGCCTTCTGGTTGCTTCTGGGCAAGTGTCGTCATTTCAAAGAAAACCATAAGAGGATTTCTAGGGGCCTGGAGTTCTCAACTCTTCTCTTTGGGTCACTCGGGGACTGACTGGAGGAAGAGGCAGGGCCAGGACCACCACACTGCTTGGCTCTCTGTTGGGTTTTAAAGAGTCAATGCCGTTAAGAAAATACTACTAGTGGCCATTGTTTTAAAACAAACTCTCATACTAGACCCTAATAGATAACACACACACACACACACACACACACACACACACACACAAATTCACACACACATGCACACACAATCAATGGAGTCACCCATGCTAAATGTCTCTGTCATCAAACTAAAATTAGCTGTTATCAGACCCGAGAAATCAAGAGTGAGAGAACCAGATTTCCCAAACAGGCCCATTTCAACTAGCATGACAATAAATTTCCTCTATACAACACATACACACACACACACACACACACACACACACACACAACCACGGAAGTAGCCTGCCTCCTTTACAGAGGGCGTGGCCTGACGTGAGCAACACCTCTCATCCATTTTTCTCAGTTTTGTTTTCCTTTCTCTAACCCTCCGCTGCTATAAACCTCCCCGCTCTATTTAGACTACTGGCACTCTTATTCTGTTCTATGGCCTGAAATGTGTGGTTCTAGAATTGAAGATGGAGCCGATTAAGATCTTTAAACTAAATTGTAATTTGGTACTTTGGCTGTATCTAATTTTAAGGCCCTGAGTAGGGTGATTTCTCTTGCCTCTGACATCACAGACTTTTGCCTGTTCAGAGAGGAATTTCCTCTGTGTACGTGGACCATCTGGTCCTCTGAGAGCCTGGGGAATCACAGTCTTTGTGGCACTGTGTTTTTATAATGTGAAGCAAGCTTCAAAATGGCATCTGTAGCTCCATTTTACTTTAGTCTAGGATCAAGTCCGGCTCCCTCTAATAAATAATTTAGAAAAGGATTTCATTCACAGAATGTAGAAATGACCTCTTCAGCCCTCTCTGAGCTACCTAGAGAAACTTCCTAAAGTTTCCTTAAGACAGGGCCTGTTTAGTCTTGGTCTGCAGCCGTCCTGTACCTCCATTTTCAAAGACACGCCTCCGCAAACCACATACCGTATCATTTCTCCCCTTTCTCCAATATAACAATGTGTTTTCTGGCAGAAGACATGATTCTTGTGTTCAGTGGGAGCCATGATTAAAATGAACGTTGCCCACACCATTGTAGAGAAAGGGTTAAATTGTTAAAGTAGAAAGTTCAGCATCTGTGACTCACTTCCCCCTCTGGTTTCCCTTAGCTATGAATTTAAAAGAGATAATTAAACATCTCTAATTAGTTTTCAAAGAAAAGTCCCTATCCTAGGGACCCAGGAAAGTCACCACCATAGGTGACCCCCCGGGACAGTTGCTTCCCTGGGATATGTGGAGCTGAGAAGAGGTTCTGAAGAATAGGGGATGATTTTAGGAAGTATCACAGCTCAAACGCTTTGCAAACTGGTGGGGCCTTCTCTCATTTCCTCTATTTTCTCTGTGTGTGTCACACATATATGCACACCTAAATAAGACAGCCTAAATATATTAGCAAAGTCACACTTGGGGCTGTTGTAGTTCTTCATTAAAAAAGAAAAGCATTAACTGAAGGTAACAGATCTTCTCCAGTTTCATCTGACATCCTATTTTAAAATGAAAACAAAAACAACCCCCCCAAATCAAATCAAAGGGCTAAATAATCCACATAATTAACATTATCCCAAGTATCTGATAAGCTGCAGGCCTCCAGTCTGCCTTCCAAAGTCAGGAAAGCAGCACCTCAGGTCTCCGTCTCCTGGCATGGGCAAGGCAGCCCTTAAGTGATCTTAAATACCAAAGCATGCCCAGGCTGCGTTTCCGAAGGACTGCAGCTGAAATTTCCACCACAGCAAACCTCAAAACATTTGTTTTCCAGCGGGAACCGGATGTGCTGGAGCCTGATTTTGCCCAAGTCTGGGGTAAAGGGCACAAGAATCTAGGAGGTGCGTTCATGGGAAGGAGGGAAAGGAAGAAGGGAGGGAGGGAGAGAGGAGAGCGCCAAGGAGCAGAGCTGATGATGGGCAACAACATTCAGTTATGAGCTGAAAATAGAAAGAGGTTCGGGGAAGGTTTGGAGGAGACAATATGCTATTAAAGATAATTTTCAGAAAGAGATAAAAATCATGACTCGCATACAAAAATAAAAATACTCACATTAAGGAACGTATTTACTCTAGATAGCAGGAAGCCAGGCAGATGTTCAAATGAAAAGCCAACACACACACACACACACACACACACACACACACACATTTCTGTAGGGTAAAGGAATGTTGAGATGCATTTCGAATGGAAACAAAACTGGGTTTTTTCCCCCAAATGAGGACAAAGCTAATTAGATCAGACAGGACACAATTTCCATCTCTATTGCTTATCATTTGTAGAGCATCGCTAAACAGCTCAAAGACAATGAACAGTCAGAATTGGAAGGCTGAGCCATAGACGGTATATAGTTTTCTCCGGAGGCACCATTGTTTCCTACAATATGCAAAAAGTTATCAAGAGGATATAAGGGTCTTTGGAAGGACTGCCCCTTCCTAGAGAAGACAATGTCACAAGTTGGTTTAAGTCCCTAAGAGGCAGGGGAAGACACTGTTGGAATTTCTGTGCCAAGGGTTGAGATAGCAAGCCGTGGGCAGAGCCTAATAATTGTACTGTTGAGTTCAATTACTTCACATGTGTAGAAGCATGCATGGAATGGGAGACAGGGGATGATGTGGTTGTAATAGACCTTCTAGTGGAAGGTCCCCATTTCGCGAAGGAACCCAAAGAGACTGGGCTAGTGTCTGATCAAGGTCGTACAGCTGTGCTCAGAGGTTTTACATCCATAGGTCCATCATTAGATAGACTGAAGAGAAGTCCAATCAAGGATGACAAGTATACGTATTTGGCAAAGATACTTTGCTCTGGAGATGTGTCTAGAATGTCCATCACACGGAAGACCTGCCTCTGCATCACATCCTATAGGATATAACACGCCCCTCAAATTAGTTTTAACGAACATAATAGAAATTAATACCTCTTTAGAATTCTTGACACCCCCTCTTTGTGAGAAAACATTTTAATAGCCCACAGCGCTCAAATTAAAAGGAAAAAGAAGTCTAAAATATGTGAACAATGCATTCCTTTTCCCTGAATGAATTTATCCTGTAACAAGTAGAGGCATTCCAGATGATTCCATTGTAGCTTCTGAAGTTAACCATTTCTGCCTCTAAGAACTGAAATCTAAGAAAGGTGGAGCGAATGTGAACAGTGGGCATATGGTTGAATTCCCCCATACGGTGGGTGCTCGTTTTTGTCTTCTTTCTTTCAGTCTAGTCCCATCACTGAAGTGAAGGTTGTTCTGGGGCCTCTGAAAGGAGGAGAAAATGCGGAAACAAACTAGCAGAGGTGGTCCTTGAGATTATATGGAACTCAGAAGGAAAGAAAGATATCCCAAGTCATTGACGCTCTACCAAGGACTGGTGGGTGATAGATATTTTGCTTAGAAACCAGGTCTATAGATGAGTACAACTGATCAGCCCAGAGACCTGAGAATACATTACAGACATTGGGATCAAGAGAATGGACTACTAGCTCAGCTAGTACATATATTCTACAGAAAAGATCACTAGATCATTCGGAGGAGATTCTATGAGCTGGCACTAAAAGTAAGACTTAATTACTGGACAGTGGAATCACACACCTTTAATCCCAGCACTCTGGAGGCAGAAGCAGGTAGATCTCTGAGTTCAAGGCTAACCTGGTTTACAGAGTGAGTTCCAGGACAACTAGGACTACACAGAGAAATCCTGTCTCAAAACAAACAAAAGCCAACCAACCAACCAAACAAACAAATAAATAAGTTAATTTAAAATTGACAGGCTCTGGCCACCTATCTGAGGAGGTCAGGTGCAACCAACCAGAAACCAGTTAAGATTGTGGGCATTTCTCAGACAGAACGGCAAGAATAGCAAGGTGTTCCCAGTCATGTCTTGATGTCTTTCTTAGGGGTGTTGTCTATGTAGACCTCACTTTTATCTGCTTAAGGATTGAACTTTCTAATAATGTGTGTCTTGATGTTATGTGTCCACTATTAGAATAAGAATACTATACACAGATCTATTGCTAAAACTTACAATATCTAACACAAAGAGTCAGCCTTTATGTTAACATGGACTTCAGTAATAGATTGGTTTTGGTTCATCCATCACAACAAATTTCTGTGCACCATCCACTGGAAGACACTGGTTTTAGGAGTAACAGAGAAGGGGCATCTGGGAACTATTTGTTCTTCTCTTTAAAAAAAATAAAATCAGCTAATTAAAATTTTAAAACGTATGTTGGGTCTACTCTGGGCCTCTGGCTTGGATGTTTACTGATGTTGCCACCCACGGAGACAGTGGGTGAAGAAAGGGAAGGCTCAGAGATTAAAGGTTGCAGAAGAGGTTTGGGCATGGGGAATCCAGGGAGTGTAAGGATGCCAGGTAGATTTATCTTCCAGACAAAAGAAAATTCAGACTGAATTTCAGGCTGCCAAAGCCACAGTGACAGTTGTCAGTTTATAAAGCCTTCAGATGCTAAAGATGAGGTTTCTGTCTGGCAGCAGTAAGGAGTTGGGATGACCAAACACGTGGTCTCCACCCCCGTTCATGAGAATGTAATGCAAGGCAAGTAACTGCAATTAGGACAAGAGCTACATAGACTCCCCACCTACTACGCGCGGGCTGGCTACAATGGGTCCTTCCTGCTGCTGGGACATTGTGGTCCATGTGGGAGAGTGGGATGCTCTGATTCACCATCCACAAGTCACAGTGTCTGCTCATGCTTGTAGTTCAGTGGCTGGATTTGGTGTCCATATTAGGCAGAAGGGAGGGATATGCTCCAGGGCTGTGTAATCCATCAGTGGGTGATCCGTTTGCACCTGCCACATCACCACTGATGACTTTAATCAGCTAAGACAGCCAAGGGAAAAGAGGGAACGTGTGGGCAAAACACTGAGTCATTGTGCATATCTGTCCTCTGAACACACAAAGATGCCCACCATGTGCGTCTTAGGCAACTTCTGTGCCCAGTTCCCACACAAACACCCTCCCCCACCTCCTCCTTGTGGCTCCTGTTCTCTGAGCTCCCAGCATTCTTGAAAGCCTAAGTCTTTATTCATCCTTTAGGGCTCAGCTATTTGCTGGTTTTAGAGTTGAAAGGAAGGTGGACAGGAGGAGAGGAAGGAAGCAGTAAAAACCCACTTTGAAACAGCCCCAGGGTGCAGATCCTAATTGCACGGTTAACCCCATCTTGCGTTTCCTGATGAAACGGTGATAATATTCATTTTGAATGGTCTTTGTCAACCCAGATGACATGTTTTCAAAAGCACCCAGTACACACACTTTGGCGTGCTTGCTTCGTATTAACATCAGGTACTCTTTGAAGTTTTTCACACAGCTAATCCTTACAATAAACCCAAGGAATAATTATCTTTATTTTAGAGGTGAAAAAACTAAGACACAATAAAGAAAGTCGTCCAGGTCCCACCCAAAGCAAAGAAGTGGAAGAAGATAAATCTTTCCTCATTCTAAAGTACAGACTAGAAAACTCATAATATCCAGTGCTTCTCAAGGGCGGTCTCTGAGCCAGCAGCAGTTACATGTGAGAAGATACTGATAGTGTATTGTCTGAGCCCAGCCCAGAGCTACAGACCAGGAAATACCCTCCGAGGATAAACAGAAGCATTATGGTTTGATGAACCCCCTGGGATGCGCAGTCAAGCCTGAGACACTCCGCCTTGGGAGATGATACCCGGATGTAGTAGATCCCCTGCGTTCAGTTATCTGCTAGATAGCAGGCACTCTGTGTGTTGCTATCTCTTACGTTTGGTTTTTCTATCATTTGGCTTGTCAGAGAAATGTGGTCCCTTTGCACAGCCACTGAGATCAGACTAGAAAGCCATGCTTCCCACTGTCCCCATAAGTAGCTTTGTCACAGGAGGCCATGGCATGTATCCCAAGTCTCTCACCCCATCTCCCATCTAGTCCCCTATCAGGCCTTTTGGTCTCAAATTGGCAGGCCCAGTAACATTGGTCTGAGTTGTGAAGGATAGTTCTAGTTCCCAAAGTCAGCCCTTGGTGAGAGGCTAGACCCAAGTCAATGTCTTCGGAGTTGCTCTTGATCCCCCTTTTAGGACAAGTACTGGAGATGCTCCCCAAGCTTCATGGGTGACATGGCTGGACACCCCACTCTTAACAGAGAAGCCATCTAGTGCCCCTTGGTTTAGATCATTGTATTGGCTCCCAAGCCCTTCCGTGTCTATACTGGTGTTTGGGCATAAGTTTCTTCTAGTTATAGATAACTGTCTTTGAACCACAGATCCTGACAGAGTACCCAGACCACTCTCCAGAACTCACACTCCCTGCTAGTCTTGGACTTCTGGGTCACCAGCCCCATCGCTTTTCATGGTCAAAACCAAGAGTCTACTCCTGACTCTGGGTCTCCTCTACTCTCTGTGTCTCTTAGTGTCTGGCCTAGCTATGTTTATCCCAAACCCTGTTCTATTTCCTCAGGGCCGAGAAGAGACTGATGCACTATTACAGCTTTGTTTGCTCTGAAGAGACATCATGACCATAGCAACCCTTATAAAAGAAAGCATTTAACTGAAGGTAGCTTATGTTTCAGAGGTTTAATCCACTATAGTCATGGTGGTAAGCACAGCGGCACACAGACAGACATGGTACCAGGGAAGTGACTGAGAGTCTACATGTGGATTAGCATGCAGCAGGAAGAGAGAGAGTTTGGGCCTGGCTTGAGCATTTGAAACCTTAAGGCCCACCTCCAGTGACCCACTTCCTCCAACCAGATTACACCTAATCTCTTTCAAGTAACACTATTCTGTAATGACCACACATTCAAATATGTAAATAGCCTATGGGGGCTGTTCATATTCAAATCACCACATGCACCATTACAGATTTTGTAGACTAGAAACAGACTGGAGTCCTTCTTGCTTCTACAAACCCTCATCCTACCACACAGAGCACAGAGGAATATTATCCCCAGGCCCTTCCCCTTTATCCACTTTACTTCTGGCCCTGCAGAACTACCGTGAGTCTATTCTCTTAGGCGCTTCTGTCAAGATCGCACAGACTTAGAGTCAAGGCTGAGTCATCCTGCATGGAAGGCAAGACCTTGTATGTGTACTGAGGAGCTGAGCCAGATGGCCTGAGAGTCAACTTAGAATGGAATGTATTGGGTTCATTTTGCCGTTTGGAGCAGATATATTTGGATCGTTGCTTATCACCCGATGAAAGATGCTTTTAAACGTTCCCTTTATATATGCTTGGAATCCAAGTCAGGGAAGCAATGAGTTCTTTGCCTGAAGCTAAACAAGTCAGGACTCAGAGTAGAAGTGGAGCCCTGCTGCTTGGTCTCAATGGCCCAGGTGAAGCAGGGACACTGCTTTGGAGAAAGCTTAGCCATTTGCCAATGAGACCAGCTGTAAGCCTGAGACGAGTGGGTGGGGAAGCATGTGGGTTCCTGACTCCAAAAGACTTGAGTTAGATGTGGGATTTTTGTCTTTTCCTATCTGCTGGAATTAGGCAATTCACCTAAACAGCCATCTTCAAGACTCTCGAAGTAGCGTGTATTTACATGGAGAAGACTTACCTGTTTTATCAGATTTTTAGGAGCACTCAACCAATCATGTGCCTGGTGACTAGGGTGGTGCCTGGCACACATGACTGCTGCTCACCCACTCATCCTTCTTGCCCATTCTTCTTCCCACCATGGCTGTCACACTGCTCCTTCCATTCTACTGTATATTTGGGGTGATGTGAATCCCTAGAGAAAAATGGGAATGCACAGCAGAAATGGGCTGAAATCTAGGAAGAGAACTGGCATCGTGTCATAGTGACCCTTTTGGCTTGTCAGTAACATTAGGCCAAATGTTCTTATAAGGAGATTGACCTGGGCACCAGATGTTTGGAAATGCTGCTGTGACCAGCATCATCTGCTTGGCACAGCCTTGAAGAGGCCAAGGAAGGACCTGCAGAGACACCATAGCTCCGTTCTTTGGGTGAATGGAAACTACAGGACAGGTTGAAATGAAAGTTACAAGCTCACACTTAGGGCAACTTTGTCTTCACAATTAGAGCACTCTAGGTCAAGACTATGCCTTCCCTCTACAGGTACCCACACACATTTATTAATGAATGAATGAGCAATCGATTCCTTCTTCCAAGTACCCAATGGACTCTGGGATGGATAGTTAGGAAATCCAAGTAATTTAGCAATACAAAACTTTACCAACAATATGTGTTTTAAACTATATAGTAGAAGCTGGGTTTTTTTTTTTCCTGCGTGTACAGTCCTGAGTTTTATTCAATGTATAACAGGTTCTTAAAAAGCACTACCATTAACAAAACAAAAAACAATTGCAACAGCATAGAGAAGGTATTTCTACCACTCCTTAGCATTCAGACCCTTCCTTCATTCCCAACCACTAGTAACCAGGAATCTGCTTCATGTCCCTATAATGCTGCTCTTTCTATAAAGTAGAATTATATAGCATTACCTCATGGCTTACTTCACCTAACATCATGCTTCTGAATTCTATTTACTCATTGAGATTCACTCATTCATTAAGATTTAGTCATTCACCAAGATCCACTTTATGAGAAATAACCACGCTAGTTTCCATAATTGCTATGCTAGATTTTTATTCCCATCATTAGAGTATGAGAGTTCCAGTATGCATCAATAGTTAACAAACTATTCTTTATGAAAAAAATGAGTATCCTAGGGAAGGAATGTGTCAGAGAGCATTTATGAAGAGACATTTGGCTTCCATCCAGATTTTGGCAATTACTAATAATCTATAGATCACTCGATGGGTCTTTCTTGCATAGCACGCATACATTTGGCTTTGTGAGACGTGATCAATCTATTTTCCATAATGAATGTGCTGTTTGCTTCCCCCATCAGTCTGGGAGTGCTCCACTGCTTCCCACCCTCACCAGCACTGGTGGAGTCAGTGTCTTAGCGGGTGTGGGGTGGTATCTCATTCTGGTTTGAATAGGGATTTTCTTAATGACTTACAGTTACATCTCTGTTTGCTGCCTTGATTGTTCAGGCATATTTTCTAAGCTTTTACCAGTTTAAAGAGTGTGGTCATCGCTGTTTGTTTTTTTAATTATCTATTCTCTGAAATATCAGCCTATTGTCTGATTGTAATCTGAAAATATTTTTGAAAATCTGTAGGGTTTCCCCCTCATTGCCTTTAACACTTCTGTAACAGAAATCACAGCATCTTTTTGTTTGTTTGTTTGTTTGTTTGTTTGAGACAGGGTTTCTCTGTGTAACCCTGGCTGTCCTGGAACTCACTCTATAGACCAGGCTGGCCTAGAACTCAGAAATCCGCCTGCCTCTGCCTCCCAAGTGCTGGGATTAAAGGCGTGTGCCACCACACCCGGCTGAAATTACTGCATCTTATTTAGAGAAAACCCAACTCGTTGCTTTCTATGGATCATGAGTTGGTTGCCATGTTTAAGAACTCTCTAGCTAGCCGGGCGTGGTGGCGCACCCCTTTAATCCCAGCACTTGGGAGGCAGAGGCAGGCGGATTTCTGAGTTCGAGGCCAGCCTGGTCTACAGAGTGAGTTCCAGGACAGCCAGGGCTACACAGAGAAACCCTGTCTTGGAAAACCAAAAAAAAAAAAAAAAAAAAAAAAAAAAAAAGAACTCTTTAGCTTAAGATCACAAAGTTCTTCTCTCCTTTGTTATTTTCAGAAACTTTTATGTTTCATATTTCATATTTAGGTCTATGATTGACTGTTGGTTCACTTTTGAATAGAGTGTAGGGCGTACATTGAGCTTTATTGTTCTGCATAGGATGCCTAGTTTTTAAACCATTTATTGAAAGAACTGTTCTTTGCCCCATGGAGTCACTGTTGTTTATGTCAAAACCCACCTGACACTATCTATGGGAGTCTAATTCCTTACTTTCTTTTCTATGCATTCTTCCATCAGTACCCAGCTGTTTAGATTGCTGACGCTTTTACTGTGAAGAGTGAGTCTCCAAGATTCTTCTGCCTCAAAAGTGGTCCAGCTCTACATTGCCATAAAGATATAGTATATCAACCTTTATCTGCAAAGAATCCTTCTGAGACATTGTTTGGAATTGTGTTAAATTGTGTCGTTTACTAGAGAATTGTCACCTTACCTGTGGTTAAGTATTCTAACTTGTAAACATGTTTCCTTGTGGAGTTCAAGGGTGCAAAAGTCTATCCTAGACCTGAGTGGTCTCAGGAAAGATCTTTTTACTCTTCCTTGTCCATAGAAAGGGTAGCAGTTCAGTCAAAGCATCACCTTTCATTTCAGATGCTGTTTCTGAGTATAATCTTGAAACGACCTGCTAGGAACAAAAGGCTGTGTTATCAGGCCCACCTCAGGCCCATCAGATGAGATGTTCCAACAGGAAAACCAAGCCTAAGAAGCCAGGACTCAAGTCTGGACTCAGAGGCTTCAGCCAGGCAGGAGCCCATCTTCCCCCCTCCCACCCCATCTCCCACCCTCACCTCCCATGCCCCCTGCCATCCCTCTCCCCTTCCTCCCCCCCCACCTCCCACCCCTACCTCCCACCTCCACCTCTTTGCTGGTCCACTAAGAGCCTGATAAAAAGTCCCTGAACAACAGTATGAGATACTGGCTGCCCGTGACAGAGTAGCAGGCATTAGCCTCTGCTACCTCTAGTCTAGGGAATTTTGAGTGCACAGACTTTTCCAGGTGAAGGGGAGAAAAGCCAGGTGGCCCCATAGTGATATTTATAGTGCTCAAATACTGGAGGCAACCCAAATACCCAACAGTCAGGGAATGCTTAAACAAAAAGCATGGACGTTGGAACCCTGGTATTCAGTGTAGCTATTATTAATAACAATGACAAGTATGCAGACTACGTGTTATGGTGGATAATAGATGAAATAATGTCATATAAAGAATTTAGGGAATCTAATATCATTTGCATATCATTACAGTGAGCTAACTAACTTCTTTTAGAAGTCAGGCTGACAGGGTTGGGAAAGAAAACAGCAGCAGTGTAAATAGTCTGCAGTTGATAAAGTAGGTTTGATCAAACAGTTGCTCTTAGGGGGCCCTCCGATAAGGCACTAGGGGCTTCAGAGATGATCAGGACTTGAGGTTTTCCCTGGGAGTACATCACCGCAGAATCAGAGGACTATCGCTACATAAGCAACTCCAAGGCCACTTTTGGTGAGGACTGCTCCCACAATTATTCTGCCTCGAGATTCCAAGGCAGAGTACCAAAAGTCTAGAGGGAAAGAGCTCCCTGCCAGACATCTCTGGAACATGAGACACAGCTTGTAAGGCACATGTTAAACAGAAGTGGGAGCCAGCTGGCCGCTTCGGCTCTCCAGGTTACAGTCCCACATGAATGGCCTTGAGCTGCTCGAGCATTAGGGGGTCACAGACTGAGCATCCCCCAGTCCTGCCTTTGGAAACTCCCCAACCTCTATGTCTCTGCTCCCTGCAGTTCCTGGGCCTCTACCTGTAGAAGCCAGGGCAGAGGGAATGGAGACTCACTGGGTCTTCTGTCTGTGGGAAAGCGCCAGCAAAACTAGAATCCCACATCCTTAGTGAACCAAGGAGGGTTAGGGTGTCTGAGCTTAGATGTCCTGGATTCTGACCCCAGCTTCGTGTACCTGCTGCTGGTTCCAGGCAAATGCTATGACACTCTGGGTCTCAGTTTGTACCCAGACTTCACAGAGGATTCTGTGGTCACTGACGGGACAGCACTGGAGAGATCTGTTGCCTGATGAGGAAACAGACTGAGCCTGACCCTCAACCACAGCACTCAGCCTGTGGTTAGGACAGAATAGTTAGCCACTAAGTAGGTTCCTTGGAGTCCAGGGTTTGCATTCAGAACCAATTGGGCCCCAACCTGGCCTCTGGGACAAAGGAAAGGGGTGGGGCAAAAGCCTGAGTCAAGTGACCATCCTGATGCCCAGGAAGTGCTGTTTGACACTGGCTGGACTCTCCTGGTTCTAAGAGCTGAGGGATTGGGGGGGGGGAGCGTTTCCTTAGTGGGAGGATAAGGAGCCTGGCTTGTTGTATCATAATTGCATCACTCCTTTGTTGATAGTTAATTAGTTAATTACCGTGGGAGAGGCAGAATGGAGCAGAAATGCCAACTCCGGGCTGGAAACAGCACTTACACTATGAGCAATTCTCTTAAACTCTGAGAAGAAGCCTCTTCCACCGGGAGCAGGGTTCAGGGAGCTGACCTTCCAAACACCCCAGTCCTCAGAGCTCCGGAGCACCAAGATGAAGAGGCAGGAGAGCAGGCTGCAGTATCTTCAGAGCAGGCCCTGAGCTGTAAGATTCGGTGTGGGGAAGAGGTTGCGTGAATTTAGTCACCAACCCGTGCATGAGCAGCTTTAAAGATCGGCCTGCTTCAGGCTTCTTCCGTGAAACTCAGATGCATCTCAACTTCTGCTCTGCATCTTTTATAACTGACCCTGTAACATGTAGAAGATTCTGGCTGAAACATTTGACCCTGAATAGTCTATCTTAAACTTCTTTAGGTGACTGACAGAAAAGCTACTGGTCACAAGGCATTCTTGAGGCCATGAACTGAACCACTTCTTTGGGCTTTGAAGCCACAGTTAGCTTAAAGGCAGATATGAGCCCATTCATGTCTTGAGATGTCTGTTCCGCATGGCTCCTCCAGAGGGGCTGGAGTTCTCACCCCACACCTTCACAGTCCCTGCCTTGGTCAGCTGCCTCTTCCAGAAGCCCTGATGATCGGTAACCATATAATTTATCATCCATCCCAAGAGGCTTTGGAGGGTGAGAGGAGACAGAGCTATTAATCTTGGCATTGGTGCAAGAGACATAAACCACAACTCTCCCAGCAAACTACATTGTAGGGTCACCTTTCCAAACCACTTGAGGGGTCCTTCCTGCCCAGATACTACAGATGCTGTAGCCACAGCTCTAGACATACTGCCACTGCCCTCCATTTCTCAGACCTCAGATTTCCTTCAGTTTAGTACCTTCGGCTTAAATAAGCACTCCATTGTATACTGTTCCCTCTGACTGGAACCTCTGTGGACCACCTGCCCACCTGACTCTACAGCTAACTTCAATCTACCCTACAGTTTCCAGCTTCCCCCCTGGAGGCAATTCCCAGAACGGACTCCTCCACGGGTCTGGGTGGAGTGCTCCCCTTACTACCTCCAAGCTCCATCAGGAAGTGGGCCTTTATCCCGGCACTTATTCCTGCTTTGGGAGTTACTGGCTTGAGGTCTCTCTGTGAGCACGGCTGCTGCGTTAGTCTTGACCACCTCATCTTCCCAGGGTCTGGAGCCAAGCAGATGCTCATCAAATGAATGAGTCACCTGCTCAGACTTGCGCCTGATCCGTCCACGCAGCTGTATTTTCCTTGCCCAGGTGGTGAGCCTTGTCTGACTTCAGAGTGCATCCTTTTCTCATCCCAGATTTCAGCGGGGCAGTAACCAGCTGGGAACTCAGCATTCGCTCCATGTGAGTAATGGTGAATTCCACTTAAATTGATCTGGGTTTGAATGAAGATTATGGTAGGAAACTTGGCCCAACAACTTTGATATGGAAACACTTAACTACACTTGTCAGGGAATGAATTCTTTAATTGCTTGGGAATGCAAAGAGATCTATTATGATACTCAAAATACTTTGTTTTGAAATACTTTTGTCTCAAGAGTAATAACTTCATCTTGGTGATTTGTAGTTTGACGGCTGCTTTCATGTATATTAACACATCCACTCTCACACTGGGTAGAGAAAGTTAAGTAAGTGACTTGCTGGAGCCTCAGGCCAGCATCCAGCAGAGCCTAAAACCATGTACACACGGTGGAACTGAGAACTCTGGTGTCAAAGCTTTCTCAACCACAATCCTTAATCTATACCAAGAAAGGGACCTGTAGAGGACTGGCTGAAATCATTAGCCATGGATTTCAGAGGAAATATTGTTAGCCAGTCACTCTGATGCCCGGTTTTCACAGAGCTAAAGGATAAATGAGACCTCATGTTAAAACAGTGCTCCAGAGGGTGCTCGAGATCAGATTAGCATTTGGAGAAGTAGATTTGAGTGAGCAGCCCCTGACTGGTGTGGGGGAGCCCTGTCCAAGGCCCTGACTGGTATGAGTGGGCCCCATCTAAGCCATTAGAGGCAGAACACTTCTGGACACTTCTCTTGGCTTCAACTAAGATGCATGTCTTCCCCACCCTTCAGACTTAGAACTCCTCAGACAGCATCATAGCGCCAGCGTCCCTGGCTCTGCAGCTCACAGACTGTAAGTGATGAGACTCAGCTTATATACTCCCATAAGACAGCTTATCCCCACCCCCTCAAGTAGGAGGAAGACTGTTGGGAGCTAGAGGACCAGGGAGTTTGCTGTGAGACTGTGTCTGCTAGGAATGTTAGAAGCTACACCCGCAAACTCTCACCTGCATGATATTCTAAACATGAGCCACACAATAGACACTCCAAATTGGATGAGAGGCTGGGCAGCTCAACCCTACACAAAGCACTACAGGCAGCTAAGGAATGCTGAGAGTGGGGGAACTAACCGTCCCCAGGGAAGAGCACACCAATTGGTTATCCAATAATACCAAATGGTCAGTCCTAAAAGTCTACATATAAATAACAGTACAGACAGATGCTTATATTTATGTGTTTAGGAATACATATGTACTCCTATAAACACACACACACACACACACACACACACACACACACACACATTCACGTACAATTATGTAACAGCAATTAATAAAAAAGAGGCCATGCATGTGAAAGGGAGTAAGGAGGGAATGTATGGACAGGAGGAAAGGGGAGGGAGAAATGATATAATTATACTCTAATCTCAAAAATTGAATAATTAAAGAGACCCCCCTCCCCCATGCCTCTCTTTTTCTCTCCCTTCCATGTGTTAACATGGATATGTGCATTTAGGAAAGTGGGTACGTGTGCACGAGTGTGCATCTGCACGTGGAGACCAGTAGGTGATGTTGAGTGCCTTCCTCAGTTGCTCTCTGCCATATTTTTTGAGTCAGGGCATGTCACTGAACCCAGAGCTCTTTGATTTGGCCAAGATGGCTGGCCAATGAGCTCCAGGGATCTTTCAGTCTCCTCTTGCCCCAGGGTTAGAGCTGGGCTTATCCATGCACACCACTACACCTGGCTGCTTACATGCGTGCTGGAATCTAAACTCCACGCCTCATGCTTGCGTGACAGGCATTTTACCAATATCCCCATTTTTTACATATATAAGTATTATATATGTAAAATAGTTCTGACATTATATTTGTGTTCATATGAGCACACAACATTATATGTATGTACATTATATATTATATTGGTACTCTCTCTCTGGAAATACAGCAAGTTTTACTTTCCCTCCTTGATTATAATTCCTTTGGATTAGGAGTTTATGCCCTTCATATATGCATATTGTCTCAGGCTTATCATGCCGTAGACTTACTGTTGACACATAAGCTCTCAAAGGTGAGGGACTTGCCTCTTACAACCACATTCCCAACATGCAATAAGTACATCATGTAAGTATTGAGATAAATTAGATTTAGGTTGCTGGGGCCATTCCCAGGCTTTGGACATAGTCAAAGCATAGTAAACATCTAAGATTTGCCAGCATTGGCTTCTTGTCCTGTAAGAAGGTGTCCCATAAGAATGACAGGAGGCCTGGGCATCTGGCAGACAGATGTGCACCCATTCCATTGAGAGAAAGAGCACTGACAAGAGCAGAAAGAAAGCAGAGCCTAGGGCCGGGGTCTTCTGGGGAAAACCCTTCTAGGGAGAGGAAAGCAGTGCATTGTGGGTGCTGTTTATGCTGGATGTGCAATGGGATAAACTACTATCTCAGACCACGGCAGTGTAAGTAGGCCTGCTGATAGCTTAGTTACCAAAGATATGTATGTCTCTTTCCCTTATCAGTTCAGCGTGCTAAGGTCACATAATTGTCTCTGGGGAGAAGAAGGTGTTAGGCTGGGCTGGACTGGTGGCACCAATACCAGCTCTGGTTTCTGACCTGCGGTTGATTTGGAGGAGAACAGGAAGAAAGTCAACATCCTGATCCATGAGCATACTTGAGTGCCCACGGCACTTGGAGCTCATTCATTCTGGGCCAGGAGCCTGGGGGTCCCCAGCATTTGGGCACGGTGAAGAGAGCAAGTCAGCTCCTAATAAGATCATTTGCTTCAGAAGTTAGAAGTCTGTGACCTCGGGAATCCAAGGCCTGAGTACACAGGTTAGGGGGGCTGGAAAGGAGTGATATGGGGGGAGAGAGCCTTTGAAGAGGGAGACTGAAGTTAAGGGAGGAAAGGGAAAAGGTGGGCTTGATAGCAGTTCTGAGTCTGTGCCACCCACCACCTCCCAGTCCATCCTCTGCTGATCCTTGTTGGTGACTCAGAGAGCTGGTATCATGGAAGCGAAGGCCCCTTCACAAAAAGGGACTGACCCAAGGGCTAGCTGGTGGCAGAGGCAGAGTTAGGAGAAGTGACTCACGAAGCCTGTCTCGGGGTCCTCCACTCTGCTGAGAGGGCGCTCTGTGGCAAATGCTGAGTGGGTCAGAAAGCCGCCAAGTTCAGCAACATGACAAAGCACATCAGAAGGGCATCACAAGAAATCACATGCAGATATTGGCGTCTTAAAAGATGGCAAAGGACTGCGGGGAGAGAAAGACTCCACATGGAAGGTAGACTCACAGAGGTGCTAGATCAAGGTCTGTGTGGATACCTTGTTATGGTGAATGTTGTAGCACGAATATTGACAGAGTTGGATTCTGCTTAGATAGCGTTTCTCTCATTAGCCTGTGAGTCTTGAGGCAGCATCTATGTGTATCCATCTTTTAGATCTATGGCTTGATCCCTGAGCAGGTAAGTGTCTGGTAAAGAAATTAATGAATGAATGAGTCAGTGAACAAATGAGTGTCAGAAGGTCCCATGGACCAGCAGTTCTGGAGCTCCATCCTGAGCCCTGGTTCTTTCTAGCTATGAACTTAGAGTTAGGAGCTGAAAATGGGATAATGACAGCCCTCACTTCATAAAGCTGAGTCGGGATTGAACAATGTAGATCAGACATCTACAGTGCACAATAAATATCCACTATTTCTAGGATGGCTATTCTAATGCACAACCAAGGAGGAGTCAAATTAGATAAGCCTGAAGAATGGCTCATCTAGATGCTTAAACTGAGACACGTTTCTTCTATTTCCTTTCTTACCCCCACATTCCCTTCCCTTCTTAACACGTTTGCAATTTACTAATCATCTGTATTTGAAGCTCAAGACCCACCTCCAGACTGCCCTGTAGTGTGAACCCTGCTTTCGAGATACCGGAGGCAGTAAGCATACCGATGCTATCCTTTTTCTTTCTGTTGAGAGGTGTATTCTAAACTTCATGGCGTCTGGGGTGAGTATGTCAACTGGAGCCATTCGGTGATAATGGCAGCCGTGCCATGCCTGTGCTCCTCTGGGCCATCTTGACTCAATCAACCAGATATGATGATCACTTCCATTTCGGAACATCTTTCCTCTTTGTTTGGACAAAGTAAGAGGAGGTAGCATGAAAGCAGGCAGGCAGGCAGTGGAGGCCCAATCCGTAGTTGGTGTCAGGCCTCTCAAGAAGATGAACTCTTCATGGGGAAGACTGGATAGTTACTAGAACATGCCATGCAACAAAGACTAGGCTTGCCATTTGCGGTAACGTGGAACTATGAAGCAATCTGAGGCCGGTGCCCTTCTTTGGCTCTTGCTATTCCCTGTCCTTTAACTTACTTGGAAAACAATGGCCTTCCCTCCTTATAGGAGTCAAGTTGTTGAGCTACTGCTGGCCTCAGGAGGCCTTGGGTCTCGTCCAGGCAGTGTCCCTTGGGATTGTTTTTCTCATGTGACATGGGAGAAACTCCATGACCTTAGGTATCCCTCTCAATACACGGTGTACCTGTGGCTATGCTCAGCATCCTCTTCCTCCATCTAGACAGTCTATTTTTATAGGTTTCCCTGGTTCTCAGCCTCTAGCCCCATGACTGCTTTCAGACCTAGCTTTAGCCTGCACCCTCAGGCTTCCTGGTCTCAAGAGGACAACGCAAGAACTTTACTTTTTTGCTTGATGGAATCAATACTCCACATTCTTTTTCTAACTTTGACCTTCATAGTGTGGTTCCCACCCACCGGGGAACCCCTTATCTCTGGATCCCAGAGAGGGCCAACTGTGTCCTGAAAATGCAACCTTAGAATATCTGAGAGCTTTGTATCTTCCTTGGTGACCTGGAGATGTCGCATTAAAGAAGCCCTGGGCTGTGTGAATCAGTACAGATGCTGTGTGAAAGAAATAATAAGCTATAGTTTGTATTTAGACTCATATTGTCATGGAACAGCTCAAAGTCATCTACAGTTTGCCTACAATTGCCTATGGTCACCTGTGGTTACCTGTGGTCGCCTATAGTTGTCTCTGGTTGCCTAGGCTATGAGCATGCAAGGTGTTTCAGCTCTGAATCTTCTGTATCACTTTGCTCATTATTGTGTCAAAATAACCTGGCAATTTAAGGGAATATGGATGCCATTTGGCTCCCGGTTTGAGAGTATAATCCAACTATCCTGAGAAGATATTGTAGTAAAAACTGTCTCTAGCTGTGGCAGCAGGAGTGTAAGACGATGAACAACAGTACTTACCTCACATTCCCCCTTTTATCCAGTCTAGGACCCCATCCCATAGATTAGTGCTACTCACATTCAGGATAGCTCTCCCATCCTTAGTAACATCCTCTCAGACACGCCCAGAGCTGTGTCTCCTAGGTGATGCTAAAGCCTGTAAAGTTAATGATGTGGCTTATCCATCACATCTCCCAAGTAGCAATGAGTGAGAACCTGTGTTCAGAGAATCAAGTGGGCTTTTCCGGGAAACCATTATGGTAAGACACAGACGTCTACAGGCTAGAACAACAGTTCTCAATCTGTGGGTGGAGACCCCTTTGGGGGTTGCATATCAGATGCCCTGCATATCAGATACATCATGATTCATAACATAATTACAAAATTACAATTATAAAGAAGCAATGAAATAATTATATGCCTGGGGGTCACCACAACATGAGGAATTGTATTAAAAGGTTGCAGCTTTAGGAAGGTTGAGAACCAATCAGATAGGACTTAAGTGCACATGAATTTGGATAGAGGACCACATAGAAAACCTCCTAAGCAGACAGACTTTAACAATGAGGGGGTTGTTGCTATTGGAGGGAGTTAGACAGAATGAGGTAAGAGAGAACCAAAGCATTTTCTAGGACTGGTCATGACAATGTCTACAAACATCCTTAGGGCTTGCTGCCGAACCAAAAGAATTATTGAGAGAAAAAGAGTCTTCCAGTATTATGCAGATCTTCAGGGCTTAACAAATGTTGGGGAGCAGGGGTTGGGGAGATGGTTCTGCGGACAAGAGCACTTGTTCTACAGGTAGGAGAACCCGAGTCTGAAGCCTTGGCACCACATAAAACGCCAGGCATGGCTGCCTGTAACTCCAGCGTTGTGAGGTAGAGACAAGTGGATTCTGAGAACTCACTGGACAATCAGCCTAGCCAAAAAATGGCAAGCATGCAGCTCTGTGAGAGATCTTCTTTCAAGGAAATAAGCCATGGAGAAATAAAGGAAAATACTTGGTTTTTTTGTTTTGTCCTCTCATGGGTATTCACACACGTGTGCGTGTGTGCACGTGCACACACACACAATTTTCCTATTAGCTACCATTTTGAGGAAAGTTAAAAGAAATTAATTCTGGTCTCAAACAAGAGAAAAAAAATCACAGTTAAAAATAACATCCTTGATATATATTCTTGGCTAAATGATCCCAGATATATTAAATAGATACATTGTTTACATTATGAATTAAGTTCTGGGACTGGTGTTACGGCTCAGTTAGTAGAATGGTGTCCTAACCTGTACAGAACCTTGGGGTCAACTTAAGAACCACATAAAACTTGGTGTGGCAGCCCACACCTATAGTTTGAGCTTTCGGGAGGAAGAGCAGAAGTTCAAGGTCATCCTCAGCAATTTGGGAAGGAAAGGAAACACGTCTGCAGTTACCCAGCTAGTACCTGAAGGAAGCAATGACTAAACTCCTACTTGCTGATGCTGTGAGTTGGAGCTCTGAAGTGCAGCATGTACGGAAGCAGGAGGCAATGCTCGTCAGCTTTTGGAGCCTAGAAGAGTAAGTTAACAGGGAGATGAAGCCAGAAGAGCAAGGACCACAGGGGAGCACTCTGCTGAACGCCAGATGGCATTGTGTTGAGGCAGGAGGTAGAGCGTAGCCAGTGCTGAGGGTTCTGGCCTCCTGTCGAAGGGTTCCCTGGACGGAACTGGACTTCACATGGCACCACAGATGCAGGGAGGAACCTTTCTTCTCAGGATAAGGCATCTATACCGCTGCTTGGTTTCCTCCAAGACGAGCAGATTTGTGCAACAAAGACAGAGACCGTGGGAGAAATTGGAGATGGGCAGCCACGCAGACTTGCTTGCCATGGTTGGGTTCCGGGAAGCCATTGCCCTGGTCAAGGACCAAGGAGAGCCTGTGAATGGTATTTGGATCCTTTGTAAGGGAAGCTGGCATTGGGGTGTCTTCATTTTCTCCCCAGGACAAAAGATGCCAGGCATCAGTCAATAGCTAAGGTAGTTGTTAGTCTGCTTTTCCAAAGCGGAAGCAGGGCAGTTGTACACTCCTTGTGTTGCCTGGTGTTCTGTTGTTGCAGAGGTACACGTGCCCTTCTGTAGTTAATGTAGACATCTATTTTCCCTTGCAGTGGAGTATAATAATTCCAGTGCTGATCAGTGTTTATGTCAGGGCTCTGCCAGGGAGCTACCGGTAGCGGCCTAGAGATGGTTACTTCGAATCCCCTGGATCTCCATTTCTTTTCTTTTTCTCCCCTCTGCTTTAAAATCTCTATTTCTATAATATGAGGGCACTGGGCTAGATCAAATCCCAGATGCTCTCTCAAGGGCCTTAGGCTCTAACTGCAGACTCCACTCGGCACTGAAAACACAGTATGGAAAGGCTGGTGACCTAATGGTCTTACCAGACGGTGGTATTGAACCCATTGGGCAAAATTAGTGTGCACTCCCGCATAGCGAACTCTTCCCTTGTCTCATTTCTTGTGCCTGTGCAGATAGGGGCTAGATGATGGCCTTGGGTGCAGTCCTTCCATCTGCTTTGTTGGTGTTTTGTTTTTTCAGACAAGGTCTTTCATTGGCCTGGAACCCACAAAGTAGGTTAGGCTGGCTGGCCAGTGAGCCTCAGCGCATGGATTACAATGTATATCACCTTGCCCAGCTTTTAAAAATGTGAGTTCTGGTGATCAAACACAGGTCCTCAAGCCTGCAAGGCATCTCCCAACCCCATATTATAGACTTCTTGAAGAGAAACATCAAAAGTATGGTCCCCCTCCCTGAGACTTTTAAGGTTGACTTAAAAAAAAAAAAGCATTGTTGCTCAATGCTTGAGAATAATTTTAAAGGAGAAAATGTGGATTAATCAATATATATGGGAACTCTTTGACAGCAAAGGTCTTTGCTACCTTACATGAATGAGATAAAGTTATTACTAAAGAGATGAGGACAATAACATTCATTACGCAACTATATGATTCCATATGGGATTTAAGCACATAAGTAGTTAGGTTATTTTGCACATAATATAGAAATATTAGGCCAAGAGAATTCTTAGAATGCTTAGCACTTGGCAAAAACATTATTTTTTCTATCTTTAAAAGAAATTTTAGGCAAATTCTTTATTAACGCATTGCCTTCAATAATATTAAAAGCCAAGACCTAGGGGCTCAGTGGGTACAGTTCTTATACCAGAATGGGGTCCTTAGTTCAGATTCCATACAATGGCTGAGCACAGCTATGTGTGTTTAACAATTAAACCCAATTTTAATTGGTAAGTGGGGAGAGATCAATGGATCCCAGAAATCTGCTGGCCAGCCAGACAAACTGAAGTGGTAAGGTTCAGGTTCAGTGAGAAACCCTGTCTCTAGAAATAAGGTAAAGACACAGAAGAAGACTTATGATATCAATCTCTGGTCTCCACATGCACGCACATGCTCACACACATACACACAGAGAGACAGAGACATAGGAGAGGGAGAAAGGGAAAGAGACAGAGGCAGAGAAACAGATGGAGACACAGAGAGATTTAGAAAAATAAGTGCCAGCTCTAGCTGTCATGGTCGCCATCACATTGCTGCCACGAATCTGGCCAAAGGCTGGCACTCAACTGCAGCTGGCCTTAGAGTGACCCACCCTCTGCTCTCAGAGGCCTTGGGCTAGGGATTTTGCCAACACTGCCGGGAGTCAGAGCCTCAGAGTCTAGTTGCCTCTGCACCACTGCCAGTCCTCAGCAAAGAAGGCCATTCCAAGCCCACCCTCTGCAAACCGGCAGAAGGCCTGTGGCTAGTTCTTCCTAATGGCCTGACCCCAGCAGCTGTCCCATGGACAGGGAAGGGGTCACAGGAGCAGGACACCCAGAAAGGGTATTTTCAGTCCTGCTTCTTTACCCCGTTGTGCTAATGTTTTCTTTTCCGGGCAACCTCAGTCAAGGCACCTACTACTTTCACAACCACATCTGGTACAAAGCATGCAGTTCTGAAGTCTCAGCTCCCACCAGAAGCAGCTATCATCTGGGGCGGTTCAGAAATAACACACCTATTTAAAGATGGGCACATGGCAAGGATACATGCTGAGGCTCACGAGAAACTATGTTCAGCTGGCATGTCGCTCACTTCAAATGTCTTTTCCATACCCTCCTCCTCATTTAAATAAGTGAAATATAAATTATATCTATTTGAAGCTTTCTTACTGACATTGTAAAAGGCTTTTTACTTGGTTTCTCGTTGTGGCTAACACTGGAAATGAGAGCTTTCTCCATATATATATTCACATTTTATAAAAAGATTTTTTTAATTGAAAGAATCAAGCAAAAAAAAATGGACTTGCTTTCATTCCAAAAATGAGAATTGCTTTATTTTCTTTTGATATTTTGAACATACAGTGTATGCTTGGTGGAAGAAAGCTACCCACCCATACACAGAACACACACATTTGTTTTTAGTCTTGGTATTATAATAGTCACTTGGAAATTTGTTTTTAAAACCCAAGGCCTGAATCCCTACTGGAGAGATTGACCTGAGATTGGGGTTGGGTAATGATTCTGGCTTTAAAACTCCCAGAGTATCTACAGCTAGTCTTAGGAAGCACTGACGTTCAGAAAAGCATAAGAGTATGAACATCACCCACACACTGTTCCTTGGATTTGACCCCCCCCCTTGGTTTGTAGTGACACTCATGGAGTTAGTGTGATTTGCGGTGACCTGGTCAAAGAGAGGAGACAGTGGAACCCACCTGTGTCAAGAGCACCAGTTTAGGTTGAGCAGTTTCTAGTCCTGAGAGAGAGCACCACCCGACTGTCCTTCAGGAATGCGTTTCCCACAGTGTGTGGCACTGCCTGTCCCTGCTTCCTATAGCCCTGTGGAGGCCATCAATGCAAGCATCCAGTCAGCAGGTAGACTCTGTAAGTCAAGACTCAGAGCAATCAAAATGGGGGTGTGGTGATGGACACTGAAATGTGGGGAACTCTGCACAGGCTCCGGAGCACCTGTTCATCTTCTTCGGCTCTCCCACACGCCCACCATACAGTATGCCGAGCCAGATCCAGGGCCTCTTCTGTGGTGAGAATGCTGGCTGTCTCAAAGCAAGGACGAGGACTGGGAGGTCCGGAAATCAGAGACAAAAACGTAAGCGTCAGAGGGAAAGGGAGGGGCTGAAGATGAGCTGGGAAAAGGAATAAGGCAAGTGGTCCCTCTCACCTCTGTACTCCACAGGCTGCCAGGCACCAGCCACCTGCTCGTCGAGATTACCCCGTTCAGTGGTCTTCATGTGATGGAGTAGAGTGTAACAGACTAAGACCCGCAGGCTTCATCTTCTTGGAGCACCACCCGAGAAGAGAAGAGATGTGTTAAGTCATTTAACATAGTCACTCACCACACAGCCTGACTATGTCAAAATATCCTTTAGATGTCTCTTTATTAACCTCAGATCCTTTCTTAATTTCCATTTCTGTCCCCAGAAACTGCCTTCTGGCCATCACATCAAATGCTCAGTACAGTCATACAGCTGGCAGCCAGGGCCACCTTTGAGAGTGGGTCAGTGGTCCAGCACACTTTTGAAGTCACAGTCAGCCACCATGTTTTCATCCTGCAGAGCATAGTTCTTCCCAGGTAGGTTGTGGCAGACATGGTTGGTATTCTTTGGCTGGCATTCCCTTGTTTGCCAGGCCAAAAGAGATGTCCCCAGGAACCATGGATGAATCATGACCAGGGGGGATGAGCCTTCCCTGAAGGAACCTTTTAGACTTTTATTTTCCTAATTGCCTATTTTCATAAAAGTTATACCATCAGTATATTCATTCTCTCTCTCTCTCTCTCTCTCTCTCTCTCTCTCTCTCTCTCTCTCTCTCTCTCTCTCTCTCTCTCTGTCTTTCTATGACCCCCAAGAACCAATTTCCATTCCACTCTCAGCAGGATATCACTCCCAATGAGGATGAATGTTTTGATTCTTTTGCTTTTGCTAATGATTGGCAGATGACATCTGATTCTGTTCTGGTCTATGAAACAGGAAAAATTCCTGTTTGAGGAAGACTTTCTCAATAAGAGATGTCAATGAAAACCGCCTTAAGGGTTAACATCCTGTCAAACTGGCAGGATCTGAAATCACGGAGCAGACATGCCTGGGAAGAATTAGGTTAACTGAGATGGGAAGGCATCCTCTGAGGCTGGACTGAAGTGTTCTGTGTGTTGAGACCCATGAAAAAAGGAGTTGGGCACCAGCAATCGCCACCCTCTGTTTCTTGAATGTGAGTGCAGTTTAAGCAGCCTCTCAAGCCCCTTCCATCATGACCTTCCCACCCACCGCACTATCCGCTCGGTGAGCCAACAGAAGCCAGCCATTCCTGTCAGGAAAGAAGGCAGTAAGAAGACAACAGCAACTAGACAAATTACTAATGACCTTTGGCACTGGCTCACTTCCACTTTGTCTTCTGCGAGGTCTTGGAATTATGGCCGCCATCTTGTGACCCTGAGAGGACAGATGGGAAGAACAGGGGAAACCTATGCCCAGCTGAAGTCATTGGGTTGACTTCAGTTGAAACGATTGTAACTACTGTCTGCCCCAGACTTAGCTCTAAGTGTGAGAGAATTTATTTGAGCTTCAGTTCATTCCTGGTTGGATATTTTGGGACTCACAACCCAAAGTCTCCTAACTGATAAATGGAGATTCTGTTGCTAAGAAAGGATCTTTGTGTTTCAGTAGAGCACGCATCGAGGCAGGCTTGAACCTGAAAGGCAGCAGGATGGCGGTCTTGGTGGGGCTGCCAGCATTTGGGTATTAATGGGTGATGCTGTTCCACATCAAGAGAGCAGCAGCCTGCGAGTCTGTGCTCAGTCGCCGCCACCCCACACACAGACCCTTCTTTATGTCAGGGCTCCACAGGAAAGCGAAAGAATTTTGTTTTTTCTTTTTGAGTCCTTGTAGCGTACAAAATAAATGAGCAAGGATGACAGGAATTTTCTAGCTCAGAGTATTTTTCTGGGAACACTTTTCCTCAGATAAAAGCTCTTTTGTTCTCGTATCTGACTCAGTGGATCAGGGACTTAGGTTATGTACACCCTCAGCAAGGAGCCCTCTCTACGCCCTCCCCGAAGGCACTCCTTCAATGCCCTCTCTTAGCACCTTTCCTCTACCCTCTCTGAGAATGCATTCAGCGTGGGGATGATAAGGCACAGGCCGAGCTACACTGAGCGCTGGGCTTCCAATTCTGTAGTCATGCATTCCATGAGAGGCCAGGTCCTAGCGGTCAAGCTGATGTGTCCTTGAGCAAAGACACGTGGTATAGAAATTGAGGCAGATCTTTTGGGTAAGGGGTTCACAGAGGTAAGCATGGGCCAATTATTGGCTTCACAGAGATTGGCCAAGGATCTTCCCAACAATAGCAAGATGTGGCAGATGCTAGGACTCTCAGCTCAGTGACCCCCGTCACTACAGCCTAGGGATGCATTCAGGTGTGATATGCTGGGGTGGCTGACCTACCA
Organism: Apodemus agrarius; assembly: GCA_964023405.1. Classification (NCBI taxonomy): domain Eukaryota; kingdom Metazoa; phylum Chordata; class Mammalia; order Rodentia; family Muridae; genus Apodemus; species Apodemus agrarius. The sequence continues at coordinate 117,738,217 of OZ030011.1, read as the reverse complement.
TGCACAGCTGTGTATTTGAGTATACACATTTGTGTATTTGAGAAGCTAAACTGCAAGCCTCTCAAAAGCCGGGATCTTGACACACCCATCTGGAATCCTGTGTGGCACACATACCAACACCCACCTCCCTGCCCAGGGCCTCCAAAAATCAGTCAGCTGATTCCTAAACAGCTGATGTGGTAAAGAGGGAAAGCCATAAGCTACAGAGAGATTTGGAGGACAGTGGACCAGTGTGTGTGTGTGTGTGTGTGTGTGTGTGTGTGTGTGTGTGTATGTGCTGCTTTGTCTTATTTGTTTATAAAAGGATTACTCCTAAATTGCCCTAGCTTAATGTGTGGAAATCTTCACAGCATCCTCAGAAATTGGGCCCCTGCTTACACACACACACACACACACACACACACACACACACGTAGATCAGAAGCATATGACCTCAAGGCTAGAAAACCGCTCTATACGTCAGACTCATCTTCAACTCTTTTGTAAATATTTCTTTTGTTATAGCTGTTTATTTGTTAGGTTTAAGACTAGGTCTTCCTATGACTCCCTATGTACGTAGCCCAGGCTAGCCTCTAACTCCACATCTTTCTGCCTCATGCTCCAAAGGGCTAGGATTACAAGCATTTACCACCCACCAGGCCTGGTAACTGCTTCCTTTGGAAGAAAGTCTCCATTTAGCCAAGGCAGAAGTTGATAAATGAGAAGACGTTGCCTTACATCTGAGTCGAGAGCCTCGCCACCCTGCTTCGCCTGCTCCTTGCAATCCTCGGTCTGGAATTTCTTTTCTAGGCAATTCCCCAGGCTTCTGCCTGCTGTGCTAGGCAATGAGGAAAACATTTTACTTGTGTGTTTTTGATTCTCTAGACATTAGCAGGGAAGCAATAGCCGTGGTGGTAGGACAACATTAAGGGACACAAGATCATAAACAAAACAATATTAAATACTTTGCTATAAGCATTTGGTAGACTGCGAAGAGAGGAGAGATCTAAGAGACACTCCTATGGCCAGCAGGTTGGTTTTCCCACACACACACTACCTGATCAGTTTTATGACAGTCTATTCCATTTAATTTTCTCACTAGTTATATCACTAGTATAATCGTATTAGTTAGAATTATAGGCTTGGCTGAGGAGGTCTCAGGTCTATCTTCTAGTTCTCTGATAAAACTCTAGTGAATAGAATGAGACAGAGGGCAGCGAGACCACAGCATGCCTGGCGCCGATAAGCTCTGTTAATTTCGACTCACAGAAGCAAGATGCAGAAGGAATTATGCGTTCTAGCTAGCTCGTGTAAAAGGACACACAGTTCAGGTATTTTGTTTACAAGCCACACTTAGATTGGGCAGGTTTGGAGCTATTCTAACTCATTTCCCAGCCGTATGTCCCTCGGCACTTGCTGTTTTTCTGGCCACATGCTCATGGTCCATCTCCTGTCACAGAGGCCTCCCCCAGTCTCCTTTTATTAGCTGGTTAAACTGGGGAGGAAGGTCTACATAGCATCACTTGGTGTACACGAAGATCTGCTCATTGAGGGCAACCAGATCTTGGGAACCAGTATCTAGCATTAAATCCAAGCAGCACCAGACCAACCCCACCTCAAGAACATGTAGAGGATGCCAATTCTTACTCTACCCAAGAGGACGCTGGGATCCAGAGCCGTAAAACACTCAAAGTGATACACCTAGTAAAAGGCACCACCAGGGTTTGAGCTGCTTAGGCAGTCTGAGAGAACCGTGGAGGGGGCTGCAGATACCCAAGCCTCCGGGCGGAGCGAGCCTGTGCTCCCTTTAGCGATCTTTCCAGAGAGTGGAGGGCAAACGACTGGGTCCCTGAGGTTGAAGAACAGATTAAGTATAAGCAGCAGAAGAAGGAAGGGAAGGGATGAGGGAGGGGCGGAGCTGGAGGAGGAAGAGAAGGAGGGGGAAAAGGAGGGCTACTCTTCTGTTTGGGGCACACACATACCTTGCCGATTAGCAACGATGGGAAAGGAAACACACAGCGAGAACCCTTGACAGCTTAATGGGGTTTTAGAAAAATACACATCTATATTTTTAAACTTTCTTTTTTTCCATTTGAACATTTTTAACTTCAAGTTCTGGACTGAAATAGCAACTGTTTTAGATAAGTCTCCATCCTCAGGCTCCCACGTTTGGAAAAGGTCTCAGTCAGGCCTGGAGTGAAGAAAGAGGCAGGAAGACAAGCTGAGCACCCAGAGACCAGGCTTTAAAATGCTTACTGAGCAGCTGATTGGGCACACGAATGGTGGACAGATTGACGGATGATGAGTGGATGGACAGACGGATGCATGCGTGCATAGAAAGACTGATAAATGGATAGGAGAGCGGATAGCTAGGTGGGTGGGTGGCTGCATGGAACACGCTGATGGATGGACAGGTGGACAGACGGACAAACAGATGGATGGATAGTTGAGTGGATGGATGGATGGATGGATGAATAAATGAGCAATTAAATAAAGGGTTAGAAGAAGTATAAAAAAGAAAACAATTTACTCATACTATCCTCCTGAAATGTAAGAGTAGCTCTCTGTAGAAAAATATATTCCATTTTTGCCAATAACCATGCTCAGGGGTGTGGCAAGAACTATCAGCTTCCCCTAGGTACCATGATCAGGCCTCCTGGGATTAGCCTATGCCAACCCTTCAGACAAAATGCTACTCCTGGTTGAGCTCCCATCCACAAGCCACATCTGCTAATGCCCTCTGACAAAACAGATTGCTTGCACCTTTTATAAATATAAACTTTGTAAGTACACTGTAAACAGTGGTAAACAAACTGTAGCCACAAAGCTGATAGGCATTACTTTCAATTCACTTACGTCTTTCCTTCCCCTGTTACAGAGGATGAAAAGACAAAGACCCAGATGTGCATCTTCCTGCAGGTAAGGAGGCAGGAGACACCATCCGAGCTGTTTCAAGGCAGCCCGGCGTCCTTAGGGCAAGTTTGCCATCAAAACAAATGGGCGAAGCTTTGCCTGTCTTTTTCTCCTTTTTGCCTGGAGCTCTGACGCTGAGTCTGGAGATATAGCAAGCAACTTATGACAAAGAAGACAAATGCCTTCATCTAAGGATGCTGGAGAAAGGAGCAACATAGCCTGGGTCCCCGACGGTGTTAATACGCTGCTATGCTAGCTCTCTCATTCTAGGAGAGGGATGAGCTGGAGAGATGGGGTAGAGCCTTCTGCTACCCTCTCTCCATCATGACCCTAACATCCCTGTGCACCTTCGCATCTTAGACCTCTAACCCCGGTGCACACAGCCCCTTTGCCTGCATGGCCACCTGTCTTTTCCCTCTTAGTGGGCAGGCACCATGTAAATATTTTAAATGTAGACTTAAATGGGAGACACTGTACAGGTGGAGCACAGTCTCTAAAATGCCACTTCCGGTCCCTGCCCTGGCTGAATTTCTGTCTTTCCTTCTGGAGGTTCTGTCTGCTTTCTGCAATGAACCTCGCTGTGTGCTACCTCCCCGCTTCGGCTACCGTGAACTACCTGCATCTTCGGGCCTCCCACTCTGAGCTGCTGGGTTTGCACCCACAGCACACTACAGAGAATGAAAGGCCAAAGACTCGGGCGCACTCCCTCCCGCAGGTAAGGAGCCAGGGACGCATTCCTGTCTGTTTGAAAATAGCCTGAAGTCCTTAGGGCAAGTTTGCCCTCAAAGTAAGCAGGCAAAACTTTGTCACTCCAGTCACCTCCACATGCAGACTTTGTGGGGCATTCTGACAGGGTGGCGTCAAGTGTGTGGCCCAGTCATCTCCCTATTCGGATGGCTTTTGTCCTTGTCCTGATGAGGCTTCTTCCCTCTCTTGCACAGCATTTATGAAGCCCCTCCTAGGCCCTGAGCTAGCCTCACACTGACTTACAATATGCAAACTTCAATTCAGGACAGTGTTACTCTTCCCATCCTTAGTGGCTTTTTCACTTAAGCTTTTCCCTCAGTTTCTCAAAGCTCTGACATCCATTCGACAAGTCAACCCACAGTGTCTCCCGATGGCACTTGCTTTGCCTGAGGAAAACCGTCGCTCTCCTTAGATCACTGCACTGAGGAAGCCACAGGATCCTCCTAGCATGCTGTGTGCAGCCAGCACAGTGGCATCGCCAGAGCTGAGCCTGCTTGTATAGCCCAGCAGCGTCTAGGTTGCAGTTTTGGATAGAGTCTTCCCGGTGCACCGAGGGAGCACATTCCTCCCTTGGTGGGAGCCTGTCTCCCGGCGCCCCTCCCCGACACCCCTACTCGTAGGCTTTCTGGACATGTGCTTGGCTGCAGTCAGGGCCAGCATTTGGTGAAGCTCCTGCCCATCCTCATTGCCCTTCCTGAGTCTCTGACCACTAAGCATGCCATCAGACGGTCCCCACCCCCACCCAGCTGACCTCAAAGGGACTGAGGGCAGAGGGCAGAAATAACTCATGAGAACCAGAAACAAAACCCCAATAGAGCCTCTCATGGAAACAGCTCAGGGAAGAAAAAAAAAAAAAAAAAAAGAGTCCCAAGAGCCTGGGCTATTAATAACCTCGTGCATGCTTCAGCCCTTCCTTCTCCCAGGAGCAAGTTAGGCCCGCTCACAGTCAGGCATGTCGATTCCTGGGAAGGCCCCAGAGGGCCAGGTGAACCATGCCTCTTACCCTATTCACTAGATAAACACAGCATAGCTCCCTTTTCTCCCATTCCCCTGTCCATCAAACCCTCCAGGTCCTTCCTGCCCTTTAACCCTTTGCAAGTAACGAATATACTACCCACTCAGGAGGAATGTGAGGCCCAAAAGTGACTGCCTTTAAGGGTTTGGAGACTTGAAGACTGACCTTGTCCTTAATTGATTGTAAGTACTGTACCTTTATATTTACCATCATGGACCTCGGGAACATAGAACTACCAGAACTGGTCCTATAAACTGATAAGAGACAGGCAGGCAGACAGACAGACAGACAGACAGACAGACAGGGGAAGGAGGAGCTCAAAGAGCCATACGGTAGTCCCAAGTATTTCCCATGATCTTTGATTGACACCAGACTGTTCTCTGTAGGTACGGAGGGGCCCACAATTCCACACTTTGTAGCCATCCCTCTGCCATTTGCAGGGTGGTCCAAAGTCACTCTCTTTCTGGCCAAGAAATATCAACCATCCCTCTCAAGGAACAGCAACCAAAACCAGGCTCTGATAGCCTTGAACTTTCAGGGAGAAGCCATCTTGACCAGAGGGAGAAGCAAGCAGTGTTTGGATCATCTGCTAAACTAAGTAGCCATGCTTCAGAAATCTTTCAAGTGAGGAGACATTAGAGAAAATGCAGTCTGGATAGTCCACAGCCTTGAAAACCTTAAGTGGGCCTCACGGGAACCGGCCAGAGTGCTGCCTCCGTTTCTCACATTTTTTTACGGTCTAGACACGGCTTTATTCTGAATTACAAACATAGGATGGTGTTTGAGGGGCTATAAACTCTTCAGTATCTAAGAACATGTCTCCAGTACCTAACAGCCTAGGCCATGGAGCCAGACTGGCTGCCTCTCACTGACCTTAGGACAGGTTTGTGATTCAGTTCTCCCATCTGTAAAATGGGCTGGTGACTACAGTGCTCACTTCATTAGAATTCTTAGATTCTTAAAAAAGGATTAAAAGGAGTTCATATACAGAAGTCATCTAGAGCAGTGACAACTATTTTTAAGTGCTTAGCATGTAAATTCTATCGCTGTTAGTATGAGAATCATTGTTGTTCTTGCTAAAGGTGTTGGTCATACTCTAACCCTGCCTGGGGGACAATTGCTCAGAACTGTGAATTCTGTTAGAAAGGGGAAAAGAGGAAGGGAGACGCTTCTGGTGGGTAGATGAAGAATGCTAGCTTACACCACTGCTCCTCTACTTCCGAGGCTCTAGCTTTAGACTCTGAGAATAGACAAAGGACTCAAAGGCCAAGAATCAAAAGTAGATGCATCCTACCCCTGGGATAGGCCAGATGTAGCTACAGGTCGCTCCAGAGGCACATGGCACTAGATACCATGCTGAGCTGCTGGAGCCAGGCATTGTATCTTGTCTGTGTGTGTGTCTGTGTCCATGTGACTGTGTCCGTGTTCCTAGGCTTGTGGGTATGCGTGCTATGGGCTTGTCAGGGGGTCAGGACGTTGTACATCCTGTCAAGCACACCCTCCATTTGTTTTTAAGGAGAATGGGAGGAAGGAACCAACTCCCGTGTGAGCTTTGCTCTTCCCAGACCCCTGACTCAAGTCAGGAATTCCACGAAGTGTTATATATTCTCCATTACTTACGTAGCAAGTCTGGGGTAGCAAACATACTGCAGTCATGATCCAGGAGAGCCAAGGTAGTGACATTTCCCGAGATCACCCTGTACCACGTTCCATTCCGAGCACATTCTAACTCATTTAAACCTCACAGCTGGTCACATGGTGGCACACACGTCCAATTCCAGCCACTTAGGAAGCTGGCGCAGGGAGGTTGCAAGTTCAAGACCCATCTGGGTCTTTAGAATGGGGGTACAGTCTGCTTCCGCCACTTAGACCTTCTCTCGAAATAAAATTTAAAAAACAGGGCTAGGGATATTTTTGGTGACCCACTAAAACTAGATGATAAGACCTCATGGACATAAACACCATTTGTTTTGGTTGCAGGCTGCAGGGAAATTAAGCTTGAACTGAGCTGGAGGCTTCTTCTTGGTGGGTAGCTTTCACGGTTGCCAAAGGAGTCATGAAGTCTGCTGGGGAGAAGCTACTAACAAGTCTCCCCTAGCAGGGAATGCTGTGAGCCACAACTCCAACTTACGAGGCAAGGTGTGCCCTCTGGTACAATAGAGGTACGACTGATCATTTATGGGGGTGACCACCCACATTCTGGCTGAATTTGAGGCCTATTCATAGACAGAATTCATGCAAGGTACTGTAAAAGTGGTCAAACATCAGTAGCTGGGGAGGTGATCCGAGGCTATTACTGTTAGTTTGCTGAAGAGGCTTGCTGTCAAGCTGCTTCCTAACTATTCATGTTTATGCCCCTGGGTTAGGGTTGCGCTCAGCCTTGCTCAGAGAATTGGGCAGTGGTTAATGAAGAGATTCAAAGAGCTGAGAAGAGGGTCTCTGAGGTGGTTCAGAGAGGAAAAACACCACCGAGCCTGAAAATCTGAGTTTGACTCCTGGGACTCACATGCTCTAAGGTTGTCCTGTGACTTTCACATAAGCATTGTAAAGTGTGTGTGCACGTTCACACACACACACACACACACACACACACACACGCACACGCACACGCACACGCACACGCACACGCACATGCACACGCACACGCACGCGCTTGCACATGCGCGCACACACATTAAATGAATAAGTAAGTAAGTAAGTAAGTAAATAAATAAATAAATAAATGCTAAGAGCGAGTAACTATTGAGTCTCGGCTCTAAACAAGACATCTATATAACTCCTGCCACGGCTCATGCACATAGCAGAAGAGAAAGTAGAGCGAACGTAAGAGCTGGTGGATGGGAAGACAGGATGTGTTCTGGGTATAACATGGCTGGAGCCATGAACTCACAGCAGCAGTATCTAGCTGTGTAAGGTCGGGCCTATCAGCATTCCATCATGGGGTTAGGAAGTGCTCATATACTATAAGCTGTCAGTGGCTGCTGGGGGAGAGGGAAGCAGATTTCTCCGTGGTCTAGTCATTGGCAAGTTGCCCTTGGCCCAGTAAATAAGCCCCGTCTGACCCATGCTCCTGCAGACAACCCCAACTAAGTGCAGCAGACATGCACAAACACATAAAAGACATGGAAGTAGGAGAGGAACTTCTTGGGGAGAAGAGAGGGCTCAGCCAAAGGGGAAGAAAGTAAGAGAAGATAATGGAGGAGATATAATCAAAGCACTATATATGCATGTATAGTAAAAACTACATATGCAGATATAAAAATAGGATAAAGTCTACAGATCGATGGTAGAGAACTCGCCAAAGCTGCGTGAGGCCCTGGGTTCACGCTCGAGTACTAGAAAACAAATAGACAAAGGCTCCCGGCAGTCTCGTGAGACAGTGCGGCGATTTAGTGGCGGGCCCCTGGGATTTGGAGCCAGAGCATCTGAGTCCCAAGTCTTGGTCTCAACCTCATGCTCCCACCGTCCCAGCTCTGGCGAGGTGGGGGAGGGGAGGAGGACAGTTGCCTCAAAAGACTCAAGAACAGCTTCAGCCTGGGCCACAGCAGGCTCCTCTGCAGAGGCCTTCAAAGGAAAGCAGGGAGTCTCGCATAGCCATGTCCGCTCTTTGTAGCTGCTGCTCCTACGTCCAGTTCTTCTGGGTTCTGGCCCTCATTTAGGCTTTTTACCTTTTGCTGTTTCCTGGTACAGAGGAAGAGGGGAGGATATTAAAATCAACTCCACTGTGGAGGACTCCTCCCTCCCACAGACGCCATGGCCAAAAGTTGTGGTAAACATCTTTAATCACGATCCAGGGTTTCTACCTCACCTTTGAGATTTAGTTCCTGGATAAAAGAAATACAACTTTTATTATTTATAATAAGCTTTAGTCAGCACTAGAGCTGGGCAGATATCTACCCTCTAAGCTATTAGGATCTATTTTTCCTATGGATAACCCCGAGTTATTACTAATTATGTTTCATCTGGGCTGCTGATAACGCCAACCGGCCTGCCCTCATGGCTTACCTAACCCATGGCGGCTTTTCCTCCATTCTCCTCCTCCTCCTCCTCCTCCTCCTCCTCCTCCTCCTCCTCCTCCTCCTCCTCCCTCTTGTGGTTATCCTCTGACCCCATAAGCTCGGGAACCCTAAACCCCACCTATGTCTCTTCTGCCCAGTTCTTGGCTGTCCGGCATCTTTATTTACCAATCAGAAATAACTTGGGGGCAAGGTCACATAGTGCCACTTGGGTCTGCATGTAGACCCGCTCATCTCGGGGGCCTGCACTTAGCCTTGCAGTACACAGAAAGATAAAACCTCAACAAAAAGCAGACGCTTCTTAAGAGATCAGAGAGGAGGGCAAGATCCCGGTACAGGGAAGGTTGTCTTCATTAAGTTTATGTTGTCTTTCTAGACCTGACAATGACAACCGTGGGGTTGTCTAGCCACATAACCTTCCAGAGGGGGGAAAAACAACAACAACAACAACAACAACAACAAATAAAAAATAAAATAAAATAAAAAACAAACCCCAAAGGCCTCATGAGCGGTAAGCACAAGGTAGAACCCTCCCATCTTCCCTTGGGACTGAGCTTAGCAAAGAGGGAAGTCATGGAAGGGGCGCCAGGAACCAAGCTCAGAAAACAAGTCTGTCGTGTGGGTGAGGCTGCCCTGTGGAAAGGAGCTAGACCTTCAACAAGGTCGCTGCTGTAGTCACTGTGTTGACTCCTTGTCTCGTTGCTACAGTGAAATACCTGAATAGCAGCTTAAGGAAGGAAGGGTTTATTTTGGCCCACAGCTTGGGAATAGAATGCATGATGGTGAGTGTACATCAGGGAGCCGGGGCCCCTGTGTCTTGATCTCCAGGCCGCAGTCACATTGCATCGGAAATCAAGAAGCAAGGGGCAATGGTTGCTTCCACGCAGCGTGCTTTCTCGTTTTGTTATTCTCAGCCCCAGACCCCAATCTGTGAAACAGCACCACCCGCATTTAGGATGAGTCTTTCCACTTCAGTCTAATCTTGACATGTCCAAAGACTGGTTTCCATGGTGATTCTAAATACCATCAGGTTGACAAACGAGATTAATAGTCCCAGTCACCATTGTGGGGACCTTTTGAGGGCCTGGTGGCTGCTGATCCCTGTCCTCCTGAGACTGCGGAGCAGCCCGTTTGTCCTCTAGACTTACCGCCTAGCCTGGGCACTGCTCCAGCTGTATTAGTGAAGATTTGGGCATCAAGCAACAGAAACCAACTCAGCTTAATTCGTTAAGGAAAATGGCCGTTTGGAAAACGACTAGGCCACTTTCAGAATCATTGCAAAGGCTGTATGACAAGCCCCCTGCAGGAACCAGTGCAAACCAGAAGAAACCTGTGGGAGGTTCCTATGCCCGCCCCCCCACCCCCCACTCCCCACCCCCCACCCCACCCCCACCCCACTCCCCCACCCCCGCTGCCACACTGGGCTCTTTATTGGGGAAACCTTTGTGTAACTTACACATTTTAACGTTAATTTTAATAGTAGTTTTTAAATGTTTTAATCTCTCTCTCTCTCTTTTTTTTTTTTTTTTTTTTTTTTTTTTAGTAAACTACCCACCTGAGGTAGTAGAAAAGAAAGGTTATTAGGATACGGGGAAAATAGAGCTGTTTAGAAATTGTTTTTTGAGAGTAAATCCCATCTGTGCTGTCAGGAAATCAGTAGTTTAGTTTATAGGTTTTAGCTGTGGCAGTTCCGTCCACTTGAAAATACGTTACAAGTCTATCAGCAGTCCAGTTTAGTAGGTTATAGGATTCACGAGCAGCTCGATCTACTCATAAATACTTCACAAATGTGTTAGCAGTCTGGTTTCGTCGTGCCAAGATAGAAAACACAAATCAGCAGCAGAAACAGTCAGGTCTCAGCTGAACTGGCATGAGTCAGCAGAAGTAACCAGGTCTATGCCAAGAGAAGATCTCTGCTGGGCCTCTCTCAACGAAGTGAAGATCCGCCAAGATCCGAGAGACCAAGCAGTGCTCTAACGCTAGATATGTAAGCAAGCAAGCCCTTGTCACTGGCCGTTGGGTCCGATTTATACTCTCTCTAAACACCATGTGTCCTTTATGGGTTTTGTCTTACCACACGTCTTGTCTCTCAGCACATGAGTCTGTCTTAGCAAAACTGCATGCGAGTCTTTCTCAGCTGACATCACTCTGCCGATCGGCCCAAGTCTGAGGCAAGAAGCCTCAGGAACCTCACGAGTTCTTTGGTGCCTTTCTCTCTATGGAGTCACAACAAATGGAGCCCAACAACATAATGTAAGGCGAACCAATATGCATGTGTTGTCGTTAGCGAAGAGTCTTTTATCACTCTTCCTAGTATGCGTTTGCTTTAGCAAAACATCATTTTACCCATGTCTGCTTTAGCGAAACGTTTTCTTGACGTGTCTGCTTCGGTGAGATATCCTTTCACCTGTGTCTGCTTCAGCAAAACATCCTTCCTCTGTGTCCACTTCAGGGCACCATCCTTTCATGTGTTTTCCCCAGCAAAACACCATTTGACACAACTGACTTTCTAAGGAAACTGGAAGCTTCTACTTCACCCTGGGCCCTCCACTACCTCTCACTCCCAACACTGCTGCCATGAACAAGCTTCTGATGGACCTGAGCGCAAAGGTGCAACAACTCTCAACCCTAAGTCCTGGGCAGGCACAAGAGTTGGCCGTACTTCTGTCCCCACTCATCTAACCGAACTAAAGGAAAGGACTTCCAATGCCCCACTCACCTTCATGGGTCCTAGGAAGAGCTTTGGTGCCTTTCTCTCATCGTGCCTCGAAAAACAGAAGAAGGGCATGCAAGTGGAGAGTGTGTGGGAAATCCTTCCCTGCTGGAGAGTCCGCTGGAGGGGAGAAAGACACTCCAGTCTGGCCTGTGGCTTTTCTGTGGCACGGGAATGCATTTCATTTTATAGTCAAACCACTTCAAGCATAGTCTGTATTATTTGCAATCAAAACAATTGTGGCTGTTAACAGATTCTGTTGTTCTCCCAGGGGCTATTTGGGGATCTGCGGAGTGCAGTTGGACTGCTTAGTTGTGTCTAGGGTTTTGCCTTCTGAGGTCTCAGTTACCTGAGCTCAACCTGAGCCCAATGGAAACTTCTAGAAAAAAAAAGAGAGAGGTTTTACATTCTGTAGTCTTCAGTGTAGCATGGCAAGAAGCTTCTTCTGTCCTTGTCTCGAGTAACGTAAGACTTGTCCCTTTGTCCAGTATATCCACCCTGTATTTACTACCTACCTGTCAGTCACTTACTATGAGTCTAATAATCAGTTATTAGAACTAATGTCGCATTACCACACTGCTTGTGTTCAGTAACCCTTATTTTATGACCTGGAAGTACAAAAGTAACAGTACTGCAACTTTTCCATGGTGCATTACAATTGTTCTTTTTATCATTAGTCACTGTTTTTAAGCCCAGGAGCCCAATGGGAGACTTGAGATTTCTATTTCACAGCAAAGGGAATGTCTATGTGTGCCACCGTTTAGCGGATGACTGTCGTCTAAAGACCCCTCACATTCAGTTAAGCACAGCAAGAAGGCCTGCACCAAATGCCAGTCCTGCCTCTGACAGGACATGCCACAGTCTCATCAATCAACACCGAGGTTGACCACAGTCACCTCCAGCTTCCTGTTAGAACTCTGATGACTGGCTCAGTGGGCAGGAAGCTGAGATGCACTGCCCTTCAGAGGGAGGCTTTCTCGGGTACGTTATAGCATCGGCGCCGTGGTGAGGCCCTGGAGTGGAAGAACAAGCCTTCAGCTCTGCAAAGGGGATTCATGAAGAGAAACGGCCATCACAGACAGCGGGCGCAGAGCCCTGAAGAGAAGAGGCCTTCGATTCTAGACAACCAAAGGAATCTCTCATTCTTACAGATGTCTGGGGCATCATGAGGGGGAAATCGCATACCATTCATGTCTCGAGACAGGAAGGCATTAAGTAAAAGTAAATTTAAAATTCACTTTTATTTGGGGGTGGCCCTGGGTTACCAGAAGCTGCAAGAGAGGAAGACCATAAGGCCACATAGCTTTGTTTATCAACCCTTTGTCCAGGGAGAGAGAAGGAAGGAGAGGTGTCCTGATTTCTAGGAGGCAGGGCAGCTAGAGGGTCTGTCACCTAACACTTTCCACAGAAGCTGAACATAGCTTCGCTATTGACAACAAAGTAGAAAACAGCAACCAAGTCCTCAGAGCCATCCAAACCACACACTTACTCCCTCTCAGAGTAGACCAATCCTCACCTTATTGATAACTAAAGAAACCGAGTCATGGAGTCAAAGCATTATCCAAGGTCTCATAGCACATGTGGTGGCAGAACTCTGTGTAGAGACCGACCTCTGGCCCCTATGGAGGGCCTGACTGTTTAACCTGGGGTCAGGCTTGAGAAAATGCTATTTGTAATCTAGATCGGATTCCAGGACACCCCTAGAAGCTTCCAGGTGACTGGCTTGAGGACTCTAGGCTGTGCCTCTGTCTTAGGCTGCCACCTGGTAGGGACCAGCCCATGTGGAGGGGCTGAACTTTGTGGGCAGACCTGGCACCAAGCAAAAAGAACAGAGTCAGAGCTCCCGAGCCTTGCCCTGAGGGAGGATCAAGACTCCATCCACCTGGATTTGCAGACCTGGCTCTGTTACTCTCACCAGATAATCACACAGGAACTAATTAGCACCTTCCTTTTGAGCACAGCCCTCTGGGGCCCCAGGATGCTCAGGGGAGACAAGGAGCCCATTAATTACCTTATCAGGAAGCGCTGATAAGAACCTGCAGAAGGTATTGCTCTGAGCTAATTAAAGAGGGCAGAGAAGGACAAGAATGTGTCACCCTCCCACAGTACCTGACACAGGCTTCAATCCGACCCCTGGAGCTTTGAATACCCAGGTTGAGAGGTTCAGGCGTGAGCTACCGGATGTGATGATGGAGCATCCGGATCGAAGGCTGAGGTTGTAAGAATCTTGTCGACATGTCTCCCATGACCCTATAGCAGAGTACCGCTAGGGTTCCTGCCTCTTCTCACTGGTGTGAGTAGCAGGCCTATGTGGCAAGGGAAGAAAACAAGGACTTGACGCACCAAGTCAAGAAGCATTTGATTATGAAGAGCTGGACTCGAACCTGGACCTCCAGCTCCCCACTCCTCTGTGGAATGGTTTTGTGGGTCTGGGGATGCTGACTGGAGCCACACCTGGCTTACGGTCCTGGGATCACTCCCTTCTCACTTCTTGGAGCCAATTCCTTCCTTTTCCTGAGCCTTGGTCTCTTTGTCCTTGATGTGGGGCTAGGCATGTCTACTCAAAGGGCTCTTGGGATATATGATAATCTGTGCAGGTCACGTAGGGCACCTAGGACAGGGATCTGCAATCATACCTCTGTCTTTAATGGGGCATTTTACAAACTTATTTTTAGGCATGGAATTTCAATTCAATTGCACAGAAAACCATCTGTGCAAGCCACCAAAGGGGGGGGGCATTTTTGAAGGTACAGTGGTGGATAGCTTGGCCTCTACCCCATTCAAGCCTGCTTAGCAAGCCACAAAGACTCTGTAGACTACCCAGAATTCCTGAGGGCACATTTGGACAACATGCATCTGAGGGAAGCAGGCTGCTCTGAGATTTCAAGAGACTGTGAATAAATATTCCACGAGAGACAAAGATGCCATTTTATCCTACAGAAGACATTCATGACCCCACTGTCCAGGGCCTTTGAATTTCGGCTAGCCGCTCAGGAAAGTGAATGGGTGTCCCTAGACCCCTCTTTCCTTGTTCCCAGCTGGTTGCTCAGCCTCATACACCTGTAGCTAGGAGGAAATAATCTGAATGCCTTGGTCCCTTTCCTATGACTTTGCCACTCACCATGGCACTAGCCAGTCTGGGGTCCATTGGGCTAGAGTAACATTTTGTGTCGGCAAACCTGTCAGTTCTACTGCTGAACATGTACAAAACATCCTAAAGAGATGTCTTTCCTGAAGCCATAACCAAGTCAAGAGCTGGGGCTACTGAACTTTGTGTTCTGGGATGCAATAGGCTGAGAGAACCCACCCTGATTCCTTAGAAATAGCCATGGTCCTGGCAACATCAAAGAGCAGAGCGTTCCACCAGCACAAAGCAAATGCCTCACTAGAGGAGACCCAGAACACTGGCTGTATCAGCACTGTGAGAGCCTGGGATTACTTGTAATGCTTAGAGAAGCCCTGTGGACATATACTCTCCCACCTCCGCCCTCAGCTTTGCCAGTCTGTTCAAAACTCAATACTGACTAGCGCTTACCTACCGTGTGTCTCAGAGTTGCTAGGCATGTGCTAGGATTACCTCATCAAATCCTCAAAACTGCCCAGCAGTACAGAGACACCAAATTATGTTTGTAACTTTGGGGAAAAGAGTCTTGTGTCCTGGCCTTGCCCTGAAACTATTAGAACATCAAGATTCAAGGCAAGGCCTTCAAAATCAAGTCTTACGTTCCTTCCCTGCCTTCTCCATGATTGTCTTCCATAGGAATCCGATCCGTGTCCAGCCATTCTCCACCCCATCCAGGACACACCAGAATCAAAGCTAGACCGGCATGGTGGAACTTGAAGGGAGAATGGGCAGACTGTGTTCGAGCTGGTTCTGATTTTAACCAGGGAGGTTCCTTTATTTTCTGGTCTATAAAGCAGAGGGAGTGGCTCTCAAAACCACTTCCTGCCCTGCCTCCCCACTGGTGACTGCCTGTGAGTCTCTGAAGGGCTGTGGGTCCCCATCTAACGTGTTTGTGTATTCATGAGTTTCTTCTGCCTATGTGCAGCTTGGTGTCCAAGGAGAGAGAGACAAGTATCTGCTTTCCCTACTTCCCAAAGGCACTGGAGAGGAATCAAGACTCTGGAATGTGCATCGCCCCCTGGTGACTGGAGGAGGAAACTGCAAGCCATTTCTCCTGGGCTCCAGGGCTCGCAGCATGAAGTGACTCTGTAGCCCACCACATGGAAAAGGTCAATACAGGCTGCCTTGTGCTCACTGTCCATTTTCCGGTACTTGTGGACAAGAGGGGATAGAATGATTGTGAAAAACAAAAGCTCAAGCAGGATGAGGTAATGCTATAGCTCCCTAATAGCTGAGAAAGTTTAGGAAAGGCAGCCTTAGGTCAGGATTGGACATTTTCTCTGAAAATGTTACCTGCCCCTACTTCTCAGCAGAAGCAGAAAGAACGGCTGATTTCCAGAGCAGAGTATGATTAGAGAATGACTCCAAGTCAAGTTCAAGAAGATGTAGAAACTCCAGGAGCTGACTAGAAGCGGGTACTTGGGGGTGCTCGGAGTTCCCCTCCAGTGTCCTCCCAGACACGAAAGCTGTAAGGGGAGGTATCAACAGTAATTGGGAGAATGATGAGCAAATAGGTGACCTCACAGTGAGAAGGTGCTTCATAGGAGCAGGGAAAGGTGACAGGAAATAAGAGTGTGCTTGGGGGAAGGTTGGAGACGCCTCTTAAAGCAATGGCAGCAGGAAGCTCTATTTGAAGAGGGAGCACGGCTCCTATTCCTTGAGCCAGATATAAACATGGGGGACGACCACCTTTCCCCAATAAACGGAAAGAACTAATTAAGTCAGTGGATGGAACTTTATTTACTGTTCTCAAATCTCCAATGATAATTGTTGCATATCTGTCTGTGGCTACCAAGAAAAGAAAGCATGTAGCCAGCAAATGTGATTTAAAACATCCTGTAAATAGATGTGTAGAGTGTGTGCTTTGCCCAGACATGAGAATGCTTGAGATTTTATACAGTACACAGTCAAAGCTTGGGTGTTTTCTGCTAGTGGATCCGTCCCTAGTTTCTGTGACTGAAATAAACTTCCATCTGAATTTGGTTTCCGTTTCCAGGATGATTTGCCAAACCCTGGCTGTGGGCCAGGTTCGTGGTGGGTCTGGGCCTACACGGGTAAACAAGATGACGGAGTCTCCACTCTCAAGGAGATTTTGGTCTTGTAGAAGAGTGGGCCCAGGAACTGTGACAAAACTGCTGTTGTGAAAGGAAAGATGGGGCACTGGAAAGGAGACAAGAGGCACATCTGGCTCCCAATCACGCTTAGAGAAGGCAAGAGAGAGGACACAATGCTAAGCCAGGCACCCCAAAATAGCTAGGAGAGAATTAAGGGAAGGGGGTGTAGGGGTGCCATAGAGCCTGATCCAGGCAGAAGCAAGTACCATACAAAGAGAGCAGATGACATCCAAAAACAAAAAAATAAAGTCCCTGCAACTAAATCACAACGTAAGAAGGTGCTTTAAAAGGGAAGGCCAAAGTGTTCACTGGTGACAGGAAAAGGGGCCAGAGTTCTGATAGACGTGCACAGATCCGGTAACAGTCTGGGGCCTCTACAACTGAGTGGGATTCAAGAATCTTCATTTTAACAAGCTCCCTGAATGAGAATCCCTGACATGAAAAAAAAAATCCATGAGTAAAATATTTTTAAATATTTGACAAGTTTTTCTACCAAAACAAATATTGGAAAATAAATTTCCAAGCCATAAAACAATAGAGAAAATTGGACAAATTTGAACACAACTCCCTTAGAGAATTGTTTGACTTTTAATGTGTTGAGATATTACAGTTAAGTCGTCGTCTTCTTCTTCTTCTTCTTCTTCTTCTTCTTCTTCTTCTTCTTCTTCTTCTCCTTCTTTTTTTGGTGTTTTTTTGTTTGTTTGTTTGTTTTTGTTTTTGTTTTTCAAGACAGGGTTTCTCTGTGTAGTCCTGGCTGTCCTGGAACTCACTCTGTAGACCAGGCTGGCCTCAAATCCGCCTGCCTCTGCCTCCCAAGTGCTGGGATTACAGGCGTGCGCCACCACGCCCGGCCAGTTAAGTCTTCTTAAGGACCCTAATGTTTTGGAAATGCAGACTAAGATGCCTATGGGTAAAATATGTGGTAGCAACATGGCCTGGGCAGGAGAACGGATGGACCAGAGCTAAGAAGCGAAAGACAAACTGGCTTTTATATTAGAGCAAAAGCCTCAGTGGTTTTGCTGTTATCCCATTGTTTCTCTCTGTGCTGGGAGTCTTTCCTGATGAGAACGGATCGCCATGGCAGCCACACATCATACTCACTGTTTGACATCAGCCGAGCCTCTGAGGTGGAATCAGAGAAGACGCTTCATTCTGGAGTGGAGTCCTCCTGTCTGGGACCAAAGACAGGGACAGTAGTTCCTTTGGAGGTCACCTAAGGTCACCTCTCCAAGGGATTGATGCTGCTGAGATCTGTGTTTGTGTGTGTGTGTGTGTGTGTATGTGTGTGTGTTGGGTGGGGGAGGGGGGGTACGTTCATTATGTATATGTGTTTATGTATGTGTGTGTGAGTTTATTCATGTGTACATGTTTGTGTTTGTGTGTGTGTGTTCTTGTGTGAATGTGTGTTCATATATGTGCATGTTAGTGTGTTTGTTCATATGTATATATGTTTGTGTGTATGAGTGTGTTCATATGTGTGCGTGTTCATGCCATGGCACACATGTAGAAGCCAGAGGACAGTCTTGGGTGTCAGTTGTCACTTCTCACTTAAAGCAGAGTCTGTTGTTTTCTTCTCTTTGTATTCTGGGCTAGGTCAAAATTCTCCTGTCCCCCTCCCATCCGCTCATGCTATCTCTGGAATTATAAACGCCTGCACTCGGCTCCGAGCTTTTATTGGGTTCTGAGGCCTCGAACTCAGCCTCTCGGGCTCGTCCAGCAGCTGTTTTGCCCGCTGAGCCGTCGCGCTGGCCCCTAGGCTTTCTTGTTAGCTGGTTTCTTTTCTTCTTTGACAGAAAAGAAGGACACGGCGAAAGTGCCAAATCAGGACGATAACGGCTCTTCTGGACACGAACTGTCAGACGGATCAAGGAAAATGACAGGAAATGCTCAGGACGTGGCAGAGAGAAGACAAGCATCGGACAAAACTCAGCTTGCTCACAATGTCTACAGAGAAAATCCCCACAAGGCGGAAAATGACCCGGGACGAGGGATCCAAGAGGTGGCACACAGGCATAACAGGGCATACTCCCAAAGGCAATGAGGCCTGTCAGGAATGTTACTCGGTACGTAACATTTGTATATATTAGGAACATTAAAAATATACTGTGTGTGCCACCATAGCATTCCTCAGGCACGGAGAAGGCCACAGCTGTGGCTGTTAGCCTCTAGTCCTGGGGCAGGGACCAGAGGTCAGTCAGCTTGGTTACAGCCCTCCCATCTCCTCTGCTTCTCCCTCACAGGCTCCATGTAGACCTGTCCCAGACTCCCATCCCTCCAAGCCTGGCTGATCCGAGGAAGGGAGGAAAACAATGGCTAGCCAGAGGCCCTCAGGCTGCTGCTGAGTGGGGATTTTAGTCGGATGTTGCGTTTACCTGGAATGCCCCAGTGTTATTTTGGGAAGGCAGACATCCTATGGAAACAATGATGTGGAAAAGAAAACAGCTAAAGCAAACCCTAGTGCTGGTTTTTGCCAAAAGAGTCCCATGTGACCAGGGTAGGCCCTGGAAGCCTAGGTCAGACAGATGCAGGACTCTACACTGAGGGTATCTGGGTCACCAGCAGGAAGCACACAGGATATAAATGGAAAGCAAGGGTCTCAGTGAAGTGTCTGACGAGTCACAACAAGATAGAAAGAACCTGAGACTGCATCTTGCCATTTGGGTGAGCAGAAAACACACACTCACACACACACACACACACACACACACACACACACACACACGAAACCCAGTCTGGTCTGAGTTGGAGGCTGGGTTTCCCCTGTTTGCTAAGTGATCTCAGGCAAGACACCTAACCTTTTAGATAGAGTTTCTAAGACAGAAGGCAGAGGTGAACGCAGAAGCTGGCAGGATGGTTTCCTGAAGAAGGCAGATTAAATGCCATAAACACAGCCTGCTTTTCACTAATAAAATCCTATGTAAGTATGCCATGTAGCCCAGGCTGGCCTCTTACTTGCCCTCTGTCCCCTAAGGGCTGGGACACAGGTATGCACCAGTATGTTCGGGACATTAGATCTCATGTTTCTCAAAGGAACATGAAACCTGTATGCTCCTGCATGCAACCTCTCTCGGGGACAAAAAAGAGTGATTTCGTATATCCTCTGTTCATTGTGGGCTGGGGCATTATTGGGGAGGGTTTGTGGCGGGGAATGTCTTAGTCTGTACCTGGTTGATATAAACAGGAATAGTTACTGTCTAATCCTGGAGTTTGGACATGTAGGTGTTTATTTGTTTCTTTTAGGTGAGGTGGGGGGTGGGATTCAGCTACTGGCCAAAGGAGAAGGGGAAAGTGAGTTTTAAAGGTAATTTGAAATTGAAATGGAGAAGAGAGGTGGAAAGTTCCCAAACATGGGGAAAAGTCATCACCGTCACCTGGTTCTGATAGGACTATGTAGAAAGTGGCTACAGCCACTTCAGAAGACATTTGACAGCTTCCTTAAAATGCAACATGAAGCACAAAACTCAAAAGCACCGCAGGAGCAATTCCATTCTTACACGTGTGTCTGAGAGCAGGGAGTGGCAAGAGCCACCGCAGGCAGCCGGCAAGTGTGTGCAGGGAAGGAGTGGGGGAAACTGTAGATCGGAAACCAAAGATGGGGGGGTGCTCCCCAGACGGTGCTCCTAGACAGACTCAGAACGGTGGATGTAGCAGCTCCAAGGGTAGACTGGGCCGTGGCTGAAGGGAGCCGTTGGGTCAGGTGACCCGCTTTCCAGTTTCTGGACTCGTTGCTAGCCACTGTATGACCTCTGACATCGAGTGGAGGGGGCTACACCCTCAGAGCATTGGTCCCCACCTCTGTAAATTGGGAGCCAGCAGTGAGCCCGCTTTCACACAGTAATGAGGCGTGACTAGGGATATGTGTGTAAATGCAGGGCCTGCCCAGAGTAGATGTCCAGTGACTATGCGCTGTCATAATTAAAAAGATTCATCATGATGTTGTTACAAAACAAAGAAACAAACAGAAAAAAAAAAACTTGATTACCTTAGCTAGTGAGGCGCTCTCAGAAACAAAGTTTAAAATGGGGTTTAAATTGTAAGCTCAGGCAGCACTGCCCGCAGCCGTGGAAGGTGTGAGGAGGTGTAGGGCTCTCGCTCCTTCCAGTTGGCACTGAAGAGCGCCTCTCTTGTCTGAGAGCTAGCGTTCCAGGCCAGGGATAAATACAAAGGACTCCGAGATGCACATTGTCCTCCAACAGGCCTGGCTCCAGCCCAGCTGGGGTGAGTGCTCCCTTCCCAGTCTCCCAAAGGTGACAGGCTGAAAGATAATTACAAGTCAGCAGACAGTGGTGACCGAGGAGAAGGCGCTGAGCCCCTCCAAGTGCGGGAGAGAGGGTGCATCCTGGGTTATTAATTAAGGATGCTCACATCCACAGAGTGTAGAGGACAGTAGTCAAATCCTAGCTGTCATCTTCGAATGGTGTTTTAATATCTGACTGAGTTTCTGGCAGTGGGGTCAGAGAAGCTCTCCACGGTCATTTTTTTTTGGGGGGGGGTAGAGGAATGGCTGAAAACTTTCATTTCACCCCATTTTCTCTGCATCCCCATGGAGATGCCTGAATGTCTTGGCTTAAATGGTCTGTTGTGAAGGCTTGTAACAGGGTTCATAGCTCACACCTCTAATACATCACTAGAAAAATAAAGGAGCAAAGAAGTAAGGCATGTGTCACAAGGCGGTGGAGAGCCATAGGGACAGATACATACATCTGGGAGTCAGGCCAGCACCCCTCCCCCCCACCTCCACATCACTCTCTGAGACCAGATGATGGATGATTTCCGTCTAGCCTGGAGGGAAAGAATGAGTGTCTGATGGGCTTCCATCCCGAGAACAAGGCAGCCAGTGAAGGCAAAGGCCGTTGCAGGCTGGAATGCTGCCTGTGGTGATCTGCACCAGTGTCAGAGGCAGGCAGAATGGGGTCAGGCTGGGTCTGATGATGAAGGTCTCCGTCACATCTGCCTCCTCCTCACTCTCTTACCAGTCACTGCCTTAAGGACCGGGATGCCATAGGCCAGCTCTATACCATCCACACGACACCTTGTTCCAAGCATTCAGTGAGCCTGTCTCCCTCTCCTAGACTCCACCCACATGGTGAACAGAAGCTACCATGCTCACACAATGGTGGCACTGTCTATACAGACACATTAGCCCAGATGGACAACTTGATCCGTGACTGGGATGAGGGCTCTCTCCGGTGTCCCAGCTGCAGGCACACTGGCAGCTTCAGGCAGTTGTCTTCTGCTGATAAATGATGGGAGGAGAGAAGACTGACAGAGAGTAAAGATAAAATCATCCTGAATGCTACCCCCAGACCCACAGCCAACCAACCACCAATCCGCCTCAGGGCAAATTCCATAACCTTTCTGAGTTTGATGCAAAGAATATGTCTACCAACCACAGGGAGTTGCTAAGAGGCTCAAATGAAATGAAGGGTATCAGGGACCAAACCTAGAGGTTATAAACAAGCAGTGACTCTTTTTCTGTCTTTCCTCTTTAGTTCCTAAGACCAGGCAAGATTGGTGCCGACTGAGTGATGAGTCCCTAGTACATTGTCTAAATATAATTGCAATTAAGTAGGGCATTTAATTGAGCCCAAATATAGGTCTTTGATGGCTTGCAAAGGACTTTAAAAAAAACATGTGAATGTATTTATATAAAAGTCTTAATAAGATTTGGTTGAAAAAAAAAAAACCTTATTGAAGAAACTAGAGAGGATAGCATCAGCTAGCCTCACGGTAGCGGCATGCGACACACGGTTTTAACAGCAGTTGGCAGGACTTATACTCAGGACCCTATGCTGGGATAATATCAGCTCTCACGCCTCACCTGTCAATGAGGACCTACTCCAGAGCGGATAAAGAGCAATGGCTATTTCTAGCGAGCTGTGAGTATCCTTTGTCAGTGAGCTTGAGAGTAGTCATGAACTCTCAACTCTTCAAACAAAGGAGATTACTAGAATATGTAAGAGAGCTCACGTAAAATATATTAATACAGACATTAATAGAGGTGAGGAAAGGGATCTGGGGACAGCAGTAAGCAACAGAAGTAAAGGTAGGGGCAAGCCTGGTGGTGCCAGTCCACAGATGGAAGAAAGCCAGAGCAGTAGAACAGGATATAGCAAGTAGGACCTTATCGTAGGCTAGGTCTGAATTTGCATAGTCTTATTTAATCCTCAAACAATTCCATGGGGCAGGCATGATTGACATCTAAACTTGGAAATGGAGATAACCAAGGCCCAGACAGGACATCAATCCAAGGTCATGCTGGGAACTGGTGGAATGAGAGTCCCCTCTAAGGTCTCTGTGATTACAGAATTCCTGAGTTCCCGCGTCTGCGGTGTTTCCAACATTGAAGTCTTAGGAGTCAGCCATTTGTGATTCTACCTAAAATGCATAAATCAGTCCACCAGGCATTATTTGGGAGCTAAGCCTTGGAAGGGTCAACTATGGGGGTCACACATAATAGTGGGCCACAGTCTAACTCTTGGGAGAAAAACAAGATAATGGTGAACCTGGAGAGCTTTCTTGAGCCAGTTGGAAGGGGACAGGGACAGAGTGTGTGCTTCTTACCTACCTGGGGCCTCTATAATGACTCCTTGAGATCTCAGAGACAACTTGTCTAGCGTCTGTCTTAAGTTGGTCAATAGAATAGAACAGCCCATCCTGCTGCTAGCCAGATCTTCATTTTCATGGGGGAAGGCAGCAAAGTCACAGAAGCAAGCCTCTAATCAGCCTTCAAGAACCTGTTTCCTTGGAGGCCCCAGCTTGTCTGCCTAGACCCTCTACTGACTGCTCTGTTAGGCTTCCAGTGCTGTGAAGAGACAACATGATCACGGCAACTCTTGTAAGGAAGCACTTAGTTGGGGTTGGCTTGCAGTTTAGAGGGTTAGTCCATTGTCCTCATGACAGGAAGCATGGTGGCATCCAAGCAGGCATGGTGCTGGAGAGGTAGCTAAGATCAGCAGACAGCAGGAAAAGGGAGTGACACCGGGCCTGGCTTGAGCATTTGAAACTTCAAAGCAGGACCCCAGCGACACACTCTTCCAACAAGGCCACAGCTATTACAAGGCCACACATGCCGCTCTGTGTGAGGCTGGATGGCCATTTCTATGCAGACCATCTCAGGAATCAAGGGCAAAATGCTGGTACTCAGATCAGAGTAGGTGGGCACGCTGCTCTGAGCCACAGCTTCTGGAGAGAATTCTCTAAACCAGGGCTTCTTAATCTTTTTCTGCTGTGGCTTTTGGCCAACAAACTTTGTACATAAACTCTAAATAGACAGTTATATAAACTGAGTGTATAGTTCAATTGGGGGAGCACTTGCCTTTGAGCATGAGCCCTGTGTTCAAGGCTGAAGACCACCTAAACCAGCTGTGTAGAAATGTGCCAGTAATGCCAGCACAGAAAGGAGAAGCAGGAAGATTGGAAGTTCAAAGTCATTTGCCAAATAAGGCGTTCTACGTCCATCTGAGCCTCAAAAACAAACTGATAAATAAAAGTAAAATAGGACTGGTAGCCACCATAAGGAAACTTATTTTAAAATGATTCATGAGAATATAACTTCAAACTAAAAAGCAAATTTGCATATTAATGAGGCGAGTGGGCTTGTTCTTTTTATGTAAAAAAATCAAATCTAGACTTTGATGCTGTAGGATATAGAGCATCTTCATTGTCACAGCTAGTCGATATTTTGATTTTATAATCATCAGTGCTGAGGGTCAATAAATAGCACAGAATTGCAAGTGTATGTTCAGAGATATTTCAGAAACTATTGGAAATTCTATCTGATACTGAGGTAAAAAAAAAAATCTATCTAGTGATATTTTAAAACTCAAGTCAGCAATTCCAACAGTCATTTTAAAAATCAAATATTCTAACATAACACAATCCAATGATATACTATCTTGATACTTATATGAGGAGGGATGATGGTAGAGAAATATTTTTAAATATTTACTTTCTGTAATTAATCCATTGTGTTTCTATAATAGCAGGGGCCAGTTCATCTAAGCTCCGGGTATTCTAAAACACAACCAAGATCCAGCTGTCTTGTTGTATGAACAAGACACAGAGAACTGAAGTAAATCCAGATCCAGTGTGTATGTGTGTGTGTGTGTGTGTGTGTGTGTGTGTGTGTAACAACAGCATCTTCTAATTTTTCCATCAGCTTAACATGGCCTTCAGAACAGTTCTCCTACCTAGCTTTGTAAACTTGAATGAGTCAACCCACTTTACTGTGAAAGACTTCAGTGTGTTTAAACTCTTTAGACAGTGTGATGGTTTGAATCAAAATGACCCCTGGAGGCCCATAGGGAGTGGCATTATTAGGAGATGTGGCCTTGATTGAGTAGGCATGACTTTGTTAGAGGAAGTGCATCACTTGGGGGTGGGCTTTGATGTTTCAGAACCTCAAGCCAGGTCCAGTATGTCTCAGTTTCTCCCCACTGTTTCTTGATGATCCCAGATATAAGACTTCCTGCTCCTTCTCCAGCGCCTTGTCTGCCTGTGTGCCGCCATGCTTCCCACTATGACGATAATGGACTGAACCTCTGAAACTGCAATGCAGTCCCAATTAGATGTTTTCCTTTATAAGAGTTGCTGTGGTCATGGTATCTCTTCACAAGAATAGAAATCAGTATACGCTCAAGAACCATCAGCCTTCTCCTTACATACTCTGGTAGACAACAACACAGAAGACTATAAGTGAGGGTAGTCTTTAGAATTGTACCGTCCTTGGGCTTTAAAGACAAGACAGTGCTGGGGAGGTCCTGGGTGTTGCTTGCCCAGAACAATCCTGAGAAATGACCTCTGTGAGATGGAAGGCCAAGTGTGCTTCCTGATGCCACACAACTCAACGATGGGCTAACACTAGATATGTAGGTGCCACATCTCTGTGCACAAGGTAAGCATGCTCTGAGGATGTCAACTAAATGTCTTGTCATTTGACACAGTTTTATCACTCTCTACTTGGAGGTAGTCCCAGGCCACCCAGTTTAAAGTGCCACAAGACTATCTTCCAATTCCAATATCAAAGCCATCTCCTCCACCTCTGTTGAACTAGAAGCAATTGAGTCTCCCTACACCTCTTCAGTTGGCTCCAGTGAACGTACTAGAGAGGCTCACAGAACTCGTGGAAATGCTTTAATTATGATTAGGAATTTATGACCGAAGTTACAGATGAATAGCCAAATGGAAGGGATGTGTGGGGCTGGCCCCAGGCACATGGGAGGAATACAAGTTTCCAGACCCCTCTGTGTTATAGAAATGCTTAATCCCAATCCGGGGGTTCTACCCTGCCTTTGATCATTCAGTTCCTAGACAAAAGACACACAACTTTTATTATTTACAATAAGCCTTAAGCAATGCAAGAGCTGGACAGACATCTGCCCTCTGTACTATTAGAATCTACTTTCCTATTGATAACACCGAGTCATTACTTACTATGTTTCATCTGGGCTGCTCTTAACTCCAATTGGTCAGCCTTCAGGGCCTTGTTTCCTGACTTAGAACCCTTGGAAACTTTCTCCTCCACTCACCTTCTTCTCCCTCCAGTCTGGGTTCACCACCTCCAGGGCTCGCCATGTATTTAGTTATCTGGAAGCTGTCTAAACACAGTTCTTTGAGGGGTATTTATAGAAACTTCATACAAAGGCATGACTGATTAAGTCCTTGGCCACTGGTGATTGATTCAACCTTCAGCCCCTTCTCCTAGAGGCAGGGGAAGGGTGAGGTGAGTGTTGAAAGTTCCAACCATCTAATTACATGACTGCTTCCTCTGTCAATCAGTCCCCATCCTGAGACCCTTCAGCAGCCCACCTAGAGTTCCATCATCAAAACTCAAAATGCCCATATCATCCTGTGGACTTAGGAGGTCTGTGTCACATGTTCCTATCACTCAGTATATGACATTGATCTTAAGATCACTATGTCATAAGTCATGATACATTTTCAAATACCTAGAAGAGAGGGTTTCACCACAAAGAAATGTTAAGTGCATCTGGTCAATAGGCTAGCTACTTTCATTTAGTCAATATGCAAAGTATGCATGTATTAAAACATAAAATCGTGCCCCATATACATTCTAATCATAAACTAATAAACAATAGTAAATATCAGAACAGAAATGTTCCTAGAACAAGGAGGGAGATACTGCAAGTGCTTTGGGAACTCAAGTCAGAAACCAGGATGCAGGATCAGAGGCCGGACATGTATTTCTGTATCACAGAGTCCTCCTACCCATCATGCCTTGTTTCAGATGCCATATTGACCCCAAGTAAGAAGTATCTTGGTGACAGCAGGGGACCCCATTGATAGGGTAAGATTGCTGCTACTGAACCGGAAAGACAGTCGTGCCTGGGGTACCCCATCCTATCAGGAAATGAGATAGCTTTCATCAGGTGGCAGAAGGTGGTGCTTCGATTTAAAGAATCTGGCAGGGGGCTCTTCAGTCACAGACAGCTGGAAGATGAGTTCAGACACACTCATTCCCCTCCATGTGTCTCTACAATATAAACAGATGGTTAGAGCCCCTGTATAACTACCCTAATCCACTTCCTGTGATTATTCCCAGCATAGTAGAATTAGGTGATCCTTTCAATTTTTTGGGTGTCCACTATTTTGTTATTTAGCCTTTTCATAACATTCATTGTAGTACTTTACTATAAAACATAATTAATTTTAAAACACTGCTATAAATATTTGCAGAGCACCAGCTACCTCTGCTTCCAAGTACACTTTAAGGACTATATCGGTCTTTTAGAAAATGATGTTGAGGTCACTATAAGCCAGGTCCTTTGTCTTCTCTTCTCTGTAGTAGTAACCTCCTTAGTTCTGGTGAGGTTGCCCCTCACCATCTCACCGAGAAGCTTCTTGATCCTTCTATGATCTGAATTGCTTTACCATCTGAAGGGCCCCAGTCTTTCTTCCAGCCCACCCAAGTGCAGACGCTCTGGCCGCCATAGGGATAGTAGAGGCTCAGCTGTCCAACCTTGGTTCCACACCAGGGAGATGGTCGATGCCGCTCTTAGGCAACATAGGCTAGTGCTTCCTTTCCATGCAGGATTAGACGGCAGATTCAAAACATGGTTGTGCTAGAGAAGCTTTGTTGTTTGGTTCCAGAAAAATGGTCCCAGCTTAGGCTTTCTTCACTCCAAGAATGACACATTAAATGACTTGGGCTTTGTGCAAAGAAAATAAAGTGGCTTCTATTGGGTTCAAGTCCATGGGGTCAGAGGTCAAGTCCATGTGACAGCCTCTTGGCTCCTTTATATTATTTGCCATGACCCTGGCCCTTTGCCCAGCTTGGCATCCAGGCATGCAGAGGCTCAACGCTATGGAGTCACATCACATAACCTCTGTGTGGGCAAGTAGGTTTCAAGACAACCTAGTGAGCACCTACCCCAGGAGCCAGGAGACCTCTGTCTGTCTGATTCAGTCCACCTCCCACAGTTAGCAGGTGTCTAGTGCTTCCAGGTACACAGTGAAGTCACTCAAAGTGAGGCTGATCACTCCCTTAACCTGCTGGTCAGCCTCGACGCGAGAGCGGTGATCAGGGTCTCCAACCTGGTACCTTCTGAAGGAAGGGGTGAGGATGATCCTGAGCCCATAACATCTTTTCTTATAAGTTGGTTTAGCAATGTAATGATTGATCTTGGTTAGTCGATCGAGCTTTAGAGCTGTCATGGAAACAGACCTCTGGTCTTGTCCACCTTGTCTCAATTGAGGTAGGACGCTGCACCCGCCCATCTGCACACTAAACGTAGGTGTCGTGATTCCACAAGCTGAGACCCTGGGCTGAATATGAAGCAGAAAAGGAACTGAACACCAACGCTCACCTCCCTCCGCGTCCTTAACTACAGGTACGATGGGACCAGCTGTCCAAGTTCCTGTCGCCATAGCTTCCTCACCAGGATGGAAGACAAAATAATAATAATAATAATAATAATAATAATAATAACTAAGACAAGAAGATTGCACTGTATGAGGCTTCCCAGGAGTGGAGACCCTAGACACCCCCAATCACTATTAGGATCAGATTTCCAGATCCTGTTGCATTATTCCAACATTCACTTTTTTCCCACCCGGCCCATATTTTGGCCCCACCCACCCCTTTACTTGTAATGGGAAATCAATTCTCATCACGGGAGTGATCATCTAGAGTATTAGACTAGAGGTCACCAGAATGTGTGGCAACTCTTAACTTCTTGCAAGCCAGAAGGACTTGTGGGCCTGGTGCTGAACTGTGAAAGGTGTCATGTTCCCTGTGGAGCTCAGCTAGGAGGTCTGGAGCTGTTGGGCACCAATCCTGCTGCGGTCATAGGAATCTGAACTATGAGGCCACTGGCCAGAGGACTCAAGGCCCTGGGCTCAAATCGAGTTATAGTGTTGCTAGAGGCCTGACCCCTTATAGCCCTAGAAAGTGTGAGGGCTTAGCTCCTAAGAGAGATGGCTGGTGTTGACAGCTGGGGCCAGGGATTCAAGGCCACTTGCTATATAGGAGCCAGTGTTTTCTAGTGTGCAAGAGGCACCTTCCCCGAGGTGGGGGCTCTGGGTTGGCAAACATCCACGTTTGGTCCCGCAGAGGGCTCCTGTCGGTGTCAGAGCCGTCTCACAGCACCTGCCTGCTTATCAGCTTGCGCTGAGCGCTTCTGGAGTGTGGACAGGGCCAGAGGGAAACCAGCAGCTCCTGGCTCCCTGCCAGGCAGCTTATGGCCCAGAGGAGCCTAGAAGTCAGGAGAGACTTGCTCTCACCCTGCAACCATCCCCAGCACGCTGGGTCAGGGTGCACGCTCAGAGCCAGGTGGGCCGGGTGCCCGGCTAAGTGTGTACGGAGGGCAAGCGACTTGACAATTCTTTGGGCTTCAGCCTTGCTATCTGGGCAGCAGGGTAGTGGGGCCACCCCCCTCCTCGCTGCAGGGCTGTGTTAGAGAAGTCCCAAAGGATACAGCATCATCCCATAGGAGAGCAGAGAACAGAAAAGACAGGAAAGGAGAGGAGAGAGAAAGGGAGAGGGTGGGGGAGGAGAGAGAGAAGGCCAAGCTGTTTTCATTTGCAGAGCTTACGGCTCTAGCCAAATATCACCTTTAAATACTATTGACAGGACGGAGGCAAGCACGGCTGCCTTAGACTTGGATTTTTGTTCTGTTTTTAAATCCAAAATCGTGGAACACTTCTCCTTGAACACTTTGTCTATTAGCCCCACCCTCTCTGTCTGTGAGGCTCAAGCTTGGAGTTAGCCCAGGATTGCCAAGGTCAAGAGATGATTTCCTTGGCCCCAGAAAAGAATACTTGGGGGGAGGGGGGCGAAGGCTGCTTTGAAAAGCCAGGTGTAGTGGGAAGGGAACACCTGCTAAGCAGAGCTTCCTGCTCCTCGGCTGTCCCCCCCCCCCGCTCTCTTTGCACTCTTTAGTGTGTGTGTGTGTGTGTGTGTGTGTGTGTGAAAATTCGTATCTGTGTCACATGCCTAGGTGCACAGTCTCAGCGGGGAAGCACTCCTGCATGGATGGAGCGGTGAAGCAATTATTCCACTTCTTCGGGTTTGAAGCTACTGCCACCTAAAATAACCAGATAATTGAGGTCAGAGTGGGTGGTCCCTTCTGCTCAAATTACCCGCGGAATTACCTCAATTTTCCCCTTTGCCTTTGTGTATAAGCCAAAACATTAATATCGTCCAGGTCAAAGAACACAGCTAGAAATAAGCCACAGAAATGAAGACAGGACTTCCCAGCCCAGTCTCCCCACGGGGGCGGGCGGGGGTGGTGGTGGTGTGGTGGTGGTCATCTTGTATTCGATGACAGTATTTTCCAAGTAACAGGTATGTGCTGGCCCGGCCCGGCGACTGTGCCATGCGTTGTTGGGAGTACTGTGAAAATGAAGGAAACATGGTTTGTCCAGCTGGAGCATGGATTTTAGTTGAGGAAAAGACAAAAGTCAGTAAAGTAACAAATCCAATGGTTATAAATTATAGTGAGGATTACAATGAAGACAAAACAAAAGAGGAAAGAAAAGGAAGGAAGGAAGGAAGGAAGAGAGAGAGAGAGAGAGAGAGAGAGAGAGAGAGAGAGAGAAATCTATGCTTATTCCAAGCAATTGGGGGTAGTGAGGTGTGTGTGTGTGTATGTGTGTGTGTGTGTGTGTGTGTGTGTGTGATACAAACACATACAGACACACAAATACACTCGAAAGGAAGGGAGGGAGGAAGGAAGAAAAGAAAAAGGCTATAATTAGCCTGTGCTATGACTGACCCCTTTCCCAGCATACCTGTTTATGTGACTAACCATTGCTAATAATCTCTTTCCATTTAAAAGCTCTCTTCCCAGATGATACAGGAAACAGGTATTCAGGGAAAGATCACTGACTCCCACATGAAAAGCCCTGAGGATATGGCCTCAGTAGCTGGATGGTCTTAAGTACATCACTGGAGTCTCGTTTTTTTTCTAATCTGTAAAATGGGCATTAGGACCAAGGAACTCTTGGGAGAAAATACTCTGCAAGTGGTAAGTTCTAAATGGCGAACGTAGCGCTAAGCTTGTCTCAAAGAGTTTAGTTAATCTGAGAAGGAAGGCAGCTGACTCTCACCAATTAAAAATACAAGAATAAAAGGGGAGGGGAGAGGAGAGGAGGGAAGGGGAGGAGGGAAAGGGAAGAGAGCGAGTGAGAGAGGAAGGAGAGGGAAAGAGACCTGATGAGAGAAAGATGAAGGGGAGAAGGAAGCAGGGAGACAACAAGACAGGGAAACCTCATGGAGTGTGAATCACCAGCCCACAGCGCAGCCAGGACGGAGAAGGGAAGGGCGAAGACCCTGCAGTGTCAGAGAAGGCACACGGGGCGGGGGGGGGGGGGGCGGCGGCGGGAGGCACACCGCGTCCGGACCAGTGAGACGGCCCACCCAGGACACAGTGCCTGGCTTCTGTGTAACACAGGAGCTGCCACCCTCTGCTAAGATAGATAGCTATTTTGAAAAGGCTGAAGACAGAAAAAGTTAACAATTATACAGATATTTGGGTCACCAAGGACCAAAGTTGAACAGCTTTTCATTTGTTTTAAATAACTACCACAGCAGTAGCAGCCCCTGTAATTTAAACTCCTGCTGGGTGGCAAGGTGAAAGATCTTTTGTTTTGTTTTCACAGGGTTTCTCTGTGTAGCCCTGTCTGTCCTGGAACTCACTCTTTAGACCAGGCTGGCCTCTAACTCCGAAATCTGCCTGCCTCTGCCTCCCAAGTGCTGGGATTAAAGGCGTGTGCCACCACTGCCTGGCAAAAGATTTTATTGCCACAGTAACATTATGTCTAGCCTAAGAAAAAGGGAGGCACTGGGACAGAGTGAAGTTACATAGCTGATCTTGTGGGAGTTCCTATATCCACCTCGAAAGTTTGTGTCATCCCATAATGCAATATCCAGGCCAGCAGAGTGTTTAGAGCTCTGAGTTTTAGACTCTCGATTTCAATCAGGACTGGCTTGGGAAATGCTACCAGTGGCCCCTTTAAAAGGAAGAAGCCATTCAAATCACAGAACTTCTGGGGATCAGATGTTGTTAACCATACCCTTTCCTATGGATTGACAGAGGAAAAAGTCTATATAATTTAGGTGACTTGTCCCAGACCACAAAACGGGATAGTGATAACACCAAGAAAGAAGAAAGGACATGTCTTCAAACTGTGAGCACTATCCAGAAGTGTTAAAGAAATGAAATAGAATCCAATAGACTATAGAGCTTATGCATATATGCATTTCCTGGATCTACGTTTTACTCTATGCATGCAAACCCTGTTTGTAAAATAGAATGTCTCTGGGTTATAATCAATAGTCGTCAAAGGCCACTGGACGAGGGAATTAGCAAAGGGGAGGAAGGCCTTGTGGGATTGACAGGAAGTTTGGGCAAAGTCCAACATTTTTGCTCCTTAATGCTAGCAAAACAGTTTTGAAATAACCACTGTATCTATTTTTAATGCTACCCAAATGACCTCTTCCTTTGGTCTCTGGCATTGGCCAGGGTGGCTCCTCCACAGGCTGGTGGCTCCTCACTACCACATGCTATTGCTATGGGCCACACAGAGGCCCCAAGAAGCCACCACCCGGAAAGAGGCAAAAGCCAGGTAATTCTCTCAACCCGAGAGCTAGTTCCCGTATCGGACTTCCTTCCCTGTCTAGGAATGGAAGTAGAGATCAACATCCTTCCTAACAGGATGCAGCAGGGGACCACACGTAAGCTCTGAGTCAGGACTAATTCAGAGCAGGGCTGCTGCTCTTCACCGCTGCAGGACACCTTAACACTCCAGAGAGCAGGAGATCTCCCATGGCCCAAGAGAGGACAAAGGGGATCTTCCCTGCCCTGACCCTATAGTCAGGCCTTCTCTGTTCTCAGACTCCACACTCCAAGCACAGGCAGCACTCAAAGACTGGAGTGGGAATAGAAGCAACGCTCAGATCCCTCTATGTCTGGGTTCTCCTGGGCATGTGTGTGCACAGGTGCACACTCACGTGTGAAAAACGAATGAGAGAACATGTGAAGAAGAAACTGTAATCCTGTAATGAAGCCCCTGAAACATGTCTGGATAATGGTCAGGATGACAAGGGTCCCCACTGTTGGATGCAGAAGCATGAACTCCTCCCATTTTTCCATGTGTGTGGAAGATAACAGACGTGAAGGTTGGGAAGATACTAAGAATAAACTGTTTTAGCAGAGGTCATACGAAATATAGTTTTAGAACATTATAATCCAGAAACTCGCCAAAGTAAGACTGGAAGAATGACTTGGCCGAGTTGTGTAAAACCATAGCACAGTTCCTTTAAGAAACTGTTCATCATGGCTGACTTGTGTGCACTCAGTACTGACTGACAGGTCATGCACCTCAGGGGAGGGGAGTTATTAACTTGGCCTTGGGCCTTATTGGATTAAGTCAGGTTCTGCTCACAGGTGATAGGCCTTCACTGAGTGCTGGTCCCAGTTGGGGGCTGCTGCTGTCACAACTTAGAACATCACTAAGAGAGTGTGGGTTTCATATTAAATGTGTCTCTTCCAAGTCCATATGTTGGGGTAGAAATAATGACACATTCTTGTAATCTCAGTCCCTTGGAGGCTGAGGCAGGAGGATCAGGAGTTCAATACCAGCCTGGGTAGCACCAGCCTCTGAAAAAAAAAGAAAGAAACAGAAAAACCATGTGTTGAAAACTGAATTTCTAATTGTCTTATATTGATTCTGCTTGAAAGAAGACATTTGTGAGGTAATTAGGGTTAGATAAAGTCTTATTAGTGAAATATCTGCCCCCCCAATAGTGATTATATAAGGTCAACAGCATGTTATCACAATTATCCTCTTGCTATGTGATGGCCTCTGCCATGCTATAATAAAAGAAGAAGGCCTTACATGCTGGCTTTTGGATCTTGGACAGTCCAGCCTCTACAGCGTGAGAACTCAATCTCTGTATTTCATAATTACACAGTTTGGAAACTTCTGCAGCAGCAGAAACAGGCTGACAGTGGGTCCTGAGATTTAGTTCCAGTTTCTGTCTAGAGAACAGCCTCCTTGGGAACGAAGTGGTCGGTTAGACAATGTGGCCAGGGCTGAAACAAATGCGTGAGGTGAGCAGCTTGAGTCTGGGACACATCATGCTGTACACAACCCCTTCCCTGGGAGCCAGATTTTCATGAGAAGGAAGTCTAGGAGAGAAACTCCTAGGAGAGACTTGGAGAATCCACAAAGCATAGCCCTGAGCTCCTTTGCAGCTGAAGACACAGAACAACTACCCTGAAAGGCCAGGGCCCAGTGAGTAAGACATGTTTGCATTCTAATTCCAGGATCCCTCGTAAAAATTGTGTAACCTTCCCTTAGAGTGCTGGGCAGTTTTATGTCAACTTGACATAAACTTACACTATCTGAGAGGAGGGACTGACCCTCAACTTAAAAAACCTCTCCATAGCTGGGTGATGGTGGCACACCCTTAATCCCAGCACTAGAAAGGCAAAGGCATGTGGATCTCTGTGAGTTTGAAGCCAGCCTGGTCTACAGAGCTAATTCCAGGACAGCCAGGACCTACAGAGAGAAACCCTGTCTTGATAAACAAACAAACAGAAGCAAGGAAGGAAGAAGGAAGGAAGGAAGGAAAGGAAGGAAGGAAGGAAGGAAGGAAGGAAGGAAGGAAGAAGAAAAGAAAGAGAGAGGGGGAAGAGGGAGGGAAAACGAATAAAATACCTCTTTAAGATAAGGTTGTAGTAAGCCTGTAGCACATTTTCTTAATTTGTGATCAATGGGGGAGGGCCCAATCCATTGTAGGTGTTTCTATCCCTAGGCCGGTGGTCCTGGGTTCTATAAGAAAGCAGGCTGAGCAAGCCAGAGGAGCAAGCCGGTAAGCAGCACCCCTCCATGACCTCTGTTCCTGCCCTGACTTGCTTTGATGATGGACAGTGTAAGCCAAATAAGCCTTTTCCTCCTCAAGTTGCTTTTGGTCATTGTGTTTTAGCACAGCAATAGTAACTGTAACTAAGACATTTCGCCTTTTCTTTAAACTTCATTTTCTCATCTCTACAAAGTAGATAGTAAACTCCTGTCTTCCAGATGATTAGAGACAATGCTGTTGGCTAACAGCTGAGAGTATAAACTCAGTGCCTGGCTTTGCCCTCTTTTCTAAGGGCACTTGTTGACTTAGAATTGACTATTAGAGCAGGAAGTCCTTACCAGCGGGTCCCTTGAGCTTTCTGTGCTTGGAGAGGTGTCTTGGCAGCCAGTGCTCCTAACCCAGCGAGGCCTAAGGCCTCCTCTCCTCACACCATGGCCTGGAGGGTTCTCTCGGGGCCCAGTAGGCAGACCTGCTACCATGGCTCCAGAGTTACTGTCGCTTGGAAAGGATCTCGGCACATGTCACATCGTCTCCCACAAGCCATGCTCCACAGCGTGTTAGAGAAAGGCTTTGTTCTGGGCCCAAGAGGTCATTTTATAGGAGGGTGACCCACAGGTCTTCCCACCGAGCCCTGGCTCCTCCATTCCCTGTCCTGACACCATCTGCTGCATGCCATAGATACAGCCTGGGAGACCCAGCAGCTGCCTTCTTGCTGGAGGCCAAGACTTGTGTCTGAGCTTGAAGAAGTTGCAAGCTGTGGCTACGGGTGAGACCGTGGCTGGGAGGGAGGCCCACGGAGAGGTGACTGAGAGGAATGAGAGGCGCCCTGAGAAGGACTTGGGGGGGAGCATCTCCCAACATGGGTTTTCTGGATTCTACTGCTCAGTTATTCTGGGACTCTGAGCCCTTTCTGGCCGCAGGTTCTTCACCAGCAGAATAAAGAAATAAAGATACGGCATCTTTCCAAACTCCCTCTGGTTTCATTATTTCTAGGCTACACATTCCAGGGTCTTCTGTTAGGCCCACATTTCTATAAACCAGAGTGCAGTTCAGCAGGTTTGAATAGAAGGGATGGGTAACATGCAGAGGAAAGAAGTAGAGGAGGAAAGAAATAAATGCAGGAGTGCGACTCCCCCAGCCAGAGACGCCTGGCTCCACGGTGCTAATATTCCCTTGTAATTGGATTGATTTTCTATCTCGAGCCCTTATTGTGGCAAGTGCAGAAACACCAGCGTGGCCATTTGCAGGTAAGAATCAGGCACCGGCGTCTTGCTCAATCCCTTCGGTTTTTAGCTGTATTAAATTCAGGCTTGTCCTGCCTGCTTTGTCCCTGACACTGAGGCTAAGGAAAGCTGTCATCATTGCCCCGTCTGCGCTGGATTCCTTCTGAGATGTGCCGTGTCACTGTTTGGAACTCAAACATGACCTCTTTCCAAGTCGGTAGAGATGCAGTTCTCCCCCGTCTCCTAACTGAATGGTCAATGCCAACGCTCCATGCCCGGCTCCTGCTGGAAGCCTCTGCAGACCTAAGCCCTTGTCAGCGTGCACGAGGCTCATGGACACATTGTATCCATTTCCTTTCTCATCGCTGATGTGATGAAATACCCGATGAAAGCAACTTAAGGAAGGCAGGGTGGGTCTGTTTCAGCTCACAGTTTATAAGGGTAGTCTACCGAGGTAGGGAGGGAAAACATGGTGGCCGTGGCATGAGGCATCAGGCCACACCCACAGTCAGGAAGCACAGAAAGAGGAATCCTGGCACTCAGCTTTGCTTTCGAGTCTGGCACACTCACATTCAGGCCGGGTCTTCCCACCTCAATTAACCTAATTTAAAAGGTCCCTCCCAGATGTGCCCAGAGGTTAGCGTCCATGTAATTTTAAATCCTGTTGACAGGCTGTTTTAAGCATCACACAGGCCTACCTACTTCAAGAAGAGGAAAACCTGCCTCAGAGGTAGAGAAGGACAGACGGAGGGCAGGTGTCCTGTGCCTAGGCATAGCACAGGGCATCTTTGTAACTGCTGGGCCAGGGAGCACTCGGAAGGCTTCCCCGGAGACACAGCACGCCTCTCCTTGCCTGAGCCCTAACCTCCTAGGAGTCTGTCTGCCTCGCTATCTCAGGACACTCTAGATCAGTGGCTCTCAAGCCTCCTAACACTGTGACTCTGTAATACAGTTCCTTATGTATGGTGACCCCCCATCTTAAAATCATTTTTGTTGCTACTTCATAACTATAATTTTGCTACTGTTATGAATCATA
The DNA here is from genome assembly GCA_964023405.1 of Apodemus agrarius. Classification (NCBI taxonomy): domain Eukaryota; kingdom Metazoa; phylum Chordata; class Mammalia; order Rodentia; family Muridae; genus Apodemus; species Apodemus agrarius. The sequence continues at coordinate 117,701,006 of OZ030011.1, read as the reverse complement.
ATGTAAAGATCTGATATATGACCCCCCTTTGGGGGGCTCACAGGTTGAGAACCCATGCTCTAGCTGCTCTGACTCTGAATTCAATCTCTCTTCTCTAGAGAACTTTGATCTGAGTGGACCAAGACATGGGGGCAACCGTTTAAAGGTTAAACGGTTAAAGGTTAAAATTTGGGTCTTTACAGCCCATTCCAATTTTCCTCTCCCCACCCCTCCCCTAGATGCCACTTCCCAGGTCTTTAAGCAAACTTCTTCATTCAGCCGAGCCTTCGCGTGTTTGTTCTTGTGTGTGTTTCACGTGTGTACGTACATGAGTGTGCATGTGCCCGTGGAGGCCGGATACCGACCTCAGCGTCCTTCTGCAGGTATTCTTTGCCTTCTTCGTCTTGCTGGGTTTTTCTTTCATGTGCTGAAGCAGAGTCTCTGGCCGCACTAGAATTCATCAAATAGGGAAGGAAGTTTTGCTGGCCAGTGAGCCCCAAGCTCTCTGTTTTTCTGGCACTATGGCCACCCAGAATATTTCCTTTTCTTGTTTGTTTTTGTCTTTTTTTTGTTTGTTTTTTGTTTTTTTTTTTTTCGAGACAGGGTTTCTCTGTGTAGCCCTGGCTGTCCTGGAACTCCCTCTGTAGACCAGGCTAGCCTTGAACTCTGAGTTCTGCCTGCTCTGCCTTCCAATGCTGCAACTAAAGGCATGCATCACCATGCCCAGCTGCATTTTTTTAAATGTGGGTTCTAGTCAAGTCCTCATGCTTACAAGGAAATAACTTTGAGCTGTGTCCTCAGTCCCCTGAGCCTCTGTCCCCCATTCCTCATAGTTCGAGGATGGGTATCCTAATCCGTATAAGCAAATCTCCCTTAAGGAACGATAACTTCGGAAATGAATTCTCACACGACCTGACACATCAGAGCAATAGGTCTCAGTCACCCCCCCTTCCCCTGCCTCAGTCAGCTGGAACTCAGGCAGACTTGTGTGGATGGCTTTGCTCCACTGAACGCCCACCCCCTCCAGCCCAACCCTGATCACTTTAACCCTTGTCGCTAGACTCCCCTCCCCCACTTCCACACAGCCAACCCAAACCAGAGCTCCCCTCCCTTCTCACAGAACACCTGTCAATCACAAGCATTCTTCCCCAACATAGAGTTACAAGCTACCTATTGAAACCAGCCCGTGCTACTCAGAGATGCCCCCCTCCCTGGTCGCGCAGCTATGATTCAACAGCCCAGGCGCCAGCCGGGATCCCCCTCACTTGATCCCAGCTCCCTTCTGCCTTGATCCTGTTCTATCTACCTCCCGTCTAGGAATCTATGCTTTGTACCACCGGCTTTGCCGGTCCTCAAAATAGGGAAGACCTGTGCTCTACAGCTTGGTTCAAGCCTGTGCCGCTTTCCTCAGTGTTCTCAAACTTCCTAATACTGCGACCGTTAATACGGTTCCTCATGTTGTGGTGACATCCAACCAGTAAATATCAGAGGGTGAAGGACGCTGTGGCTCTGGGACCACTCAGGAGTCTGGGGGCACTTAGGGAAGGGGCTGTAAAAGAGTGAGTATGGCTAGTCATGGAAATTTCTCAACCAAGTACACACATGTGATTTAAAGTTAGCTTGTGTGCATATATGTGTGTATGTGTGCATGTGCCTGTATGTATGTATATGTGTGCATATGTGTATGTGTGTGTGCATATGTGTGTGTGCCTGTGTGTATATGTATGTGTGTGCATATATGTATGTGTGTGTGCATGTGCGTGCAAGTGTGCATGTGCGTGTATGTAGGACATGAAAGCAGAAAAGGAACCATGGGGAGAGGAAGAAGTCTAAGGTGTGGCAGGAGACTAGGACAGGAGACAGTCAGGGAGTGTAGAGGACATGAAAGCAGAAGCGGGAATGAAGGGAGCCGGGAGGGCAAGGGAGAGCAGGGGGCGGAGCAAGCAAGGACAAATGACAGCTCTATGCGTACTAGAATGTCATAATGAAACCTGTGGTTTTCTGTGCTAACTGAAAAATTTTCAAAGGAGACATTTAAGGAGACCCTTGGGTTTTAAGGCTAAGGAAACAGTTTGGGGTGACCAATGACCAGAGGAAGGACATCTCCAGCCCCAAGTGGGCAAGTTCTTGCTTGTGGAAGGACAAGGAGCCACGGGGCAGAAGCATAAGAGGCTAAGGGGCAGAGGGTGCCAGTCATCGGGCACAGAATTGCGGGGTTCAGTGGGTACTCTTATTTTCTCCTGTCTTGAGGGGAGAACTGGGTCATTCTCACATCTTCCACAGTATCCAGCTTTTCAGTCAATAAGCTTTGACAAAGGGCAGAGGTTAATAAAGGGGTTAGAATGCTTTTTCTACCCTCGGAAAATTAAAGCACGTACTTCCAGTCACGTGATCGCTAAGTTTACAGCCCCGCAGTTGCTATTTTATAAGTAGAATAAACACTCATTAAAAAAAAAAAAAAGAATTGGAATGTGTAGAATCAGCCTTGGCAATGGGCAGGCGCGAGCCCAGCTCCTGGGAACCTGCTTGTGCCCAAGGTCAAAGGAACTGTGGGTGGAGACGGGGGAGGTCAAAAGTCACTTGCTCCTGGGAGCAAGACACTGACTCAGACCCAGAGGAGCACACCGAAGCTGCCCCCAGGCAAGTGACACCTAGTGGCTCGGCAGGTTGTAGCCTGTCAGTTCTGGTTCTTTCACAAACACAATCTTTGCAATGAGAGGCTGGAGCAAGACCTGAGGGGGGTCATTAGAGGAAAGGCGGAGCCTTGGGCTCACCTTGAGCCACAGACAGGTCAGGGGAGACCAAGGCTCCCCAGCTTCTTCTTCCAGGATGCTTTCTAGAATCCTGTTGGCCTCTGGCCACTTCCTCCAGTGCCGGCATTGTCTTCTAGCACTCCATGCTGCTACCTTATTTCCACATTCTCTCTCTCTCTCTCTCTCTCTCTCTCTCTCACAAACAAACACACACACACACACACACACACACACACACACCACACACACACACACACACACACACACTTCACATACACACACACACCTCACACACATACACCCCCTCTTTCACACACACACACACACACACACACACACACACTTCACATACACACACACACCTCACACACATACACCCCCTCTTTCTCACACACACACACACACACACACACACACACACACACACACACATATACTCTCTCACACACATACACACACACCCTCTCTCTCTCACACACACATACACACACACCCTCTCTCTCTCTCACACACACCTCTCCCTCTCAAACACACACCTCTGTCTCACACACACACACCTCTCTCTCTCTCTTACACACACACACCTCTCTCTCTCTCTTACACACACACACCTCTCTGTCTCACACACACACACACACACACACACCTCTCTGTCTCACACACACACCTCTCTCACACACATACACCTCTCTCTCTCTTACACACACACACACACACACACACACACACACACACACACACACACCAGTCATCTGACCCAAACTCTCTTTCCTGTGCTCAATAGTTTTATCCATTAATGTCTCAGCTAACTAGAAATGATAATTGCAGGGAAAAAAAAAAAAAAAAACAACCTGTCTTGTGGTTCAACAAGACGTCCACACCTCCCCTGCCTTGCGCCCCTCCACCTCCTCTCAGAGCTCCTTCTTTCCATCTCCTCTGTCCCTTCTGTGGTTGTATTTGGGAGTCAATCACCTCTCCTAGAGACAAGGCACAGAAATAAACTCCTCTGAGACGACGCAACAAGTCATGTGAGTTCTTGGTAAGTGACAGGGCCGGGCCGTTGGGCAGGAGACTCAAGGAATGCTGATCATGGAAAGAACAAATCCCAAGAGGCCAAATTTTCCAGAGAGAAATTAGTATCGAATACGAAAGTGTTGAGGACTGTGAGATGCTGTAATCTGGCTGCCCCTACCTCCCTTTTGGTAAGTCAGACTTACTTAATGAAACATAATGATAAGGAACCAAAATACTGGAGAGCCATGGCTTTACTGAGGGGACTCGGCCAACAAACACAGTGGAAAAATGGGACAATACCTCTCACTCTGGGAGGTTATTTTATGTTTTTCATTTTAAAATCTCCCTGGGTGGAAGAGAACAGACCACAGAGCCTTGGAAAGTCCTAGCCGTGCAGGGATGCAGTGGGAAATCTCTGACTGCCTGAGCTGGATGGCGATTTTAAGGAAGGGAGGGCAGTTACCCTGCAGCTGAATATTTGTATTTGTGAATTTTTTCCAGTGAGAGACAAGGAATTTTTAACAATAAAAATGTACACTTTCATTTAAATGATTGGCTGGTGCTGAGCCCTTGCCGGGAGGCTAAAGAGAAAACTATTTGGGGTGACAAGATGGGGAAATGAGTTTCAGTGATTCACGGAGCCTGTAAACATGCGGGTGTACTGGTCTTTTCTTTACGATCCAGCTGGGAAGCGTACGGGAAGAAGCAGGAAGAATCACCAACAAAGCCAAAGGGCAACCCGGGCTCTCAAGTAGGTCTTGTACAGTGACTTATGTCCCTGCACGACTCTCAAACCCACCATATGTCACAGGCCCTGAAAGCTTCAAGGAGAACGTCCACTGTGCCATCTTTCACACGGTGTGCTCCGAGGGCCTGTCTGGTGATGCCACGGGATGGCCACATAGCTGACGCTCTGCGCGTCCTGCGGGACGACATTGGGATGCGCCCAGTGCTGCCGTTAGCCTGTCCCCAGCTGGAGAGGAAAGTAAGAGCAAGGACCCGGGGACTGTATGTTGGCAGAGTTCTGCTTATTTCTCAGAATTCCAGACACACCCAAGCCCCACCCCCACACCCCATAATTAGCAACTACATCACTCATGCGCCAAAGTATCCTGAGCCTCTTAGACAGACCAGCCTAGATCGCTCTGGTTGAACCTTCTGTCTTGAGGAGAAAACGGGATTTCTGTAGGAAGACGGTGGAGCATACGGAGAATAGAGTCCAAAGGTTCTGCCCGCAAGCGAGCATAAGGGAGAAGCCCTCAGCATTCTCACAGGTTAGGAAACATTCCTAGAGCAAAGAATATCGTAAGCCAGAGGCTGTGAATGCAGGCTGAGTCCCAGGGCGCGCACAGAAGGACAAAGGAAAAAAGGTTTGGACTACAGGACAAACGGGCAGATTGCGCTGTTAGCTTGAAGCGCTGGAGCACTGAGCAGCGAGGTCTCATTTCAGCCATGGAGGGGCGGAAAGTGCACAGAGGGCGACGTTCCTGGTGCCTCATTGCTGAAAAACACGTGAGGCAAACAACCAATCTCTGGGTTTGTGTGTGTGTTTCATGGTCTGCTTTTTCTAGGTCTTTTTTTTTTTTTTTTTTTTTTTTTGGTTTTTGGTTTTTGGTTTTTGGTTTTCCAAGACAGGGTTTCTCTGTTTAGCCCTGGCTGTCCTGGAACTCACTCTGTAAACCAGGCTGGCCTCGAACTCAGAAATCCGCCTGCCTCTGCCTCTCAAGCGCTGGGATTAAAGGCCTAGAACCACCACCACCACCGGCTTCTAGGTCTTTTCCAGCCACCAACAAACCTAGGCTTCCAATGGCCCTAACTAGGCTCTGATGTGGTGGAGTGAGAATGGAGCGGAGGGCGAGTCCAAACAAGTCCAGACGGTGGCACGTGCGGGAGTCTCCTGGCTCCCTGGTGCAAATGGCCAATATGCGTTTTTAATTTTGTTTCTTAACAAGGTCTCACTGTATAGCCCTGGTTTGCCTGGAACTTATATGTAGAGCAGGCTGGTCCTGGACTCCGAAATTCCCTCTGCCACTGACTCCAGAGTCCCAGGATCAAAGGTGTACACCACCACGCTCCCTTCTCACAGCTGTTCTATACCATGTTTTCCTCCTAGTCTTGTTGTCATTAGCCTACTTTCCTCTGGGAATCCCCCCTTACTTTAGAACAGAAGTAATTTATATTCCTTTCTTGTCAAAAATAAAAAGACAGAAAGAAAGAAAGAAAGAGAGAGAGAGAGAGAGAGAGAGAGAGAGAAAGAAATGGAAATTTTTAACCTCCTTTGCCAAAAAAACTATACTTCATTAACACCAAGAGTTAGTCCTTTGAGAAAAATCAATGATTATCAAAATCCTTATCAAAACTAACTAAAAGATAGAAAAATAATGTCTAAACTTAAAAAATCAGAAATAAATTGGGAAACATAACAATAGACACCAAGGAAATCCAGAGAACCCTAAAGACATAGTTTAAATATATGTACTCCCTCTGTTTTTTTAAGACAGGGTCTCTCTGTATACCCCTGGCTGTCAAAGAACTCACTCTGTAGACCATGATACCCTTGAACTCAGAGATCAGCCTGCTTCTGCCTCCCAATTGCTGGTCTTGCAGCCACTCTTAGAGGCCAATGAATTTTAAAATTGTAATAGTTAATGTGTATTAGTCGCACATATTAGCACATCTTACTGTGTCGTCCCCACACATGAATAGACCATGAACTGATCATATGGACTTCCCAGCCGTTTTCTTGATCCTCCCTTCTTGCTTTGCTATGCCCCTTATACTTTTCTAGTAGTTTCTGTACTTTTGCTTTGTTTTCGTCTCTTTTTCTTTTGTTCTATGCATGAGAGAAAAAAAAATGTTTTCTTCCTGCATTTTTCCAATCTTACCAAACGTAATGGCCTCTGCCTCTGCCCACTGTCTTGTGACTGACAGGATCTCATTCCTCTTTATGATAGAATCCCACCATCCAGCATATTCAGCACACTTCCCCCACGCATTCCTGGGTTTCAGGCACTGGGGCTGATTCCATATCTTGGCTATTATGACAGGCGATGCTGTAAATGTGCTTGTCTGTACATCTCTATTCCATGCTGGTTGAGGCAGCTTCGAGTACACACCCAGGAGTGGTATCGCTGAGTCATAGGCTCCTCCTGCCACCTCTACTTTTTGAGGAACTTTTATTCTGATTTCTGTAATGCCTGAGCCAATTTACATCCATGCCAACGACATGTAAGTTCCCCTCCCCCACATCCTCACCAGCACTTGCTATTTCCTTATTCAACAGCAGCCATTTTGACAAGCATCATGTGGAATCTCAATATAGTTTTGCTTTATATTTCCTGGTGGCTAAAAATGTTGAGCATTTTATCATTTGACCTTTTGGCTATTGATACATCTTCCAAGATGTGGCCAGATCATTGGCTCATTTGTCAGTTGGCTTACGTCTTTTGTCATTGTTTTTTATTAGTAGTAGTATAATGTTATCTCGATACTAATCTTCAATCAGATGAATGGCTGGTAGATATTTTCTTCTATTCTTCTGCTTGTCTCTTCACAGAGATGCCTACTGATCAGTGCCCTGGTCACCCAAAGACTGCATGTTTGATGTTAAACCCAATGTCTTTTTCTTCCAGCTGTGATCCCTGGCTTAACTAATGTACTGCCATTCACCTGGTGTCCCCAGCAAGAAACCTGGTGTCCCTTCCTCTCTCACTTCTCACCTCTGCCTGGTCCCCAGGACTGGACAACTCCATATCTGACACACCTTCCCACCACCCAATCTGACCCTTTCCTCCTTCCTGTCCAGAAGAGGAGCATGCTCGCCTCTGGTCAGTCACTGGTATTTCCTGTGCATTGGCCGGAGATAGCTCCTGCCTTTCTTTAAACCCTATATTGACGCTCAGGGTAGAGATGGAAGATCTAACTACAACACTGGGCTCCTCCAACATAACCCTTGACCCCCATCTCTTGCATTCTCTCCTTACTCGTGCCACCCTACGGTGCCACCCTGCCATCGAGAGCACATGCTCAATCTCCCAAACGCCTCCTCACCCCTCCTTCCTTTCCCAGGTCTCTTCCTTCCTTGTACTTATCATAATGGGATAGTCTAATCGAATCTCCGTTTAGTGACTGTCCTCTCACAAAAGCTCCATGAAAATAGGAATTTCTAAAGTTGTGTAAATTATGTGTGGCATAGACTTCACTGCTTTAGTCATTTTAAGTGTAAAATTCAGGAGTATGGAGCACATTCACTCAGCCATTACTATTATTTATCTGTAGATCCTCTCTCATGGGAACTCGGTACTCTTTAAATAGTAACTCATTACCCCTCTCTCCAGGCTCTAGTGGCCACTACTCATTTTCTCTGTGTGTAAATTTGCCCATTCTGAGTTCTTCATGCAAGTAGAATTATATATATTTGTTGTTTCATGTCTCGCTTATTTTACTTAGCATAGATAGTGGTTTTAAGGTTCATTTCCTACAGCATATATTAGAATTCCATCCCTTTTGTGGTCAATTAATATTTCATCTTATGCACACGCCACATTTTATTTATCCACTCATCTGTCAGTGCACATGTGGGCTGTTTCCACATCTTGACTCTCATTAGCACTTGTACTCCCAAGTATCCAAAAATAGAAGTCTGGTCATCAGTGGTAGTCAATAGTCTGGAATAACGCTGGGCCACAGTCCCCCAACCCAACACTCGTCCTGTGCAGCTACGCCTAAATGCAGACTTTCTTCTGTCTAGAAATGCTTCCCAGTCTTGTCTTTGAAGACATACTTTTGTTTTCTGTACACTCCTTCTCCAAGAAGCATTTCCTGATAACTGACCACATATACACAAGTATATATGCTCTCTCTCTCCTTTCTTCTCCTTCCCTCCCTCCATTTTCTTCTCCCACCCTCCCTCTCCTATACTAGTCCATAGACACTCTAGGAAACGGTTTGCATTGCAGCCATGTACCAGTCTGTCATTTAGTTAAGGAGCGTGAAGAGATGAAAATACGCGTTAATCTGATACCTTCCATAGCTTTGTTAAATGTCTATCCGTGGAGCTGACTCTGTCTTTTCCCTCAGTCCTTTAAAACATTGTAGAATCCATTGACATAGAAATAAGCAGGACAAAGTTCACCTGTCTGGATCACATCCCTATTCAAAGAGATGGAGAGAGTACCTGCATGTCATACCTGGGACAGTCTGTACTTACACCAGTAAAACGTTGACACTCCTATCGAATGCTTATGCACATGTATGGGATAGAGCATGGTCCCTTGATACATGTGTTCAATGTGTTATGTTTCAGGGAGAGTGATGACTATTTCCATCTCCCTATTTATCATTTCCTTATGCCGGCAGCCTGTGACCTCATCGCTAGCACTTAATAATATGTATTAACGTGCTGTGAACGATGGTGACTCTACTATGCTAGAGAACATTATAACTCATTGCCCCTATATGAACAATTGCATTCTGTACCTATGATCCTATCCCCCTAGGTCTTCTCCAGCATAACCTCTGGTGACTCTTATTGTCTTCTTTGCTTTTATGAGATCAGCATTTTCACATCCACATCTGAGCCAGAACATCAGTATGATTTTCACCCGTGCCCCTTTCGCTTTTACAATGTGCTGATTTAGAATAATAGGACTGTAGGACCATGCTACAAAGGGCAAAGCTAAATGACCCTCCCCGTCCCCCAGGTAGAAGTCCCTGGACCTGAAACCTTATACTGCATGTATTTCTCCAGATTTCCAGCTCCCAGTAACTGCCTTTACTAACCAAAGACAAATTCTGGAAGCTGCTGAAGGCTTTCTGTTTATGTGCACACCGGCTGATAATGGTGTGAATGTCCACTCCTTCCACAAGGGACAAAACAGGTCTCTGTGTTCATGGCTCGTCAAATGTTCCCATGAAGGGCCATCTCTCCCACATGGGTTTTGGGTGTTTTCTAATATCTCCCCATAGGGTTGTGCTGGATTTGCTTCCAGCAGTGGTAGCCTGATGGCCTGGCACAGCACTGAAATTGATGCTGAGATCACAGGTACATGCTCCATTAATAGCGTTCCTCATGTTGTGGTGACCCCCAGCCATAAAATTGTGTTATTGCTTCTTCACAACTGTAATCTTGCCACTGTCAGGAATCATAATGTAAATATCTTATATGCAGGATGTCTGATATTTGACCCACAGGCTGAAAAGCACAGGTGCAAGGACTATCATCGTTACTCATCTCCCTTTTCCTTTCTTGGGTACTCCATTCCCAACCAACTCTGTCCACAAGCCTCTGCCATCCACCTGGCTATGTGCTTCTCCTGCCAGGACCTGATTTTTCTGAGCAGAGCCCCTCAGGGCTGAGCCATCAGTAACCTACAGTAGAGGGTGTTACAGTTTGGCATAATCACCTGCTTTATTTGCATCTAGCCCTGCTTATTGCACGATAAATTTTGTGCTGAGATACCAACCTATGCTATAGCCATTTTGAAACAACCTTCTTCAGCGATCATAATAGGCTGTATCCCCCGCCCACAAACCTTGAGTTGAAATAAGTCCTTTCCCTCCTAAGTTGTTCTGTCAAGGAATCTTGTCACGGTGAAAGATAAGTACTGAATACAACTGGGATCCAGGTACCTCAGGCTTGGTGCAGGCCACACCTGGCTCAGCTGGCCACCCACGCCTCAGACCTTAGTGTCTCTGCAGGCTTGGCTCAGATTCTGCAGAAAGTCACTCAGCAGCAGCAGCAGATCAAACCACCCAATGATTTACTTCTGGATCCACCTACAGTGGCCTTCTCTGTCTATGCTGCAAGGAGCAGAAACCACAGCGGTGCCCAGAACAACAGAGGGAAAGAAATGACCATGTCTGAGAGCCTGAAGAGGCAACCCTAGGTCATGTGGGGACTGGCTTTCCAACCTACTGAGAACAAGGAGGATTTTCTTCAGATTTTAGAACCAAATATTTTATCTACAATAACAGAAAGGAGTGATCAGTATATGGAAGTATGAGAAAAGGGGGGGGTAGGATGGGGACTCATAATTCTCCTCTCTGAAAATCACCTGGAAGATGCTGTTTTCTCCCTGGCCCTCTCTCGTGTGGATCTCACTGAGCTCCCACTGGCTTCTTTTCCAGTCAGCAAGCATCTCTTCCCCATTCTTCATACTTGCAAAGACCATTGCCTCCTTGAAATTTTCTGGGGGGGGGGGGAAGATGGCATCCCAAACCTCTAGGTGTAAAAACCTCTAAAAAACACTCGTGTGTTTCTGTGTGAGGAGCACATGTGTGTGAGCATGCATGCAGAAGCCTGGGGTCAACCCCAGGAGTTGTTCCTCATAAACTGTGTAGCTTTCTTTGGAAACAGTGTCTGACAGGCTCAGAGCGTACTGTGTAGACAAGGATGGCAGGCCATTGATCCTCAGGTACCCTTCTATCTCCAACTCCCAGATGCAACTCTAGTCTGCTGCACTACACTTGTAATCTCAGCTTTTCCCCACATGGTTCGATGATCTTTGAGATCTTTGTCCTCAAGTATTTTACTGGCAGATGCATCATCTCAGCTCTGGAAGAACATTTTAATGTTATTATTTTGGATGGATTAAGGAAAACACCAAATATGTGCTAGATATTTAGAAAAAGAATAGAAAGAAAGAAGAAAGCTAAATATTCAGCTACAGGAGTTGAAAACAGTTGTCTCTGGAGAGGTATGGCCTCTAAATTTTTCCTAACGAGTCTGGTGACAGTGGCTGCGCCTTTAAGCCATATACAACTGTGATAAAATGAAACATTGGCTTCCAAGGGGGAGAGAGGGCATGCCGTATTGATCTGACAGTAAACCCAGTTTATGTGTTAAACTTTGTAAACGTCATTTTTAACGGTTCTATATTGCCCCAGCATGAAGAAATGTCATACTTCCCCTTTTGATATTTCCCTGCTACGGAGCGTGCCATTCTCTTATAAATTCTATTATTCAGGCAGCATTTCGACCAACAGCTGTGCGCTGGGGCCTCTTCCTTCTCTGAGGTTTGCCTTATAAGAAAGCAGAAATGCCAGCGCTAGGCATGCTGGCACTGGCCTAATATCCCAGTTCAGGAGGCTGAGGCAGAAAGATCGTGAGTTTTAGGCTATCCTGGGCCTGAGGAGTCAAGTCCAGCAAGACTCTCTTTCAAAATAATAGAAGAGAAAAGGAAGATCTATGCTGACCTGACCATTATTCCAATTTTAGGGATCTCCTTAGGGACCAAATGGCTTCCATATTTAGCTGTCTAGAGAACACACTGAGCAGACTCTGGCTCTTCATCCTCATGTGCCTACCCCGGGTTCTGGGGGATCCGAAGCATCCTTAGCTGCATGCATTTTTTCATATACTGGGAAGCACGCCATGAGCACTATGATTGATGTTGACCCCTTCATCATTTGCAGCTGACTTCAAGGTGGGGCATAGCACAGACTCCTCCTGCACAGCAGCTTCCCAGAATTCCGTTCTCAGAACTGGAGATGCTAAGAGCTGGCTGGAGGGCCAGGGATTAAGAATCCCTTTTCTGTGATTTCTCAAAGAAGTCTACGCTGCCACACCTCCCAGACAACTCTGTGAGATGTTGGGAAAGAACCACAGAACCACGGAGACGTCCAGCAGGGGACTTCCCCACCTCAAGGGGCTTGTGTGGAATATAAATGGAAACTAATGGGCAGAGGCAAGGGACCCGGGACTGTCAACATGAGGTAAGAAATTCTAATCATTTTAAGGGTCTGGGGAGATAGCTTAGTTTGTAAAGTGCTTGCTACCCAACGATGAGGACCCAAGTTCAATCCCCACAGCTCACATTTAAAAGCCAGGCATGTTGTTGGACGTCAGTGGGAGGAGAGGCTCTTGGGCCTGAGGTTGCTGAATGCCCTAGTTTAGGGGAATGCCAGGGTGGAAAGATGGGAGTGGGTGGGTGGGGAGGGAGCACCCTCATAGAGGCAGGGGGGGAATAGGATAGGGGATTTCTGAAGGGAAGACCTGGAAAGGGGAAAACATTTAAAATGTAAATACAGAAAATATCCAAGAAAAAGCAAAAAAGAAAAAAAAAAGCCAGGCATGGTGCTGTGTTTGCTTATAATCCCAGTGCTGGGGAGGTAGAGATGAGGGGAGCTCAGGGTCACTGGTCAGCCAGTCCAACCCAATTGGCAAATCCTAGGCCAGTGGAAGACCCTATCTCCAAAAAGGTGGATGGCTATGGAGGAATAACGTGAGAAGTTATCCACTGAACTCCATGCACAGGTGTGGGTGTTTGGTGGTGGTGGTGGGGGACACATACATACTCGCCAAAAACATTAAATGTGTCTCATGATCATCAGAGACAAGCAAAACATAGAAAACAGATTAGTACAGCACAGATCCCATTGGACCCTCTCCCTCCTCTGGAAGTCTCCCAGGTCCCCAAGCAGCCTAGCTTATTTTTGCAGTGCCCGCGGGATGTCCAATCCTCTCCTCTCCCCATCCAGCCCTTTGGAAAGTCACTGACTGCCTCTACAAGCTACACCTACAGAGAAAATTAAAAACAAAATGACTAGAAATTGCAGAGCTGGGGAATAAGAGAGACAGATGTAACTTCAACCCCAGGGAAGGAGCAGGGAGACTCACCCTTCACCCAGAGACTATCATGTCCACTTCCTCTTCCAGCCCTATTCCAAAAACATCTCTCCACATTTGCTCAGGGATCACTGTTGCCATGGCTACTGCGTGACAGATGCTTTTTGAATCTGGTATGTGAAAAGCTCTTCAAATTTGGGACCCAACCTGAAACAGGTGGCTATTTTTAGTCACACGCTACTGTATGCCTTAGAAAAATCATCTATTTGATTTGTAGTTAAACGTCACCTTTATCGCTACCCCCAGCCCCATTTCATTCTCTAGTGGCTTGAAGCATTCGGAGGAAATTTTTTTTTATCATTGTCACAATATCCTAATGCCTTGAAAGACTCCACGATGCAGAACATAAATGTCTTATTTCAGACACAGTGCACTCTCCAGGGATCCAGGAGAAGGCCCTAGGCAGCAGGTATCATCTTCCTCTTCAACCACAAGGAAGACCTCTTCAGTCAACAGCAACAACAGCAGTGGCAACAGTACCACCTATGCGCATGTGCACACATGCACTACACCACACTCACACCACACACACCACCCATGGGTGTGCACATGCACAAGTCAGAACTGCTACCAGCGCCTTATAGAGGATACCTGCTTTGGTCCTGACCATTTTGTTAAGTTATTCATGTGCCTAAATTGGCACATCATCAAAATGCCACTTAGGTTCTGTGTGTATCACGTGCAATGTGAAGGCAAGCACAAGGGGTTAAGTCTCAGTCACCTCCAAATTATCTAGACATTAAAGAACTTACTTCATGTGGCTCCAGGTTATCTGTCTAAACCTGTCCCTTTTTCAGTCTCTCATCCCCAAGTCTGAAACACTTCAAATGTGCAGAAAATTCCTGCTTCGAGTTCTACATGGTTTTCAATGCTTATTTCAAGCTCCTCTGTCCAATCAGTTATATGTGCTAACTCCTCTTACTTTATACTTTAAATAATCCAAGCATTTCCTTCTTCTTGGCTCTTACATTTAACAGTTGAGGCAAGAGTGTCATGTGATCATAGACCACATGGTTCGGTAGAGACAAGACACCAAGAAATACAGTAAGGGCAGAATGACAGAGTCTTGGGATGGTACAAGCGTTCTCATGGGCTAGTGTGGAAGTCATGGGTCTCTAAGTTCTTAGGAAGGAAAATCAGGTTGAGAAGAACCCATGCCATGCAGAAGAAATGGTGAAAGATGGACCTGGGAAATTGAAATGTCACAGGAGATTCTGGGTTCCTCTCTCAAGAAATACTGAGCTAAATCCATTAAGGCAAAGAAAAGCCAAGACTCATATTTGTCCCTGGATCCTAAGATCCAGGAGGAGGAGAGCAGCAGGAGACAGAAGGGATTGCAGAAAGCCCTAGAAACAAGGAAGAGGCAAGAGGGAAACATTATAAAGAAAAGGGGGGAAAGGCTAAAAAAGAAAGCTGTTAGTGGAGTAGAAGTTAGATGGATGGAATAAATAGCACAACTGCTCAAAAGGCTAAGAATAACAACTAAACGTTGGCTGATGTTCTTTTCTTTTTCAAAGTTGAGGATGAATAGAGTAATCCATTATTTATCCAGGCTGAGTTTACCCTTTTGGTTCAAGAACAGCAATCATGCAGGAAAACAATTACACAGCGTGTGTACCAACAGACTAGCTTCTTGACACTTGTTAAAAGAGAAATGGAGGCAACGCGAAACAGAATGGCTGGCAGGACTCAAAAGTCTAATTAATACAGTTACAAAAAGCTGCATCGGACTGGGCTCTGGAGAGCCAAGTGGTCGGTGTGGACCCGGCCAGGGGATCGATCTCAGGACCTTGGATAGCTCTGAGTCGCTCTCCGCCTGGGTCAAGATGCCCCTTCTAGGTTTTGCGCAATTTGTTTTTTCATGTTATTGTTTATGTGTGTCTTAGTTAGGTTTTTCCTTGCTGTAAAGAGACACCATGAGCAAGGCAATTCTTATAAGGACAATGTTTAATTGGGGCTGGGTACATGTTCAGAGGTTCAGTCCATTATCATCATGGTGGGAGCATAGCAGTGTCCAGGCCACCATGGTACAGTAGGAGCTGAGAGTTCTCTACATCTAGTTCCAAAGGTAAACAAGAGAAAACTAGCTTCCAGGCAGCTAGGAAAAGGCTCTCCAAGCCCATCCCCAAAGTGACACACTCCCTCTGACAAGGCCAAACATACTCCAACAAGGTCACACCTCCTAATTGTGGGCATGTACAAGCCACCACAACGTGTATTTGGAATTTTGCCTGCATGCATTTCTGCACACCATATGTGTGCAATACCAAAGGAGGCCAGAAAATTACACTGGATCTCCTGGTACTAGTATTACAAATGGTTGTCCAGCATCATGTAGGTGCTGGGAACTGAACCCAGATCTTCTTAATGATTAACAGCCAGTGTTATTAATCATTGAATCACTGAGCCATCTCTCCAGCCCACTGCTGCCCTTTTGACATAATACTGTCTTGATTTTTCTTCCTTGCTGGATAACATTTTGGGTGTCAAATGAACCCTGCTTTTATTCTGAATGATAGTAATCACATATCGGATAGCTCTGCTTGGGAGGAGTATTAAAGAGTAGAAAGGAAACCACTGAGTTTGGAACTGGGTTTTGCTTCCCCCGTAGCTACTTGCTACCTGTGTGGTCCTGCCGAAGGCAAACATGGGAAAGCTTAGTTTTTGTTCTTCGTAAAATAAGGTTAATAAAGTTTTATCCACTTCCTGAAAAGACCAATTATGGAAATTAAATAAATTATGCATGGGAAAGGATTTTAAGACTGTAACACCCCTGTTAATTGTGTGTACTTACTAGAATTAGCTCCCTACAAAGTGAGTACAAGACTTCCATAGAAACTCCACAGGGCCAAGAGACACAGCAGGAGGCTAAAGGTACGACAATGTTGCCGGTGTTTTTAGCATAAAG
Organism: Apodemus agrarius; assembly: GCA_964023405.1. Classification (NCBI taxonomy): domain Eukaryota; kingdom Metazoa; phylum Chordata; class Mammalia; order Rodentia; family Muridae; genus Apodemus; species Apodemus agrarius. The sequence goes on along the minus strand of OZ030011.1, from coordinate 117,684,724 downwards.
CCTGGACTCTGGTGGCCTTAGCCAGCTCTGTTCAGCCATTCATTTATATGTGCCAACTAAAAAGTCTAGAATGGTGGGAAACAGAAAGCAGTCTCATTCAGTATGTCTGTTTGGGAAGTTCAATGTCTCTGAGCCATCTTTGGGGTACTGACATGAATCGGCATTTAAGTAGAGGGCAGGAGATATGCATAATTAAAGAGTCTGGCCAAGGGAGCTACCACTCACCATAGCCCTTCATTATCTCACTTGGGTCTTCCATGGTGAGCCAGTAAGATGATAAGTTGCTAGAATTGTTTGTTGCTGAGGTTGCAACATCCTTATCCAGGGAAGAGGGTGGGGGAGGGGGTCAGTTCTGCAAGGTTTGCCTTCAAGGTGGAGAGGCAAGGATAAGTACCTCTGTGCCTTGAGCCAACGTGTAGGCAATGAAATGCAGGCAGAGCTGCCAGACTCTTATCTGCTTTTTTCATCCAGGCAGGGCCAATGCTTTTTAGCAAAGGGAGCCTCTAAATAAATGTCTGTTTCAACCGTTCCATGTCTCCGAAGGCTGCAGTAAGATCCTGAGAGGAATGTGAATCTTGAAAGCCATAGGATCTTGGTGAAAAACTGAATAGTTATGAAGAAGAAATAGATGTAAAAGGAAGATTTCCAAATAGTCATGACTTTGCCAGAACAGGAAAAAAAATTCAAGAGGAAAAAAAAAAATGGTTAGTCTATGTAAATTTAAGGATAAAACTTGAAAGAAGCTAAGTATTAAATGGACTTAAATAGTAGCAATCCTTGTTCTCAATTTGTATAATGGTCTTTCTGGTCAATATGGATTTCCTTTTTTTTAATTTTTAAAAATTTTAGTTGTAACTTTTTTGTTAAAAAAATATGTGATCGTGGTGGTGCACACCTGTAATCCCAGCACTCTGGGAGGCAGAGGCAGGCGAATTTCTGAGTTCGAGGCCAGCCTGGTCTACAAAGTGAGTTCTAGGACAGCCAGGGCTATACAGAGAAACCCTGTCTCGAAAAAAAAAATCAAAAAAATATGTGATCATTATAGGAAAAAATAGAAAATATTAAAGTGTTCTTTCCATCTTATAAAACCAGAGACAATTTACCCAAATACTCTTGGAGCTTTTCAATACCTGTGAAAAGAACTCACTTTATTGAGGTTTGGGGGTTTTGTTTTTTGTTTTTAAGGGTTGTTTGTTTGTTTGTTTTTTGAGACAGGGTTTCTCTGTATAGCCTTGGCTGTCCTGGAACTCACTCTGTAGACCAGGCTGGCCTTGAACTCAGAAATCCACCTGCCTCTGCCTCCCAAGTGCTGGGATTAAAGGCGTGCACCACCACCACCTGGCTTTTATTCAGTTTTTTTAAAAAGCAGGTATGGGCTCATTACCTCCTTGCTCTGCAGTTTTCTCAAATACCTAAGAGATCAGAAACATCTCGTCATGCAAGTAACAAGAAATATATCTAGGGAAAAATTATAATAGTTACCTATAAGATGTATTGTGTAAATACATCATAATTATTTGTCCACTTCCCTATGTTGGATATATTAGGTCATAACTAACACTTCCTTGTTGTCAAGGAGTGAGTGACAGGTTTAACCTGTGGATTACGCTAGGAAAAGAGAAACCCTACCCAGTGCTAGTGGGAAAGTAGGCTGGTGCAGTCACTGGAGAAGTCTCAAAAACCTGAACATGGAACCGCCATGTTATCCAGCCACATCACTCATGGGTCTATGGACATCACACCAGCTAAGAAGTAGAATCATCCTATATATGCACCAACCGATAAATAAAGAGCTGTGCTATACCTACATTATAGACTTTTATTCAGTCATAAAGGAAATTGGAATCGTGATCTTTTCAAGAATGTGAACACACCTGGAGATCATTATTTTACTCAAAATAAGCCAGACTTACAAAGGACAAATTCTGCGCACTTGCTTTCCTATGTAAGCTGCAGATTTAAATCTTTCTCCCTATGTGAGGGAAGGGGTGAAAAGGGACCATAAGGGGGCGAGGGGGAAGAGACCTAAAAGAAGGACAAAAGATGATGTGATGAAATAACGTTTGACTGAAAGTAGAGGACTGTGTTGGGGATGTAGGGATCAACCAAAGGTGGGAAAGAAGGATTGAGAGGGCAGTGTCGGAGGGTAATGACCAATAGCAAACAGTGACATGTGTATGAAATGCCATAATGAAACCCGTTGCTCTCTATGCTAAATTTAAAAAAGTTAAATATATAGCTGGGCTGTGGTGTGCACACCTTTATTCCCAGCAATTGGGAGGCAGAGGCAAGTGGAGCTCTGTGAGTTCAAGACCAGCCTGGTCTACAGAGTGAGTTCCAGGACAGCCAAGGCTACACCTGTCTTAAGAAACAAAAAAGTTAAATATAAAAAACTTGAAAGGGGAAAAGGTTTAAACTAAATGTATAAACTTCTCAATGAGTTCCTGCTAAAAAAAAAATATTACATGGAAAAATATAAGAATCTACAAGAGGCACTTCGTAACTTTACTGCACGTGTGGATGTTTAAAGATACAGGGATCAGGGTTGTTTAGTTAGGTGCACCAGCTATGAAGCCAACCCACATAATGTGTGTGAAAGTATTAAAATGGAACAATGAAACACAGATGGTTTTTATCCTGATAATCTAGCATAAAATTTGCAAAAGGTGGTGAAGAAATAGGCTAATAAAAAAGGACAAGCTATTCATGAACTAGATGGAGGTGATTAAAAAACGTATCTTCCTGATCGGGGAGTCCAGGTGCCAGTGCAACAAAGATGCTGAAAATGAGCATACCCAGCACTGAGACTTCTCACAATGTATGTTTATCTTTGTAGGAGATAGGGGACCCAAGGCACACAAAGCTAAGCAACTGACGCGGGTGTCTCGCAGTGCCTTGGAATAGAGTGATGGCCAAGAGGTTTTTCTCCTGATCAAAAGGAAAGCATTCTCACCATCTTGGAAAGTTGGCAAGATCAGCTAGAAACTATGCAAATTCCTGTGAAGCAGGAAGAAATTAAGATTATTAAAGGAATCATTAAAGGTATCACAGCCTCTCCCCTTTCAAGATAACGTGAAGAAGTAGGGCATGCTAAAAGAGCTCAAAGGGAGGCATCGAGCCAAGGACTTTAAATAACAGAATAGCTCTTCCTTCCACAGAAGTGATCAATGCAGACCGTTTTCCACCATAGAAAGGTGAAGAAAATGGAACAGAAATAGCAAAAATCAAAGGACAAGTGAAGGATGTCTCCGTAGCCAGGGTCAGGGAGACGAACAAAGCAAAAATGATGAACAAGAGAAAAGATTGGCTGCGGATATTCGGGACACAGCTCCTTTTTAAAATATAAGCTTCTTTGTTCTCTTATTTGTATAAGTATTTTGCCTGCATGTGTGTATGTCTGCAATGGGTATGCCTGGTGCTTAAAGAGGCCAGAAGAGATCGAATCCCTAGCACTGGAGTTAAGGATGGTTGTGAGCTACCGAACCCACAGCCTCTGGAAGAGCAGCGGGTGGTCTTAACCACTGGGCCATCTCTCTAGCTAGCCCCTACAGTTCCTTTCTTAAAATTGGATGGTTTTTATTTTATTTTATTTTATTTTATTTTATTTATTTTATTTTATTTTATTTATTTTATTTTATTTTATTTTATTTTATTTTATTTATTTTATTTAATTTTATTTTATTTTACTTTATTTTATTTTATTACTGTCAGCTGTAAATAACCTGTAAACAATGCATCTTAATCATATGCACCCCCGATTCCCCAGCCACCCCTCCAGGTACACCAACTTATCCCTCTCTGCACTTTATTTCTTCTCCTTTCTTGTATATAACAAGTGTGTCTAATTAATGCTGCCTGTTGGAACATTGACTGGATCTTGCTAACTTGATAGTTGTAACAAGTGAGTGCAGCTGCTTACAGTACGTTCCTGGGCGCAGTGGCCATGTCGGGTCCAGAATTCAGGATTTCACAAGGTTCCTCCATTCTTCAGCTCCTGCATTGTTGATGTTCCCGCACCTTAGGCAGATGGCTGATACAGATGTCCCACCTAAGGTTGAGTACTCAGAAGTCACTTAGCTTCAGCATTTGGACCAGTCATAATTGACTTGGATACAATGTATCCCTCAAGGATACATGCTCTGGAAACTTGGCTCCCGTTGTGATGGCAATAAGAGACAGTAGGATCTTTAAGAGGTAGATAGATGTTGGGAGATATAACAAATGGCTAAAGATGTTGCATCTAGGAGTGATTAAGGTTGTTCTTTGGATACCCAGAACTCTCACAAGAACAAAGCTGGTCCCTGAATCATCCTCTGGCTTCCCATTCAATCATCTGACTTGTGTGTGATTTTTTTTCTAGGGAGATAGGAACAAATGTCAACTTACCCATGATTGGGTAACAATGTCTGACCCAAGAAATCACTCCCCCCTGCCCAACCCTAGCTTACTGAACAAGCAAGTGTCTTAAAGTTACTTAAAGGAATATGGGTGAGGTTGACTTAGAGGAGTTTCACTGAAACGTCCATGCTAGCATGGGTGACAACTCGCAAAGTTTGCATCCCTGCCTGGAGCTTCCTGAATAACTTTTAAGCAGCTTGGCTGATTGGAGAGTCTCTTCTCTTCAGTCATTGTTGCTGTTTTTATAACCCTGGGGATATGCTTCATAGATCTTGGGAACATCCTAAGCCATTTAAGTTTTCCTTCCTGGTTCATAAGCCTTCCTCTGGAAGTGAGTGTTTCACTTAATGTTATATCCCACTGCTCATGACAGCTCTCATTATGGCCATCTGCCCCAGTGGGATGGAGCCATTGGAGGACCCTGTCAGCACTGACACTATGCTGTTCAGACTTTCCGCCTCCAAAACTGTGAGCTAAGTAGGACTCTTTTCTTGATAGGTATTGAGCTTCATGCCTTTCATTAGAACAAGGGAAAATGAACTAGAACAGAAGCAAACCGCTGGTTTGAGAACCTGTGACTCCTCTAAGTGGACAGAGCTTCTCTGTGGTCTTCCTGTCCTTTGAGTCACTGAGCCATCTTCACCACTCTGGAGATGGAAGGGCCTGTCCTTTATAGTGAAGAGGCAAAATACCTAACTCTAGAAGGCAAATGCTAATTCTGCTGTGGCAATGGGATCAGGAAGGGAGAGTTTTCCTATGGAGAAAATGGAGCACAGAGGAAACTCATGAGCCTATCACAGAGTAACTCTAAAGCAGCCCTCTGCTGGGTGGGTCAGCTCAATGACCTGCCTCAGCCTTAGGAGACGGGGATCTCAGGGGGGTGGGGAACAGCTCATACCGTAGATGCTGGTTTTGTACTGGTTAAGCATATTTAGCTACTCTCTTCAGTTTTTGCAAGCTACAAGTTCTCTACTGACTGGTTATACAGTAATGTAATAATATAGATACTTAACATTACTAAGCTGTACACTAAAAAAAGTTAAGATGGTGCCTTCCATATGTGCGTTCTACTGCTTTAAAGATGTCTTTAAGAAGGTACAGAAACTTTTGCAGTGGAGGACTGCAGCCTTGCCCCATGGAATGGCTCATGTTTAGATGCTGTCTTGGTAGATCTCCATCTACTCTACAGAGTACCTTTAACTGTCTTCCGTTTGATCCTGACTACAGGTTGACTGTTGGATGTAGAAGACTTTTATCATTCCAGTTTCTGTACGTGCTAAGTGAGACGAAAATGAGCGTCTAGTCCAAGGAGGTAAAAGGTCGGGGTGACTCGCAGAGCTTGTCATGCCAGAGCCAAGTGTTGTTCTTAGGATTCCAAATGAGGTAAGCGTGCCAACGAAGAGACCAAGAGCTGACATCCATGGCTGCTCACTCCATGTCAGATACAAGGCTCTAGGGTGGCTATGCATTTTCCTTTGACAAGACAGGTTTCCTGTAGCCTGGGATAGTTTCAAAACTCACCCTGAATCTGAGGATTCTGATCCTCCTGCTTCTGCCTTGCGAGTGTTGGGATTACAAGCAAGAACCAGCATCCCTGGTCTATGTGGTGGTACTGAGTCTCATGACTGATTCATGTGAGGCAGGTACTCTGACAGCTGACCTATGTCCCACGCCTCCTCTCTAACTTAATCGCAAGCCTATAAAGTGAGTTGGACTCTACTTTGTTATTACAGTTGTGGGAACATCTGCTAAGAGAGGTTCACGAACCTCTAATGTTACCCAGTTAGGTGAAGAGAGAGCTAGTTCCAAACAATAAAATATGGGGTATGGGAGGGCAGCTACAGGCCAAGGACTGTGGGGAGGAATTGACTAGGTAACAATTGCTGTGCTTCCTATTGTCCTTAGGTTCCGGAGAACCCTGATGACAAGTGGCTGTGCTGACATTGGAGGAGGTAAAAGGGGCAAGCCACAGGTGCAAGGAACAAACCGTTTTCTCAAAGGGAAGTGGAAAGGGAACAAAGAATCGCCACCTCCGAGACACAGACAGGAAAACAAAGTTACAAAACCCTGCAATTACAGTGTCAAGAGAAGTGACCAGAGTAGAGAAAGGGCTGCTTTGCAAGAGACAGGGAGGAAAAGATGCAAAGGCATTTTTTTCCTCCTGTGCTGCATTTATAAGAAAGCAACAGACAATGTTTGTACAAACTATGTAGGTCAAGTGGGGGGAAGTTATAAATACATTTGACATTTAGCTAATTTTAAAACAATTTTAAATGCAAAGGGATCAAATGAAACAATGCATGGGAAATGCTTAAATTATAAAGTGTTTTTGCAAAAGGAGAGTGGTACTTATTTTTATGAGTATATTTATAATAAAACTGCAAAGACGAAGAAAACTCAGGCCAAGAGCCTGGGCTGTAGTTCCGCAGGCTTCAACTCTTGCTGTGAGTCCCTGGCCTCTGAGCTTTCTCTTTATCTTGCTGAATTACAGCCTCACTCCACCTCTGGCCCAGAGGGCTGATGTGGGACAGCTGTTCAACAGCTGGCCTGCACTTACCCCAGGTGGTGGCATCTTAGGAATCGGTTGAGCAATTGCTTTGCTATGTGTTGTTTGAGATTTGCAAAAGCCCATCACAATCTTGAAAGGTTCATGTCAGCCCTGAATTGGGTGGTAGAAACTGATGTCCTGAGCAGGAACAATGGTGCAGGCTCCACAGGAGCCCTGAGATAATGCTGGGGGGAGGAGTGGGGGACAGATGTACCATGGAGGGACCTTCACCACACTGGGAGGAAAAGCACTGTATTCTCTTCTTGGGAGGTTCTAAAATAACTCACTCTTCTGTATCTGTATCAGAGCCCACTGTTTCCTGGTTCTTTCTTCTCCTTTTTCTGTTCTGATTCATTCTTCCTCCTTCACTGACTTCCCTCCATACTATCTTCTTTGACTTTCATTGTCTTAGCTAGGGTTTCATTGCTGTGAACAGACACCATGAACAAGGCAACTCTTATAAAGGACAACATTTAATTGGGGCTGGCTTCCAGGTTCAGAGGTTCAGTCCATTATCATCAAGGCAGGAGCATGCAACGTCCAGACAGGCATGGTGCAGAAGGAGCTGAGAGTTCTGCATCTCCATCTGAAGGCTGCTAGGAAAAAAACTGGCTCCCACGTGGTTAGGAGGAGGGTCTCATTGCCCACCCCCACAGTGACACACTTCCTCCAACAAGGCCACACCTCCTAATAGTGCCATTCACTCCCTGGGCCAAGCATCTTCAAACCACCACATTCATTATCACTGCTTACCTTCGTTCTTACTCTTTCTGGCTTCCTCTCTCCACTTACTCTTTTTCTTCTGGCCAATAAATATTCATAAGCATATGTAGCATGAGGCTGAAAGATGGGTTGTGGTGGGGTTGGGACATGAATTTGAAATAATGAATTGACTTTAAACCAAGTATCTTATAGACAGCTTCTCCGTCCAACTAGAGGGTCAACTGAGTGATGAGATCCCAGGCCTGCAGAAGTAGTGGGGCAGGAAACATTCAACTATCACTTCCTTACAGCAAAAGCTGTCCACTCAGTCCCAAGACAGCACCACAGAGCCCAGGCCCTAGTGAACCAGCAGGAAGTAGGCCAGCTATGTGGAGTCTTCTATTCAGCCTTACCTGTTGTCTTCAGAACTCTTGGCTCTGGGATTCAAGTGATAAAAAGGTTCATTAGGACAAAGAAAAATTGGAAGGGGGATGATTTCCAGGTCCTCACTGCCAAAGGAGTCTATTGAAACACTTGCTTTTTAAAGGTTTGGGGTACAAACAGTGAAATGACTTTCAAAAATTAAAATACTCTTGCTTCTCCATGAATGTGTCTGTCAGTCGGGCATCTGATGGTATGAGGGCCCAATGTCCCCTCCCATCTGAGTTGGTACCTTGCAGACTGCTCACAGCCCAGTTGGTTGGTTGACATTTCAAATGACCTTTAAGGCCGGCTGGGTAAATATACTTCTTCCCCCGAGCTTTGCCGGGTATTTGAACATCCCTGGAAACCTAAGACATCATTCTTCCCTCCTGGGGAGCAGTGCTTTGAAGCACAGATGAAAGCCACAAAGGAGAGAGATGGCTTGTCTGGGATAAAGAAATAAGAAGTTCTCCACTGGGAATGGCTGCGCTGGTTTGGTGTGGGTGTTGTTGTTGTTATTGTTGCTGTTGTCATTGTTGTTGTTGGTGGTGGTGTTTTTGATGACGGTAGACTTACCAAAAAAGGTGAGAAAATTACAAATGCAAAATTCAGGTAGAGCTTCATGGGTTCTTGAAGCTATTTTCCTCTTTGAAAGAGGAAAATTGAAGCAGTCCCTCCTAGGAGGGGTGAGGTTCTTAGGAAGCAGGAAGTTCATGACTCTTTACAAAGCTCGAGAAGCGGAGAAAACTTCATAAATCTCAAATGACTCCTGAAACGACATGTGCAAAGCCCTTCTCCAAGGTTATGAAAGCAGGAACAATTTCTGGGGAGACATGGCTCGCCCACCAGCTGAGTTGCCTGCAAATCATGAAGGACATCTTTCACCTTTCAAGAGGCAGATGGTTTGCAGTCTTCTGTGCTGCTCTAAGTAACTACAGTAAACTCACTAATTCACTAGACTAGACTTACCTAGAATCCTTTCTTTGACCTGAAGTTGCATCCTGTTGAAGAAGACAGCTCCTTGTTCACATCTCCCCCAGGAAAATGGGTTCTAAGGCCTTGGGTTCACCACTTTCCCCATTAGCCTGCCCCAGCCCTGTGAAAGATTCTTCTGGAGGCTCAGAACTGCTCAGGCCTAAAGAGCTGCTGAAATGAGCTCCCTGCTCCAGCCAGCAGGCTTTTCCCACAGACAGCAGCAGCCAGCACTATGCTGGACCTCTTGACCCAGGATTTGAACTCTGTGGCCCTTGTCTCTCCTGTCTGAAACTTCTTTAGGTTTCAACCAATGCACCAAGACCTTGTGACAGGCACTGGACTTAGAAAATGGGATTTCATGACTTAGCCTATGAAGAATTTGTAAAATAATAAAGCAAACAAATGGAGGTTAGAATTCAATACTTGGTTCATTCACAAAGGTCTTGAGAGTCACCCCCAGAAAAGGTGGCAAATTTCTTCTGGGATGGGAGGAAGAAAAGTATACTGTAAAGGATCTTGGAAGGATAAGGGACAAATGCTGAACTGTGTCATGCATATATTTCCCTTATAAATATATAATTATAAAGCCAGGCATGGTGATATATACCTGTAATCATGGCACTTAGGAGCTAGAAGCAGGAAGATCACAAGTTCAAGGCCAGCATGTTCTACCTAGCAAAAGCTCATCTCCAAATAAATGAACCAAAAGAGATGACACTGGAGAGCTGGGAAGTGAGACAGCTCTTGGTTGCCATCTTGGTTGGTAGCTTGTTGGGTGACATGGGGGTGATGTTTGTAAATTGTGTATAAAACCTAGTCCAAAAGTGGGGCTGATTATAATATGCATACAATTGCTCTAAGGATTAAATAAGACAGTGAACAGAAGCACTTCTGTCTGACATAGATTAAGTTGCTAATAATTGTTGGCTGTTAAATGTGTATACTGCTTTCAAGCAACTGTACATATTAAGTATCTTGTATACATCTATGAAAATGAATAGAATGCCTGTTTCCATGACTGCCAATTTTGGCTGGACACCACCACCAGTTCCTACTGGTAGATGTGTCTAATGTTTCTACCCATTTTAGCAAACAACCTTCATATCATTGTGCCCGTATGTGTAAGATCTTCACAGTAGTAATTTTAGGGACTTAAATTGCTGATACCATGGCTTTACCTTTTTACGTTTTCCACGGATATTGTCAATCGCTTTCCAGATGGGGCATTCAATTTTGAAAACCATCTATAAATGAAACTGTTTCCCATCTAGTTACCAACACCAGGTACTGTCCATCTTTAAACTATGCGTGATGGCTTTGTTAGAACAGAAAAGAATAGGAATCAACCCAAAGAGAGTGAGAAGGCAAAAGATGCTTACAAGGAGGCTGAGGAGATAAGTCCACTGGCAAAGTGCTTGCTTTGCAAACGTGAGGACCTACGGTTTGCGTGGAATCCCATTGAGACAGAAACTGAAGGTCTCCTGGGACTCCCTGGCTAGCCACCCTAGCCGGACTGATGAGCTTTAGTCCAATAAGAGAACTTATCTCAAAGTAAAACAGTTGGTGTTCCTGAGGAATGATACGCAAGGTTGACCTCTGACCTCCAGATACACATGGCTAATGCACACACATTATACCCAGACACACTAGTACCTGTGCCAACACACATACACAAGTGAAAATGTAAGCAAATAGAAAGGTGCGTGAAAGAGGTCGAGATGGTCACGGGAGGGAGTAGAAGCTGAGGGCAGAAGCTTAGCTGAATCCTGAGCAAACAGCTCCATATCAAGGGCAAATCCCCACAGTCTGCCCCCTCGGTTCCTGGGTCTTTAAGGCTGAGACAACGAACACCAGGATGGTTCTAGAGGCATTCACTGCCATGGCCTCGGAGGACGGAGGACTCATGAATTCAGGACATGTTACTGCTCCTTTGGCATCAGGCCATGATTAGAGTCTTCGCCAGGCCTCCAGACTCGGAGCTTATGGCTGGCTGGACATATCCAGGGATCCAGGGCTACACTTTGGAGACATAAACTTGGCAGTGCTCTCTTCTGTGTGACTCTTGGGATATTAACAAAGTTTGGGCTCTGGCTTCCTCCCTTTGTAGGGAGAAGCATTCTAGAGCAGGCCTCTGGTCATCTTCTATCCTCTGAAGCAGTCTAGGGTAAGAGAAAGCTTTGATGAGAACGGCCATGAGTTCAAACCGACTGGTTTTAAAATCTGCGGCTCTGCCGCATACCAGGTGGAGAGCTTTGAACCTCAGCTGTTTCATTTAAGAAATGGTGGAAATAGTCTCTCCTATAGGGAGACCCTTCTTGAGATGACTGTGTGACAAAATCTATGGCAAGGGCTGGGATCAGGAAGGAATGGATGGTGCCTTTCCCTAAACCGCACAGACAATGTTCCCTGATTTCTTAAAACACTTATGAGCTAGATTGTACTTCAAGCAAGTCATCGTACCTATAGTAAATTTTCTATAGAATTAGACATATGTGCACATGTAAGTGTGAACACATGCCCCATTACTCCAAAGTCAATTTCCTGAAAATGTTGCTTATGACTAGGCTTGGATATGGAGGTCTATAATCCTCTTTATTGAGGAGGCTAAGGTTGCAGGATAAAGTCTGCCCAGATTTTAGCATGAGTTCAGGCCTGCCTGAATATAGATTCAGCTCCAGGCTATCCTGGGCAACATAGCAAGACCCCGTCTCAAAAATAAAAAATACAGACAGGCTGGGGATACGGATCAGTGGTAGAGTGTTTGGTACGTGTAAGGTTCTGGTTTCAATCTCCAGTAATATGAATAAATAAACAATAAACAAACATCAAGTGTGCACAACTGTGACAGCCCTAAATATGATGTTTAAAAGCACCGAATCGTAGACTGCAAGCACTCTAACAGGTGACGTGCAGTATATGAAAGTATATCTTAATAAAATTATTAGGTAAAGCAAGAAATGCTGCTTGTTGGGGGTCAGTTTTCTACCACTGAATTATTTTGCTACAAAGAAACGAATAAAATTACAGGAAAAAAAATGCATGCAGTTACCCACCGAAACTCAGTGTTCATGCTTCCTTTTTTTTCTCGTTCTCGGTCTAATTCTCTTCAAGAGAGCTGTCGTGTGAGGGAAATCTAGGATTATTCAAATAGGATTGCAATAGGAGAAAAATTCAATTTGTTTTGAGTCTTTTATCAACTAAAATCCTTTGTTCCGATTGTCTTGGTTTTCAACAAAAGACTTTTTTTTTTTAATTCCAGGATCCCATGTTGGGCACATCTCGCTTGGATATTGCACCTCCATACCTTCCTCCTGGCTGTAATAATGTTTATATCTTTTAACTCCCAAGTTCAAAAACCAGTTTTGAAGCTGACCGAATTTTATACCAGAAAAGCAGAAGGGTTCTGAGCAGGCGCAAAGGGCATCCTCGAAGCAAATAAGACCGGGCAAACAAGACAGAGCTTATTTTCCACACAGACTGGGAAGAGAGTAGGGGGAAACCACGCTGTCCACTTTAGCTCTGACTCCAGGAAAGCCAAAGAAGGTACTTCTGAGTCTGAAAGAGTGCGGAAGCAGTGAAGGGCCCTGTCGAGGGTCAGCTGGCTGGGGGAAGCAAGATCAGGGTACAGGTCTTCAGGAATTTCTAAGCAAAGAAAAAGATGGCTCATCTGTGATCCAGGGACGGAGGCTAGGAGACTACGCCAGGACGCTCTGTCTTACTGGACCACACACAGCCTGTTGAACGTGAGGAACAACTGTGTGGAGCGTGTCATTGTCCCATGAGAGACTTTCCCCCCTGCTGCCTGCTTGTCACCTCTCGATGAGATAAATGACATTTCCCCAGCCCCTGAGGCCTTGCTGAGCCTGTCCCAGATGCCCCAATTACCCAGCACCATTACTCAGACCCTAAGAAAGGAGAAGGAATCCAGCAAACATTGGCTGCACAGAGCAGAACCCAGCTCTGCCCAGCTCCAAAGCCCCCCACGCCCCATCGCTGTACACAGAGCCATTGAGCGCATCGAAATATTCTCTGTGGGGATCCTGAGCTCAGGCCCTGCTCTGTCCAATTCTTGCATCAGTCGCTGCTCTGTTCCTTGGCACCACATGGGAAGCATGAAGAACCAGTCAGCTCATTTTTTTTGAATCATTTGATGTTTTCCAGATTCCCTCAGCCTAGGGGTAGCCAAGAGGGGGAGACACAGGAATGTGACCCCTACATAATTCGTCACCTCTGTCTTTGCTTTGTCAGGAACGTTTCCAGCTCTAAGAGCAGAAGAATCGAAGGCGGAGGGGTGGAGGGTGGGGGTGCAAGAAGAACAGATTCTAATGTCACCAGTGTGGGGAACGAACTTATTATATTGATGACTCCTGAGTAAGCCCCTTGCTTAGAAGAATGTCCCTCTCCTCCAAAAGCCTTTGGAAAGAAGGAAGGGGCTCTAGGATTAAGATCAGAGGGTGGTAAACTGGGCAGGCAGGGTTCAGGGATTGAGTCGCTCTCTGCTGGCATGTATGCCCAAGTCAGGCCTGGGCTCACCAGGCTGAGCCAAGCTCTGCCTATTGAAAGTATGATGAGGTATTGTTATGATTGTGGCCTGAGGAAGAAAGAGAGGAGCTGAATGAGATCGCTTTACGTGTTCTTTCTTCATTCAGCCAAATATCCCCTGATGTTGGTAAGGGAGTGGAAACAAATACTAAACCTGTGAAAAGAGGGGGCAGCGTGTCTGAAAGAAGGTCCCTGTGCAGAAGGCCAGGTGTGTGTGTGTGTGTGTGTGTGTGTGTGTGTGTGTGTGTGTGTTGGGGGGAGGGGGCGGGCATATTCTGCATGCCTGGCAGATGTGTGGGAGACTCTGGGACACCTGCATTCCAGGCATGGGCGTTCCTTAACAGACAAGTCCTGACATAGAAATGGAGTTCCTTCGTCTGTGTTGCGGGTTGGCTCTTGTCTGAAGTGTTGGACTAAGTTTTGACAAAGAGGAGGTCTTCCAGCCGGCAAACACTCTGCGTTCATCACCATTGGCCGCTCTTGCCTTTCAAGCCTAGTGCCCCCAGCTCCAGCGCTCATCAGCACCGGAACGGGATGTAGGCATCATCTGCCCTTGGTGCTTCCCCAGGACCTGCCCATTTCCCTCAGGGAAACCATCCTCCTTCGTTCTGCCACTAAACCGCTGAGCTCCGGATATGCCTACCTGTCCCAATTCTGCAACATTTTTCCCCCTCTGCTCTGTTTTAAGAATTCTCGGGAAACAAGGGCTTGTTTTCCGTTGAATTTGGAACTGGGAGAAAGTAAGCAGAAGCTGTTGGGAGCTAGGACCTGCAAACATCTTCCTGAAAAGAACCTCAGCTAAACCCAGAGGTAGACAGTCGCCATGGCTTACCTGTTCCTGGAGAAAGAGCTACCTTGGGTGTGAACAGCTTGGAGATTTATGAGCCAGTGGATCAGCTTTGAGCTATGAGCCAGACGCCTGTACTTCCGAGCAGGGTGGAGCAGACTATAGGCCCAAGACAAGGCTGTGCCTTTGACTTCCGCTTCTGTTAAAGTTTGCAGTGAAACAGCAATGCTCGACCTGGGCTCCTCCAGTTTGCTCTCTGAGCCCAATGTTTGTTGACTGGAACCAGACTCTCTACCTGCCTCGTGCACCAGGCTGAGGCCCTTTAGCTCTCTCTGTAGCTGCAGATCCCCGCCCTTCCTCTTCCCACATCCTCTCAGAACATCTCTATATCATTTCCTTGAGGCTCACCCCCATAGCCTCAGCTCCTCAAGGTGCGTTCTCAGACCAAGGGGCTTTATCTGTGTTAGAACGTTTGTGCCTGAACTGACTTTGCACATATGACTGATTACCCCTGAAGCGTCTCCGTGCAGCCAGGCCCATTCTCCATCATAGGAACAGAATGTGACGTTTTTCTCACTGAGCTTCACCCCTAAACAATCTTCTTGATGTCACGGTGACTCAGACACACACCTGAGAGACTCTCCTATGTGTTCATATGTACAGAATCATCATATAACAACAAAGCTGGTGGGTGACTATGAATTTTTAGCCCATTCAGGTTGCTTTTATGCATTTGAAAGTTGCCCTTAACTTCAGGAAGGACATTGTCTTAGTTAGGGTTTCTACTGCTGTGAAGAGATACCATAACCACAACAGCTCTTATAAAGGAAAATATTGAACTAGGGCTAGCTAACAAGCTCAGAGGTTTGGTCCATTGTAATCATGGCGGGAAGCATAGCGGTAAGCAGGCAGATACGGTGCTGGAGAAGGAGCCAAGACATCTCCATCTTGAGTCACAGGCAGCAGGAAGAAAGAGTGACACTAGGCCTGACTCAAGCATCGGAAACCTCAAAGCTCACACATAGTGACATACTTCCCCCAGCAAGGCCACACCCACTCCAACAAGGCCACACCTCCTAATAGTGCCACTCCCCATAGGCCAAACATTCAAACACATGAGTCTAAAGGGGCCCTTCCTATTCAAACCACCACAAATGACTTTAACACCCTCTAATCTCTCCAAGGAGGGTAACCTGGCAGGTCAGCACACATCTGTGAATAGATTCCTAGAATGATAGCAGAAGGAGTCTGAGCAGCTGGGGTAAGTTTGGGGTGTACTTTGTGGAGAACACCCATTGCCCAGGTCTGGAGCAAACTTCTGAACCTCAGAAGCCTGGGAACAAAAAAATCCTTGCTGACTAGCTAAGCTCACTTTTGAGGAGTTGAGACATTTCCTCACAACCAGGAGGCGGCCATCTTTACAAGGCCAGTAGAAAATGGGAAACCATGTTTAATAATGGCAAATCTATCAAGAGCAAACGGACACGGTTCACATCCTGTGGGCAATAAGTTTCACAGGTGAAGTGTTACGAGGTTCCAGGGGAACTTTATGAGCTTTGAGCAAGCCCTAGTGTAAACTGAAGCCAGCCATGGAAAAACAATGTAATGTGGATCGTGTAAAGCAGACTTTGAAAGTTCCTGCCACCACTACCAAAGCGAAGAAACCACTGGAGTAGGGGAGAGGCATGCTAGGCCTTCTACATCACTAGTGATTGCTGGGACAGAAGACACACCAGCCACATTTTCGACTCCCTGAGATTAAAGATTATCAAAAGTCTCCCATTTTTCCCCAAGTACCTAATACAATGTAATTGTGCCTGAAAATAACCATGAAATATCTTGAAGGTACCCAGGGGCTGGAGAGATGGCTCAAGGGTTAAGAGCACTGACTGCTCATCCAGAGGTCCTGAGTTCAATTCCCAGCAACCACATGGTGGCTCACAACCATCTCTAATGGGATCCTATGCCCTCTTCTGGTGTGTCTGAACACAGCTACAGTGTACTCATATACATTAAACAAACAAACAAACAAACAAATTTAAAACAAAAAACAAAAAAGGTACCCAGGTATATAGTTCCATAGGCTTTCATTCTTCAGGAGACTTTTCAGTACCACAGTTAGGATGTGGACTCTGGTAAGAAGTGTCCCAAGGTCACATAACCAATAAACAACAAACCCAGATTTAAGACTATGTTTCTCTGTCCCAGGAGCCCAAGTCCTTTCGACTACATTTCATCACCCAGCACTGTTTCAAAAACACTCAAGAGAGTTCTGAGTGAGTTGCCAACATTTTATTGAGAGGATAATATTAAATTTTAGGGAGTTGTGTTAGGATAGATATGACGGTGTGATGTCAAGAAGAAGGGACTCGATCTGAACTTTATGAAGTAACCCATTCTTTGAGATGTATGCCTTTGCTGTGCACCTGTAAACATACCACCATCACGGCCATCAGACTGGCTCAGACTGGCCGCTCTGCCCTGCTCACCGTCTTCATTTCCTGCGACAGCAGCACAGCAGCAGGATGCTCTACACACGGCGGGTGTTTAGGACTTGCCTTGACTAAGCAACCTGGGTTGTTCTATTGTTAGGTCCTCTGAAAAGACTTCACAGGTATAACTTTTTACCTGTGTCACAGAACAAGATGACTTGCCTCCTCCTGTTGAGGCTTATGTTCATGGCTTAGCAAAATCTGGACTTAGCCGAAACCTCTTCCTCATCTCTCCCTCTCTCGGACAGCAAGCTCTCACGTCACTCCTGAGACTGCACCCCTGCGCCCTGGCCTAGACACTTCCCCTCAGTGGTTCTTTAAGAGTGCAGATAAAGGTCTCTGCAACCCTAAGAGGTGAGTGGGCAGCTTGCTCTGCAGAGGGAAAGCCACTCGCTTTGTCCCGTTATTCTCTGTTCTTGAATCTTGGGTTTTTTCCATCCACAAAATGAAAACTGTTGGGTCGAAACCTTTAGACGTTCACTGTAGCCTTGGCAGCCTGAGCTTTTTCTTCCATCTGGTGATTCCACATCCTCCCACATCAGGGCTTCTTTTGCTTGAGGAAGTGCTGGGATCTGGGGACAGATTCAATGGCAAGCTGCATCTTGAGGAAGATGCTGTAATGTGATCGCGTGGCTGTTCGGTGATTCTATGTGAGCTCAAGGCCGTTTCAGGGGTGGAATGTCAAAGTTTACCAGACATTATCTTGGGCCAGCTCTCCTTTTCCCATGAGACCAAATCATTATCCTCAAAAGCATTACTAATTATGCACATCCACCAGATGCTAGATGGCCTTGGCCGGAAAGCAGAGGACCCATGCTGGGGGTCACCCACCTCACTGGGGTTTTTCCTTAGCTCAGCTTCCATGGCAGGGCCTGGCTAGAAGCCAGGCTGTGCCCTGGAATAAATGACTTGTCAAGTCACCGGCTATAGCCCCGGGAGGTGCTCCTAGCTCTACTTAGCCTTTCATTTATCTTTATAGCAGGGAAACCAGCTTGTCTAGAGGCCTACCTCACTGGGAAGAAGGTTAACTTACAAGGTCCAAGTTTAAAAAGAAATGAAAAAGATCTCTGTGCCCTCTAATTTTAGAAGACTTGCTCTCTGGCAGCCGTCAGAACAGGGCTGCTCAGATGTCATCTAGAGACGGGGAAGGGAAGGAGAGAGGCAGAGGCTGGTCGCCTGCAGAAGTGACTTTGGCTGCTTTTTCACAGAGATCAAAACCTCACTGAGCAGTTAACCCTCAGCAAGGAACTGACATGTCTAGCAAGCGGGAGACCTTTGCAAATGGAGAGGACTTGGCAGAAGCCACTGCTACTCAACTGTGCGTGGCATTGGTCGATGCTGGAAGCTTCTGTCATCCTATAAATATCCTGAGATGGACTTTGGCTCCACTTTGGAAACATCCAGGATATTTACCTGGGACTTATTGTCATCTTACCTTGCAGTGGGCGAAGGTTTTCCAGACTCTTGGGGGCTTTCTCAGTATAGAAGCCTCAGTAGACATAATGGTGGAGAGAAGGTATCTCGGCCTGAACTTTTTCCCTGGATGTGCCTCTGCCGGTTGGTAGTCATCCCTGCTGATTAGTGAATGATCTTTAGTAAATAGAAAGAATGTAAGTCTTGAAGAATGGCGAGACCACAAAGACAGAGATACAGAGTTATACATGCAAATAAGAACTATGAGGAGGGCTGGTGAGATGGCTCAGTGGTTAAGAGCACTGACTGTTCTTCCAGAGGTCTTGAGTTCAATTCCCAGCAACCACATGGTGGCTCACAACCATCTGTAATGGAATTATATTGCCCTCTTCTGGTGTGTCTGAAGACAGTGACAGTGTACTCATAAGTATATTAAATAAATAAATCTTTAAAAAAAAACTATGAGGAAAGACAAAGCAATATGAGTTGATTCAGGCTAGGTGTTGGGCGGGATGGATGGCCACCAAAATAGTTCAGAGAATAGCCAACAGCACCAGTGTCCTCAGGGAAGCTGATTTGGGAGCAGGGATTCTTCAAAATATGGGCATGCCTCTTGGCTTTTCTTTTTCCACTGCTGTAACAACAACACCCTAGACTAGGTCTTTTATAATAGAATTTAGTTCCTTGAACTTTTAGAAGCCAAAACATCCAACATTAAGATGCTGGCTTCGGCGAGGGCCCTATTGCTGTCTCATAACATGGAGGAGGTCATACCATCATGAGAAAGAAGGAATGTGCTAATTCAGATCATTTGTCCTCTTACAAAGGCCATCATAGTGACTTCATCTTCATGATCTCACATAACCCTGCACAAATGTCCTACCTCCAAAGACTACTGACCTATGATATAGGAGAATATGCTTCAAACACATAAACTTTTAGGACATACATCAAAACCCCTGAACTCTAAGGAAATAGCTGTGAGAAAGAAAACAAAGATGAACACTGCCCAGGTAGCTCAGGGACTTCCTGAAGTCAACAGAAAACTGAAACAGAACAGTCTGTAATTGCTTAGTACTCAAGAATAGAAAAGCCAGGGTTGGAGAGAAGGTTCAGCAGTTAAGAGCACTGGATGCTCTTCTAGAAGTCTGGGGTTCAGTTCCCAGCACCCATATGACAATTCACAGCTGTCTGTAACTTCAGTTCCAGGGGATTTGATACCTTCACATCAATGCACATAAAATAAATAAATTATTTTTTTTAATGGTCAACTTTTATAAAAATGTAGAAACGCTATGTCTTACACTTGGGACAGGAAAAGGAGGAAGGGCAAGGCGGAGAGAAGATAAAGAATAGTGAGCAGAACACAGGGAAGACCTCACAGGGAAGTCCAGGCCTTCTGAGAAAGAGCTCCCCTGGCTGGCTTGCTCTAAGGAGTCACAGAGTAGAGAGGAGAAACCGAAAGCACAGAAGGAAGCCTGCTTTCAGGAACCACTGAATCCTTCCCCACACTGACCTGGTGGGCCATGGGGGCTCTCTCCTGTTCCTGTGGGCTGAACCGATCAATGTTGAATGCAGAAATATGTGTCTCAGAGCTAGCACACACCTCTTGGCTTTGTGAAGGCACCTGACTTCAGAACAAGAGTTGAAGCCGCAACTTCCCTAAAGCCAACATCTTCTCAGGTCTGATTGCCTCCCAGAGTCTCAAGCAGTCCAGGCTCGCCTCAAACTCTCTGTTCATTTGAGAATGTATTTAAGTTGAAAACCATCCAGTCCTTCTCCATCTACTTCCCAAATACTAAGATCACAGGTGTAGGCCTCCATGCCTGGTTTAGGTGTTGCTGGGGCCCAAATCCTTAGCATCCTCCAGGGATGTTCAAGATGCTTCTCTCCTTCCTCTTTGTCTAAAGGTATCCTTAATGTCACTAGATAGGGATATGGAATAGACCCCAAAAGAGGCTTTGAAAATTGAAAGCCAGGCCTGCCTAGGGCCCTCACCGGATGTTGAATGAGCACAGGAGGAAACAAAAGTGCTTGTGTTAACAGAATGTCATTTCCCAACATGAGTCAGGCTCGGCTCGGCGCTGAGGCCGGGAAAGGAGAGCAAATGCCTTCCCATTCATCACTACGGACACGGTTATTTTTAGAGCCAACACCAGCTCAGCGCTGGGCTCCAAGGACCCTGCCGTGGAAGGAAACAAGGCTAAGCCAATGATAGAGCTGGTGGGGGGTAGAAAGCATGCTTGCATGCTTGCATTTGTGTATGCACGTAGAAAACAAGGAAGGCAAGCCTTCCCCCTCTAAACTGCAATACCTGAACATAATCCCTTCTGTGACCATGGGGAAATAGAGGGAACATGTAGGTGGAGCAGTGGTTCCCAACCTAAGAGTCGCAGCCCTTCTGGGGGTTGAATGACCCTTTCACAGGGGCCACATATCAGATGTCCTTTATACCAGATATTTACTTTACAATTCATTAACAGTTAAAAAATTACAATGATGAAGTAGCAACAAAAATTTTATGGTTGGGGGTCACCACTCATGAGGAGCTGTATTATAAGATCACAGCATTAGGAAGGTGGAGAATACTGCTCTAAAGCCTTTGATGTCAGTACTAGGGAAACTTTTCTTCTCCTAGAGGAGAAGCAGCAGCTCTAAGTGAAGCCCTGAGTTTGAAGCCAGGTTTCTAGAGTGGCCCTGAGTCGTGAGGGTAAGTGGTACAGATAGCCTAGCCGCCCAACACCTTCAGGGGCTGGGGTCAGTACGATCAGATGAGCCCCAACTGCTAGTATGTTCCAACAGGCCTGTACTCTGAAAGGTAAGCCTTGCCTGGGATTAGAAGAGTTCCCCATTTTCAAGTGTCTGGCCCTCTTTTCTATGAGCTATAGGAAAAGGAAATCCTGAGGCTGAACTTGGCTCTGACAGGAGGTTGGACTAAGGGTGTGGTTCCATTCTTTTCAAGTCTCACTTGAAATATCTTTTAGTCCTGCCTCTGCCTCTCTGCTAACTCATCCTGGTTGAAGATGCATTCCTACTCAGCCTGACACAAATGCAAAAAAAAAAAAAAAAAAAAAATCCGGCACAGCTTGTGAGGAGGCTGTTTCTTCTAGGAAGCCACAAGGCTTCCTAGATGTCCGTCAAGGTCTATGGGAATGGTTTATGCTACACAAGTAGTGTTAACTTTTAAGGGCCTCAGAGTTGATTCACTTTCCATTAATAGTTCAACTGCCCCCGAGGTTCTGGCCAATAAAGCTTCTTACGGGCAAGGAAGGTTGAGATGACTTCCTGCATGGTCATTGGATGGATTCCTAAAATCCAAAGCAAGTGGACAGAGCATTCCACAGCATGGTGTCATGACTGCTACCTCCTCCCAGGGATGCAGAAAGGGTTCCTGTGGAAAAGACAGCCATAAGCTCAGTTACAAATGAAAGTCTCTGTTGCTGTCCTGATAGCACCCAAGAGATGGAGGGTTCAACCGTTTCAAGACCCCCAGATAAGAGATGAACAAAAGATGGGGTGTCAGAGGATGGTTTTGTGCACTGTGTAAAGGGTGTCTGTATTATTCAAATGCTGGTTTCTCTACTGGCAGAGAGTTAGTACAGGGCAGACGTTGGTAATGTAATCTTTATGAAGCATCACCTGTCTCAGCCTTTAGTAAACATTCTTCTTCACAACTCCTGATTGGTTAATAAAGAGCTGAATCAGCCAATTAGCTGGGCAGAAAAGAATAGGGCAGGACTTCCTGTTCCAGTTAGGGGTCCCAAAGGAAACAAGGGGGTAGAGAAAGACCACAAGGAGAAGAAGATATGAGAAGTAGCCATGAGGATACACATGAACCAGAAGGAACTAAGGCAAGACTCAGATTGCAGATAAAGGACCACGTGTCTGGGAAATCAGCAGTCTTAAAGGGTAAGAATAGCTCGGAACCTGCCCATCTTAGGATTGCAGCTTGTTGATAAAAATACCAGGTCTCTGTATCTTTTGGGGGGAACAAAATGGGCTAGAGAGGGTGTAGAAACACCCAATAGCTATTTGAGAACAAAGAATTACTTTTATGGGCTGGAGAGATGGAGCAGTGGTTAAGAGCTGCTCTTTCAGAGGTCCTGAGTTCAATTTCCAGCAACCACATGGTGTCTCACAACCATCTATAATGGGCATCTGATGTCCCTCTTCTGCTGTGTCTGAAAACAGATACATGAAATAAATAAATAAATCTTTAAAGAAAGAGTTACTTTTATATTGGACCTTTTGTTCATTCAGTTTTGACCCTATCTTTTCACCTATAGCTATCAAAGACAAGGACTTTGCGTCAGCATCAAGACCGGGCAATGCACTCAGCTATCCTGAGAACCATCAAGATCACCCATACAAAAAGGCAGATAAGCCATAGAGGAAGTAAAACCACCCGAGAAGCCAAGTACTTCAACCTCAGTTCTGTGCCTGGTTGATGACCTTGAATCAACCACCTACCCGTATATACCAGAAAAGGAATGGCTGCGACAACAGACTCTTGAA
Source organism: Apodemus agrarius (assembly GCA_964023405.1). NCBI lineage: Eukaryota > Metazoa > Chordata > Mammalia > Rodentia > Muridae > Apodemus > Apodemus agrarius. Next base: position 117,661,929 of record OZ030011.1, on the reverse strand, counting down.
GTTCCACTTCACAGCAGTACAAAACAAGTATAAGGAGTGGGGTGGAACATCTAACAAGAACGCTAGCTAGGAAAGCTAGCTCTTGGGCTGAGCGTGGGAGTCAGCAAAATGTTTGTTAATTGCCAACAGTTATCCACCTCTCAAATGCCAAGTACTGAACAACCATCTTCATAAGAACTCTGCATGGTAGGTATCATTCTCCTATTGCACAGATGCATGTGTGGATATTGAGGTTCAAAGATATCAAGGCCAGTATGTGGCAAAGATAAGCTTAAGCTTCTGTTTTCCTGAGGTGGAAGCTCATGTGCCTTTTGCCACACGGTATCCTCTCTCCCAATGGACCAACGAGAGTAATGAAAGTCCATTTTCCCTTACATCAAGCATCCTTTTTAAAGTCTGCCCTGCCATGTACTCCATTTTTTTCCTTTTATGATTTTATGTATTATCATGGAAGACCTACAATTCTACATCCTTTGAGCTGTACCAGGGCAAATGAAGAACAGTGTGGACAAGTGCCCGGCCGCATGTGCCACCATTTCCTCTTGTCCAAGTCACCACCAGGTGACATCAGCAGCAAGTCAGTTTCTATGTGCACTGGTACTTCCAGAAGAGGGGCTGACTCAGATGCCAGCCTGCTTCCTTCCATGCATCTAAAACCAACCAGCTCCCTGCTCCTCTTTCCTTTGAGTTGCTTTCGGCTAGAAGGCCCTGGAAGGGTAGGTCAGATTGTTTGTCTATGTCCCCCCGGAGGCATGTGGATACAGCAAGTGCTGGGGCCAATGCAGGCTCACTCTCTGCTAAGATGTCTTTGCCCCCTTTCTCTCTGGCTTGCCCTGCCCTGTTATATGACAATTGAAAGAAGATGCTGGAGTGAATATAGATGGTATCAAGGTTATATGAAGGCTGTTGACTACCTCCGTGTTGCCACTGTTACAGTTTTTGTCTCCTTCCTCTAGTTCCCCTCCCTCCCATCTCTTGGTCCATCTCCCTCTGATCTTCATAACTTCCTTCTCTGTCTTCTTCCTCTTTGATGACCAGGTCTAAAACTGGTGAGACACAGAGCTTTGTACACACAGCCTATCCAAGTCCTTTCCCCACATACCTCAACCGTCTCAGTGACACCACCCTAGTATCAGGTGTGAGAGCTGAGAAAAAAGACTGTCCACTTGATCCTAGCACTGCCTGGTGTTGAAAAGCTGCGCCATTAGGAAACTGACTCCCACACTGCAGGTTCTAGACACAGCCACCAACGAAAGTTCACTGAGGACCTTGACCCTAGTGGGTGATTGTGTGAGGTCACATTTCTACTTTTGTTACCCCCCTTACAGCTATCTGAAGTCACTAGGAGGCTGTGTGTTTGCAGGAACAAGCAAGGCATCTCAGAGCCAGGAGGCACTGCCAGCCTTCTGAGACAATCTGGCACTCTCCTCTTGCTTCCATATATGAAGGGTCTACTTCCATTTACAAGGTCTACTTTAGAGGAAGATTGCAAATAAGCTTGACACAGCCTCAGAGGCTCAGATCTGTAGGCCTGAGAAATTCCAAGTTGACAATCAAGGCTAGCATGTTCTCCTGCGTGCTCAAAACAACTAAGCTCTCTCTCTCTCTCTCTTGGTAGGCCAGTGGATGACAATTGAAAGGCGATGCTGGCATGAATATAGGTGGTGTCAAGATCTGCTCATTTCTGGCCTAATGGCTGCCTACATAATCCTGTACGCTGTTTTCTTTTTTGTGTCTTGGTTTCCATGTTTATAAAATAGGCTTGTAACAAGAAGAAACCAATACATAACTGGAGAAAGAAAACTCTATGTAAATAATATTTGAGGTCCTCCTGCTGTTCGCTTGACAGCAGTTCCCTTGGAAGGTTCAAGATCCTTTTGATCTCAGACTAGAGGGACCAGCTGCTGAGAGATGAGCCTGATTTAATCCAGAGTTAGCCTTCCAGAAGATCTCTGTAGATAATTTGTGATGCCTCTTTGTAGTCTAGGACAAAGGTGGAGAACGATTTGTGGAGCTGGTAACAACCATATGGCCTCAGTCTGATGGAGCTGCTGTCTTTCCTGCTTCATTTGCCTCCCAAACGATGCTGTTGTTCTATAGGGTTAAGGAGCTGTGCTTCTAACCCTACCAAGGTCTTTTATTCTGTATGTTTAAGGCAAAAGAAGAAGTGCTTACTCTGATGCTAAGCAAAATTCAGAGTGGAAAGTATCTATCACGTTTCCGACTCTCCTCTTAAAGGGACATTAAGATAATGTTGTCCCACAGGGCCAGTACAGGGAGGGACTAGTGGAGGATGGGGGCTCCAAACGAACATACCGGACTACATGCGACTGTCTCCTCAATCCTCCCTCACGTCTCCACAGCCAGATTGGAGCAGCCTGTGGAAAAAATTCCTGTCTATTTTCAGAAACAGATAAAAGCATCCAGATTATGCAGAGCAAATCTCAGCCTGAAAGCAGCTGGAAAAATCTGTTTCTTGCCACTGTCAGTGACCCTGCGACCTTTCCAAGTAATGACATCCAAGATCACTCCCTCCCTCCTCTCTTCTTCCCAGCACTGACCGACCCGACCCATCCACTGCACATCTGGTCCTTGTCGGCACTGTCAGGCCATTATCCCTCAGACACCGAGCGATAGGCAGGGGAATGGGAGTCATGCTTGTTGGATTTTAAAAACAAATTATCAGCTGGTTCAAGGACGGGTCAGTGTTAAATCATGTCTCATTTGGTCCAGAGTGTAGGGGGTTGGGGTTGGGGGAGCATATTTACTATGTTGTGTGTCTTCTATCCTTCACCCATTGTTACTGGGTAGGACATCAGTCTCAGGTAGGCACGTGCATAGACCCACTTTTGGATAGGCAATAGACTAGAATTCCCCGAGACAGATGTTTGATCTCCTGTAAGCACATGGGGCTTGAGACGCTGACTGGGTCGGTCATCACACTGGAGTTCTGGTGCAGGAGGGATTATCTCTGGCTTTAGAGAAAGTCTGCGGAGGACCAGCTCCATCATCCAGGATGCTCGTGTTTGCAATGTCATGTTCTCCATACACAATGGCAAACACAATAAAACAGGATTATGCCCACTGCATGTGGGAGCAAATGTTAGCAAGCAGGCCCTTGGAGGTCTACAGCTAGCTGCTCATCTGGGAGGCGTTATGGCCTCGCCGGCTCCAGACTGAGAATCTGCATGTCCTTCTGCGGGGTACTCTGTCGAACAATTCGTTAGGCACCAAAACCCTTCCCAAGTCTCCCCCACTCAGGGAATGGGTTTGCCATCCAAATAGGAGTCAAAATTCATCTAACCTCCAAAGGAGCCTGATGCAACGGCTCTTCCCAGAAGAATTGGGTGGTGGATCGAAAGTCTCTATAAGTGGGAAGGAGGACACTTGTCAGTAGGTGGATGGATCTAGTCCTTGCAGCAGAGGGAGGTTCAAGAGAGGAGATACAGCCTGTAGGACCAGAGCCAGTGCCTGACTCTGGTCTACATGCTCAGACAACTGCAGTTAGGATTTGATGAAGGTTCTTAGCGGATCTTGCCAAGCCCCACCAAGGACAATGTTTCTCTTTCCCAACTTTCACATAGAAGGCATCTTCTCTGAGATACGAACTGAGATCAAGGTGGAGAATGGTTCTGGCATTTAAGAAAAAGCAATAGCAGAGAGCTAGAATCAATCCAGGCACAACATTTTTGAATGCCTTATACATCTCTAAGCCTTTGTTTAAGTCAGCCCTACTTCCCAGAACATTCTTTAACATCTCAAATACATATCAAGCTCCTTTTCATCCTGTAAGGTCCTCCTATATCATACACACACACACACACACACACACACACACACACACACACCTCTATGAGACCTATAGGATCTCATGTAGCTCATGTTGGCCTGTAATCTGCTATACACCTGGAAATGTCCTCGAGTTCCTGCCTCTACCTCCTGATCACTGAGATTACAGGTGTGTGCCACCACACCTAGTATTCTAATGGGTGCTGGGCATCAAACTCAGGGCCTTTCACATGCTAAGCCTACAGAACAAGAAGAACTCTACTAGCTGAGTTATAACTCTACCCTACCTTATAGTGTTTCTTCTTCAGAATGAATACGGGCTGTCACCACTTCTGATTCAGGCTGCTGCTCTAATTGGTGAAAAGTGAGTCTGAATCCTCTAACGGGGCACAAACACTTTGATGACATCATATTGGTATTATGCCCCACCTCCATTTCTGTCTCAGATCCAGCAGAACATGTGCCTCTGAACCACATTATCTCATGGAAACAGCAGGTTCTGAAGGTTAACTAAGTCCATCACAACAAAGCATAGGAGGCCTTCTCAGTCTTTCTTTCTTTTGAGATTAATTCACATAGTGTACAATTTACCATTGAAAGTGGTCTTTAGGATGTTTGAAGAATAGGGTGGTCATGATTCCTACCTACTTCTAGACCATTTTCAAAAGAAATGCTCTGTCTATTTAGCTTTTATCTGTCTCTCCTGGCTCCAGGCCCTAGGGAGCCACTAACCTATTTTCTGTCTCTGTGGACTTGCTTATTCTAGACACTTCATATAAATGGAATTATATAACACACATCCTTTTATATCCGCTTTGTATACTTATCATAATGTTCTAAGATTCATCCATGTGGTAACATGGACTGGTGCCTCCTTTCTTTTCGTGGTTGAATAATATTCTGTTATGTGAGATAGCACACTTTGTTTACCTGTGTATCAGCTGACAGACACTGGGGTTGCTTCCATTTCTGGGCTAGTATGAATAATGTTTCTGTGAATGTTCCTGTACAAGGTTTTGTGTGGACATATGTTTTCAATTCCCTCGTGTATATATTTATGAGTGGAAATGCAGGGTTATGGGTAATTCTGTTTAACTTTCTGAGAAGCTGCCAAGCTGTTTTCCAGAGCAGCTGTGCCATTTTACAGTCCCACTCACAATGTATGGGGCTCTAATTTCTTCACAGCCTCACCATCTCTTGTAATCCTGCTTATTTTTATTATAGCTACACTAATGGGTATGAAAACCAATGCAAATTCATTTTGGTTTTGAATTGCATTTCCCCCTAATGACTAATGTTGAGATTGTTTTAATGTGCTTGTTGGGCATTTGTATATTTTCCTTGGAGAAATGCCCATTTAAATCCTTTGTCTACTCTTAAATTGGGTTGCATATCTTATTGTTGAATTCTAAGAGTTATTTATATATTCTGGGTATTAAACCTTAGGCAGTTACATCAGTTACAAATGTTTTCTCTTGTTTTGCATTTTGGATTATTTTTGCCTCCTTGATAGTGACCTTTAGTGTACAAGTCTTTAATTATAATGAAATTTTCCTTATCTATTTTCTCTTTTATTGCCTGTGTTTCGGTGTCAAATCTAAGAAATTGTTGCCTAAGCTAAGAACGTGGAGATTTATAGTTATGTTTCCCTCTACAAGGGAAGGGCTTTGATTGCTATATTGAGGTTTTTAAATGCTATTTTGAGTTTATTTGCGTGTATGGGATGAGGTGTAAATTTGTTCTTTTGTATGTGGGTGTCCACGTGTCAAAAAGTCTGTTCTTGCCGGGCGGTGGTGGCGCACGCCTGTAATCCCAGCACTTGGGAGGCAGAGGCAGGCGGATTTCTGAGTTCGAGGCCAGCCTGGTCTACAGAGTGAGTTCCAGGACAGCCAGGGCTACACAGAGAGAAACCCTGTCTCGAAAAACCAAAAAAAAAAAAAAAAAAAAAAAAAGTCTGTTCTTCTCTGAGTGGGTGATTTTAGCACCATTGCTGGAAACCAACTCCTTGCTCCTTTATTAAATGATTAATTTTTTTAATTCATTGCTTAACAAAATGTCATTCATTTGTATGGAAAACTAACAGTACTGAGGCTTAAAGTATACAATGATCTCAGCCTGACTCCTTCCCACGCACACCACGATCCATCAGAAACAAGTCAGCCACAGCAAGGTGGAACATTTTCCACACATGTCCCAACTGACCCAAAGCCCTTAGACTGCTGAGCTAGCATCAATAGTGTAGACCTTTATACTATTTTATCTTTAACTAATTTAAATAATACCAACCTAGAATAACTGTAAGGTATGTTTAGTGAACAGAGCATATGAACAGGTAATAAAAGAGAGCTGACTTTTCACCAATCAAAAATGAACACATCTTGCTGGGATGTAGTATAATACAATACAAATGAAGGTCACTCCTTATCTGTGAGTGATTGGAAGAGAATCCTGTCTCCTCTCTGCTCTTTTGAATGCAGTTCTTTCAGTCTGATGGCTCGTGTACAGAGGAATGAAGATGGGTGATGTAGCTATGTGACTATAACCACATGTAGGAATGGAGAATGTAGCCATGTGACAGATGTGTGTGTGTGTGTATGATGCGTGTGTATGTGTATGGTGTGTGTGAGGTATGTGTGTGTGTGTGTGTGTGTGTGTGTGTGTGGTGTGCATGTGTGTATGTGGATGTGTGTATAGGCCAGAGATGCGAATTAAGTATTTTCCTCAACTGCTCCTGCACATTATTTTTGGAAATATGGTCTGTTGTTGATCGCCATTTGGCTATACTGGCTATCCTATAAGTCCCTGGAATCTACCTGTCTTTGGCTTCCTGGTGCTGATTATAAGCACATACAATGGTGCTCATCTTTCTATGTGGATTCTGGGACTCCACCTCAGGTCCTCATGCTTGTCCAGCAAACATGGTATGGCCTGATCCTTCTTCATATCCCCATCACCATTATTTTCTAGCTAATCTCAGTGCACACAGTTTTTTAGTTTCTTTGCTGGGTCAGTAATTTGCTTATGTTTTCAAGAGTGTAATGTTAAATGTTAGACTTAGAACATTTGTATAGGAAAGGTGGGGTTTGTGATGGTTGATTTCAATTGTCAACTTGATGACATCTAGAATTACCTGGGAGGCAGGGCTCTGGGCATTCTTGTGGGGTATCGCCCACCGTGGGTGGCACCATTCCCTGTGCTGGGTTCCTAGGCTATATAAAAAGGAGAATGTAAGCTGAGCCCAAGCATTCATTGCTCTCTTCTTCCTGACTGTGGATATAATGTAACTAGCTGCTCCAGGCTTCAGCTGCCTTGCCTTCCCCTCTATGGAGAACTGCACCATCAAACTGTGAGCCAGAATAATTCCTTCCTTCCTTCCTCCCTCCCTCCCTCCTTCCCTCCCTCCCTCCCTCCCTCCCTTCCTTCCTTCCTTCTTACCTTAAGTAGCTTTTGTCTGACTGTTTTATCCCAGCAACAGAAAAGTAACTAAGGCAGAGTTGAATGTATTTCCGCATGGGATAATGAGCCCTTTGAGACCCAAAGCTGCATCTTCTTTGTCTTTGTAAACAAACTGTGTGCCTGGAACTGTGTGCGTTGTTACAGGACGGTTGGACTGATTGTGGGCACATGGTGGCTTAACTTAGAGTCGAACAGTGACTCAAAAGTTGGCCTCTAGGAAACTAGGAAGTAGAAAGGAAGCACTCACTCCTTCCTGGCATTTTCTTTCAGCTTCCAAGCCAATTGCCACAATCAATAGGGAAGGAACATTTGATACAGAAAGTTGCAGCAGAAAGCCAACAAGCAGACAAATAATCAGAATTTGAACTAGAGAGCTAAGTCGGGGCAGGGTGATGAGAGCATTCATCCACAAGCAGCAGGTCAGAATGGAAACCGCTGTGGGTGGTGGGAGTTCAGTAACAGAGTGCTTGCTTAGCATGTGTGAGGCCCTGGGTTCAAAGCCCAGTGCTACACAATCAAAATCGAATCAAATAAACACAGAAGTAGCAAAACTTAAAACAGGAATGTGTGCTTGGAATTTAAATTCAGCACAACATGGAGAGGGCTTTCCTACTCTTTGGCTTTTCTTTCTATCTATAAATATATAAGGAATTCAAACAGCTCCATCTCGAGAAAATAAACAACCCAATTAAAAAGAGCAAAGGGCCTGGGGGTGCAGCCCAATGGCATTGGACACTTGCCTGGCATGCCCAACCCCCAGCAATGTACAAAGAAGAAAAGTCACTCAGAAGATGTGAGTGGCACTTCTCAAAGGAAGACATAGGAAGGCTAACACCTGTATGAACACCGCTCATTAGTCATCATTGGTGGTGGAGGGTGGGGGTGGAGAGAGTAAAATGTCACTGAGACAGCACTACACACCTGATTCCAAGAACCCACCTGAGTAAAAAAAAAAAAGAAAATCTGGTGGCAGGCATCTGTTGTCTTAGCTCTCCTAAGGGGAGATGGGAGGCAGAGACAGAGAATGATATGGAAGCTCACAGGCCAGATAGCCTGGGACACGTGTGCAACAAACAATAAAAAAGACCTTGCCTCAAACAAAGCGGGGAGTGAGAACCAACTCTCAAAAATTGCCCTTTAAATTTCTTGAGTGTGCCACAGCATGTATGCAACTGTGCATGCGTGTGTTCGCAGACACACACATACCACACATACACACACACATCACACAGACACACATGGGTACACACCACACACACCACTCATACACATATCACACACACACACATATACACACACACCACACACCACACACCACACCACACACACACACACACACACACACACACACACACATCACATCACATCACATCACATATACAAATAAAATTTAAAAGGTAGTATTGTATATAGACGTGAAAGCTGCGGAGGGAAGATTTTAAGTGTTCTCGTCAGAAAAAAAAAAATTGACTAGGAAGCCAAGTATATGTTACTTAGCTTGATTGAGTCCTTTGTATAATGCGTCAAAATGTCATGCTCTTTGTACATATATATTACCTTGACTTGCCATTCAAAAACATTTAAAATGACTGTGGTGACATGTAACTGTAACCCCAGTGCTGGGGAACTAGAAACAGGAGGGTCTATGGGGCTTACTCGCCAGCCAGCCTAGGAATAAGGTGGAAATTGATAAAATAGGACACACGGCATCTTCCTCCACCTTCTTAATTGTGTACTTAGGTATGCGAATGTGCACACACACACACACACACACACACACACACACACAATTGCATGCTCGCCACACAAATGCAAACAATTTATTTGTACCTGCTATGGCCTGAGTATGGAAGTTTCCCCAGGGTCCTTTTTCTGGGGTCTTGTTTTGTCAGCTGATGGTCTTCTGAGAAGAGGTTGGATCATGAAGGTTGTGCTTTTATGAGTGGATTCATCCTTTCTGTGACAGGGTCTGAATCCAAGAGATTATTTGGGGACACTGGAACTGTGAAGACTTGAAATGATTGGAGGAAGCGTTTTACTCGAAGCATTCCACTGGGGGAGTTTAATCCCCTGGCTCTTTCCTGTTACTCTCTGGCTTCTGTCCCCCATTAGATGACTAACCTCTTCCACGTGTCCCTACCGCCATGGCGTTCTGCTTCACCAGGGCTCCTTAATTAACAGAGACAAGGTCTGTAGGTAGAAGCCTCTGGTGCTACAACCTCCCTCATTAAGTTGGTTTTCTCAGGTATATTGTGGCAGTGACAGAGAATGAGCACAGTCCCTGTCATTCTTGACGACTCTTCTACTGTTTCAAAAGTTACAGGCTATGTCTACACTAATTTGGCAAAATCTCTACACTGATTTTTTTTAATGTGTGCAGTTTTGTCCTATAATTTGAGTGTTTATATATATAATTTTAGACACTTTGTCATTTTCTTTATTAGATAATAAAGTACTGATCTAAATAAAATATATTCCTAATGAATGCCCACTGATATCTACATTATAATTAGACAATCTCTCCTTACTTTTTTTGTATCACATTTCATCATTACTTTTTATCAAACTAATAAAATTTATTTTAAAATATACAATTCAGTATTGACTTTTTTTAAGACATCAAAATAATTTATAATAGTTAAATGCCTCTTAAATATCCATGATATATTTTGAAGCTAAAAGTAATATGCACTCAATTAGTTTTTTAAATGTATTTGGAGCAATAAACATGATAGTTGAAAATAATCTCTTATGAAGTCCTCTATGAAAGGAAATTGTGACAGAATTCTGGTTAGAAAGAAACCTTTCCACCTCCAAGGAAGAATATGCAGTGTAACTGTCAATTCATAGAATGTACTGGGGAGTGTTCTGTTTCTATTTTGTGGAAGAGTTTGAAGTGTATTGGTATTAGGTCTTCTTTGACAATCTGATAGAATTCTGCACTAAACCACATCTGGTCCTGAGCTTTTTTTTAGTTGGGAAACTTTTAATGACTGCTTCTATTTCTTTAGGGGTTATGGGACTGTTTAGATGGTTTATCTGATCCTGATTTAACTTAGATATTTGGTATCTGTCTGGAAAATTGTTCATTTCATCCAGATTTTCCAGTTGTGTTGAGTATAGGCTTTTGTAGTAGGATCTGATGATTTTTTTTTTAAATTTCCTCAGTTTCTATTGTTATCTCTCCTTTTCATTCCTGATGTTGTTAATATGACAAATTAACTCTGTGCCCTATAGTTATTTTTGGCTAAGGATTCATCTATCTTGTTGATTTTCTCAAAGAACCAGCTCCTGGTTTTGTAGACTCTTTGTATAGCTGTTTTTGTTTCTACTTGATTGATTTCAGCCCTGAATTTGATTATTTCCTGCTGTCGACTCCTCTTGGATGTATTTGATTCTTTTTGTTCTAGAGCTTTCAGGTGTAGTGCTAAGCTGGTAGTATGTGCTCTCTCTAGCTTCTTTTTGGAGGCACTCAGAGCTGAGTTTTCCTCTTAGAACTGCTCTCGTTCTGTCCCGAGTTTGGGTATGTTGTGCCTCCATTTTCATTAAATTCTAAAAAGTCTTTAATTTCTTTCTTTAGTTCATTCAGCTTCCATGTGTATATGGGTTTTCTTTTGTTTTTCTTGCTATTGAAGACCACCAGCCTTAGTCTGTGGTGATCTGATAGGACGAATGGTATTATTTCATTCTTCTTGTATGTGTTGAGGCCTGTTTTGTGACCTAATGTATGGTCAATTTTGGAGAAGGTACTATGAGGTGCCAAGAAGGTATATTCTTTTGTTTTAGAATGAAATGTTCTATAGATATCCATTAAATCCACTTGGTCAATAACTTTTGTTAGTTTCAACGTGTCTCTCTTTGGTTTCTGTTTCCATGATCTGTCCACTGATGAAGTCTCCCACTATTATTGTTTGAGGTGCAATGTGTGCTTTGAGTTTTAGTAACGCTTCTTTTATGCATGTGGCTGTCCTTGCATTTGGAGCATAGATGTTCAGAATTGAGAGTTCTTGTTAGATTTTTCCTTTGATAAGTATGAAGTGTCCTTCCTTATCCTTTTTTGACAACTTTTGGTTGAAAGTTGATTTTGTATTAGAATGGCTACTCCAGCTTGTTGCTTGGGGCCAGTTACTTGGAAAATTGTTTTCCAGCCCTTTACTCTGAAGTAGTATCTGTCTTTGACACTGAGGTGCATTTCCTGTATGCAGCAAAATGCTGGGTTCTGTTTACATATCCAATCTGTTTTTCTATGTCTTTTTATTGGGGAATTGAGTCCATTGATGTTAAGAGATATTAAGGAATTGTGATTGTTGCTTCCTGTTATTTTTTTATGTTATTCTTGTGTTTGTGTGGCTATCTTCTTTTGGGTTTGTTGAAAGAAAATTACTTTACAGATTGGATATGTAAACAGAACCCAGCATTTTGCTGCATACAGGAAATGCACCTCTCGAGAGCTGTGGCACAGGGTCAGCTCTGGGGTGCAGAGGGAAACGGGAGGATCCTGTCACCAACTGTTCCTTGATTCCTGTGTCCTGATGGCTCTGGGAGGTTCCTTCTTGGGCCAGGAATTTGAGTAGAAGTGGTGGTCTTCCCTGTGCTCACAGGTGTGTCAGCACTCCCTGGAGACCAGCTCTTTCCCAACGGTATTTGGTATGGAGCAATGTGGCACAAGATGAACTCTGGGCACTGTGGCACAGGATCAGCTTAGAGCACAGATGGAAACCGGAAGGATCCTTTCCCAGGATGCTCCTTGGTCCAGGTGTCCTGAGGTCTCTGGGTAGGTCCCTTGGAGCAGAAGTGATGGGTTCACCTGTGCTCACAGACTAGTCAACACACCTGTGAGACCTGTTTTCTCCTGGAGATATTTGGGTATGGAGTGCTGTGGCATAGTATCAGCTCCAAGAGCAGGATCAGTTTCGGGTGCAGATGGGAACCAGAAGCTTGTATCACATTTCAAATATATATAGTGAGGTTGAATTCTGGATTCTCTATTTTTAGCTATATTGATACATTTTCCTTTTTTGAAAAGGAATCTTTTTTGATAAGAAACTCCCACTTTAATTGTTTATTCTCCTTTATATCTTTGGTATTGGCTATATTGACTAAATTATAATGTGCTCAATTAACCTTTATTGGCTTGAATTAAATGTAACATGTGTAAATGCCTGCCATATTTGAATCTCAAGTATTTTTAATTAAAAAAATCAATTATTGATTGGATGTTGAACTCCTCCTCCTCGAGATACTCACTTACATCTAGGGCAGTGATTCTCAATTTGTGGGTTTCAACACTTTTGGGGGTCAAATGACTCTTTCACATGGGTCACATATCAGATATCCTGCATGTCAGGTATTTATATTCTGATTTATGTCAGTAGCAAAATTATAGTTATGAAGCAGCATTGAAAATAACCTTATGGTTGGGGGTTTCCCACAACACAAGGAACTGTGTGGGTCACAGCACTAGGAAGGCTGAGAAGCACTGTTCTAAAACATCTCAATTCCTTGCCACCCTTATCGTGCTACACTCTTATGAGAAGTGTGGGAACTAAGAGTATTGTGTGAGAATAAGGAAGTTTCCAGACTCCTTTGGCATATTTGTGATCTCATATTTGTCCTCATGGCCTCCCCAGGAAACACTCTATACAGGCAGAGGAAGCTCATTGGCTTGTCCAGACTCACATAACCTGAAATGATGGTTCAAATCTGGATCACAACCTCTAAGCCCACCAGCCTTACAGCTCCCTCACTATACAGACAGAGCCTAAGGTTTCCTGTCTTAGTTATCTAGACAATATAGCTAGACAGCCAGTGAATGTTTTCTGGCCAAATGGAGACACGGTGACCTTGATTTGGAAAGGGCACATAGGTATATCACCAAGAATACAATTTTTTTTCCTTCTATGAAACAAAGTCTTCATAGAAACAAGGTTTCTATGAAACAAGTGTCCCAGGCTGTCTTTTTCTGATCCTCTTGCCTCCGTCCAAGTGTTAAGATTACAGACATGTGCCACCATACCTGGTTTATGTGGTGCTATGGATGGAACCCAGGGCCTTGTGAATACTAGATAAGCCATCTCCCAACTAAGCTACATCCCCAGCTCACCAAGTATAAGATCTGAAGAACATAGCACGACTCCATGATACAAAGAACAAAACAAACAAGCAAAACCCTCCCCACAGCCCAGGATGTGTATAGAGCCATGCCAGGGTTCTAAGACTCCAGGCTCGCTGTCAGATACCAGAAGGTAACAAGGACACCCAGGGGTATCTGTGCCTGAGATTCAGAATGAAGACTGCTCAATGAAAGTCTCTGGGATTGGTTTGAACTTGAGCGTAGAGCAGCTCTTTTTAAATATAGGCATTGAATTGACCACAGGGGGCACAGGCAAAATAGCAAAAGGACAGGACTATAAATAGCAGCTGCATCTGGAAGGCAAAAGACAGGCCTGACCTGAGCACAGGATAGAAAGGCCCTCTGAGCGAGCACCAGTCTCTGCTGCTCTTCCTTCCCCTGCAGAGCGTACCTCCCTCCAGCCTCCACTCCAGCAGAGAGCGAGCCTGTACAATGTCATCGGAGAAGTTTGAGCTTACAGAAGTTTCTCAGCCCCCATCTAAGGAGTTAAAATGAAACAGAGCAAGTCAGTCTCAGCCTGGGGACTAGGGCTCCTCTGGGTGTCTCCCAAAGGGCTATAAGCCTTTCTTTTATTTATGCTGTGTTGTCTGTCTTTGTTCAATTCTGTCTGCTTAGCCAGATTGGAAATGGTTTGCTGGAAAAAAAAATAGTAGCGCTGTCTAACATGATGTAACAAGATGTCATCTTCTGACTCCAATGCATAAAATGGATTTACAGGAAGGAGAAGGAGGGTAAAAAAAAAAAAAAAAAACAGAGCCCCAGGGAGCACTTGACTCAGACAAACCCACGAGGGTTTGTTGGTGAATGTCAAAAAACCTGTGTGTTATTTAGTCTGCTTAGATGAACAAGAGAAGAGGTGTGTGTGTGTGTGTGTGTGTGTGTGTGTGTGTGTGTGTGTGTTTGTGTGTGTGTGTGTGTGTGTGTAAGGGGAAATGGATTTAAGGTATAGACTGCAGAGCTTGGAGGCAGAGTGTGCAGGAAAACTGAAACAAATTTCATTTCTCATTGCACACCTATATAAACATGCCACAGAGGCTACACACAATCACAGGAGCATGTGCGTCAAACATTATATACATACCACATGTACATACAAATGTCATACTACCTAAACCTCACTCAGATGTGACACAGTCTCACCACCATGCCACATCTCCCAGCTGCAAGAATCCTTCCATTTTCATCTTGCTGAACTGTGGGGATAAGGCTGTCATCTAGTCTGAGCCTTCCTGATTTACATGTGCAAGTTTCTCACATGCTTTTCAGGGTCTCCATTAGGAAGACCTGTAGTAGAAAGCCCAAGTTGAAAGAGGAGAGGGTCACAGGTTTTTTTTTTTTTTTTGGTTGCTTTCAAACAGCACTTCCAGAAGGCCCACTCCAATCCAGTCTGAACATAATGCAGGAAAGTGACATGGGTCAGACTGGACAGGGTGAGGCCCCCTGGTCATGCAGGATTCTCTCATGTTCTGTATTCTTTCTGCATTGGAAGCAAACTCTTGAGTAGCCTCTGGGGACTGTCAGGGCTTCAGGGGTGAGTGGTGTGGTCTCTCTCTCTCTCTCTCTCTCTCTCTCTCTCTCTCTCTCTTTCTCTCTCTCTCTCTCTGTGTGTGTGTGTGTGAGAGAGAGAGAGAGAGAGAGAGAGAGAGAGAGAGAGAGAGAAGGAAGAAGAATCCCATAGTTATTTTCATTCCAGATGTTCTTTAGCTCATCGGGAAAGCAAAATCCCTGGGTATGGGGAGAGGACTATATGTCGGCGACTAAACTACGAACAACTGGGCTAGCATCAAGCACCTTCCACTGCTCTGGCAAAAATTAAGTCCATATGCATGTATGAGCTACGAAATATGAACTGTGTAATTTCATTAAGTGGCTCTTGCTTTACATTTGAAACTGGCATCCTGGGTTACAAGGATGATCAAAAATCATAGTGATAATGATTTGCAAAAATGAGCATTTTCTTAGAATATTTGATAGCAAATTAAAATATGCTGTGACAAGCTGAAAGGGAGGCTTCAGATACAAGGAAAGTAAGGTCATGTGTGTGTGTGTGTGTGTGTGTGTGTGTGTGTGTGTGTGTGAACACACTGAGAACTGAACCCAAGGTATGCTAAGAATACCTGCCTTCATACTTTAGTAACTTTAATAACACTCTGTTTCCCGCTGTGTAAACAAAGTCACATTTTCCCATGCTGCACTAGCTCCTACAAGGTATATAGCAGGCCTGGCTGTCTCTCGCACTCAAAGCAGCTGCTTCACCTTGGTAGAACTTCCCTATTTTACCACAGTCATATCCCAAACCTCTATAGCAGTGTCAGGAACATTATGGGCTTTCAATAATTCTTTATTGAACACATAGATGATTTAAAAATAAGTCTGGCCGGGCAGTGGTGGCACACGCCTTTAATCCCAGCACTTGGGAGGCAGAGGCAGGCGGATTTCTGAGTTCGAGGCCAGCCTGGTCTACAGAGTGAGTTCCAGGACAGCCAGGGCTACACAGAGAAACCCTGTCTCAGAAAAACAAAACAAAACAAAAAACCCAAAACCCACCACCAACAACAAAAAAGAGCAGCTTAGCCAGGGCTTCAGGTGAAGAAGCCACATATGGAATTAGTCACAACCTTTTTTTCTTCTTCTTCGAGTTTCTCTGTGTAGCCCTGGCTGTCCTGGAACTCACTCTGTAGACCAGGTTGGCCTCAAACTCAGAAATCCGCCTGCCTCTGCCTCCCAAGTGCTGGGATTAAAGGCATGCACCACCACCGCCCGGCGCTTGCAATGAGTTTCTGATTGTAACTTGAATTGCTTCCTGTGTGCTAGCACCAAGTAAAGGATGGTGAAAGGCACCTATGGGCTTCACTCTCCAAAGCGTAGGCTACTGGGCCTCCGGGCTAACGTGCTCCTTTGACGAAGAGCAAGCCATCAATGATAGTTCCACTTTGGATTAAAATCACAAGATACACTGGGCAGTGTTGGCACATGCCTTTAGTCCCAGCACTTAGAAGGCAGAGGCAGATGGATCTCTGAGTTTGAGGACAGCCTGGTCTATAGAGTGAGTTCCAAGACAGTCAGGGCTGTACAGAGAAACCCTGTTTTGAAAGACAAAGAAAAGACAGAGAAGAAAGAGAAGGAAAAAAAAGAAAGGGAGGAAGGAAGGTAGAGGAAGGAAGGAAGGAAGGAAGGAAGGAAGGAAGGAAAGAAAGAAAGAAAGAAAGAAAGAAAGAAAGAAAGAGGAAGAAAGAAAGAAAGAAAGAGGAAGAAAGAAAGCGGAAGATAAATCACAAGCTACTAGCTAAGCTCAGGGTAGGGCAATGGTGTTTCCAGAAATAATTAGATTATGGGCTTTCTAGCCTATGAATAGATCAATCTCTTGATAAATTAGCAGCATTATTAACATCGCTGAATAGTGATGGACAGCAGGAAGTCACAGTGGACACGCCCTGGGGGCTGGGTCTTACCTTGGTCTCCTTGTACCTCCTTCCGTTTCAGCCTTCCAGTTGGCTCAGTCAAGTGTGAGCTTGTCTTCTTTAAGGGTCTGTGCAGGTAGATGCAACACGACTTGGGCGGTGTCTGGACCTACTAGTACTACCCAGGAAATACAGAAAGAATGAGTCAGCTTCCCAGGCCCCTGCGTTCAGACCACTGCACTAAAACGGAATCATCCAAGGCAGATGATAAATCAAATGATTAGCTAAGCACGTGTGTTTCCTCTCTGAGTGGTCTGGGCAGATGTTCATACCAGTGTCAGCTTTTCCCAGACGGTCACTAGGAGCGCCAAGATACCGAGTCAAGCTGCCAGCCACTGTGCATCTGAGTGGGACCATGTTCCTTTCCATTGCAGACAAGACACTGAGTAGAAATTAGAGAGAACCCTTGGACTTCCTTTCATACCAGGTCACAGGGGCCCAGGCTGTGAGGCCTGAAAAATGTTACTTCGTCCAAAGCAAGGTTGACTAGCCTCTGAAAGACACAAAATAAAACCATTCAATTAGCATCCTGGCTAGAGAATTCATAATAGCACTCATTGTGATTGCCAACAAAATATTTCAACTGCATGGAATGATGATTTAGTAACATCTCCTATGTGCCTAGTTTAGACTTGTAGAGGAAAATAACTTTTTTAAGGTGATGAGGATAAATCGAATATCTGTAAATGTGGAAGAAGCCCTAAGTGGATAAGGTCAGGCTGTGGATTTGACCATCAGGTCTGATACTCTCAAATTCCTTGGGTTCATTTCAGTCCAGTTTCCCCACCTGGACAATGGGCATAAAAAACAGAGCACTCTTTATAACATTAAAAGAATGATTATATGTGTATTACCATTAGGCCTAGGTGATCAGAAATTGTTCAATATCTATCGTTGCAACAATGATGGTGATGATGAGAGGGGAAAAGCTTGCTTATTTTTAGAGGAAGGAGATGGTTGGGGAAAGGGGTTCTGTTTGCAAATGTCTTCTTTGCCCAGCCTTAAATATTTCCTTCTCCCTCAGAGTGCAAATAGGTGCTATATATACTTTGTGGTCACCCCGTATATATTCACTGGTGATGGATATATTGCTTTGGTCATCCTGGGATTGTTTAGCAATGGGCCGACTGGGAGCCAGGATAGCTCAAAGCTGACAGCACCAGTCAAGTCTGTGCCTCCTCTCACGTTTGATTTTCAAGGATTAAAAAAGCCGCTCTATTTTTTTCTTTAATCTAACCCTGTTGCGGTTCAACAAATAATCCCTACGCCTCCTCACATGAATTGCTAAATTGTGGTCATCTAAAGCAAAGGTTCTCTGAGGCTTTTTCTAGAGCTGTAACTCGGTTCTCCAGGTCATCCTTGGGATTAGAGGTCCCTATAAGCCCGCGTCCTCTCAGGGTTATAGGATACTTCTATGTTAAAGGACCTTAGAGTTCTTTTTGCTTCCATTTTGCTTGCTGCTCCCACAAAGCCCCCCTCCCAAGCATCCATTGTCTTCATTCCTGTTTGATTCTCACCGTCTCTCCTTCCCTCCAGCCACACGAGGTTCTACTGTGTGTGTGTGTGTGTGTGTGTGTGTGTGTGTTTGCATAGTCCCACGCGTGTCCTTGCCAATCTCAGTAACTAAAGAAAATAAGCCCTTTTTTTATTTGATTGCTTTGTCTTTTATTACTGCTTTGCCCGTGTCATCACAACACCATAAGGAAGCCTGGGTATGATATACCCTGGCTGCCAACACAGAAAAGTGATTACAGGTCGCTCTCCAAAGTCTCTTTCCAAGCAGTCATCAGCAATCTCTGCCTACTTTGAAAGGCTTGGCTTTGTTGCTCCCCACCTTCTTCTTTTTTTTTTAACCTGCCCTTTGGCCAACCCCTGCTTTGCCCTTACTAGATTCCCTCTTGCCCCTCAGACCCTATCTGAGAGGCCCCTTTCAAGTCCGGCCCCAATATGTGACAGTCACAAGGTCGCTGCCTGGCTGAGTTCCTGCCTGCCTGCTCTTAGACAGAAACCTTTGATAAGCTGACTCGGTTTTTTTGCTTTGCAATTTCACAGCATACCCGCTGAAGCTTTTATCTCTGCGGCTGAGCCCAGGCAATAACTATTCTGCCTTTGTTATCTCGATCCTGAGCTGTCCAGGCTCACACGGAGGACACGCCTCTGCCTGCTATCTGAGTCTTCCATCTTTTCATCACGGGTACAGATGCTTTTGTTTACGATCCGTTTGTTCTCTGTTTCATGTTCACAGTCTGTCTGATAGGATTTCCAGGTTTTGTTTTTGCATGCTTCTAAATCTGATGGACCAGGAGAGAATTGTTTGGCGTTTTCCTTATCAATGGAGAGGACACGGAGTGATGGAGCCCGGTCACAGTTTGCTCTCGGCTGCTCATTTGATTTGATTATCAGGAGCAATGCAGGACACATTGGTACTTTTCACTTGAAATTGGCTGCGGCTCCAAGCTGTGGGCTCCTTCCTGTTTGAGCACATCTCCTGGGCCCTGAGGGCTAACTATCAGACAGTACCTCTGGAGTCTGCAGCATCAGTCAGAACTCAAAGTCCTAATCATAGCTTCCTTGTCCCCATGACAATGTTCCAACACAGACACAACCTTCCATTTCATAAATCAAAATTAAAGTGATGGGTATATTTAGCTTTTTAAAGATTTAGTTATTTATGAGTACACTGTCACTGTCTTCAGACACACCAGAAGAGGACATCAGATCCCATTACAGATGGTTGTGAGCCACCATGTGGTGGCTGGGAATTGAATTCAGAACCTCTGGAAGAGCAGTCGGTGCTCTTAACTGCTGAGCCATCTCACTAGCCCCAATAGGTATTTTTTTAAAAATATCTTTTATTTATTTTTTTTATTTGTATTGATGTTTGTCTGCATGTATGTTTTCGTACTTCATGTATCCTTGATGACTACAGAGACCGGAAAAGGCTGTCCAATCCTCTAAGATAGCTACAGATAGTTTGTGAGCTGTCAAGTGGGTTCTGGGAATCAAACTTGGGTCCTCTGAAAAAGGAGCCATTGCTCTTAACTACTGAGCCATCTTTCCAGTCCAAATGATGGTAAATTGTGATAGCCCCCCCCCATATGTTCTTCTTCCTTAATCTCTGGGAATGGGGACATAGGTTGTACTTCCTGTGGACCAGTAACTTTAAGTAAAAATATTAATATTTAATGTTTGTATGACCTGCTCTATAAAAAAGAAATGGTTCACTATGAAAAGTTTTCTGTTTCTGTGAGCGTCTTGTGGCCATTATAATCCGGAGTGGTCAGACTTTGGTGCATATACAAATGTGAGATTGTGGAAACACAGAAAGACACGGGCTCATAAACTTGGTTATGGTTGGATTACATGGGGAGTGAGTGAATTTACCTAAGAGGAAGACAGAAGAGTACTGTGCATATGAGTTTGGGGACGTGAACAGGATTTCATAAAGGAATATGGGTGAAGGCACTTCAGAAGTGGATAGCCTGAAAGTTTAGGGTGTGTGGAGAGCTAACTGGACAGGTAGAAGATACAGTACACTTGGCAGGAAAAGGAGACCATCAACCTGCTAGGGGCTGAGTGTATTCTCATCTGGATGTAGTTCAAAGAATCCTTCAGACACACAGAAGAGCCTGGTAAAGTCTTCAGCAGGGGGCTGGAGAGATGGTTCAGACTATTCTTCCAAAGATCCTGAATTCAAATCCCAGCAATCACATGGTGGCTCACAACCATCTGCAATGAGATATGACGCCCTCTTCTGGTGTGTCTGAAGACTGCTACAGTGTACTTATTTATAATAATAAATAAATCTTTGGGCCAGAGCGAGCAGGGACTGAGCTAGCAGGGACAACAGGAGCAATCATGGTTGACCTGAGCGAGCGGAGGTCCTAAATCCAATTCCCAGCAACCACATGAAGGCTCACAACATCTGTACAGCTACAGTGTGTTCATATACATTAAATAAATAAATAAATAAATAAATAAATCTTAAAAAATGAAAAATAAAAAATAAAGTCTTCAACAGTGTTTGAACACTCAACCTTAAAATATGTATAAATGACCAAATATGCCATTTGATGAAACCTCCAGGTTTAAAAAAAGAGTCCAAAGAATGGAGATGGGAATTCTGAAAACAAACAAGCAAACAACCAACCCCAGGAAGACACCAGATCTCTAAACAAGAACAGGTGTAATGAAATGAACACACTATAAGAATAGATATCTTTAAAATTTTGAATGGATTAGAAAAAAAATAACCCTCAGGTATGATCAGAGTTTGTAAAATAAAATCACATTAGTAAGAATCACATTAATAAACCTTTGGGCTCAGGAAATAGCTCAGTTACTAGAGCGCTTGCCTAGCACGCACGAACCCCGAGGTTCGATACCCAGTACCATGTAAACTAGGCATGATAGCACAAACCTGTCATCTCAGCATGGGAGAGACAGAGACAGGAGGATTCAAGTCTAAGGTCATCCTCAGCCGAATAGGGAGCTTGATACCAGCCACAGCTGCACGCAAGCAAACAACAAAGCCAAGGTGATGGGCGCTTCAAAGACTTTAAACAAACAGGTCAGTAGCCAGTGAACTACCAATAACAGCAACAGCTTCCACCACACAGGTCTAATGCCTAATAATAAGGATCCCAGTAAATAGACTGCTCAAATACAGATAAGGAGATACGGCGTGTTTACTTACTTCTGAATTTCTGACAATGAAATAAATTAGGATAAATAACATATTTGCAGTAAGAAAATGTTGCAAGACTCATATGCACAATAAAAAGCTATTTGCTTGGTGACACACATATAATCTCAGCACTCGGGAGGATTGCCAGTTGAAGGCTATCATGGTTTTCATAGAAATTCCAGACTAGCCTGTGCTGTATAGCAAGATTTTACCTTTCGATTATCTGAAATTCACACAGAACTATGCACCCTGGATCTTATCTACCAGCCTTGCCAGAAAGGAGTGAAAAGACACATTATTAACCCAAAAAAAAAAAAAAATCAATAAAATTTCCCCAAGTTAAAGGACCTAAATACCCAGATTTTAGAGTTTTCTTTTGTTTTGTTTTTTATTAGATATTTGCTTTATTTACATTTCAAATGGCATCCACTTTCCTCATTACCCCTCCGAAAAACCCCTATCCCATCCCCCCTCTCCCTACTTACTACCCCCTCCCACTTTCCTGACCTGGCATTCCCCTACACTGGTGTATTGAGCCTTCATAGGACCAATGGCCTCTCCTCTCATTGATGTCTGAAAAAACCATCCTCTGCTACATATGTAGCTAGAGCTATAGGTCTTTCCATGTGTACTCTTTGGTTGGTGGTTTAGTCCCTGGAAGCTCTGGGGGTACTGGTTGGTACATATTATTGTTCCTCCTATGGAACTGCAAACCTATTCAGCTCCTTGGGTCCTTTCTCTAGCTCTTCTGTTGGGGACCCTATGCTCAGTCTATTGGTTGGCTGTGAGCCATGGGTATTTTGATCCCCCTTCTAAGAAGGATCAAAGTATCCACATTTTGGTCTTCCTTCTTCTTGAGCTTCATGTGATCTGTGAATTATATCTTGGGTATTCTGAGCTTTTGGGCCAATATCCAATTATCAGCATGTGCATATTGTGTGTGTTATTTTGTGATTAGGTTACCTCACTCAGGATGATATTTTCTAATTCTATCCATTTGCCTAAGAATCTCATGAATTCATTGTTTTTAATAGCTGAGCAGTATTCCATTGAGAAAATGTACCACATTTTCTGTATCATTCCTCTGTTGAGGGACATCTGGGTTCTTTCTGGCTTCTGGCTATTATAAATAAGGTTGCTAGGAACATAGTGGAGCATATGTCCTTATTACATGTTGGAGCATCGTCTGGGTATATGCCCAGGAATAGTATAGCTGGGCCCTCAGATAGTACTATGTCCAATTTTCTGAGTAACTGCCAAACTGATTTCTAGAGTGGTTGTACCAGCTTGCAATCCCACCAGCAATGGAGGAGTGTTCCTCATTCTCCACATCATCTCCAGCACCTGCTGTCCCCTGATTTTTTTATCTAAGCCATTCTGACTGATGTGAGGTGGAATCTCAGTGTTGTTTTGATTTGCATTTCCCTAATGACTAAGGATGTTGAACATTTCTTTAGGTGTTTCTCATCCATCCAGTATTCCTTAGTTGAGAATTCTTTGATTAGCTCTGAACCCCATTTTTAATAGGGTTATTTGGTTCTCTGGAGTCTAACTTCTTGAGTTCTTTGTGTATATTGGATATTAGCCCTCTATCAGATAGTACCCAGATTTTAAAAGGTTCCATTAAATAGGCAGAGAAGTTCATTTATAAGGGCTGAAAGGATGGCACTGGATTTCTTACTAGCCGATACGTTTTATAAAATTTGGTGAGAATAATAATGCTGTATTCAGAAATGCAAAAGTAGAAGGCTCACCTTTCAAATATCATTTGTTGGGAAATCTACTCTATGGACTCTAAAAGTAAATGGATGCAGCTTGGTTAGTACAATACTTGATTAGCATGAAAAAAGTTGTAGGTTGGATCTCTAGCAGTAAACAGAACCAGGAGTGGGGTGCATGCCTCCAAGCCCAGAATTTATGAGGTGAGGCAGCAGGATCAGGAGCTCAAGGTCATCCTTGGCTACATAATGAGTTTAAGGCCAGCTTAAGCTACACAACAACTTTTCTCAACATAATTGACAAGTTACTTCTGCGCTGGTGAAATGAACCAAATCAAGATAGATTAGATTAGATTAAATGCAGGTTTATTGGGAAGCTGCTTTTGGGTGAGTTCACTTGGCCCCAAGGACTGAGACCAGGGGAGTTGCCATGGGAAGGTAGAGAGAGGGGAGGGGGAAGAGAGGGGAGGGGGAAGAGAGAGGAGGGGGAAGAGATAGAAAAAACATGTGCAGAAAGGAGAGAGAGAGAGAGAGAGAGAGAGAGAGAGAGAGAGAGAGAGAGAGAACATCAAAATGTCTGGATTATATAGGGAAGAGCCTCTGGGGTGAGGGCAGCCCAGTCTCTGGGCTGGATAGTTCAAGGTTGGGGGCAGAGAATGCCAGGTAGGGACTGGAGGATGCTGGGAGTACCTAGGAGCCAGGTCTGCTTTGATATGTAAAATATGCACCTCAGTACCTAGTCCCTAGTCCCCTGAACCAAACCATAGTAAAACAACAACAATAACAACCACCACACAATGGATCCCAAGAGTGGATCTATACCAGGATACTAGCAAAACAAGATTCAGGAAGAGGGTTAAGTGACATGTGTACTTTGAAGGCAAGAATATTCAGAAAATATTCAGAAAAGATAACCGGAAAAAATATGACTGGAGAAGTAGCTACCAAGTTAGATATATTTTCTTTTCTTTTCCTTTTTTTAATCATTTTTCTTTTTTTTAATTTTCTATATTCTTTGTTTACATTCCAAAGGCTTTCCCCTTTCACATTCCTCCCCCCCCCACCATATGTCCCATATGTCCTCTTCCCCCCGCCTATTCCCCAATCACCCCCCACCACCATCACTACCACCACCATTTCTCTGTCTGGTACTCTCCTACAAAACTGGATTTAGTCTTTTCCAGACCAGGGTCCTCTCCTTCCTTTTTTCTTGGGAATCTTTTGCTTAGTTAATTGTGTCTTGAGTATGCAGAGCTTCTGGGCTCATTAATATCCACTTATCAGTGATTGCAATTCATGTGTATTCTTTTGTGATTGGGTTAGCTCACTTAGGATGATAGTTTCCAGATCCAACCATTTGCCTACAAATTGCATAAATTCATTATTTTTAATTGCTGAGTAGTATTCCATTGTATAAATATACCACATTTTCTGTATCCATTACTCCGTTGAGGGACATCTGGGTTCTTTCCAGCTTCTGGCTATTATAAATAAAGCTGCTATGAACATAGTGGAGCATGTGTCTTTATTGCATGCAGGGGAATCCTCTGGGTATATGCCCAGGAGTGGTATGACAGGATCCTCTGGAAGTGTCATGCCCAATTTTCTGAGGAACTGCCATACTGATTTCCAGAGCAGTTGTACCATCTTGCAATCCCACCAACAATTGAGGAGTGTTCCTCTTTCTCCACATCCTCGCCAGTACCTGTTGTCTCTTGAGTTTTTCATCTTAGCCATTCTGACTGGTGTGAGGTGGAATCTCAGGGTTGTTTTGATTTGCATTTCCCTGATAACTAATGATGTTGAACATTTCTTAAGGTGCTTCTCAGCCATCCAAATTTCTTCTGGTGAAAATTCTTTATTTAGCTCTGTACCCCATTTTTAATAGGGTTATTTGGTTCTTTGGGGTCTAACTTCTTGAGTTCTTTGTATATATTGGATATTAGCCCTCTGTCGGATGTGGGGTTGGTGAAGATCTTTTCTCAGTTTGTTGGTTGCCGTTTTGTCCTTCTGACAGTGTCTTTTGCCTTACAGAAACTTTGTAATTTTATGAGGTCCCACTAAAATCAGTAGCCTTCCTGTACTCAAAGGACAAGCAGGCTGAGAAAGAAGTTAGGGAAATAACACCCTTCACAATAGCCACAAACAATATAAAGTATCCTGGTGTGACTCTAACCAAACAAGTGAAAGATCTTTATGACAGGAACTTCAAGTCCTTGAAGAAAGAAATCGAAGAAGACCTCAGAAGATGGAAAAATATTTCATGCTCTTGGATTGGCAGGATCAATATAGTAAAAATGGCCATCTTGCCAAGAGCAATCTACAGATTCAATGCAATCCCCATCAAAATCCCAAATCAATTCGTCATAGATCTAGAATGAGCAAATCTCAAATTCATTTGGAGTAACAAAAAACCTAGGATAGCTAAAACTATTCTCAACAATAAAAGGACTTCTGGGGGAATCTATATCCCTGACCTCAAGCAGTACTACAGAGCAATTGTGTTAAAAACTGCACAGTATTGGTACAGCAACAGGCAAGTAGATCAATGGAATAGAATTGAAGACCCAGAAATGAACCCACAGAGATATGGTCACTTGATCTTTGATAAAGGAGCTACAAGCATCCAGTGGAAAAAAGATAGCCTTTTCAACAAATGGTGCTGGTTCAACTGGAGGTCAACATGCAGAAGAATGCGAATTGACCCAGTCTTATCTCCTTGTACTAAGATCAACTCCAAGTGTATCAAGGACCTCCACATAAAACCAGACACACTGAAACTAATAGAAAAGAAACTGGGGAAGACCCTGGAGGACATGGGCACAGGGGGAAAGTTCCTGAACAGAACACCAATAGCTTATGCTCTAAGATCAAGAATTGACAAATAGATATATTTTCAAAGTGTACAAAGATAACCAGAAATTTATTTATGGAAAACTATAGAACCATTAAATGAGGTTAAACTCAAGGAAAACCACAAAGCTATTCAAAAACGTTTTTAAGTATACTTGTTGATTCTGTATTAATTGTATATGTATGTATGATATGCTGGGGATTGAGTCCAGAAATTATAAAATAGGATGATGGGTAATTAAAATTATTGAAGTCGGATATGGAGACACACACCCACAATCCTGGCAGCAGGAGGATCACTGAGAATTAAAGGCCAGTCTGGGCTTCATCATGAGACCCTATCTCAAAAGACAAACAAGTAATCAAACAAATAAGAACAAAATTGCAAATTAACCCCAGGTAGCATTTTGTTGAACAGATGATAGTGAAGAAGTGCATCAGGAGACAAGCAGGCTGGTCCAGCCTCTGCAGCCTCTGGAGTGAGCAGGCACAGAGAACCAGAAAAATGGAGCCTCTCCTTATGTGACCTTTTCCCTTAGCTCAGTCTGAACGGGTCACACCTCCTTCTACAAGCCCTGCCCACCTCCCCTCCGACCCTTTTTACCGTGGCTTAGCAACTGCAGGAATCACTAGGTGGTTTGTTGCCAAGGGCATTGTGGGTATCTCCAGGCAGACCCAAAGCCAAGATAGGGGATTTTCTGGGATGCTGTTATCTAGGTTCTTTGCTGCTAGTATTCGCAACTTCCACCATCCTTCCTGACACAAACATGTGCTCGCCGCCTGCCATCTTACCAACTCAACTCCAGCGCAGGTAAAGGCATTTCCCAATTTCTAGACATCAGCGCCGGGAGCCAGCATTTTCTGGTCCTGTTCGTGGCATTTTTGCTAGTTATTCCTAGTCTCTATTAATCAAATTCTTTCCTCCTTTTGAGTTCCTTCATTCCTGTCTTGCCTGTGCTGTTGACATTGGCTGTAGCAGTGGAATTTTCCAGTTTCCTAGAAACTGAAGCAGTTTTAAGGGCACGGCTGCTCCATAAACTCTTTATTTCTGTTACAGCCTGGGCTCTGGAGCTCTGCATGAAACAAACATTGCATGAGATACAAGGTTTGTGTCTCAGTAGACACCATTGTCCAAAACGCCATTTAGCAAGGGAGGCCCGGATGTTGCCAATAGGTTTAGTTTGTTCTAATTTATAGTGCTTGGTTTGTAAATAGCTGTAGGGGATTGATGGCGGCAAGAGTGGACACGAGGGAGTGGGGGTAAATAACAGTGCAAGAGGACCATTTAAGGCAGTGAGACATGGTTAAAAGAAAAGGCAGGTCACAAATCACTAAATACACGA
Source organism: Apodemus agrarius (assembly GCA_964023405.1). NCBI lineage: Eukaryota > Metazoa > Chordata > Mammalia > Rodentia > Muridae > Apodemus > Apodemus agrarius. The sequence continues at coordinate 117,634,489 of OZ030011.1, read as the reverse complement.
TGACCCTGTTTCTTGAAATATGTGTGTGTGCGTGTGTGTGCACAAAGCCAGAGACATTAAACAGTGATTTTCTTAGACTGAGGGATTTATGAAAGATTTGTGCTTAATTTTTGCTTGCCTAGTTTTTTCCAAACAGACATGTGCTGTTTTGTAACAATAAGAAAAACAAGTTATTTAAAACATAAATAAAAACTGCAAGATTCTGGGCAAACACCATATGTTCCGTCTGAATTCCATAAACCTCTTTATGACGGGCCAAGTCCAGGCCTCCTTAGTAGAGGACCACGGACAGGGAGTGGGAGCATTCGTCGGTGGCAGCAGGGGACAGCCAGCCTAAAGAGCTAGCAGATCCATGAGCCTTGTAAGAGACTGGTCCCAACTTACCGGGTTGGTCATGCAGAAAGTTGCTAAAACCTGACAGATAGATGTTAACACTGTACCTGGAAAGCGGAGCCTCAAATCCGTTGATACTTGTGTATGTGTCCACTGAACACCTGTGGCCATCCATATTGTGTTGAGCAGCAGGCGGATGGGACAGATGGGTGGGAGGAACCTCTGGAAACAGCTGCTACTCCAGGCTTGCTGGCTGAGGATGCTGCTGAGCTTGCATGCTTAGGATCTGTCTCCTAGTGCATTTGAGCTGCTATAAACAACGCGATGGTATAGCTTGGGTGTCTCCTCAGCTTCACAGGTCTATCGCTTCAGGTATTGCTGGCCAGGGAGCCTAAGGCCACATTCCTGGTGAGCTTAGACTCAGGACAGGTGCTCTTTCTGCTTAGTAGACAGTGACTTTTCTTTTTCTTTATGTAATTTGTCTCACATCTCCCAAGCTGGCCTCAAACTCACTAAGGATGACCTTGACCTTCTGATCTTTCCCCCCCCACCACCACCCCCGCCTCCAGTGCTGGGAATAGAGGCAGGCATCTCTACTCTTGGTTTTACGTGCTACTGGGAAGTGTAATGAGGTCTTACGTGTGCTGGGAAAGCACTCACTCTCCCAAATGAGGTACATCCTTAGTGACCCCCCTTTTAAGATTAGTCTTGTCAAAATAGTGAGTTTCATTTTGACATCTTCAACGCAGATGTCATTGTACCTCAGTTATGCTCCCACAACACTGCCTCGCCAGGTTTTTGCTGGTTCCATTCCTCCCCACAAATAGTCTCTCTTCTGCTTTCCTGTCACATGTACTCTTGTTTCTACACACACACACACACACACACACACACACACACACAAATCTAGATTCTATTTCAGGTGGAAAACAATGTATTGTTTGTCTTTCCCATTCTTCTCACCTCATAATTTCCCCTTGTACATTCACGTGTGTGTGTGTGTGTGTGTGTGTGTGTGTGTGGTGTTTGTGTATATTTATTTATTAGTGTCATGTTGTGGATTAAACTTCATCATATAAACTTTGAAAGGACAGACCATGCAGTCCAGTGCAATCTGGAGGGGTAGACGGAGTGATGCTGAGGTGAGGGACTGAGAGCAAGGCGGTGGGGGCTGCAGTGGCTGCAGTGGCTGCTGAGGCTGCTGCTGCTGCTGCTGCTGTGGCTGCCACTGCTGCTGCTACTGCTGCAGTAGGGGCTCCATTTCCCTCACAAAGTCCAATGTCAGCCTGCACAGACCAGCTCCTGAGTCATAGTTCTATCCTGGTTAAGAACCTGTTAGCTAGGATGACTGTTAGGCTTTATTTTAAACAGTTTCACAAGGTTATATAATGTGCAAATATGCAAAGCTCTTTATCATATGTTGCATTCATGATTTAGAGAGAAGGAGAAGGCAAGTACTATTATCTCCTCTTCACACGAGAATAAATTGAAGCTTAGGGAAAATAATTGCTACTATTTAGTATCGTAATTGGGCCAGGGCTGGGGGGTAAGCTTTTCCGACCTTTAATCTCAAACTCTTTCCCTTATATTATCTCATATCCATTTCTTTGCTCTTCTACTGATTCATCCAACATTGGTCATACTTGAAAGCTTATCGCATTACAAGCAGGTGTGTTCAGGAAATCAGGTGTGGGCCCCAGTCACTACACCCCAGCATCCGGCCGAGATCAATGATTCTCCATTTTGAAGGCACTTAGAATTACCTGGGGAGGCTTTAAAAGGCGCCATAGCCAGACCCCACTCCTAACCAATGCCATAACGATCTATGCTGCTTTTAAAAGCTCTGCAAGTGATTCTAACGCATAGCGAAAGCTTGAAACCATGGTTCCTGTGAGCACAAAAGTATTCACCACCTCACTTCCTTTATAAGGCAAACAGCCCAAACTGCAATGATTGAGAACCAACTGCTTCTAGCAAGGGCTCTTCTGGTCTTACACCCTCTGAGCTGAGAGGTTCCTCTTTTTCCATCAGATTGTCTCCAAATGGTGTCTGGCTTGTTGACCGTCATGGGTGATGACTTGGTAAGTGTTCAAGATACCTGGTGTTCTGGACAGCAGCTGGGGGCTCTCGGATCCCTGTGTCGATTCACTTTAGGAGAACATGGTCTGTTTAAGAGCATGCTCAGCCCTCCACGGCGGTTGTCATAGTCTGAGAGTTTCCATTATGCAGATAGAGATATATGAGTAGAAACGAGAATCAGGAACTTAGAGTAGGTTTAAAGAATCCTGCACGCTGTAACTAGCTAGGAAACTGAATCTCAGAGAGGGGAAATGACCTGAAACGATTAGACAACAATGCAAAACAGGACATGATTCAGTGCCCCAGTATGGCTGCAGGCCACAGCTACCTACTCTCCTGGTGCTACTGAAGCTGATGTTTCTCCACGAGTCCCAGGATAGAAGCACTTTCTTTCCAGGTTGATTGATATTTGAATTTTCCTTTCCCTTGAGACATAGCTGGAAAAAATTTATAAGCCCAATTAGGTATTCTAGTGAGCAATTTTCATCTCTTAGGCAGATTCACCTCAGGGCAGCTCCATGAGGTTGGAACTATACATTATTCTCATTTAACAAGAGGGTAAAACCAATCCACACACTTACAGAGTTGGGAAATGGCTGCGGAACTCAGTGGTACCTGGCTCACTGCATTATATTTGTCATTGTGAAACCGTGAGTAAATCCACAGTTTGCAGTTAGATCCACAGCTTGTATCTAGACCCATGAGCTGCACTGCTTTTTGGTGGTGACCTGAGTATTGGCACATCGGCCATTTTCTTCTTCTTTTTGTTTTTCCTTTTTGGTCAGCTCTGCAAGTTATTTACTCTGTTTAAATTCTTAACTATATTGATGTGCAGAAAACAAACTGTGTATGATTCCTCGGGTGGGGAGACAAAAGGATCTAGAAACATCAAAGAGCTAAGTATGGTAGTTCGTACCTGTCAGCCCAAACTTGGGAGTCTGCAGCAGGCAGAAGATTGTAAGTTCGAGGCCAGCCTGAGCTCCATAGTGATCCAATCTCAAAAACACACAAATAGCAAATACTTACAAAATGATTCCTACAACTATACCGTCTGAGTCAGAAACCCAAGGCAGCCCCAGCAAAGATGAAACAGCCACAGTATTTAGTGCTTGTGCTAGTTAACGTTTACTGACAACTTGATACAACCACCCTGAAAGAACTCCCTCAATCAGGTAGCTCTGTGGCCATGTCTGTGAGAGAATGTCTTGATTGACACAGGAGGGTAGAACTCCCTGTGGGTGGCACCATCCCTGGGCGGGTGGGCTGGGCTACATAAGAAAGCTAGCCGAGCATGCGCCAGAGGGCGCTAGTGAGCAGCGTTCCTCCTTGATTAATGCCTGCTTGAGTTCCTGCCTCTGCTTCCTCCACTTACACTTGTTTCTTGGAAGTGTAAATTAACATAAACCCTTTCCCAGCAGCTTCTGGTCAGGGTGTTTTTGTTTTGTTTTGTTTTTAATCGCACCAACGGAAAGCAAACTAGAACAGGATCCAAAGGAAAATTCCAGAGTCGACTCGACATGAAGAACCTTTTTCAAGACATTTCCAGTCGATCTTGGGGTAGAATATATTGCCTTCTAAACACATGAACACATACACGACAAATGATGAACACACATAAATGACAGGCCTGGGATACCTGAGCAACCTCAGAATACTGTTCATGCACCGCCTGTCGCCTCTAGAACCAGTCATTGGAGCGAGTTGGTGTCGTAACGGTCAGCTTGCGCGCATTTCTCTCCCTCTTCTTCATCCACAGGAACTGTCTGTAATCACTGGGTGGCAAAATGAACCAAACCAGATTTCTCGGGGTTCTGATTTTGTACACTATGAGTAATTTCTCAAGGAGAAGCCTGTTTTTTAGTCTGCTAGCTCCCCGCCCCCCTCAGAAAATGGCCACTCATAGCTTCTTTTGGTGGTTTTGTTTTTTAAGACTGCATTTCTTTATTGTTTCCTGGCTGTCCTGAAACTAGCTCTGTAGACCAGGTTGGCCTTGAACTCCAGGATTCGCCTGCTTCTGCCTCCCAAGTGTTGAGATTAAAGCAGTGTGCCGCCAAGGCAGGGCTCACCCATAGCTTCTTTAAGACAAGACGTATTCTGGGAATCTCAGAAGTTCTGGCTGATCCGTAGTCTCAAAGCAAAAGGGAAGGGAATGGCCCTGTGTTCGGCATCTGCCGGTACAGGGGTCAATCAAACCCAGAAATGAGCACGCATCCTGGTCACACCACTCTCAAGGGTGGAGCTCTCAGGCTTCTTTCCTTATGAAGTTTTAAAAACTAGATTAATGAGATAAAAGAGACACGCAGCACTTTGCACATGTTTAAAGCATGCAGTATAGGTTTTGATGTATGTCAGAATTTGAAACCCATGCTGCTCATTTTATTAGGAAATCACAATTATCAATCTCCAAAGTTTCCTCCTGCCTTCTTTTCTTTTCTTTTCTTTTCTTTTCTTCTCTTTTCTTTTCTTTTCTCTTCTCCTTTCTTCTTTCTTTCTTTCTTTCTTTCTTTCTTTCTTTCTTTCGTCCCTCCCATCTGCTTCTGCCACCTTTACATCCAACAACCTCCAAGCTGCCTTCCGTCCGCGGTAGCAGAGATAAGGTAGTCCCTCCCTTCCACCTCCCCAAATGCCTATAGCATCATTTTCCAGAGCAGTAAAAATGTCAGTTTATACGGCAAAAGTGACTTTTTACATCAGGGCTTTCCTAGAGGGAAGCAGGCAGAGGATCACCAGACTTGAACAAGATTGCAATGATCAAAGCGGAGGTGGGGGTGGGGTGGGGGGTGGGGGTGGGGGTGGGGGGACAGACAGACTGCAGTTCTCTTGAGAGAGAGTTGACGATGCTAATAAGCGTTGAAGAAAGCAGTCGCAATGCAGGTGGGTTCCAGAAGCTGGCGACGGCAAGGTCGGGGGATTGCCTCTGTACCGGAAGGCGTGCAGCCCACCAGGCACCTGGATCGGCCCTCAAACGCATCGCATCCAGGCACTGGTGTGCAGCCTGTGAATGCCTCCTTATGTGGCAAAAGAAACTTTGAAACTGCAATTAAATGAAGGATTTTGAGATGAAGGGATTATCCTGGATTATCCAGTGGGCCTTAGTGTAATCACGGTGTCCTTATTAGAGTAGAATGGAGGGAGATTCTCCTGTGGCAGAGAAGACAGGGCTGCGGTTTGGAAGCAGGGATTGGAGTGGCATACCTGAAGGATGGAGAGAAGGGCCAGAAAATAAACAGTAGCTCTCACCACCAGAAACTGAGAAGAGGAAAGAAATGAAATCTTCTTTCTCAACGTCCTCAGAAGGCAGAAGTGCTCCCAATCGCAATGCCTCCAGACAGCAGCAGTGCTCCCAAACCTTTGGGGGTAGCTCTGTGCCAGTGTTTGAATCTGGGTTATCCCCGGCAGGTTCATGTTTTGATTCCCTATTCTTCGTCTGGTAACTATTTTGGACAACTATAAGATCTTTAGGAGGTTGGGCCTGGCCGGATATAAGTCACTGAGCTCGGACGGCTACAGCCCCGCCTTTAGCTTCTGCCGCCCTGTGCTTTCTGCTCTACCTTCACGAGCACAGCTCCTACTATGCGCTTGATCTCCACCATGCCTTCCCTGCTAGAATGGACGGAGAATGTGAGGCCAAATGAAAGCTGTCTCCTTCAAGTCATTTCTGTCAAGGTTCTGTCCCACCGATACAAATTCACACACCCAGATCCTTAGACTTGGACGCTGAACTGCAAGATGCTACATTTCTCTTGTTTTAAGCCACTCAGGTTTTTTTTTTTTTGTCAGATTTGTTACATCATCAACAGGAAACTAATACCCTAACCCTAGTAGTGTAGCTGTAAGATAAATAATGTATTATTTTTGGGATTGTGGTAGCATTAAATAGCGAGATACATTCACAGCAGATAGACTTCTTTTCTTTAACGTTTCCATGTGTATTTCTTCTCATCTCTGAGAGCATGTAGCCTGTCATGCTTCTTTATAAAAATATATATTTAAAATAAATGGCCGGGCGTGGTGGCACACGCCTTTAATGCCAACACTTGGGAGGCAGAGGCAGGCGGATTTCTGAGTTCGAGGCCAGCCTGGTCTACAGAGTGAGTTCCAGGACAGCCAGGGCTACACAGAGAAACCCTGTCTTGAAAAAACAAACAAACAAAAAAACAAACAAAACCCCCAAAAACCAAAAAACCAAAAACAAAAAACAAACAAAAAAACAAAACAAAAAAAACCCAACAACCCCCCCGAAAAAAACCCAAAACCAAAAAAACAAACAAAAACAAACAAACAAACAAACAAAAAAACAAAAACAGAAAACCAAAACCAAAACAAAACAAAACAAAACCAAAAATAAATAAAAAAAAAGGCTCTTTGCTTTCTGAGATAGGGTCCGTGTTAATTTTCTTTCCTGGCACTGTGTGATAAAATGTCATGGCTAAAAGCACCTGAAGAAGAAAGAGTTTATTTCATCATAAAGTTGGAGTCTGTCATGGAGGGAAGCCGGAGCAGGAGCTCAAGACAGGAGCTTGGAGGCAGGGACCGAAGCTGAGCCCAGAGAGGAGTCCTGCTTAGCAGCCTGCTCCCAGCCTCACGCTCAGCTCTCTTTACCTCCCAGGCTCGCCTCTCAGGGATGGTGCCACCTGCAGTCGGTCAGGCCCTGCCACACCAAACAACAATCAAGAAAATTACACAGATAAACCCGCAGGCCAGTCTGATGCAGGCATTTCCTCCACGGAGGTTCTGTCCTCCCAACGGACTCCCGTTGACAAAACTAAGCAGCACAGTGTCTCACTATATAGTACAGGCTGGCCTTGAACCCATGTGTATCCCAGTCGTGCCTCGTCATCCTCTTGCCCCAGGCTCCCAAGAGCTGTAGTCTGTTGGCGTGTGCCATGGCATCTGCCTAAGCTGTACGTCTGGAGCTGGCCAATCCTAGCACAGGAAGACATTCGTGATGGGAAGATGGCAGGTAGCTGAGGTTCATGTAGTGGGAGGATAGAGAGTGAGCTCCTGTAGGGAAGAAACAGCAATCCCACAGGGAGAGAGAGCAAATGTGGAGAGACCCACTTGGGTTCATTTTAAAATACAGATCATGGCATCTGGAAGGTGGTGACACACACCTTGAAACCCAGCCCTTGGGAGACAAAGGTAGGCAGATCTCTGAGTTCAAAGCCAGCCTGGTCTACAGAGCTACTTCCAGGACAGCCAGGACTATACAGAGAAACCCTGTCTTGAAAAATATTATGTATAATTGTTATATATTATATGTAATTCAATACATAAATAAATATAATGGAATAATGTATAATATTATATATTTTATATATTATATAATTGATATACATATAACAAATATATTTTATATGTTATATAATATATAACTGAATATAATATATAGCAATTATATATGATATAAAAATATATACATATAATGGGCATTCATGAGCATGAGGCAAACACATGGTACACATGCATACATGTAGACAAGACATTCATACACAGATCAGAAGATGACTGTCATGGGAAAGACGGTTCACGGTTCACGGTTCCCTATGCTGGGCATGCCGTGTGCAGTCTCGGTGGCAAGCAACAGGGTCAGTTAAGAGGCAGAAGTAGCAGAAGATTGGGGACCAAGTCACTGTGGTTCCCGTGGCAGTGATGGGTGAGGCAGGACAAGCAGGCTTAGAAGTAGGCTGAATTCAATCATTTCTGGGATACAAGGTTGTCCTGTTAGACGATATTGTCAGGTCCAAATTCCAGCATTCTTCAGGAACGTACGAAGCCAGTTCCCCTGTACTAAAGGAGCCATGTCTGTGGTGCCGGTTAACATAGCTAAGCTCAGGCACGTTCACCCCAGGCTCCCTCACTATCACAAGTACCTGTTACACATCTCAGAGTCCATGTCGGTCCTGGCTCTTCTCACCTCCTCCCCTACTGCAAACCTCTCCAGCTCATGGGCTTCCCTCTCTCCAGCTTCTGATTGCCTTTATCACCTTACTGTTGTGGCCACGCTCTCTCTTCCGGCCCCCTTTCAGTCCTCTTCTCTCATTTGCCCGCTCCCTGTGTCTTCATCTCTTGATCTTCCTCTGTCTCTCTCAGCTCATGGTCAAGTCAGGTCTGCTGGCTATGTTCAGTCTGCATCTTGCTGTGTCTACTCTGGACCCTTCCAAATGCCTCTGGCCATTCTCTTCCCAATAGCTACAATAAAAACCTTCCCCCCAACCGTATGTTAGAGCTGCCATGTTGTCAGTTTAAACAGATACCTAGCTCTGCAGTGACGACCGCAGAGGGATACTGGCTTGGAGTGAGTATAAGATCTAAGAAATGGGGTGCCCCGCATTGGTTGGTTTCCTTAGGTAAGGTTCAGCTAGGGAGGTTGGCTTAGTCTCTGGGAATTAGTAAAACAGGAACAAGTGGCTCCTTCCAAGCTTTGAGACTCCAGATCTCAGGCTGGAGAGATGGCTCAGCAGTTAAGAGTGCCAACTGCTCTTCCAGAGGTCCTGAGTTCAATTCTCAGCAAACACATGGTGGCTCACAACCATCTGTGATGGGATCTGATGCCCTCTTCTGGGGTGTCTGAAGAGAGCGATGGCGTACTCATATACATAAAATAAATAAATAAATCTTGAGAGAGAGAGAGAGAGAGAGAGAGAGAGAGAGAGAGAGAGAGAGATTCCAGATGTATCTAGAAAACAATGGGGCTGGAGGGATGGCTTAGCAGTTAAGAGAACTGACTTCTCTTCCAGAGGTCATGAGTTCAAATCCCAGCAACCACATGGTGGCTCACAACCATCTGTAATGAGATCTGATGCCCTCTTCTGGGGTGCCTGAAGATAGCTACAGTGTACTTATATATAATAAGTGGGACGGGAGTGGGTTGGAAGGGGTGGGGGTTTGGGGGAGTGGGAAGAAAGGATAGAAGAAAAAGAAAGACAGTGGTAGAATGTACAGTTAACATGGATTTGTGGTTGACCATCTTAGCTACACTGGGTGGCTCAGTGAGGTCATTTAATAGGCTCACAAACAAAGATTTGAAGAGATTGCGGTAGAGCCCATGGTGGTTTGATTATGCTTGGTCCAGGAGTGGCACTATTAGGTGACCAAGCCCGCTCAGTCAGTCAACAGGTTTTCCAGCGCAGGAGTGAGGATTGAAAAGAAAGAGACAATTAGACAAAACTGCAGTATGGCCCCAGTCCATTCTGAGACTGAAGGGCCAGTTTAATAAATTTCAACCCCCTTTTATACCAGTTTAATTACATGCAGGAATCAAGGTCAAAAGTAGTACAAAGAGGAACAAACAAGACAACAAACACAAAATTGTCCAAGGGGTTGTAAGGATGACCAAAATACCTGAGCCTACCTCCTTGGCAAAGCCCAGGATCTTGCCTGAAGCTTGTTCCTCTCAGTCCACCCTAAGATAAGAATTCCTGCCTTAATCTACTTCCCTATTTATGCTTCAATGTCAGATTCCCGCTTGAGCCCTTGTCCTTGGTCAATGTCAAGTTCCTGTCAGGCAGCATGGCACCCAAATAAGGCTCTCCACAATTAGGAGGTGTGGCCTTGTTAGAGAGTGTATCACTGTGGGGGGGGGTGGACTTTAAGACCCTCATTCTAGCTCCCTAAAAGCCAGTCCTCTGCTAGCAGCTTCCAGACGAAGATGTAAAACTCTCACCTCCTCCTGCACCATGCCTGCCTGGATGCTGCCGTGCTTCCTGCCTCGATGATAATGACCTGAACCTCTGAACCTGTAAGCCAGCCCCAGTTAAATAAATCGTGTCCTTATAAGAGTTGCTTTGGTCATGGTGTCTGTTCACAGAAGTAAAACCCTAACTAGGAGAACTAGTGTGGGAAAGATACTAGGTACTATTGGCAGATAGGGTAAGAATGTCTCAGGTAACGATGCTTGCTTCCAGGCCGGAGTACTTGAATTTGATCTCCAGGACCCACCCACAGTAGAAGGGAATACGGACTCATACAAGTTGTCTTTTGACCTCCACAGGCCACATGCAGATGGTGGCAGTCTGAGTGTCCTTCTCTGCAATAAATTATTCAACAATAACTGCCAAAACAGTAATAACTGCAGAAACAGTAGAGAATTTCTCACGGAGGACTGAGGGTTAGTTCACTTGGGGCAGAGGAGGTCCATGTGGCCGTTATCCCCAAACTCTCTCCTTTAGCTGCTTTCCACTGCAGAGTTTAGCTGGCTAGACACTTGCTTTATTCCTCCTTACAGATAAAAACCAGTGTTTTAGATAACAGGGCAAAAGGGGACATGCGTTGGGGAGGTTCTGCTTAGACTGCTGCCCGCACATAAAACTACAAACCTTCAGGCAAGTGGTGAGTAATCTTCCAATAGGAGGGTGGAGGAACGGGGAGTTCAAATTCAAGGTCAGCCTTGTTTAGCAAATAACTGTCTCCAGAAAACAAAACCGGAAACCAAACAAAAGCCTCCCGGGGGAGAACACCTCTTCCTTGTTTCCTGTTTCCTGTGTTAACTGTGGGAAGCCAAGCAGGATGAAGGAATCTGGACTCTGGTGGCATCCTTGAGTTACGTAGCCAGTTCTGCATTGGCCTGTGCTGTACTTGAATAACTGACCTTGGAGTTTAAGTCACTGTTGTCTGGATTGGCTACTTATCATAGAGGATTTCCTTTCGCACATAAAGGACCTGCTCCGAGGGGCAAGAGAAAAGGTTTTGTCTATGTGGGATGAATGGCCTCTTCCCCATTTGGCCCAAATGAAATGGAGATTTATCAGTTTATCAGGCAGAGCTCGGTCAAGCAACAAATAGTCCAAGAAGGGATAAATAAATAGAATGGAAGGGAGGTAGGTACATTCTGCTGTTTTCCTAGGGGAAAAAAGAGAGGGGGCAGGAGGGAGAGAGAGAGAGAGAGAGAGAGAGAGAGAGAGAGAGAGAGAGAGAGAGAGAGAGAAGGAGGAGGAGGAGGAGGAGGAGGAGGAGGAGGAGGAGGAGGAGGAGGAGGAGGAGGCGGAGGAGGAGGAGGAGGAGGAAGGGAAGAAGGAAGAAACAATTCACACAGAAGGAAATTAACTGTTTAATTCAAAGCTGTTTAAGCACCTTGAGACTCAATGAGAAGGACTAAGCTAGTCCCACATTTGGACCTTGTCTCAGGGGACAAGCAGAAGGAGTGGCTTCTACGACCCTGGGGAGACAAGCCTTGGGTACGGAATTGTGACCTTAGGCACATGCTGAACTACTGCTTAGCACACCCCTCCCACTCCCCAGGAAGGGCTTAGGAAGTGCACATTTGAGGTTCCTATGCGCCTCCCCCACTCAAACCTGTCCAGTGCTATTCCAGAGATGCTTGCTGGGGAGACTAGCATGGAGCAAGAAATAAAGGCCAGTGAAGCAGATGAAGGGGCATCATCAGAACTTCATTCTAGTGTGTGTGTGTGTGTGTGTGTGTGTGTGTGTGTGTGAGAGAGAGAGAGAGAGAGAGAGAGAGCATAAACTTCTTTCATTCACTGTAGCACTCAAATTCCTGAAACTTTCAAAGACAACACTTGCCTCTCTGTGGAAATTAAAACATCCTATTTCAAACGTCGTTTGAACCAAGAAGTCTGTGGGCTGCAGGAGTGGTTGCTTTAGTCCCTCGGTTAAGTGTCCGCGGCCTTTACCAGCTCTGTGTATTTCTTCCACTTCACACCACTGAAGAGGGTTGTTTTTAATCGTGTTGGCAATAACTCACTTGGCCCTTCTCTGAAGTCTACTACTGAGCACATAGTCTACCTTATTACCATCGCATTTGGCAGAAGGAGGAGGAGGAGGAGAAGGAGGAGGAGGAGGAGGAGGAGGAGAAGGAGGAGGAGGAGGAGGAAAAGGAGGAGGAGGAGGAAGAGGAGGAGGAGGAGGAGGAGGAGAAGCAGCAGCAGCAGCAGCAGTAGCAATTACGTGGCCATATAGGTATATAATAGTAACAAAAACCAGTAAGAACTAGAATGTGGGGTTTACTATTTGTGATCCTATTTCCCTGAGCATCGCAGAGAGTGTCCTATTAAATCAAAGGCTCATGAGGTTGAGCTATTTATCAGCTGTATATTGTACTGTAGGAAATCAAGAAAGATTTAGAAACTGCAGAGAAATTACCCTTCTAGGTAGTAGAGTAGATTAATACCATCCTATAAACTTATAGGTACATTTTTATTTCCTACCTCAAAATTAAAAGGCAAGACACTTACCTAGGTGCGATCCTAACCGTTGATAGGGGCATGCTAGTTTGCTGGCATCGATTCCCCTACCCGGAAGCAACTGTTACAAGAGACTCTGTCTTCCCGGAGATTGCAGGCTTGAGCAGTCATACACAGGCTCCTTTAAGAAGCTACTGCTGGCCGGGCGGTGGTGGCGCACGCCTTTGATTCCAGCACTTGGGAGGCGGAAGCAGGCAGATTTCTGAGTTCGAGGCCAGCCCAGAGTGAGTTCCAGGACAGCCAGGGCTAAACAAAGAAACCCTGTTTCGAAAAAACAAAACAAAACAAACAAACAAACAAACAAAAAACAAACAAGAAGAAGAAGAAGAAGCTAGTGCTGACTTAATGTTCCTTTTATCCCCCTTCACTCTCTCTTCTTTAATTAGATATATTCTTTATTTACATTTCAAATGATTTCCTCCTTCCTGGTCCCCCCTCCTCCCGAAAGTCCCATAAGCCATCTCCCCTCCCCCTGTTCCCCAATCAACCCCCTCCCGCTTCCCTGCCCTGGTATTTCCTTACACTACTGCATCAAGCCTTTCCAGGACCAGGGGCCTCTCCTCCCTTTGATGTCCAACAAGGCCATCTTCTGCTGCCTATGTGTCTGGAGCCATGTGTAATATTTGGTTGATGGTTTTGTCCCTGGGTGCTCTGGGGGTACTGGTTGGTTCATATCGTTGTTCCTCCTATGGCACTGCAAACCCCTTCAGCTCCTTGGGTCCTTTCTCTAGCTCCCCCATTGGGGACCCTGTGCTCAGTTCAATGGCTGGCTGAGAGTGTCCCCCTCTCTGTATTTGCCATGCACTAGCAGGGCCTCCCAGGTGACAGTTATAGAGTACAGTGGACGTTATCAGGGTTCTTTCAATCACCATCCTCCTGATGCTCTGAGCTCTGGTGGCTGAAGGATCCCGGTTGCTTCTCTTCTCCAGAGGACATCCTTCAGAAGAGCGTCGGCTGCCTTGCTGGCTGGTTCTATAGCACACCCTCAAGGTACCTGTTCTTGATAACTGATCAACACAGGAGTATAACACAAGGGAATCAACTCCTTTGCCTCAAGGCTGAGTAAGCATCCCAGGTAATTTCTGCTGAAGCTTGTCTCCAGCTGAGACCAGTTGCTTTCCTCTCTCATCTCCATACTCTTGTTTCTTTCGCCCCACCTTCTCTTGAGAGCAAGAGTCTTGCAAGCAGATCTGCCCCCATTTCTAGGAAGCCACCAGCAGGAGGTGGTCCCAGGAAGCCAACTAAAGATGGGATTCTCAAGAGGACAAGATGGGAAATGAGGACAAGTTCCATTGCTAGGCAACCGATCCTGTGACTACTTACTGGAGTGTTACCAGTCCCTGGGCTAGCGTGGAGGATGACTTTGCTGGACAAGGGAAGGGTGCAGGAGGAGACGTGCGTTAGTGTTCGCTGCGCAGTCTTCGGTGACTGACAGGTTTGAAGAAAATACTTACTGTCAGGATTTGGAGATGGCTGACTATTTATTAAGCAAGTAACACATTGGAGTTGGAAGACGTGTTCAGCGGATTTTTAAGACTTTCAACACTTGCATCCTAACTAAAGACCGGGTATAGCCCTTGAAATTTAAGGGCTAGCTAGATGGTCATCTTGGACATATTTCCAATGTTAAAGTTGGGGGTACTGACACAGAAACAGCAGAACCTTGAGCCTTGGAGTGAGGCTTTCTTGCAGTGAGGATTCAAGCAGGCCTCTTTAACTTTGTTGGGGGACACGGGGTCTATTACTTGGGTCTGTGTGGCAAATCTCATCCTGACAATCAAGGAGGGACATTAGTGCTGCACCTCCCAGGGTCCGAGCTCTGGGAGCCAACTCTAATACACTGCTGGTGGGATTCTTAAAATCCAGGGAAAGCAAAGGACCACGTTGGAAGAGAGGTCCCGGAGCTCTCCTGCTACACTGTGGAAGTAGGGATGTGTGATGGATAGCCCTGGGCTTGTAGTTTGATGCTAATTCCACTCCTCAGAGGGGCTGCAGATGAGGAGTTGCCTTGTGAACCTCCTCCCCACCTTAACTTTTCAAATAAAGGCTTGAGCCAATGATTGGGCAGGAGGAAGGGGGAGGAGCTGAGAGTTGAGGGGAGGAGCCATGGGGGATCAACAGGTCAGATAGGAGCTAAGAGGGAGAGACTGCAGAGAGAGCTTGTGGCCTGGAGAAACCGCAAGTTATATGGGACAATATAGACGGAAATAGAGTAGTGTAGTGGGAGATCTGCCCAATCTAGGTTTATAGTTTGTTTTGTTACTGATTGAGATGAGTTTTTTTTATTTTTATTTTTTGGTTTTTTGGATTTTGTTTTTTTTTTTTTCGAGACAGGGTTTCTCTTTATAGCCCTGGCTGTCCTGGAACTCACTCTGTAGACCAGGCTGGCCTCGAACTCAGAAATCTGCCTGCCTCTGCCTCCCAGAGTGCTGGGATTACAGGCATGAGCCACCATCGCCTGAAGAGTTGAGATTTCTTTTACTGGGGAATTGGGTTGGAAACAAAGTAACAATAGGAATGAAAAAATTAGAGAAGCTTCCAATGGATTGACCAACTGACTAGAAACTTTTCTAGCTTCCTCTGTCCCTCAGCAAGGGACTGGATGACATTGCTTCTCATCCCAAGGCTCAAGGCTCTGCCAGAGAGTAATAGCATCACTAAGAAGCTCAGATGTGTTTGTCTTCTAAAATCAGGACATGTCTAATGGGACTGTTGTTATAATAGAAGCATTGGGGAATGAAAGAGGCCAGAAGAGCTGAGACAGTTCTGAGAAGCAGTGACAATCTAATTACCATAATGGATGGCAAGGTTGAAGTGGCAGCCAGGGATCTTGACCTGACCTTATGAAGATGGCTGATGGAACATAGCATTGTTTTCTTTAGGCAGGAGGTATGTGGGCAGACGATAAGGGTACTGTATACCATAATCTCAGCTGATGAGCAATAAGTGAAAGAGTGAGATCAGATGTCACCCCAGTGGAAAATTCTAATCTGCTGCCCAATTTCAAGACATGAACCAATTCTTAGGCTGCAAGGAATGAAGGAGAGACTGCTGTATATGAGGACCCATGTTTGTTTCTTCTTCAGTCCTTCTCCAAAGTGTCTTACAATCGTATATATGTGTGTATATATATATATATATATATATATACACATATATATGGTATATAGTGTGTGCACAGCGCATACATATATACGTATATATGTATATACAGGTACATATACATATGTACATATACACATACATATATACATATACATATACATATACATATACATATACATATACATATATAGGCTATTCCTAGTTGTCAGCTTGACTGTATCTGGAATGAACTACAATCCAGAATTGGGAGGCTTACCTGTGATCTGATCCTAATCTGGAGGATTACAAGTGTCTGACCTGGATTTTAGCATGGAGATCTTGAGGCATAGTGGCTATGAATCCCAGAAGATTAAGACAGGGAGCTCTCTGAGTTCAAGGTCATCTAGGAGAAGCAAGTCCCAGATCCAGGTGTGGTGGCACACACATTTAATCTGGGCCATACCATGTGCCGGAGACCTACATAAGGACATTGGAAGAAGGAAGATTCACACATTCTCTCTCTTTTTCTTTGTCTGTTTAGATCTGTATCCCATTTTTAAGTGGTTTATTTTGGTTTATTCATTTCCAGTTTCTTCAGTTCTTTATATATTTTAGATATTTGTCCTCTGTAATATACAGGGTTGGTAAAAATTGCGGGGCTAAACAGCTGCTAGATCCTTGGACTTCCATTCACAGCTGCTGCTGATCATTTCTGGGGAGTTGGACTACAGACTGTAAGTCATCAACAAATTCCCTTACTATATAGAGACTACCCGTAAGTTCTGTGACTCTAGAGACCCCTAATACAACACAATACAATACACACACACACACACACACACACACACACACATTTTTTTTTTTCCCAAAAATGGAGTTTCTTCATGTAACCTTGGTTACATGAATCCTGCAATTCTCTCTATAGATCAGGCTGGCTTTGAACTCACAGAGATCTGCCTGCTTCTGCCGCTCCAGTTCTGGGACTAAAATCATGAGCCATCACTGCCTAGCTGTGTGTGTGTGTGTGTGTGTGTGTGTGTGTGTGTGTCTTAAATAACCACAGACCAGGGAAAGAAAAGTACTCTGGTTTATTTTTTTCCTTTTTGAGAAATGTTTGGTTAAAGGATTTAAGTTGATGGGTCCATCCCATAGCCCCAGTATCCATCTTCCTTCATTGCTCGGCTTTAATCCTTTAGAACAAAACAGAAATCTCCAGTCGAGGAAAGGCTATACATAGACTCTTCAAGTCCTCAGAGAACTCACAGCAATTCATTTTTGAGAGGTTCTGGGGGATTGCCATGTTTAGTTCAAAAAAATTGACAAGCCTTAAAAAAAAACTAAGATTTTCCAGAACTCTTAAGTTTAGAGACAAAAATGAGGCCTATTCAACCTCATAGGGATAACTGCATTTTTGTACTGGTGATTTTCCTTTGTTATATTTTTCATTTTCTAATACAATATGGCCCATCTCAAATACTTAAATATTGAATAAAAGTAAAGGAGATGAAATGCGGATTCTCTGCAGGAAGGTAGCTTGCATTTCTTTTGTAAAATTTCGAATCTTGCTGAGGCGGTCTCCGGGCTGTTATGGGAACTGCTGGGTTATGAGAAGTACTTCCACACAAGGCTACCCGGAACTCAAAAGTTCATTTCTCTCTGTTTCATGTTAAATAAATAGATTAAATGAATAAACATACAGGAAGAGCTGTTGAAAGGCTCTGTGGGTTATGCGTGGACATTTATTATTTTTAAAGATTTCTATTCTTTGTTAAAAGCCAGCAAGAAGGTATTGTGCAGGGGAAATGCAAAGAGGTTAAATTAACCAGTCTCTAGCATCCAGGTGCTTAGTCTGGTAGGTTTGGAGTCAGATCCAACACTGTGGAAAGGCACAAAGACCTTTCAAGAAGAGTGTCCTACAAATGACAAACCAAAACAATAAACGACAGCAACAAAAAAGCCGATTGGGCCATCCAAAAGAGGAGAAGTTGAGAGTTGAGCAAACACTGTTGAATTAGCAACAGCTGTGCACCACAGAATGTGGATTTGCTCTTTGTCTTGGAGCAAGAAAATAATGCTCAGGGGTTGAATGAAGGCGCACTTAGGTTTACACCATCAGGACCGTGGTTCTAGAACTGGCTGCGTGATAATTTGCTCTTTACATGGGGCAAGAAAGTCAGAGTTGTAAATGATTGCTTCCGATTTGTTTTCCACGAGGTAACCTCAGGTGTTGAAGGTGCCTTTGTGTGTGTGTGTGTGTGTGTGTGTGTGTGTGTGTGTGCGCGCGCGCGCGCGCCAACAATTGACTGGCTGCTAATTTGCTCTTTGATTCCGAGGCGTAAACGTTAGGCTTACAGTTGAGTGTTCTAGATTTGCCATCCCCTACGCAGCTATTAGGTTCCCCGGAGATCACCACTGAGTTCTAATTTTGGTTTCTTGCCCCTCTTGGCTGGCATCTGCAGCTGGATATACTGATCAGGGGCGCGGCTCCTTTAAAGAAGCCTAGACGACGCCCGGGGTCTCTCCGGGCTGCGGAGCAGGGGCGGAGCGCCCGACTCAAGGGCTTCCCACGCAGCCGGAGACGCCTTGCGTCACAGCGCCAATAGCCAATCAGGGTGGAGCCTGGAGGGACGCATTACTAAGGCGACGGGCTCGACGCCTCCCCGCTTCGGGATGAATTAGCGGCGGGTTCTTCTCTCAGGTTGCGACCCCCGTGGAGTCGCAGTCTCGCCCCAGTGTCCCCGCTACGTCGCGCGTTTTCCCCGGCGTGTCCCAGGTGCGCGGCCCGCGGTGTCAGGTGTGGGCTTCGGCGCGGGGAACATGGCGGCGGCCAAGGGATTTTTCCCGAGTGGGCGGGTGGGGAGCTGCGGCTCGGCCGCTTTTCCCGAGAGCAGGCCTCCTCGGGTGGGCCCTGGGCGACGGTCACTCGCGGAATTGGGTGGAGGGCTAGGGCGAACGACTCTAGGGAGGCGGAGGCCCCCGGAGCTGATCAGGTTGCTGGGGCGAGGAGCGTCGGGTGCCCCGTCTGTGCACACTGACGGCCACCTTCCTGTCCACACCACACCTTGGCGAAACCCGGGAGCCGCCGGGTCCCCAAACACCGCTTAAGGTGTGCCAGGGGCCAGATTCCAGGTGCACTAGGCTTCCCAGGGATCGCCACGTGGAAAGCCCACAAGAGAGTTTTTCAGGGTTCAAGCTGTTTGTTTCTTGCAGGTGATGGAGTTGTGCCCTAGGTCTAGGTGGCAGTGTCACAGAAGGAAAAAGATAGGCCCCACTGAAGGCTGACTTCGAGTCCGATTTTTCTTTTTTTGGCATTCGCTCTTGCTAAGGGCTGGCTTCCCAATCCGTGGTTCTTGCTTCTGCCCTCGTAGATAACAGGCGTGCTTCACCACGCCCACCTGGCAGGTTGGTCTTTCAGGTTGTATCTTAACATCTAAGATTATATTTGACCAGAAGCAATAAAGACTAGACCGAAGGTGTTTCTTTGTGGTTGTGGAGCTGCTTTGTTTCCTGGATCTTGCCTGAAGGGTTAGTCGCCTCTGTTTGGATATAGACAAATCTAAGTTTTACATTCAGTTAAGTCCAAGAAAAGTATTGGAAAGGAAATTAATGAGGGAATTACCAAGATAAAAGGCTTCCCATTCAGATCCATCACGTATTTTTGGCAAAGAAACACCCTGTCATAAAAAGTTTAAAGAGTTAGATAGACTCTTAAAAATACTACTTTGAACCGGGCGGTGGTGGCACACACCTGTAATCCCAGCACTCTGGGAGGCAGAGGCAGGTGGATTTCTGAGTTTGAGGCCAGCCTGGTCTACAGAGTGAGTTCCAGGACAGCCAGGGTTACAGAGAAACCCTGTCTCGAAAAAAAAAAATACTATTTTGAGGAAAGACTTTGCAAAATTCGTGTATTTAAGAAATATTTGTATTTGTGCATATGAAGCTGCATGAGTTTATATCCACCATGCAGTATGGTGCTTGAGCTGGAGTTTCAGATGTTTTTTGAGTCGTCTAATGTGGGTATTGCACCTGCTCCCTTAAAAAAAACAAACAAACAAACCAGTAAGTGCTCTTAGCCATTGAGCTATCACTCTAGGCCTTAGACTTGGGTGTTGATTAGTAAAGGAACTGAAAAAATCACAGAGCACTTAGCTTCAGTCCTAATAGCTTCTGATCCAGGGGTGCCCAGTGTATCTTGCACTGGTTTCCACATGCTTTAAGTTGAGCAGATACTGGGGATCCCTCCCCACCAGGTCTGAAGGTTGGCTCCTGCAGATGTTAGGAGGGACTCTTTCAAACTGAATCTGGGGAAAGAGGATCAATGTGGCCTAGGATTGTGGTTATATGTTGTGCTAACTAGGTTGCTTCTTAAAATGTGGTAATTATGTAACATCTGTGAGGTGCTTTGTCTCTGAATAGAGATGGCATTGAGGCTTTCTAAGTGAGGGGGACAGTTGGTATAAAAGAATTAAACAGTGTGGTAAGAACTGGCATTTATTAGTTTATACTACTCTGCGTGGTGGTGTGTCAAGGGCCTTGTAAGTGTCAATTCGGTCACCCCACAGCAGTGTAAAGCGTATACTTTAACAGATGAGGAAACCATATAGCTGGCGCTGCCAGTGCAGCCTGTGGCTCTTGCCCTTTTCTCTTTCTTTCTTGTACTGGGCATTGAATTGCAGGGGCTCGAACATCTAAATAAGTACTCTGTCACTGAACTATCCCCAGACCCCTTTTATATTTTTAGAGACAGGCAGGGTGTGATGGCTATTCCCAGTTGTCAACTTGACTGTATCTGGAATGAACTACTGTCCAGAAAAGGAGGCACACTTGTGATTCAGATCTTCCAGCCAGGCTGGAAGACACAGGCTTTTTTGGGGTTTTGTTTTGTTTTGTTTTGTTTTGTTGTTGTTCCAAATCATGAGACTTAGTGGCTCTAGGCAACTCGGTACACACCTTTAATCTGGGTCGGACCTTCTGCTGGAGGCCTATATAAGGACCATGGAAAAAGGAAGAGTTCATTCTTTGCCAGTTTGCACTTACTGCCAGCACGTCTGTTGGAACCTACTTCTTTAGGATCCCAACTGAAACACCTAGCCTCGTGGGACTGAGCAACTACTAGATTCTTGGACTTGCATTTACAGCTTGCCATTGCTGGGTTAGTTGGACTGCTGAGTAAGTCATTTCAGTAAATTACTGCCATAAGTTCAGTGACTCTAGGAAACCAGGGTTAGTCTTGAACTCATTCTTTAGCTCAGGAAGATCTTGAACTTGTGAGTTCTTTTTCCTCAGCCCTATGAATAGGTGAATATACAGTCCTGCCTCCCAATGTTTGGACCCTGTGTTCTTCCACCCCTTCACTGTATACAGGTGTATCATGTGCTAGGGCAATGTGTGAGCTGAGTTTTTAAGGTATGAACAACTGATTGATTCTCCAGCACCCTTAGATATCTGTGGTAGTGGCTACAATTACTTTGGTTAAGTAGTGTGTTCATTCTTTGTTTTTAGGACAGCAATCTCATTTTAGTGCAGATTAGTCTGGTACTTAATCTGTAATCCATGCTGGCTTCAAACTCTAGGCAGTCCTAGACACTCAGTCTCTTGAGTGTTAGGACTATAAGAAAGTGCTGCCCTGTGCAGTTTTTATATCCAATATTAAGAACTATTTCAAAATATAGAGTTTTTATACTTAGCAGGAAATACAAGTCAGTAATTTTAGTTTTTATTAAATTCTTTTGTGTATGGTTTGTGGATATGTTGGGGTTCAGGAATCACTACACAAAACACTCAGACTAATGTCTCAGTTAAGCAAGAATAGTTTATTGAACATACACCCAAGTCTGATTGAGGCCTCTCTGAGCATCCTTTAATTTCTGCCTTCTGGTGCTTGGATTACATACATACATGTTGCAGGATATTTGATTATATCGTGAACCTAGAGATTGTGAACTATAAAAACAGGTTTCTTTCTTTTTTCTTTTCTTTTCTTTTTTTTCTTTTTTTCTTTTTTCTTTTTCTCTTTTTCTTTCTCTCTTTCTCTTTTTCTTTCTCTTTCTCTTTCTTTCTCTTTCTTTCTCTTTCTCTCTCTTTCTCTTTCTCTTTCTCTCTCTTTTTGTTTTTGTTTTTCTTTTTCTTTTTGGTTTTTTGAGACAGGGTTTCTCTGTAGTTCTGGCTGGCCTGGAACTCACTCTGTAGACCAGGCTGGCCTCAAACTCAGAAATCCGCCTGCCTCTGCCTCCCAAGTGCTGGGATTAAAGGCGTGCGCCATCACTACCCGGCTAAAAACAGGTTTCTAATGTGGTATCCTTAGCCTTTGATCCTAGAGCTTTCTGTTTACTGTAAACAAGTACTTGTGGTGTAGGTCAATCCTAGCACACAGCTTTAATTCAAGAGCTAACTAAATAAAGGTCAAGAGGCAGAGCAAGTAAGCAGCAGACAGGGTGTGAACAGAATTCAACGGAAAGGAGGGTCTTTGAGTGAAGGGTATTTAAGACATTGTGGAGAAGGGAAAAAGTGGAGTAGGAAGGGTGAGCTGGGTGCCTTCTCTGCCTCTCAGCGCTAGCAGGCTTTCACCATGCATCTGACTCCTGAGTCTTCAACTGGTAGTTTAGGATTCTGTTTTAAAAACAACACATGCGCATGCTGCCAAACCTTGGGGATTGGGGGTCTGAATTCAGGCCCCCAGGCTTGTGTGGCAAGCATTTCACTCACGGAGCCATCTTCCAAACCCTGATTAAATCCTTTGAGAGAATAATTTGATGGATGAATTAAAACTATGGATTTAGTACAGTTGATTGTTAAGGTAGACTAACACTTTTCTCAGTCTTTATAGAAAAAATGACAAGTAGAAGTGGCTGTGACATTATTTTTATCAGTTCTTTCTGCCTCCTTGGATTGTAGAATTATTTCCTAATCTGATCTTTGGAGTTCAAGGAGAGGCCCAAGTCCAGCCTGAAGACTATGTGTGAATAGATTATTAACTTAGAGTGTGCTAAGCACCCAGATATAATAGTGGTGGGAACAGACAACCGTGGGAACATGTGCTGGGATGGGCCTAGCCAAGAGGGGAAGGGAGCTAAACAGCATGCGGATGGCCTGCCTCTGAAAGTACATCATAGGAGGCTGGCCAGGCAGGGCAAATGGCAATATGCATATCTTCTCAGGGGAGGATCAGGAAAAGAAGGTTCAGGCTGGGAGTTCTTAGCTAAGACTCATTTTATACTGCTGGCAGTAAGGATTTATCAAGGGTGTTACGTTGGAAGTCCTAGTTTTTCTTTTCTGTCAACTAATTTTTCCTTCCTGGGAAGAGGAACTTCAATTGAGAAAATGCCTTCATCAGATTGCCAGTAGGCAACTCTGTGGGTCATAATTTTGATTAATGATTGACTTGGAAGGGCCCAGTCTTTCAAGGGTGGCACATCCCCTGGACAGAAGGTTCAGAGTTGTGTAAGAAAGCAGGCTGAGCAGGTCATGGGAGCAAGCCAGGAGAAGCAGCACTCTTGTTTCCTTGGCCTCAGTTCTTGTCTCCAGATTCCTGCCGTGAGTTTCTGCCCTGACTTTCAAGTCTGCTGTGACATAGACTTGAAAATTGAAATAAACCCTTTCTTCCCTCATTGCTTTAGTGATGTTTTATCACAGCAGTAGAAATTCTAACTAAGACACGGAGTAAATATGACTCTTTTAGAATTCTCTGTTCTGCTTATTTATTTATTTATCTTTATGGATATGAGTACATTCAGACACACCAGAAGAGGGCATCAGATCCCATTATAGATGGTTGTGAACCACTATGAGGTTGCTGGGAATTGAGCTCAGAACCTCTGAAAGAGCAGTCAGTGCTCTTAACCACTGAGCCATCTCTCCAACTATTTATTTATTTTTGAGACCAGGTCTCACTCTGTAGCTCAGGCTGGCCTGGAACTTGCTGTGTAGCTGGCTTCAAATACAAGGTTATCCTCCTGCCTCCGTTTATCATGTGCTGGAATTACAGACTAATATGAGGTACCATGCCTAGTTATGTTCTTGAGGTGTCTGTCCTTAGTGACAATATAAAGAAGACCAGTTGAAGACCATTTCATAATGCAGACCTGGTGTATAGGCTGCACATAAGCAGCTGCAGAGCTGAGTTCGCATTCCATAAGTTTTGAAATCAGAATACAATATGAAGTGGATTGGGTGTGAAGAGCCAGAGGTCCTCTACAGAACAGTTGTGTATTTTGTAACTAATGGTTGGGAATTGGAGGCATTGTTGACTGACAAAGGAAGGGCTAGCTGGGTTCTTTGTGATGATTTGAAGGCAGTGGAAAGAATCATGTGAGACATTTTTCTTTTGGGAAAACTGAATACTGCTGGGAGGATGGGTATTAGAATGTTTTTCTTATATTAGGCTTTTCTTGTTATTTTGAGACCAGGTGTCATGTAGCCCAGGCTAGTTCTTGGTTCTCTATGTAGCGGAAGCTGATCTTGATTCTTGATCCCTTTGCCTTCAGCTCTCAAATGATGGGATTATAGACACATATTTATACCCCCAGTTTATTTTGGATATGTATATATTTGCACAGAAGTGCTTTTAATATGGAAGCAATCGCTGATGAAATTAGCTGGTTGTAAATGGATTTTGCAAACGTTTGTAGCATTAGAATAACTCAGCTTTCACAACAGAATCCATTGCAGGGCAGTGGACTCCCATGAAAGTGGGAACTTGGTGTAGTTGCAGGATTTCATTTAGTTTGAATATATTAAAGAAGCCTTCAAATCTTAAATACAAATCAGCACTCATAGGTAGATTAACCAGATTTATTCAAAGGATTAAGAAAGCAGTGACCTTAAAAAAACAGTGACCTTAAAAATGATTAATTTTGCCTTTAAATTTCTTTAAAGTCTCAAGTCACTAAGAGAATGAAGAGCAAAATAGAGACAGGAAGAAGCTATTTGTAATGAGATACTACTGTACACCTTCCAGAATGGCTAAATATAAAAGATAATCCCTGCTAGTGTGTGGATGTAGACCAGTCAGAGCTCTTCTATTAGTAGGACTTAAGTGACAAAATGGCACTTAAGTCACTTTGACACACTGCGGCTTTGTTCACTCCCAGCCATGATCCAGCTGTTCAATCCTAGCTATACCCATGAGAAACAAATGCACCTGTTTATTAAAAATTACATACAAGAATGTTCATGGTATCTTTATTCATCATCACAAAGGTACAGCAGCAGATAGCTTAATAAATTGTGATGTATTTAAAAAAAATGAAGCATTGCAAAAGCAATAGAAATGTTTAGCAATTTCATTGGCATCAGGAGGCACACGAGAGTTTGTGCCACACTGAAAAACAAGTACAACTGTCTGTGGAGGCTAGAAGTCAGGGTAGTGATTACTCCAGGTTGTTGATCATAGGGACAGGGAACGGGCATGTTGGAAACCCTCTGGAGAGTTGGAAGTACTCTCTATATATTGTAAGTGGGCAAATGGACACATGAAAATTCTGCTTACTTCAATTTCACATGTTCATTTACTCATTCCCTGTACTGAGGAGCTTTTGACAGTTTGTGTCTCCTAAGGGAGGAAGAGTCATTTTTCTTTGGGGTTGTGAACATTGGTCGGTTGATCATGTTCTGGTGCATTGCCCCTCACCTGTGTGCTTACAGGCAAGAGTAATTGTCTTCAGTGTGTTATTAATAAGAAAGGGGGAGGGGACATACGGGAAGTGGAGGGAGAGTGAAAGTGAGTTTGATCAAAATTGTTTTATACGTATATAAACATTTTAAATAAGAATATTATGTGTGTGTTGGATAGTTTTATGTCAGTTTGCCACAAGCTAATGGCACCTGAGGAAAGGGAACCTCAGTTAAGAAAATGCTTCCATAAGATGGGACTGTAGGCCTGGTGGTGGTGGTACACATCTTTAATTCCAGCACTTGGGAGGCAGAGGCAAGCGGATTTCTGAGTTCGAGGCCAGCCTGGCCTACAGAGTGAGTTCCAGGACAGCCAGGGCTACACAGAGAAACCCTGTCTCGAAAAACAACAAAACAAACAAACAAACAAAAAACAAACAAACAAAAAAAAAGATGGGACTGTAGGCAAGCCTGTAGAGCATTTGTGTGTGTATGCATATGTAATATATAAAACACATGTGTATATATGTGTGTGCGCGCGTGTATGTTAGGATGAGTTGGTTTAATTTTGATTGGACAGGTTAATTGGGGTAGCCACAAGGGAGCTTTTGTTTGCTGGACTTCAATACTTTGATAGCTGGACCTTGGTAGTCAGCCTCAGGAGGAGGAGGAGGACGTGGTCAAATAGGGGAATAGACCTTGGTGGCTAGCTTTGGGGAGGGGGAAGGGCAAGGCCTGCTAGACCCACGCTTGCCGTGTTAGGGCCCCTTCAGTGGTGTTGTGCTAGGTTATATTGATCAGGTAGCTGCGAAGGGAAGATCTGCTTACCTGTGCAGCACTGTCCCACGAGGGCTGGGGTTCTGGATTGAATCAAACAGAGAAAGTGGGCTGAGCATGCTCTCCACTCTGCTTCCCGATGTGGATGCAGTGGGGCCAGCGGGCTCACTCTTCTGTAGCCACGATTTGCCTACAGTAATTCAGTGAGGCTGTGAGCCCAAACCAGCCCATCCCTTCTCAAGCTGCATCGGAGCAGCTGTTAGCTTAGCAGTGAGAAAAGTAACTAATCCGGTACTTCCTGTGTCTTCTGTACTAGTGTAATACATGTGCTCTCAGAAAAGTGTAGTCTTTAGTGAAAATTGGAGTATCTAAAGTTAGGGAGCATGCTGGCTAATTTTAGGTCAGCTGGACACAAGTTGGAATTATTTGAAAGGAAGGAACCTCAGTTGAGAAATTGATTCCATATGATCCGGCCTTAAAGCATTTTTTTAGTGATTGATGTGAAAGGTCTCAACCCATTGTGGGTGGGGCCATCCCTGGGCTGGTGGTCCTGGGTTCTATTTAAAAACAAGTTGAGCAAAAGCCCTAAGGTACAAGCCAGCAAGCAGCACCTCTCCATGGCCTCTGCCTCTGGAGTCTCCTGCCTCCAGGTTTCTGCCCTGCTTGAGTTCCTGTCCTGACTTCCTTGGTGATGAACAATGACCTGGAAATCAGATAAACTGTCCTCCCCAACTGGCATTTTGGTCATAGTGTTTTGTTACAGCAATAGATACTCTCACTAAGGTGGGAGAAAAGATGGAAATTAGGGGTAGTTGAAATCCTTTTTTTTTTTTTTTTTTTTGCTTGCCTCCTTGGCTACACAGCTAAACCTAACTTTGAGTTAATGTTAAGTCAAACAGGCTGGTCTTGAGTTCCTGATCCTCCTGATTCCACTTGCTTAGTGTTGAGATTGTGGGCATGTACTGCTGTCCAGCCTGTGCTCTGTGATTGCATGCCTGCTTTAACTCAGTGTAAATTAAAAATATACAGCATTCTTGGGGCTTTATTTTTAAGGGATTGATTGAACAGAATTATTTCCTGTATTACAAAGTATGCCCAGGGTTTCTGAATATCCATGTGGAGTATGATTTCCTGTGACTGCTTAGGGCCATTCTTAATCTGAGGTAGGATTGTTAAATGAGATCTCCCTTTTGTCCTTTCATACGATATTGCAATTGTCTTTGCAGTTATTGAACAGACTTCATGCTTCATAATGTAATTTTGAAATTTAGCAAAAAGATATTATTTTCCCTTCTCTCCCCACCCCCTTCCTGTGTCTCTGCATAGGGTCTCTGTGTAGCTAGGTTGGCCTTTAACCAAAGGTGCCTCATCCTCAGTGCTGAGAGTGCGGTGTGAGCCACCACGCTGGCCTAAAACTCAAGTTGTTCATTAAAGCCAGTTGATTCAGGAAAAAGCAATGGGAGTGGAGAAGAGAAACAGGGCTGAAGTACTGGGCAGCAGCCAGGCAGTGCCGGAACGGCCTTCCTCACTGGCTTTATTTATGGTGGTAATCACATCAACATGGCTCAGCCTCCATTCCCTTCTAAGACTAGACACACTAGAAGCCAGACTTTCTCTTTGTCCCTGTGACAGGGAGTTCTTGTCTTTGGAAGGTACTGATCTTCATCGGAACTGAGTCTTTATTGGATTCAGTTGGTCCCAAAGCTCTATTTATTCCTTTTGAATCTAGAATTTCATCAAGTCTCAGAAAAAGGGGAGTATTATAGTCTTTCTTTGAATTTGGAATTCTTAAATGTCTGACTTTGTTGGACTTTGGGTTATTCTCAAACCTTCTTAAGGGTCTTTCTACCCACGGGCACTTATTAGCATTTCTAGAACATTGATATGTGTTTATATTAGTTTCCTATAACCATTGTAATAAATTCCTACAAAAAGGGTGGCTATTTTCTCAGTCTGAGATGTTAGTCAGGCAAGAGCAAGAGCAGCGAAGCTGTGCTCTCGGACTGCTGGCCTGCCTCTGGGGTTGGGTACTCCAGGCCTGTCTGGGCTAGCACAGCTCCTCTCTCCTGTGGGCAGCTTCCCTGTTGTCTTCCTCTTAAAAAAGCATATGCTGTATGTGATGTATTTTGGCCCTTCCTCAAGATTTCAAAATAACTGTCCCATTGTTAATTACTTAATATAACCATATTTACAGTCATTTTTTTGCTTTTCTTCCTAGGTAACATTTGTAGCTTTCAGAGGTTAGTATGTATTATGTTCATGTATCTTAAATTAGCATATATTAATGGCATAAGATAATTTGATTTTTATATTTTCATACATGTTGTATGAGTTACTTTTTTTGGCGGGGGGGGGGGGGGAGGGGGGAGTTGAGACAGGGTTTCTTTGTGTAGTCCTGGCTGTCCTGGAACTCACTCTGTAGACCAGGCTGGCCTCGAACTCAGAGATCCACCTGCCTCTGCCTCCCAAGTGCTGGGATTAAAGGCGTGCACCACCACCGCCGCCCGGCTTTGAGTTACCTTTTATGGTGGACAAAACAGCTCACAGAAGCAGGTTAAGGAGGAGTGTACTGTGACTTGTAGTCACAGGACACAGCTCATCATGGTAGGGAAGGAGGTGACAGGAGTGGGAGCAGCTGCCACATTGTGTCAGTCTGGAAGCACACAGTGCTGCCTCCTGGAGCTCCCCTGCTTTATCCTCTTTATTCAGTTTAGCACCCCAGCCCCTGGATGGTGTTGCCTGCAGTTAGGTGGGGCTCCCCACTTCAGTTTACCCAATCTAGGTAATCCTAGAGACATGTACAAATGCTGGTTTCCTAGGTGATTCTAGATCCTGCCACATTAACCATATTAACCATCTATTGGCTGTTTTCATAGTATAAATCTGCCAATTTGCAAACAGGAAATCTTTACTTTTTAGTGTCTTCAATATATTTCTTTAGTGTTTTATAATTTTTACAGTAGAAGCCTTTTATGTTTTTGGGTAGGTTTATACTTAGAATGCTTTCTCCTTTGACACTATTGTGAGTGAGATTATTTTCCTGAGTTTTTTTGTTTGTTTGTTTGTTTGTTTTTATTTTTTTGAGACAGGTGTTTTTTGTGTATCTCTGGATGTCTTGGAACTCACTCTATAGACCAAGCTGGCCTCAAACTCAAATCTTTGTCTCTCTGCTTCCCAAGTGCTAGGATTAAAGGTGTGTTTCTCCTCCCCCACCCCAGTGAATTTTTTATGGTCTGTAAAAAGTTAGTGATCCTTGTATAATTTTGTATCTTGCTATTTTGCTGAAAAGGTTCTAGATTTAAGAGTTTTTAATAAGATCTTTCAATTATAAAATAATATTTGCAAGAAGGAATAATTCAGTTTATTTTTTTATTTGTGTCGCCCTTGCTTCTCTCT
Source organism: Apodemus agrarius (assembly GCA_964023405.1). Classification (NCBI taxonomy): domain Eukaryota; kingdom Metazoa; phylum Chordata; class Mammalia; order Rodentia; family Muridae; genus Apodemus; species Apodemus agrarius. The sequence continues at coordinate 117,605,009 of OZ030011.1, read as the reverse complement.
CCTGCCTTATTTCTCTGGCTATAATCGCAAACACTGCTGATAAAAGTGAGAATGGGTATACTTAGAGGATGTGACTATGCTTTGAAGGTCGTTCAGCCTGCTAAAGTAATATTTGTTAGTTTGTGTTTATAAGTAAAAAAAGATTACTTGCTTAAAGTGAAAAGGTTTGAAGATGGCTGTTACTCTTTTTTTCTAGCCTACTTCCTTTCACAAACTAGTTACGTGGAGAGCCAGGTGCAGTGCTGTGTGCTGATGTGCTATGTGCTGATGGTGGTCTTAGCACTTGGGGACTGAGGCAGGTGGATTGGTACTTTGAAGCTAGTCTGGACCGCATAGTGAGTTCCCATTCACTCTGGGCTACATGATGAGACTTGTCTCAAACCCCTGAAAGATACACACATAGCCAAGAAGAGCGGCTTTGCCACAGGCGCCTTCCCTTGCTCTGGATGGACACATTCCCTCCTTCCCTGACTTCTGACAAGTACCAATCTGTTTTCTGTTTCTACAGTTTTATCAGCAAAGGAATGTTTTTGTAGTGGATTAAACAACATCCAGGCCGTGGGATTTGGGTTTTGTTCACCCCCCCCCCTTTGGCATAACTCCCCCTAGATTCACTGTAGTTACTGCCTGAGTTTTTCTCATCCTCGGCACTCCTTCGCTTCCTTAGCATTCCTCAGATGGATGTGCACACTGAAGGGCATCTGTGTTCTTTCTAGTGTTTGGCTCTTAGAAGCAAGCTGCTAGGAACACTTGTGTGTATGTTCTGCACATGGAAATGTTCACTTCTCTGGAGTAAGTGCCCAGCAGCCGGACTATGGCGGCTGCATAGATGTGTGGGTTCCTGAAGCTCTGTTTTTTCATGTCAGCACCACACTGTCTTCATTGCTGTTACTTTGTACTGAATTTTGAATGCGCCTGCCTCTGCCTCCCAAGTACTGGGATTAAAGGCGTGTGCCACCACTACCCAGCCTGTCTTATGGTTTTTATTGCTGTGATAAAATACCATTATCAAAAGTAAGCTGGAAAGGAAAGGTTTAAGTTTACAATTCTACATCACTGTCCATCATTGAAGGAGGTCAAGACAGGAACTCAAGACAGGAACCTGGAGGCAGGAACTGCAGCAGAGACCATGGAGGAGTGCTGCTCACTGGCTTGCTCCTATGCCTGGCTCAGCCTGCTTTCTTCTACTATCAGTACACTTTACTTGGGGGTGGTACTATTGAATGTACTGAGCTCTCCTACTTTACTCATTGATTAAAAAAATAATGTTCTGCAGACAATCTGATGGAGGCATTTTTTTCAATTGAAGTTCCACTTCTTAGACAACAATAGCTTGTGTCAAGTTGACGTAAATTAATCAGAACATTCTGTGCTTTTTCTTCCTATGTGAAGTTGACATGCCCTTTTAGCTTCCTGCTCTTGCCATGCTATGCCTTCCTTGCCCTGATAGATCATCAATCTGGAACCATTAGCCAAATAAACGCTTTGTTCCTTAAGATGTTTTGGTGGTTTGGATATGCTTAGGCCCAGGGAGTGGCAGGATTAGAAGGTGTGGCCTTGTTGGAGTAGGTGTGTCACTGTTGGCTTGGATCTTCACCCTAGCTCCCTGGAAGTCAGTCTTCCATTAGGAACCTTCAGATGAAGACGTAGAACTCTCAGCTCCTCCTGCACCATGCCTGCCTGGATGCTGCACTGCTCCTGCCTTGATGATAATGGAATGAACCTCTGAACCTGTAAGCCAGCCCCAATAAAATGTTGTCCTTTATAAGACTTGCCTTGGTCATGGTGTCTGTTCACAGCAGTAAAACCCTAATGAAGACAGATGTTTTGCACATGATAATTTTTATCACAGAAACTGAAAAGTCCAGAAATTGGGGTGTTGCTGTTTTAGACCTGATCATGCTGTGTTGTAGAGCAGTGTAGAGAGTGACTCCTCATGGAACGCTTGGGGAGATGATGAATACTGGGAGACCTGGATATGCTCTTCAGGGAATGGGAGCCAGGAAGGGCTGAGTCCCCTAGTGGAGGGACAAGCACTGGAGCTTCTGGGGTAGTGTAAGGTAGGTGGGGAGGTGGGAGTTGGAAGACAGTGTAAGGACAGTCTAAGGAAAGCCATTGGCCTCTCCTTCTGACACGTAGTGCTTCAAATGTTCTCTTTATGGGAGCTTTGGGCAGAGGGCTGTGAAGGAGGTGGAAGGTGGTGGTAGGAGACTGGTGAGTTCTGGGGCTGGGAGGCGCTCCACTGGTGTTTGCCCAGCATAGGCAGGGCTCCGGGTTTGATTTCTATGGCTAGAGGAGGAGAAAAAAAAGTTCAGGTAGAGGAAGTCCTCAGAGGCTGAGGAATTAGTTTGATTGTTATGTGACATTTACACAGTTTGGAAAGTAAGAGTAGTCTAGGGTGGTCTCAAACTTGTAGTCCTTCTGCTCTGTCCTTCCCAGCCTCTGGGGTTACAGGCCTGTGCCACATCTCCAGCCCAGCTTATGTTGCAGGGCACACACTGACTTACTTGACATCACCATTAAATGCTCTTAAAGCAGCAGGGACTTTTGGAGGGCCTTGTCTGTATGGATAGCTCGAAAGCAATTCTGGCTTTGTTTACAACTCTAGGTCCTACCTGCTCAGTGTCCCTTTGGAATTCCCAGTCACCACTTCTGCCTGTTAGTTAGCTGAGCCAAATTCATTCTCAATCCCATATTCCATTTTCTGCCAGGGTTTGCTCATTTTTGTGCATTTAATTGTCAAAATTGAACTTTTGTGGGCAATTTGCCATTCCCCCACTTTTCTTATTGCTGGATTTTGTAAGACTTAATCTCTACCTTTTCTTTATTCTGGCATTATTTCAGTAATCTACTAGTTGGTTGTTAAAATAGTAACTTCTATTTACTTCATATTTCTAAACTGTGTCTGATCCTTCTCTGGTTCTTGACATTGGGTTTAAAACGTCCTTGGAATTTTCTGAATGGCAAGATTTCCAAGTGCCTTTTGATTAAACTGGGAGTTTGTGCTAATGGTCTGTGTATCAGAATGACCCCCACTCCCACATGGCCCCCACCCCCACCCCCAAAGCATGCTTGCCCAAGTCTCCTAGAAGGGAGAAGAAACTAGATACTGAGTTTAGTCAGAGGTCCATGGTTTAGCTAGTCGTGTTTAGGTAATGCAAGTCCAGAACACTGGTGAATGTCAAATGCAAGGCAGTTGACGCATTTCTTGAGGCATGATGCTTTCTGTACATTTCTCTTCTGTGACCTCCTACAGTGCATCTCTTTCACTTAGCGCTTCCTGAGGTGAGCCTTTTATATTGGGTATTGTGTTTTATGAGAAATATTGTAGTGAATTATTGAACCCAGAAAAAGGAATTGGAGAAGCTTTGCATTTGTGGCTAGGTAGGTGCCTTAATTAGGGTTTTATTACTCTTAAGAGATACCATGGCCACCCCATTTCTTATAAAGGAAACATTTAGTTGAGGCTGGTTTACGGTATTAGAGGTTTGGTTTTATTATTATCATGGCAGAAAGCATGGCACCGCACATGCAGCCATGATGCTAGAGAAGGAACTCTTCAGAGTTCTGCATCTTGATCTAAAGGTAGGAGTATCGTAAGCATATGAGACCTCAAAGCCTGTACCTACAGTGACACACTTCTGCAGCAAGGCCACACCTTCTAGTGGTGCCACTCCCTATGGGCCAAGCCTTCACATGAGTCTATGGGGGGGGGTGTTCCTATTTAAACCACCACAGTGGGCATTAGTATAGTAAGCTATGATGTCTATGCTTGTCAGCTAGACCATACATAGAAATGGAGGGCACACCTGTGATCCAGATCTCGAGGCAGGAAGACAACATGCTTTTGATCTGGAGATGACACAGCAGATTTAATCCAGATTTTGAGCTGGAAAGGCAAACCTTTAATCTGGGCCATACTGTCTGCTAGAAGCCTATGTAAAGGCAGTGGAAGAAGGAAGGGCTTGTTTGTTCTTTGCCTGCTTGCCCTCACCTTACCAGCATATCCATTCCTTCACTGGCATTGGTGCCTACTCCTGGATTTCAGTTTACATAGAAGACCCTGTGCTGGGAACTGAACTTGGGTCTGTACATACCCTTGGGGCAGTACACACTCTCAATAGTTGAGCCATCTCACCAGCTCCCATTTCCTTATTGATGGACATTTTATTCTTCTAATTTTCATGTACACGTAGTACTCCAGTAAATTATTTATTTGTTTACAAATTTATTGTATTGGAATTAAATTCATGGCCTCTCTTTTATTGAGGTATAATCCCAGCCATCAATGAAGATCTTTACTATAGACTTTCTCCGGTTTTTTATACGGCAGAAAATGTGAATGATATTTTTGGTTATAAATATATATGTGCTTTAAAAGTGCCAGCCTCACAGTGCTGCTTTTTAAATGAGCCCATCTGTTAATGCCTGTACTTATAGTGTGCTTGCCTCTTTCCCCATGCGCTCACTTCCACTAGATGTTATCACTGACAAATACGAGAAACTAGTAATTGAAAACATGTCTCATACTGCCTTAATTTGATTTTTCTCATATGAGACTATTTTGATACTTTGCCCATTTTTCCTATTGTTATATTTTATTCTAATTCTCTAGTGCTTTCATAGTTTGCATGTAACTATTTAATTCATCTGGAATTTATTTTGATTTTATGGAATGAAAACTGCTTGATTTTGGAGGAAATTCAAGGGCTAGTGGGCCCTGAAATTGTCTGGAAAAATTTAGAGGGTAAAAATAAACTTGTTGCTATTGGAAAGTAGTTTGTTTCAGATTTATTTAAAACCTTAATATTACCCAACTCTGTAAATTCTGTTTGTAACAGAAGACCCTTCTCTACTAGTGTAGCAGAAAGAAAGCTGGGTTCTTAGTGCGCATGTCAGATGCATGTTTCCAGGAAATTCAGGACAAACTACATCTGAGCTGAATTGCATCCTTTTTATACAGAAGAGATGAAACTCTTGTATTCAAAGTACAACTGTCTTTTGCCATGTGATAGCTTTTAATATGTCTGATGCTATGTTTGAGTTTCAGTGGGATTTGCTTAACATTTCTGGGGAAGAAGCTTTGTAATCTAAGGTCTGGAGGCTAATATGCATTATTTTCTGTGGCAAAGGGAGGTCTTGATTATTTGACAATCTGGAGTAGGATACCAATCTTGAGTTGTGTGGATGGGGCCTACAAGAGATCACATACATCCTTAGAAGTGGGAGGTAGAGGCACATAATGAACAGAAGAACAGGAGCAGTCACCACAGAGGCAGAGGTTGGAAGGAGATGGTCACAAGTAAAGGAAACTAGTATATGCTAATGTGAGGGTTAGCTATCTCCTGGTAATAATAAGATCTTATTTCTCTTGTATTAATTCGCTATCAAAAGTTAACTTTCAGGCTGGAAAGATGGCTCAGCGGTTAAGAGCACTGACTATTCTTTTTTTTTTTTTTTTTTTTTTTTGGTTTTTCGAGACAGGGTTTCTCTGTGTAGCCCTGGCTGTCCTGGAACTCACTCTGTAGACCAGGCTGGCCTCGAACTCAGAAATCCACCTGCCTCTGCCTCCCAAGTGCTGGGATTACAGGCGTGTGCCACCACGCCCGGCCTGACTATTCTTCTAGAGGTCCTGAGTTCAATTCCCAGCAATCATATGGTGGCTCACAACCATCTGTAATGGGATCCAATGCCCTCTTCTGGTGTGTCTGAAGACAGCAACAGAACATAAAATAATTTTTTTTTAAAAGTTAACTTTCTGTTAGCTTTTCATTTATATTTCATATGAATTTGAGAGTTATTTTTTAATATGTTTGGAAAAAAGCTTTGGAGTTTTGATAGTAATTGTATTGTCTCTATAAATTGCTTTGTGTTTTATTGTCAAATTCATAAATATGGGATTCTTTCTAAATATTTAAATTGTCTTTAGTTTCTTTTTGGCAGTGCTTTGTAGTTTTTAGTTTGGTTTCACATCTTTGGTTGAATTTATTCTTAGGTTTTGAGTGTACTTGTAAAAAGCGACTTGTTTTTGGTTTACTTTTATCTCCCTCCCTCCCTCCCTCCCTCCCTCCCTCACTCCCTCACTCCCTCGCTTCCTCCCTCTCTCCTGCCTTCTCCCTTTTCCTATTTTCCTTCCTTCCTTCCTTCCTTCCTTCCTTCCTTCCTTCCTTCCTTCCTTCCTTCTTTCCTTCCTTCCTCCCTCCCTCCCTCCCTCCCTCCCTCCCTTCCTTCCTTCCTTCCTTCCTTTCTTCCTTCCGTCTTCTCCCTCTCCTCCCTCCCTCTCAGGGTTTTACTGTAGACCCCACACTGGCCTCGAACTCTCCTAGGAGATGAGACTGGCCTTAACTTTATGGTAATCTTTGTGTCTCAGCCTCTCTTCTCTCTCTCTCTCTCTCTCTCTCTCTCTCTCTCTCTCTCTCTTTTTTTTTTTGGTTTTTTCGAGACAGGGTTTTTCTGTGTAGCCCTGGCTGTCCTGGAACTCACTCTGTAGACCAGGCTGGCCTTGAACTCAGAAATCCGCCTGCCTCTGCCTCCCAAGTGCTGGGATTAAAGGCGTGCGCCACCACCGCCGCCCGGTGTGTCTCAGCCTCTCAAGTGATGAGATTACAGGTATAAACCTCCATGCCCAGCTTACACTTGACTTTTGTATGTTGAATTTTGTTCCTGCAACTTTACTGAATTATTAGCTCTTCTGGTATTTTGTAATTCCCTTCTAAGGTTTCCAGACTGAAGATCATGTATTGTAGAAATCATACTCTCTTTTCCGATTTGGAAGAGATTTAGTTACTTAGTGCCTAGTCCTGGCTAGAACTCACAGGTCTGAGGAGCGTGGGGAGAGTGTTCCTTGTGTTCTGACTTTACTCATTCAGTCGTTCATCCTGGAATACAGCTTCGACTTTTACATTTGTAAAATTGTTATAAGTTGAGTTAATTGCTAACCTTTAGGAAGGTAATTTATTATTTTTGCTAATCTCAATTTTTAGAGAAGTAGAGATTTTCATGCTGCAATTTTCATGGTGTAGTTTTGCAATTGGCAGTTTCACAGTCTGGAGTACACAAAAGCATCAATGAGAAGAAAGTCAAAGGCTCTGGAAGCTTGGGGCTCCGTGGGATGGAGGGCTCCCCTGCCTTCCTCCGGATCTGGCATTTGATCAGTACAGCTGCTTCTAATGCTTTTCTTTTCATCACTGCTTACAGAAATGGAAAGTTTGCCTAGGTTAACCCTTTCGAGCTTTAAACATTTTTGCATGTGTGATTTGAAGTATCTCTCCGAAGCATTAGCCAGTTTCTTTTTCTCATGCTTTTGCTTACACCAGAAAGGACCATGGCCACCAGTGCTGAGTCAGAAGAGTGGAGAATGTTTTATGTCCTAGAAAAATGAGTGCCCTAGAGTTAGAATATGCATAGTTCTTGCATTTATTAAACTGTCTTATTATTTGTCTTTGTGGTTATTTTGATAACATTTAGATAGGATCTACTCAAATATTTCTGATTGACTAGGTTTTATATGTTTGTGAGAATTGTTTGAATATTTAAATGTATATGCAAGACATTTGTGTATTTGGAATGTATAATACATGTAACATACTTAATAGACACAGACATAAACACACACAGTTCTGAACAAAGAGAACAGGCCAAGTACTTCTTGTAAAGACGTTGAGTTTAAATTTGTTTCAAGGGGTAGCAAGAGCACTCAGCCCGTAAAGGCACTTGCTGCCATGTCTGATAACATGAATCATCCCTGGAACACACATGATAGAAGGAAGGAGAAAGCCAACTCCCACCAGTTGCATTCTGACTTCCACATGTGCGTTGTATCATGGATGTGCCACATTTAAGCACACACTTGTATGTATAATGAAAAGAAGAATGTAAATACAAAGAAATTTATTATGATATAAAATTTTTATTATTGTGTATGTATGTGTATAGAGTGCAGAGCCGTGCATGCTCGTTACCTATGGCTTGATGAACTGAACACTTTAAAGTACTGTGGCAGTTTGAGACTCTTACAGGGAAGTCTGCCATGCTTCTCTGTAAAGGGGATTGTGTACTGGATTGAGCATTTATTTTCCTCGGTTGCCAGAACTGTTTGAAAGGATTTCTAAGTGCAGGTAAAGATGTGTAGGCAGGGGATACTGGGGTTTCTGGAACCATCTTTCTGTTATCTAAACACACTGGTAATGGATTTTTCAGATTGTGAATGGAAGTTTTCTGTCTTCATCCGGTGCTCAGGACTTAACTCACCCAGTTACCTTCATAAAGGCTTGATGCTTTTCAAAATCCAAAGGCTTTCGTACCTTGGGAGATGGACTTTCCATTGTAATTCACCTTAACTGTTAGGAGTTCCTAATAGTACCAAGTAGTGTCTTCCTAGTAACAAAGTTGTCTAGAATATGAAGGACTCAGGCAGACATCAAAATAAACATGTGTTAAGGATTTCATGTAACTCATAGTCACTGTGGGTCACTGTGGATTGGGCACATGGGTAACTGGTTCAAAGAAAAAGTAAAGCAATACACAAATTTATCTGGGTTGAAAGAATGCTGAAATGGTTTGCACATGGAGCAGCTGTTTGATGGGGTAGGAGGGGCTTGGGAGAGGCTGGAATCAGTTGAATCTTCTACCTGAGAGTGGAACCTGCTTCTCTCTGAGGTATGCCTGGTGTGCAGAGTCCTGGAGCTGCTTCTCTAGCTTGGAATCTGTGAGAGAGGGAGTGCTAGTCATGGGGCCAGGGTTTCCTGACTTGGTTTTCTTTCCTTGTTACTGTGAGTTGTAGAGGGTGGAGCTTTGGGGTATTTGCCTGTTACTGTGTGTTATGGTGGGTGGAGATTCGGGGTACTGGATTGTGTGAGCTGTGGTATGGAGAGCTTTAGTGTAGTTGAGTTCTTTTCTCTGGATACTCTTGGAACTCCATGACTTTTTATAGCCATATCATTATGATGTTAATGAAAAAAACTTAAAATAATTTGGCTTTAAATATCTGATTATATGCAGATTTGTTTGAATTTTCTTTGGTCTTATAGAAACTTGTATAGTTTTGTGCCTTTTTTTTTTTTTTTTTGAAGGGAGAAAAAGGGAAAAGCTGGTGGTTACAGGAAGGAAAAGGAGTAAATAAATGTAGCATCATTTGTATGGTTTTTAGAGCAAGCATGAACTGTGTGTGAAGTTATGGAAGCTGTGCAGGGGATTGGAAAGAACCCAGGCCTTTCAATACTGCTACTTGCCTGTCGACACAGGTATGCCTCCCAAGGATACATCACCTTAGGTTGCCCTTAATTCCTCCTGAATATTTTTAATTGATGCTAAAGTGAACAATTTTACACTAACATATGTTTTGTATAGTTAGGTATATAGTAGTTCTCTGAGTAAATGTTGAATAAATCTTTCCTTTTAAAGTTTTTCTCTGATTTTTGTCTGAGGCATTATGCCCTCTAGTGAATCTAGATTTTCAGAACCATGATTGAGGGGCAATAGCCAGTTCAATGAAAATCCTCAAAAGGAACATCCGAGCAATCCCTATATGCTATGTTAACATGGTAAGTTTCTGACCCATGCATGTTCAAACAAAGGTTTGACTGTCTCTGATTCATCTGCCTGAATCAGTGACTGCTGCAGAGGGTATTTAAAGTCTCTTTAGCACAAAGGCTCCAGGAAGACCTCCCGGCATTGAGTGTGTCTGGTGTGCAGTGCTTTGCTAGGGCTCCTGTGAGTTTAAAAAGCCCAGTATGTAAGCAGTGGGCTTGACTTTAAGTAGCTATGTATGTGTGGGAGATAGTTCCCGCGGCTGCTCATGTCCATTGGCCTCGACATTTTACTTGCAGTGGTTGGTACCCCTAGTGTGGAATTTGAGAGCCAGGCACCTGGTTCATATTTGTGCTCTCAGTACTTGAGAGGTGGGAACAGGAGGATCAGAAGGTCAAGGCCAGCTTAGGGCACTTGAGATCCTAAGTTAAAAAACAAACAATCACAACCAACCAATCAACCAAGAACAAACACACAATTTGTTTTGATTCAGAAAGGCTAAATAATTTTCCCAAGGTCATATGGAAAGTAGAGAACCCTGACAGTTTCTGTAAGTTAACTGGGGTTGGTAGCAGGTCAGTGACTCTAGCTGCTTTGCAGGTTGACAGCTAGGTCTCAAACAATACTGGTTGTCTGTATCAGGTGAGGTCAAGTCTCTCTTTTTTTATGTTGTCAAGTCAGGCTTTCAAGTGGCCCTAGTGGCATGGAACTTTGTATATAGCCAAGGCTGTCCTTGAATTGATTCTCTTGCCTCCACCTCCAGTAAAAGGACAGTTGCTGCCATCACACCTGGCTTTCAGTTGCGTTTCCATGCATTGCCATTACATTGTTGGCTTAATTGTGTGGTTTCTTGTATGTTTTAATTGCAGACGTGATGGCTTAGTGTGGACACAGTTGTATTACTTAGGAGCTTGAGAATGCAGGACTGCCAGCCAGTTCAAAGCCAGCCTGAGCTACATGGTGAGACCCTGTGCCAGATAAATAAATAGAAGTGGCAGATTCATAAGCCTGTCTGAATATTAGAATTGGTTTTAGTTTCTTCCTGTAAGGCTCTTTATAAAGATGTCTCTCCCAGAGTGACAAAGTCTTTACTAATGTTCCTTTCTTTAAAACCTTTGAGATCTGGAGACCCTCTGGATCATATCTGTTTAGTTTTAGTCTCTGACTAAATAAAAATTGATTTCTCCATTTGTTGATAAATTAATCTTAAATTAGAACTAGCTGTTTAACTATTCTAGGTTGTAGGTTGGACTGTGTTATGACCACACAATTTAGGATATTTCTAGTTTCTAGAATAATAAGATGAACCTCCAGAAAATCAGATGTTATATAATGTGTATAAGGGAGTTGTTTCTCATTTCTGGAAAGTTGTGTGTGTTTTTTTGTTTGTTCTTTGATATAGTTTTTAATGAAGCTTATTTGCTCAGTACATTCCTGTGGTCCCTAACTTGCATATGATTAGGTTACAGATTGATGAGGACTGGCCCTTAGCCTCCTTATTTCTTCCATTCCCTGTGTACCCACAGACTAGTTATCAGCATGTCTCCCCACTGCTTAGTTCAGTGAGTCAATGAGAAATGAGGGGCATGCTGATCAGGAGGGAAACTGGAAGCTTTCCTAGTAGGACAGCAGCCCAGAGGGGCTCAGTTTAGGGCTCAGAGTTGGGAAGGGCGGAGAAGCTTATAGAGAACATTTCAACCAAAGGAGGAGCTGAGAAGAGTCCCCTGAGTCATCCATCAGCTTTTGGTGATATCAGAGCAATTGCCTTTTTTAAACACTTATTTTTCTGGTTCAATTCTTCCCTCCCAAAGATTTTTCTAGCTGTGAAAAATGTCAGAAAGAACTTAAGATGTATGAATTAGGAAGTAAATTATGGTCTGAATTCTGTGGCTTATGACCTGGAAATAAAGTGAACAGTATTGGTGACAGATAAAAAATAGGCATAAGCCAGTCACAGAAGTGATTGACAGAGAAGATGGGGATAGGAGGAGTCTCTCAGTCTGGGAGAATTACCACACAGGCTGGTATAGATCTTAGTTCCACACTAGGCTTTGTCCATGGTGGTTGAAGACTTGTCTAGTGCTGTTCTTAGGTATGTTTAAGATGATTGGCTTGTGGGTTGACGGGAACCTCCATGTCTTGTAGTTCCAGTGGGAAATGCTCACTGAGAAGTAGGGTGCTTTGGAGTAGGCTTGCTCATGAGCAAGACTTGTCTTTCCACATTTAGTTTTTATTTTCTACATTCTTTGTTTACATTCCAAATGATTTTCCCTTTCCAGGTTCCCCCCTCCCCATAAGTCCCATAAGCCCTCTTGCCTCCATCCATTCCCCAATCAACCCCCTCCCACTTCTCTGTCCTGGTAATCCCCTACATTGCTGCATCAAGACTTTCCAGGACCAGGGCCCTCTCCTTCCATCTTCTTGGCAATGATTTGATATGTGAGTTGTATCTTGGGTATTCAGAGATTCTGGGCTAATATCCACTTATCAGTGACTGCATTCCTTATGTGTTGTTTTGTGAATGAGTTACCTCACTTAGAATGATATTTTCCAGTTCCACCCATTTGCCTAAGAATTTCATTAATTCATTGTTTTTAAGTGCGGAGTAGTAGTCCATTGTCTAAATATACCACATTTTCTGTATCTTTTCCTCCATTGAGGAACATATGGGTTCTTTCCAGCTTTTGGCTATTATAAATAAGGCTGCTATGAACATAGTAGAGCATGTGTCCTTGTTGCATGCCAGGAATCCTCTGAGTATATATATGCCCAGGAGTGGTATAGCGGGGTCCTCTGGAAGTATCATGCCCAGTTTTCTGAGGAACCGCCAGACTGATTTCCAGAGTGGTTGTACCAGCTTGCAATCCCACCAGTAGTGGAGGAGTGTTCCTCTTTCTCCACATCCTCGCCAACACCTGCTGTCTGCTGAGTTTTTAATCTTAGCCATTCTGACTGGTGTGAGGTGAAATCTCAGGGTTGTTTTGATTTGCATTTCCCTAATGACTAATGATGTTGAACCTTTCTTAAGGTGCTTTTCAGCCATTCGAAGTTCTTCAGGTAAAAATTCTTTGTTTATCTCTGTACCCCATTTTTTAATATGGTTATTTGTCTCTCTGGTAACTTCTTGAGTTCTTTTTATATATTGGATAGTAGCCCTCTGTCAGATGTAGGGTTGGTGAAGATCTTTTCCCAATTTGTTGGTTGCCGTTTTGTCCGATTGACAGTGTCCTTTGCCTTACAGAAACTTTGTAATTTTCTGAGGTCCCATTTGCCAATTCTTGATCTTAGAGCATAAGCTGTTGGTGTTCTGTTCAGGAAAATTTCCCCTGTGCCCATGTGCTCAAGGCTCTTTCCCCCACTTTCTTTTCTATTAGTTTTAGTGTGTCTGGTTTTATGTGGAGGTCCTTGATCCGTTTGGAGTTGAACTTTGTACAAGGAGATAAGAATGGATTGATTTGCATTCTTCTGCATGCTGACCTCCAGTTGAACCAGCACCATTTGTTGAAAAGGCTATCTTTTTTTCCACTGGATGTTTTCAGCTCCTTTGTCAAAGATCAAATGACCATAGGTGTGTGTAGGTTCTTATCTGGGTCTTCGGTTCTATTCCATTGATCTACCTGCCTCTCACTTTACCAATACCATGCAGTTTTTAACACTATTGCTCTGTAGTACGGCTTGAGGTCCGGGATACTGATTCCCCCAGAAGTTCTTTTACTGTTGAGAATAGTTTTAGCTATGCTGGGTTTTTTACTATTCCAGATGAATTTGAGAATTGCTCTTTCTAAGTCTATGAAGAATTGAGTTGGGATTTTGATGGGGATTGCATTGAATCTGTATATTGCTTTTGACAAGATGGCCATTTTTACTACGTTAATCCTGCCAATCCACGTGCATGAAAGATTTTTCCATTTTCTGAGATCTTCTTTGATTTCCTTCTTCAGAGACCTGAAGTTCTTGTCATACAGATCTTTCATTTGTTTGGTTAGAGTCACACCAAGATACTTTATATTGTTTGTGGCTATTGTGAAGGATGTCATTATTCACCCAAGAGGAGTAGAAGACAGGAAATCATCAAACTCAGGGCAGAAATCAATCAAGTAGAAACAAAGAGAACCGTACAAAGAATCATCAAAACCAGGAGCTGGTTCTTTGAGAAAATCAACAAGATAGATAAAACCCTAGCCAGACTAACCAGAGGGCACAGAAACAGTATCCAAACAAAATTAGAAATGAAAAGGGAGATATAACAACAGAAACTGAGGAAATTCAAAAAAATCATTAGATCCTACTACAAAAGCATATACTCAACACAACTGGAAAATCTGGAGGAAATGGACAATTTCCTAGACAGATACCAAAATTAAATCAGGATCAAATAGATCATCTAAACAGTCCCATAACCCCTATAGAAATAGAAGGGGTCATTGAAAGTCTTCCAACTGAAAAAAGCACAGGACCAAATGGTTTTAGTGCAGAATTCTATCAGACCTTCAAAGAAGACCTAACACCAATACTCTTCAAACTATTCCACAAAATAGTCTGGGAAAGAAAAGGAATTCAAGGCCCATACCTAAAATAGAAACAGAAGGAATACTACCCAACTTGTTCTATGAAGCCATAATTACACTGATACCAAAACCACACAAAGATCCAACAAAGAAAGAGAACTTCAGACCAATTTCCCTTATGAATATCAATGCAAAAATACTCACTAAAATTCTTGCCAACCGAATAACATATCAAAACAATCATTCACCATGATCAAGTAGGTTTCATCCCAGGGATGCAGGGATGGTTCAATATATGGAAATCCATCAATGCTATCCACTACATAAACAAACTCAAAGAAAAAAAACCACATGGTCATTTCATTAGATGTTGAAAAAGCATTTGACAAAATTCAGTATCCTTTCATGCTAAAAGTCTGGGAAAGAAAAGGAATTCAAGGCCCATACCTAAACATAGTAAAACCAATATACAGCAAACCAGTAGCCAACATCAAACTAAACGGAGAGAAACTTGAAGCAATCTCACTAAAATCAGGGATTAGACAAGGCTGCCCCCTCTCTCCATATCTTTTCAATATAGTACTTAAAGTTCTAGTGAGAGCAATTAGACAACATAAGGAAGTCAAAGGGATACAAATTGGAAAGGAAGAAGTCAAACTCTCTATTTGCAGATGACATAATAGTATATTTAAGTGACCCAAAAAACTCCACCAGAGAACTCCTACAGCTGATAAACAACTTCAGCAAAGTGTCTGGTTATATAATCAACTCAAACCAATCAGTAGCCTTCCTATACTTAAAGGATAAGAAGGCTGAGAAAGAAATTAGCAAAACCACATTTAGTTTTTCATTTGCGAGTCACATTTATTTATTTATTTATTTATTTATTTATTTAGTTTTTCGAGACAGGGTTTCTCTGTATAGCCATGACTGTCCTGGAACTCACTCTGTAGACCAGGCTGGCCTCGAACTCAGAAATCCGCCTGCCTCAGCCTCCCAAGTGCTGAGATTAAAGGCGTGCACCACCACTCCCAGGCTCATGAGTCACATTTTTTTATTTGACAGTAAAGTAGCAAGTATCTGTAAAGTAGACTTATGAAGATATTCCCACCCTAAATATTATCATTAGTCTTATTGGCCTGTGGAAATTAGTAAGATTGAATTTTATTTGAAAAGTTTTTGATTAAGGAACTGTGGTAGCCATACACTATAATCTTATTTTGCATAGTATTTGTACCTAAGATTTTGTTTCGTAGCATATAAGAATTAAAAATCTTATGTTAAGACCCAGATAGATTTTCTGACTTGTGTGTGTAGAGGAGACATGCTTTTTGGGCTCCAGATTGGTTGCCTAATTCCTCTGCTTCTTCAAAGTCCTTGTTCTATGTCTGGGTCTTGAGTTTCTTCCAAGGAAACAAACAACCACACAAACACCCCAAGAATGTTCATAATGATAACATTAATATAACTAAATCCAGAAAGGTGCAGGGACTGGATTCACTTTGCTGTGTTTGTCCTGTGGAGTACTGCATACCAGTGCCGAAGGTGGTCCTTTCCCTCTGTTTTCTTACAAGGATGAGTCATGTAAGTGTGAGGAGTAAAAGAAGCCAACTACAGAAGAATATGCACTTTCTAATATTGTCTAAATTAAGCTAAGAAATAGTTAGAATTCATAGAAGTGAGAATCATTTCTGCCATCTAGGGTGGTTAATCGTTGGGAGGGAAGTGCTGGAAGGAGGTCCAGGGTTGCAAGCAGTGCTGTCTTCGTCTGGTTGTATTTACCTCATAAAATCTCATCAGATGGTATATGGAGGGCTTATAGATTTTCAGCAGATAGCTTAGCCTTTAGTATTTTTATCAGCATGTATTAATTATGCTAAATGATCCCATTACAACATTTTCATGTCTGTTACATTTTGCTCATATTCATCCCCAATATTCCTCTTGTTCCTGCCCACTCTGCTGATTCCCCTTCTCTTCCTAACCAGTCTACTTCTCCTTTCACGGCTTTCTGCCCACAGATGCTTACTCACTATGGTATTTACAGAATTGAGAGAGTGTTTAGAGGAGAGAAAGGTTTGCCTTCTTCCAGCAGCCCTTCACTACCTAGAGGCCATGCTGCCATGACAGGGTGTGGACAAGCAGAGTCTTGTACAGACCTTGTGCAGT
Source organism: Apodemus agrarius (assembly GCA_964023405.1). Classification (NCBI taxonomy): domain Eukaryota; kingdom Metazoa; phylum Chordata; class Mammalia; order Rodentia; family Muridae; genus Apodemus; species Apodemus agrarius. The sequence goes on along the minus strand of OZ030011.1, from coordinate 117,588,804 downwards.
AATCATGGCTGCTGTGACCCTGAGTGCCAGGGCTGTGTTGTGTGTGAAAGACAGCAGTGCACAGCCCTCTCCCACCCTGCAGCCCTTAGATTCTGTCTGTCTTTCCCATGATGTTCTTGGAGTATTGGGTGGAGCTGATCTCATGTTTATGGCTGAGCACTGCACAGCTGGCTTGGACCACTTTTACATCTCTGTAGTTACTGTTGCTAACCACAGAAAAAAACTGACTGACCAAGGCGGACAGCTGGCACTAAGTGACTGCAGGGTATGTCTGTGGGCTCTCCTTGATGTTTAAAAGGCTGAAACTGTATACCACTGTGTACACACACACACACACACACACACACACACAGGGGGGGGGGTGGGGAAATGGGGGGAGGGGGGAGGGGGGAAACGGAGGGAGAGGTAAGAAAGGGCTGACTGGGGAAGTCTTGAGTTAGGTTCTAGTCTCAGTTTCCCCACTAACAATCTTGGGATAATTTACGTCTTTGAGCTATAGTGACCGTATATGTACTCGCTTTCTGTATCAATATCAATTGAGGCAGAACATATAGGCACATTGGCAGCTAGAGAAAGTGCTCTGGATGTAAAGTGACATTACTTTTCTGTTATACTTTTGTATTTTTTGTAATGCTGCTTTTGCCTAGAAAGAATATAAATCTAGAAGTAGTAAAGGAACTACTAATTGATATTTTGATTCACTGAACCACATTTTTTTTAATCTTTCCCCTAAGTGAATGAGGCAATGTATCTGACTGCCTTCCCCAACCCTCCTTTTAAAACTAAGCCTTTCAGCAAGTAGAAACTAAGCTTTCCATGTGTGCTGGGTACGGCTAGGGACAAAAGGGACAGTGAACAGTGTTGACAGTCCCTGTGAAATAGAAGAGAAATCTCCATGAGAGCAGCATTGAATCTTCTCAATATGGAGGTCAGAAGCCCCTGGGAAGTCGGGCTAAGGCAGATCTGCAGCTCCTAAACTGGGAACTCTGGTCATTTTGATTCTTTGACTGCAACATCTGAATGTGGGACTAACCAAAGAGTTACACAGGATACAAATGATAATAAAGGATCATTGTTTTGGGAACACTTCCTGGTCTTTATCCTGTGCAGGCCATGTAGCCCTCCCTGCCTTCTCAACTCTATACAAAAGCTTTACTTTCTTTCCAGCCTTGTTTAGCCTATTTGGAGCTTTCTGAGTCTGAATCTCCTAGATTGTAATTCCCAAGACTATATAAAGTCCTGTTGAGTTTGTACACTCTGCATTTAAATTGATTGACACTCTCACACAACCATAAGAACTAAAGGGAAAGCCAATGAAACCCTTAGAACTGGTAAATGGTGCAGTCAGACAAGCAGTTGTCTACAGTACAATGAAAGGACTGGACATGGCCATTTGTGTAAGAGTGAAAGAAGGGATGATGGCAGCGCAGTGGCATGAGCAAGAGATGAGTGTTTTGACATGGTGGTGGCAATAATGCAATGATAGACTGGATTGCGGATAAAACTACCAGGGCCAGTCTGGATGGATACCTTGATACCCTGACTTACGTGAAGAATCTTATCATCCCGGTCTGTAGGGTTTGCATTATCCAGATAATATCCAGGTAGGGCTAGAGGAAGGTGGCATTGGCCTCTGACCCCTGCAGTCTTTCCTTGGTTAGGAGTTGAGATTCTGAAGTTTAGCGGCATCTTCTATTTAAGAATAAAATCTTAATTTATTCAATCAGTGTTAACTTCTGGAATGAGTATTTTAATAAATTAAAGGATGATTTACCTTTTAGGAAAATAATTAGAAGCCTTAAAAATTCTTCAAAGACCATTTCATCTTGAAACATTTAGAAATTACCTTTTTTTTTTTTTGTAATTACAGTGTTGCAGTAAGACCAACATCTAAATAGGGATTGCATTTGGCAGTTACTAAACGCAGCACTATTTTTGTGGTTTTGATTTTTCCTTTATAAATAGAATTCTAATCACTGTAGCTTAGATTTTTCTCCAAGCCTGTTATACTTAGCAATGGCCACAAGTTAATCCTAAATAATGTGTGTAATGAATCTATTAACACTTACCAAGCACTCCTACCACTCAATGAAAGAAAGCAAGTAGGATTTAAATAAAAAAAAAATACTCCATAACATTTCAGGAATGTCATATAGCATTTAAAGATAAGTTACTGTAATTTGCTTAGCCCTGTCATCAGGGACAGTTTATACTCATGGTTAGAATCATATGGTCTAATACACCATTGCAGCTCATTCACATACAGAATATACTGCAGAGTCAGACCCTCACTGGAAGAGAATCCTGTCATAGGCAGTGCCCACAGTGTGGCATGTCTGCCATGTCAGGCTCACTGCACTGACTAACTGGCTTTCTTAAAATACAGTGTAAAGACAGTCATTAATTTAGGACTGTAGCTAAAAGGTACCCTATCTAGGTTAAAATCTCAGCATTTTGGCTTTGTAAGTCATTAGTAACAAGAACAGTTTGAGAAGCTGTCATGGCCAAGAACAGCCAACCTAGGAGGCATAACTAAATGAACTCTGGTGTCCTGATGGTCTCTGGCACAGAAGTACAACATTGGATAAAAACTGAGGCAATGTAAACAATGTTATTCTGATTAATACAGATGTATTAATATTGGTTCATGATAATAGTCACATATATGAGTCTAATGTTAAGATGCTGTATTAGAGGAATGTGGATATGTGGTATATGAGGATTCTGTTCTGAGCATTGCAGTTTTTCTAGCAATCTTAACTATCAGGTGAAACATTTGTTAAGAAAAAGAACATAGGAAATATCTTATAGCTATCCAAAATACAACCTGTCACACTTTGTGACTTTGTTAAGATACGGGAACTGACTGAACAACAGTTTATTTTAAAAATGTCATGTCTGTCAGACTGGGTTGTAAGGAATAAATGAGGTAAGGAAGCATGTTTGATTTTCCATGTGCTGTGGTAAAATATCTAACAGAAGTAACTCAAGGAAGGCTTTATTTTGGCTCAGAGTTGCAGAGTACATGCAGCCTGCCATGGTAGAGAAGCCAAGGCGGCGGGGCTCAGAGCAGCCGGTCCTTCCTGCCCACAGTCAGGGCTAAGAACCATGGATGCAGTACTCAGTGCTCTGTGTCTCTGTAGCTCTGTCTCTGTAACCCCTACGCCCCCCGCACCCCTCCCATGTGTGTGTGTTTTAAGTGTGCAACCATCTTTCCAGCCTCCACCCATTTTAATCTACTGTAGAACCCATGCTTGTCTTGGGTTCAGGGACTGATATTCCCCACTTTGGAGGCTGGGCTTCTCAATCCCTTACAGGAATGCTCAGAGGCTATTCTAATGTAGATAATCCAGATACACAGATAACCTAATCATGATAATCCTTTGAGGGGTTTGCCTGTAATTTCTTAGGTGATTCTGGATATGGGCAGTCTCTATGTAGTTAGGGAATTTGTCAATGACTTACAATCTGTAGTCCAACTCCAACAATGGTCAGCAGCAGTTGTGGATGAAAGTCCAAGGGTCTAGCAGTTGCTCAGTCCCACGAGGCAAGCTGGCAAGGAAGAATAAGTCTTCCTTCTTCCAATGTCCTTATATATGTCTCTAGCAGAGGTTGTAGCCCAGATTAAAGGCTGTAGGTCTCCAACAGAGGGTGTGGCCCAGATTAAAGGTGTGTGTCTCCATGCCTTTAATCCCAGATGATCTTGAACTGGAATTCATAGCCACTATGCTGCAAAATTTCCATGCCAAGATCCAGGTCAGAAACCTGTATCTCTGAGCCTCCAGATTAGGATCACTGGTGAGCCTTCCAATTCTAGATTGTAGTTCATTCCAGATATAGTCAAGTTGACAACCAGGAATAGCCACAACATATATCAAAATGAAGATTTCCTTCACTACAGTGAAGATGGAGATGGGCCATGTAAATAGAAGCTTATTTTGGTTCACAGTTTTGAAGTTTCAGGGTCAGGAATGGACACGCCCACTTGTTTGGACCTTTGGAGATAGTGTGTCATGGTAGCAGCATTTGGTGAAGCAGATTGCTTATATTTTGAACCAGGAACACAATGAGGTTTTTTTCTTCTTTCTATAGGCAATAAAGCATATAAGAAAGACTATTGAATATTGAACTAGTATTAAGAGACCTAAATTTAAATACTCAAATTGCCATTAGATATTATAGTAAACTAGGATCTTTGTGTTCTGGTATAAGATGAGAGAGGTTTCTGTTTGCTGTTTACTGTAGGATAGTCAACTAATCCAAATGAGAACTATGCTTTAGGGCACTTCTTCACCTTTCCTGGTCTCATCCCAGGACAATGAGGCTCATTGCCTTGTGTTTACATCTCATTTTTGTCCAAGAATAGATCACATTGCTTGGTGAGTCATCACATCTTTGCATGCCTCATGTGATTTTTTTTTTTTTTTGAATTGATTTTTTGAGACAGGGTTTCTCTGTACAGCCCTAGCTGTCCTGGAACTCTGTAGACCAGGCTGGCCTCGAACTCAGAAATCTGCCTGCCTCTGCCTCCCAAGTGCTGGGATTACAGGCGTGCGCCACCACTGCCCGGCTCTCGTGTGAATTTTTAAGTGCTTCAAAAGTCAAATCTCTAAGTTGAGAGATTTGTTAGCATTTATCAGTCACTCTGCTAAAGATCCTACAGGGATTTCCCAAAAGAGGGGTTCTAGAAATATTTTAAATATATACAGCATTGTTGGCATATGACAGCAGCGTTTCCAAACTCTTCTCATTTGAGGGCACATGCCTCATTTAGAAAGAGTTCCAATTTGTACCCTCTGGGGTTGGGGCTCAAGTCTGTCTACTCTGTGTTTTGTAGTCTTAGGAGGGGGGCTCAAGTCTGTCTACTCACTGTGTTCTGTGGTCCTAGGGGGAGAGGCTCAAGTCTGTTTACTCAGTGTGTTCTGTGGTTCTAGTTTGGAGATAGTCACTTCACATTTTTAGCATCTTCTCATATTCTGTAGCAGTTGGCTTTGGGACTGATTTTCTGTCTTTTTTTTTTTTTTTTTTTTTTTTTGGTTTTTCGAGACAGGGTTTCTTTGTATAGTTCCAGCTGTCCTGGAACTCACTCTGTAGACCAGGCTGGCCTCGAACTCAGAAATCCGCCTGCCTCTGCCTCCCAAGTGCTGGGATTAAAGGCGTGCGCCACCAACGCCCGGCGATTTTCTGTAATTTTAAGATAATAGCATGGGAAGAATATGGCTGTTGTTCAGAATAAAATCTCTAAGGCAGGTCTAGTTCCTTGTCTAGAACTAAAGCTTAGCTATATATCTTGTAAATCTGTAGCGGCTATTTCTGGTTGTTAACTTGACTATATCTGGAATGAACTACATTCTAGAATTGGAAGGCTCACCTATGATCCTAATCTGGAGGCTCAGAGATATAAGTTTCTGACCTGGACTTAGCATGGAGATCTTGAAGCATAGTGGCTATGGATTCCAGTTCAAGATCATCTGGGATTAAAGGCATGGAGACACACACCTTTAATCTTGGCTACATCCTCTACTGGAGACATATATAAGGACATTGAAAGAAGGAAGACTGATTCTTCCTTGCCGGCTTGCCTCGTGGGACTGAGCAACTGCAAGATCCCTGGACTTCCATCCACAGCTGCTGCTGACTATTGTTGGGGAGTTGGACTATAGACTGTAAGTCATCGACAAATTCCCTAACTACATAGAGACTGCCCATATGTTCTGTGGCTCTAGAGAACCCAGACTAATACAAAATCTAAACTGCAAAATTTTAATATGACTAAAATTGGTATGATCAGAGTATATCCCATGTACATATGTGTGAGAGCATACCAGGAACCCGGGGTCAGCATGTACACTGTGGCTGTGTATGCTTCTGTGAGAAAGAACAGTAATTTATTTGCCAGACATTTTAAAAAGTAACTTCACTTTAAAACTTGACTATCAAATACAATTTGAGTGTCTCAAATGTGCAGGGTAAACTAAGTGATCTGAAATTCTGTTTGTGAAAATAACTTTTTAGATATTTTACTATAGCAATGATATGTGTACAACTCTGACTTAAGCAAAGTCTTTTCAGAACCTGACTAATTATCTAAACATTAACAGACTGATAGTGGTGGATTTAGATGGTCGGTCCATTCAACATAGTGTGATCTTTCACTAGCAAGGACGTGAACTGTTTGTGGTGGCAAGATAAGAGATATATATGTACTACCATTGGAAGCCAATAGCCGCAGAAATCACCAGCAGATGTTTTCCATGCACAGCTGGCTTCATAGCCTACTGATTTTAAACTGGCGGGAGAGAAGCATGACTAACAGTTACAGGAATGTTAGCAGCTTGTTGAAGCCATTCACGAAGCTTGCAGTAAGTGGAATCAGTACTGTTGATTTCCAGGCTGTGGGTTGTTTTGTACTTTTAAGGTGTGCTGTGTAGTGCCTTGGTTCCCAGGACTCGACATTAGTAGGATGTGGGGGAAAGATGGAAGAAGTGATTTCTTAAAGAGCCGTGGTTTTATTAGAGGGTACAAATTAGCCTTTTATTTTTAATCAGCTCATATTTCCATTAGTCGTTAATGCTCATAAATGTTCATATTCTTTAGTGTTCAGTGAATACTCTTAGATTTCTTACATTTATTGTTGAGTAACACTTGAATTTTCTTAGCAAAAACATCATTTCTTTACTGACTTTTCTCCCTTCTCCCCCCGCCCCGTGAGGGTCTCATCACTGTAGCCAAGGCTGGTTTCAGACATGAGGCAGTCTTCCTGTCTTAGCCTCCCAAATTCTGGGAGCCAACAGTCTCTATTTTTATTGCCATTTGTAATGGTAACTAAATAGTACCTTCTAACCTGTAATGGATGATTAGAAACACAGTAGATATATTATGCCACTTTTTTAGCTTAGTATTTTTATTAAAAAGGAATTTTATGTTCACGCTGTTGTAGCAGTGTAGCTTAGCTTGCTAATTAACTTTTTTCCTCATTTCTTTCCTTTTTTTTTTTTTCTCGTTTGACAGGCATTCATCTTGTTTGTAGTTCAGGTGGCTTGAACTCACGCTGTTGTTCTGCCTGAGCCTCCCCAGAGTTGAGCTTTCAGATATGAACCTTCACAGTTTAACTTACTCTGCTCTTCAACTCCTTCTTGCACGTTAATGTATTTTTCTTGCACATTATATGGTTCTACAATAAAAAATGTTTCAGTTGTTGAGCCCATGCTTTCTAATTTCCCTGGCTGTGCTGGAACTCACTTTGTAGACCAGGCTGGCCTCCAACTCAGAAATCTACCTGCCTCTGCCTCCCAAGTGCTGGGATTAAAGGCGTGCGCCACCATCTTGTGGCCTCTAATTTTTATTTTAATTTTTTTTTGTTGTTGTTTTTTGTTTTTTTGAGATAGGGTTTCTCTGTATAGCCCTGGCTGTCCTGGAACTCACTCTGTAGACCAGGCTGGCCTCGAACTCAGAAATACGCCTGCTCTGCCTCCCAAGTGCTGAGATTAAAGGTGTGTGCCACCACTGCCCCGCTATTTTAATGTTTTATTAACATATTAATTGTTCATGATAATGGGTTTAATTATGGTATTTTATGAACATATGTAAAGTATTTAGATAATGTTCACCCCTTCATTCTTTTTTGCCCCCCTCAGTCTCATCAGTCTCCTTCTTAAAACTAGCCCTCTTTCAAGTGACTCAGTGGGTCTCATTGTGGAAACTTAGAGGATTGTGGGTGGGAGTTTGTTTACAGGAATGTGGGCACCTTACCAGTGGCTACCCCAGTGAAGAAAATGGCTCTTCCTCCCACATCACCTGCCTAAGTTTTATGGGGGTAGAGAGCCAAACACCCCCCCCCCCATTCTACCAGAGGGTGTTGCCAGGACCAATGGAGCAGATCTTATATGGATATCCACAGGTGCTGTGAGGTTTTGAGTACAAAAGCCTTGCCATGCCCAGACAAGGTCAGAGGTCAGTGTTCTAGACTGCTCTTCCCTTTCTTTGGCTCTTGAATTCATCCTTCTTCTTTGACAGTTTTCCCTGAGCCTTGCAAAGGGTATTACAGATGTCCCATGTGCACAGGTGTTTCTGTCTCTGTACTTGGACTAGTTACTTTGAGTCGTTAACATCACCACTGACCGCTACACAAAGAAGACTCTTGACTGCTGCTTGCTGTGGCACTGTAGCATAAACATTGTACCCAGAAGGCAGACGGTCTGACTGACATCCTGTGGACTTAGATTTTGAGTATAGATAGTTTCTACTGGCTGGTAAGGTGCTCTGCCCACCTTAGGTAACTCTTGCTTGTGTTTCCTATCTGACTGGGCAGGAATTGTCTAATAGCATACAGTGGCACACTGATGTGTAGGTAGACTGAAGATGAAGTTAAGTCCCTCTGCTTAAGGGATAAAGACTGAGTTATTCTGTAGTCTGGAAAGGGTATTACTTTAGTACATTACATTAGTCACAGCCTTAAATGACATATTTGAACATGTTTTTAGTATAAAATTAAGACATTTTATTTCACTGTGTCCTAACATCACACATTAAAGTAATAGAGAATTGAATAATATGCTAGCATTTTTACCAAGTTAGGAACTTGCATTTATTTTTTTCACTTTGCTGTAGACTGGTAGAACTTTGGCACATTTTAGAGCACCATACATGTAAGCAGCCTCCTTCTCACTCTTGGAGCCGGTGTCCAGACCTGCTCCTGCTCCTGTGGAATACCATGGCTGGTGTCTGTCTGAGGCTCCCTTCCTGCACCCTTTGTCTTTTCTTTACAGTTCATTTTTGAATGTTCTTTGTAAAGATGCTACCAGCTGTCCACTAGAGGTGGTTCTTTCCCTCTTCCTGAGAATGAAGCTTGTTTCCCTTGGACTGAGTTCTAGACGGTGGGATGTGATTAGAAATGGTAGGCCCTGTTCCTTCACAGCCTTACGCCTCGTGCAGGATGAACACGAACCAGGGCGTGCAGAGCCGCAGTGCAAGTAGCCCAGAGCCCTGAGTGGCTCTGTGGAAGAGAAGGTTGCCCACCCTCCTGAGGCCTCTCTCCTGGAACTGTCCTGTGTCATCCTGGATAGTTTTAATTGTCAACTGGATGCCATGCAGGAACACCCTCAGAGAGTCTCAGTGAGGGACAGTCTGCTGTGTGTTAGCCTGAGGGCACTTCTGTGAGGGACCTTTTAGAAATAGTTTCTATAGTGTTGCTTCTTGGTGCTGTGGGGTTTACAGTGGTTTTACTTTACAGTAGTATATGTGTTGAAGTCTGCCTTTGTCAGGATTCCAGGTAATTAAAATAAAAACTTAGATCTTTATTTAAATGCTAGACTTTGCTTTAGTCATTTCTGTTAACTATGTGAAGGATATTTTACTTTTTTGCAAATACTTTTTGTTTTAAAAAATAAAGTATAATGCATATATTTTGACAGTTTCAGACTTAGTAACTTTTTTGGGTTTTTCATTTTAGATTTAATAGTTTCACTTAAGTACATTGGTTCCATTTGTTTTCGTTCATTTTATTTTGTATATTTTGTTTTGAGTTTTGTTTTGTTTGATACAGAGTCTGTCTTCATAGCCAAGGCTGATCCTGTACTATATATCAGTTTCTCTTATCTCTATCTCCTAAGTGCTTGGGTTACAGGTGCTGCCTCACATCTGTCCCCGTATCTCTATTAAACAATATTCATTCATCTGATAAACCTTCATTTAAACCAGGCTTTGCTTTACTGGTCTTACAGTTTTTCTGTTTCCTTTTCATTTTTAATGGGTTGTCAACATCATCTTTACAGCCTCATTTCTTTTAACTTTAAGACGTTTTTAAGGTTTTTAATTTTCCGTGCACGCCTCTCTCTCTCTCTCTCTCTCTCTCTCTCTCTCTCTCTCTCTCTCTCTCTGTGTGTGTGTGTGTGTGTGTGTGTGTGTGTATGTGTGTGTTCGTTTGCGTTAATGTTATACACATGTAAGTGCAATGCCCTTGGAGAGCAGAAGAGGATACAGATCATCTGTAACCAGAGTTAAAAGTTATGTTCCTGTAGTTCTCTTTCTTTGTTGGATCTTTTTGTGGTTTAGGTATCAGCGTAATTGTGGTTTCGAAGAACGAGTTGGGCAGTGTCCCTTCTGTCTCTATTTTGTGGAATAGTTTGAAGAGTATTGGTGTTAAGTCTTCTTTGAAGGTCTGGTAGAATTCTGCACTAAAACCATCTGGTCCCGTACTTTTTTTGGTTGGGAGGCTTTCTATAACCCCTTCTATTTCTTTAAGGGTTATGGGACTGTTTAGCTGGTCTACTTGATGCTGATTTAATTTTGGTATTTGGTATCTGTCTAGGAAATTGTCCATTTCCTCCAGATTCTCCAGTTGTTTTGAGTATAGGCCTTTGTAGTAGGATCTGATGATCTTTTGAATTTCCTCTGTTTCTGTTGTTATATCCCCCTTTTCATTTTTAATTTTGTTAATTTGGATACTATCTCTGTGCCCTTTGGTTAGTCTAGCTAAGGGTTTATCTATCTTGTTGATTTTCTCGAAGAACCAGCTCTTGGTTTTGTTGATTCTTTGTATGGTTCTCTTTGTTTCTGCTTGATTGATTTCAGCCCTTAGTTTGATGATTTCCTCTCTTCTACTCCTCCTGGGTGAGTTAGCTTCTTTTTGTTCCAGGGCCTTCAGGTGTGCTGTTAAGTTGCTAGTGTATGCTCTCTCCAGTTTCTTTTTGGAGGCACTCAGGGCTATGAGTTTTCCTCTTAGCACTGCTTTCATTGTATCCCAGAGATTTGGGTAGGTCGTACCTTCATTTTCATTGAAGTCTAAAAAGTCTTTGATTTCTTTCTTTATTTCTTCCTTGACCAGGGTGTCATTGAGTAGAGTATTGTTCAGTTTCCATGTGTATGTGGGCTTTCTGTTGTTCTTCTTGCTATTGAAGACCACTTTTACTCCATAGTGATCTGATAGGAGACATGGGATTAGTTCGGTCTTCTTGTATTTGTTGAGGTCTGTCTTGTGACCAATTATATGATCAATTTTTGAGAAGGTACCGTGCGGTGCTGAGAAAAAGGTATACTCTTTTGTTTTAGGATGGAATGTTCTATATATATCTGTTAAATCCAATTGGTCCAAAGCTTCAATTAGTTTCACTGTGTCCCTGTTTAGTTTCTGCTTTCCTGATCGGTCCATTGAGGAGAGTGGAGTGTTGAAGTCACCTACAATGCAAAAATACTAAATAAAATTCTTGCCAACCGAATCCAAGAGCATATCAAAACGATCATTCACCATGATCAAGTAGGCTTCATTCCAGGAATGCAGGGATGGTTCAATATACGGAAATCCATCAATGTAATCCACTACATAAACAAACTAAAAGAAAAAAACCACATGGTCATCTCATTAGATGCTGAAAAAGCATTTGACAAAATTCAGCATCCTTTCATGCTAAAAGTCTTGGAAAGAGCAGGAATTCAAGGCCCATACCTAAACATAGTAAAAGCAATCTACAGCAAACCAGTAGCCAACATCAAAATAAATGGAGAGAAACTTGAAGCATTCCCACTAAAATCAGGGACTAGACAAGGCTGTCCTCTCTCTCCATATCTTTTCAATATAGTCCTTGAAGTTCTAGCGAGAGCAATTAGACAACATAAGGAAGTCAAAGGGATACAAATTGGAAAGGAAGAAGTCAAAGTATCATTATTTGCAGATGATATGATAGTCTACTTAAGCGATCCAAAAAACTCCACCAGAGAACTTCTACAGCTGATAAACAACTTCAGCAAAGTGGCTGGTTATAAAATTAACTCAAGCAAATCAGTAGCCTTCTTGTACTCAAAGGACAAGCAGGCTGAGAAAGAAGTTAGGGAAATAACACCCTTCACAATAGCCACAAACAACATAAAGTACCTTGGCATAACTCTAACCAAACAAGTGAAAGATCTGTATGACAGGAACTTCAAGTCCCTGAAGAAAGAAATCGAAGAAGACCTCAGAAGATGGAAAAATATTTCTTGCTCCTGGATTGGCAGGATCAATATAGTAAAAATGGCCATCTTGCCAAAAGCAATCTACAGATTCAATGCAATCCCCATCAAAATCCCAAATCAATTCTTCATAGATCTAGAAAGAGCAATTCTCAAATTCATCTGGAGCAACAAAAAACCTAGGATAGCTAAAACTATTCTCAACAATAAAAGGACTTCTGGGGGAATCAATATCCCTGACCTCAAGCAGTACTACAGAGCAATTGTGTTAAAAACTGCATGGTATTGGTACAGCAAAAGGCAGGTAGATCAATGGAATAGGATTGAAGACCCAGAAATGAACCCACAGACTTATGGTCACTTGATCTTTGATAAAGGAGCCACAACCATCCAGTGGAAAAAAGATAGCCTTTTCAACAAATGGTGCTGGTTCAACTGGAGGTCAACATGCAGAAGAATGCGAATTGACCCACTCTTATCTCCTTGTACTAAGATCAACTCCAAGTGGATCAAGGACCTCCACATAAAACCAGACACACTGAAACTATTAGAAAAGAAACTTGGGAAGACCCTGGAGGACATGGGCACAGGGGTAAAGTTCCTGAACAGAACACCAATAGCTTATGCTCTAAGATCAAGAATTGACAAATGGGACCTCATAAAATTACAAAGTTTCTGTAAGGCAAAGGACACTGTCAGAAGGACAAAACGGCAACCAACAACGTGGGAAATGATCTTCACCAACCCCACATCCGACAGAGGGCTAATATCCAATATATACAAAGAACTCAAGAAGTTAGACCCCAAAGAACCAAATAACCCTATCAAAAAATGGGGTACAGAGCTAAACAAAGAATTTTCACCAGAAGAAATTCGGATGGCTGAGAAACACCTTAAGAGATGTTCAACATCATTAGTCATCAGGGAAATGCAAATCAAAACAACCCTGAGATTCCACCTCACTCCAGTCAGAATGGCTAAGATTAAAAACTCGAGAGACAACAAGTGCTGGCGAGGATGTGGAGAAAGAGGAACACTCCTCCACTGTTGGTGGGATTGCAAAATGGTAAAACCACTCTGGAAATCAGTGTGGCGGTTCCTCAGAAAATTGGGCACGGCACTCCCAGAGGACCCTGGCATACCACTCCTGGGCATATACCCAGAGGATTCCTCTGCATACAATAAAGACACATGCTCCACTATGTTTATAGCAGCCTTGTTTATAATAGCCAGAAATTGGAAGGAGCCCAGATATCCCTCAAAAGAGGAATGGATACAGAAAATGTGGTATATTTATACAATGGAGTACTACTCAGCAATTAAAAATAATGAATTCATGCAATTTGTAGGTAAATGGTTAGATCTGGAAACTATCATCCTAAGTGAGCTAACCCAATCACAAAAGAATACACACGAAATGCAATCACTGATAAGTGGATATTAATGAGCCCAGAAGCCCTAAATACTCAAGGCACAATTAGCAAGTCAAATGACTCTCAAGAAGAAAAAAAGGAGAGGACCCTGGGCCTGTAAAGATTGGATCCAGTATTGTAGACCCAGAACAGAGAAATCGTGTGGGGGGGGAAAGAGTGGGGAATAGCATGGGGGGGAGAGGAATTATGGGACATATGGTGGGGGGTAACTGGGAAAGGGGAAAGCCTTTGGAATGTAAACAAAGAATATAGAAAAAAAAAAGTTATGTTCCGCGTGGCTACCAGGAACTGTACTTCACTCTTCTTTAAGAGTATTATGCACTTGATCACTGGACTGTCTTTCTAGCCCCTGCCCTCTCCGGGTTCCCTTTATAACTGATGAGATAAAGACTGTGTTTCTCTTGCATTATGGATTCCTCTCTCATAGTCTGGAATTCTGTTACACAAATAGGAAGCTCTGTATTGGAAAGAACACAGAATGCATGTGAGTTTAAATTTTGACTGCTTTTTGCTGGCTATGCTGCCTAGGCATCAAGTGTTCTTTGAGGTCATGTTCAGCTATAAAAGGGAGTGCTTTACCTATCTTTGAGAGTTGTGATAGTTGTGAAGCAAAATATAAAATAGTTTTTATGATAGCTCTTTTTGACTTCTAATGATTTCCCATACTCATTTTTAAAGCACTTGGGAGCCAAGTAGTTAAAAAATCAGATTGAGGAGGAGGCCCTGCCCTATTCTAAGGCATTTTATATTGCCAAAATTTTGTGCTGGTGACGATAAGTCAAAATTAAACAAGTAAACAAAATGGCCAGGTAGTCTAAGTAAGAAATTCTCATAGCTTCAGTGAGTCTGGACCTCAAGCTTAAGAGCTTTTCAGGTGATCCTCCCTACCCTGGAGAGCAGAGGCCCAGGAGGAGAGGAGTTGGCTCTAGGAAGGGTGGCTCTGGGTTAGAGCCTAAGTGTTTGTTCACGCGTGAGTTTTCATGGGAGTTTTAAACAAAGAGTTCTAATGCCTCTGTGGACAGAGGAGTTTCCATGTGTCTCATAATACCTTAGTGATTACCCTGTACTGCTCTTAAACTACTGCCTTTCCCCACCAGTTGGCAAAGTTATACTTATGACAGATACTTTTAAAGATACTATGACTATTCGTTCCTTTTCTGTAGACCTCAGAATTTCGTTACCAAATGACTATTTTTACAGGTCTTCACATTAATTTTTTCATGTATATTTTTATTTGCTAATGGTAGAAGTGCGCTACATGAAACACTGGAAAGTATATGGACAGAGTTCCCAGGTCATTCACCATCTGCTCCTTATTTTCATTTTTGCTAGTGTAAGGAAAAAAGGGTCACATATGTAATATTTTAATAGCAAAGCAGATGTTCCAGATATTAACCCTGTTATTTGTACAAAATATAATTTGTACATGAACTAAAATCCAGCCATTGTTTTTTTCAGAATAAGTTATAAAAAAGTGTTTTATAATAGTTGCAGAGAATTTTGTGGGTGAGAAAATTCAATCTAATATGCTTTGGATAAAAATGGTATAATTATTTATATTACGAGGTACTATATAATAATTATGGCATCTGAAGTGGTTTTGAAACAAAGCCTAATACAAGTATACTTAATAATACCATGACATGATCTGTGTATGAGACATGGATCTTGTATTTCTACCTTTTCTTTAATTTGTCAGTTTTTTAAAATTTCCCAATTTAGGATTGTTTTCTAGAAAAGAAAATGCCTGTGATGTATCTTTGGTTCCACTTGTTGCTCCAGCACTTGGACAGCTTGTTCCATTGGTGAACATTCTGTGGCATGGCTTCTATAGAGCAGGCAGGGTTCCTCAGGTCCTAAAGGCAGCGTCTAGGTGTGCTTCCGGCACAGGGCCGTGTGAGGCTGCTGGGGAGCCTTTCTCTAAGGAGCAGTTCTTAGTGTGTTTCAAAGTAACAGAGTCCCTACCTGATCAAGGTTAGGGTTTCTCTCTTGAAGAAAGAGTATATGTACATGACTCTAACATGTACATGGCTCTACATGGTGCAGCATACAACTCTAGGTGTCAAATCCTTGACTATAGCTAGGATATGGTATTCTACATGAGCCTAGATTGTAAGAAGGCACTGATTTGACTATTTTCCTTTCACATGCGTCTATTAAAGTGAACGATTGCTTTCTTTGTTTTACTTGACATTATGTTTGTTTAATTATAGTAACCTGTAACTTAAAAATCTTTCATTAAGGGTAGTAGTATGACTATGGACTGAACAAGCAATATGGTCAGCTTGTTATTTGAAGAAGTGTACTTTCATGAGGGAACTATCTTATGCTTTGTCTGGCCTATGAGTTGCTGACCCAGTAAAATCAGTAATTCTGTGTTTGGAAAAAAAGAAAATGAGACGGAAGCCTGAATGTCATCTCTTGCATATCTAAAACACAGGACTAAAGTTTTCTAGTACCAAACCTCAGACTTCAAACTTTCCATTAGTGATTAATATTACTCTTAAAGATATGTATCAGTGATATGCTCTATTCAGATAAAATAAAAGAAATAGTGAAATCTGATTTGTTATTATTATATAAAATCATGATCTTTGCACCATTTAGAAAATTAGCAATCATTGTCACTACACTGAAACAATGTTACAGTAGTGTTTGGGTCACTGGTTTTTTTTCCTGTCAGTGATATTATATTATCTACTTTTTGGTCTCCTTTTGGTCTCTGGCATTATTTTGCATATTTTAACTTTTTGGTTACTGAATACTAAGTATACAAAGTGATGAAGTGTTTTTGCATATGCATAGGATGCGCTCTGGCAATATCCATCTTCATTCTGCTTGTACTATCCCCTTTCCCGATGCTGCTGCTCTTTTCTCGTAGTCTCCTCCTGCTTTAGCTCCCTTCAATCCACGTATGAAACAGACTTACAGATATCTTTATTCTTAGTTTCTGAGGTGAACTATAAAGAATAGCTCTTTATTCTGTCTCAAGATTTCTTTTCTGTCAGGAGTGATGATCTTTATAGTAGAACTTACTAGAATTATTCCTGTGTTGGTAATCCATCACTTTCTTGTGTTGACTTTATTGTTTTCAGATGTCATTACGTACCACACAGTTACAACAAAGTTTTTTAAAGTTTACAGATTACTGTGGGCTTATAGATTGGAATTGCACACTCACCACCACTGTTTAAATGTAGAATCTTTGTTTTCAGCTCCCTAAGTAATCTTTGAACTCATAGCCACTTTTTGTTTCCTGAAACCCCTGCTTTAGGAAACCACTTGCTTACTCTTTGTGTCTGAAGCTTTGTCTATTCTGGACATCTCATAAAAACAAAACTTTAGTGCCTATGAGTCTTTACAGACCTCTTTTACTTTAGCACGGTGTTTTGGAGCCAGTCTCCACAGTAGCATGTAGCAGTTCTTTATTCCTTTTGTGGTTCTATAAATCACTGATAGATGTGATATGTTGTCATAAATTGTTTACCAGTTCAGTAAGTGATGAACTTCCATGTCATTTCCACTTTCTGGGTGTTACTAACACTGCCTAGGAATTGTAATTGATTTTTGTCTGGATGTGTGCTTTCATTTCACTTGGTATACACTGAAGAGTGGAGTTCCTGGGACATACTGGAACCCTGTGCATAACATTTTGAGGGCTGTAATAAGTAACTGGAAAATACCAGCTAGGAGGCATTGTGGCTACCCCAATCATCCTTTCTGAGATGGTTTCATGTTGGCCATGTTCCATTCTGTGGGTGTATGTGGTTTTAACTTTTAGATCTTAGAGAGATCTTGCTATAATAACAGAAAATTGTTGAAATATAGTTTTGTTTTTTTTTTTTACCACTTACACAGAAAGATATTGGTGACATTTCATTAAAAATCTTGATGTTAATAGTTCATATTATTTGAAATAATTTGGAAACAACAGAATCCAACAGAAATCCAAGACTTCAACAAAGCTTCTTTGGGACCCAGGAGTTATGCAGGGTGGTGTGGACCATAAATGACAGCGGAAACATCTAGTCTGCCTCTGTCTTTGTCCTGGTTTAACTGTGACTACCCACATTCACTTGATGAAACCCATGCTCAGTTTCTCTCTTCATGAGACACAGAGCTAGCTAGTCAAAATGGGCAAAGAGGGATAGGGATGTAACTTAGCTGCAGGGAGCTCCGCCAGAATAGCATAGCCAGGGCTCCACCCCACACCCACCACATAGGCCAGGGATGCTAGTGCTTGCCAGTATTCACATACTCCAGAGAAGAAGCAGAAGGAGCCGAACTTCAAGCTACTGGGTGACAGGCAGAAGCATCAGTGACTGTCAAAACATGCATAGGATCTAGTAAAACCATACTTACAAAATATGTCATGAAACAAGACAGAATGAGATAAGTGAAAGAAGTAGGGATGGAGGATTATGGAAGCAGAGAGGGAGTGTGGGGAGAGGAAGACCTTCCTCCAGTGAGTTCCAGCAGCAAACAGATGTTTACAATGCGAGGGAAAACAAAATGGGCATCAGAACTGCATCCTTGAAAGGTGTGTTCCACTTTATATCCCTTTAGCTGAGAAGGGAAGGGCACTGGCAATTTCAGAATATAACAGGCAAAGCAGACACTGACCATATGTATTTTCTTCTCATGAGCACCATGAATCTAATTGGCTGTTTATAAAGTATCTAACTTAAATTGTAGTTTCTATAAATATTGCACAGGTAGGTGCACAGATAAAGCACATGTGTTACAAGGGTGCAGTTCTGTGGAGCTTCATGAAGTCACTCAATTTGAAAGCAGAGCCAGTGCCAAATCAAGAGACAACATTTCTGGTGCTCTCTCCAGGACTGCTTGCCTGTTTTGAAATTCCGAGTAGAAAAGATCTTAATATGCCATATACTTTATTCTCTTTGCATACTATTTGTGAGTACATTTTAAGTAATAGATTGCATCAGAATTTAAGAACTGAATATTTATGTGTATCAGACATTTACACATAATATTTACATAGGTAAGTCTCATGTAAGCATATAATTTCTTCTTGTCCAGAGGTCAAAGGGTAGATAATGAGTTAAGCACTCATTTTGGCATCCCCCTTGCTGCCCCGTTCTGAGAACTGCTAGAAGGGACTTCCCTGGGAGCAGTTAGCAGGCTTCTTGACTAGTCTGTTGGGTGTTGAAAGTTCTCGCTTTGTTCAGTTCCATGCAGCCTAAGCTCAGCCTCATTTTGCTCCTTCAGAGTCCTGGTGCCTTTATCAGAATGGGTAAGTATGGTTTGGTTTCTTGTAAGACCTTTCTAACTACTGTTCTTGTTTATCAGCATTTTTGTACTTGAGAAAATCATATTTTCTCATGCTGCTTTAGGAAGAAAGAAGCAACATGGTTTGTTCCCTGTTACAATGTTTCTGTCTTTTTTTCCAAATAAGTAACGGATCTAGAGAAAATTCTATGTTGTCTTTTCAGCTTCCTCTGTGTACTCATGAGTACTCAATTGATACAAAAAATTTTTACCTTTTTGACTTGATTTTGTTAAAAGAAGCCTTTGTCCTGATGATTTGCTTATTAAGAGAATATATTTTTATCTCAAGAATACTTTGAATGGAATTTTTAAATAGTTTCCCGATTCCATGCTTTAATAAAGACTCATTTGTATGACTAGGAAGATGAATAACATCGCTAATGGTGACATTAGATTGTAATTTATTTCATATTAGTAGTCTATATCCTGAAATAATTTCAGGTTATTTATAATAAAAAACATGTGTGACAATGCCATTGAGAATAAAAATAAAAGACATCAGAGGAGAAAGAGGTAATAACCATGCTCTTCATTTCTGGAAAGGATTGTTTTGTTTAGCTCTGATCTTCCTGCCCTTTGACACTGGAAAATAAATATAGCTTTCCTTGGGGCATAAAGAGACATTCCATTTTATTGGGTAAGACAGATGTATTTATGTTACTAGGTTCTGAAAGAAAATTAAGGTGAGTACTTGTTTTGTGCATAGAGAAGCTTACATGTAAACTCCTAAGCATCAGTTACAAGGCAAATGTAGATGTGTCCACAATAATGGGGCTGTACAAATTCGTATGCACATGGGTTTAAGAGAACTTAGTCAGCTCTGAAGAATTTCACTGTTAGAAAATAGGAATTTAGCAATGCTTGGACAACAAATCTTCAAGTTTACACAGGAGCACATTGGTAATCTCAGTAAGCAGGCTGTGATTGGTGACTTGATGTATTCCCAATAAAAACTTCTATATGCATGCATATGTAACTACTGACATCTGTGCCCACATTTCCCTCTTAAATAATTGATTTTATTATGTGAGTCAAGATGTACATGTTTTTTAATAGTTTTTCTTAAAAACATTTTAAACCTTTCTGATACATTTGTTTCAGCAAACTCTTAAGGATTGTATTTTCTATAAAATAATTAGGGATTGTAACATATTCCAAACCATGGTTTAATTTGCATGTTCTTGAAATTATTGTAGTCAAAATACTTTAGGTTGTAAAATGCATGCAAAAGTAAATGAATTAAGGAATGAAAGCTCTTTCCTGTTTCATTTAAGAGTTGGGGGGGCACCTATAAAATATTCATCTTATTGCTAATGTAACATGTCTATGAAGTATGTGAAGAATGGATATTAATAGTCCAAACACTTGTTGAACATACATGTAAACATAATCCTTAAGAAATAGAACACTACCAGTACCTTAGTAGCCTCTGTATGCAACATCATAACTTTAATCCTTTTATATGGTTCATTTTTATTTTTCTTTAAAAATCACTGCCTATCTACATATAGATCTGTCTGTCTGTCTACTTACCTACCTACGTAGGTGCTTGTTGTTGGTTTGTTTTATTTGAGAGGTAAGCATACTCTGCTACTAACATCATTGAAGACTCCCAGACTCTCAAAGATGCGGTGGCAGTTGGGAGTCATTATAAACTTCCTTTTCTAGAGTTGGCCAGATCCTCCTTTTGGGAAGGTAGTGGGCAAGCGTTCATATGTGAGTGAGTTCCAGTAAAGAGACTTGCCAATCAGGGCATCTAACTATATAGTTCTGAAACGGTGGACCTTCATTTAAGTTATCTTCACCAGCAATTAATTTTTACATTCGTATCTACCACAAAAAAGAAAAACAAGTGATAACATTGAAATTAGGAAAATTAATTTTATCTTTCATGGCTTATCATTTTGCCTTCTATATTAATCAGGGTTCTCTAGAGTCACAGAACATATGGGTAGTCTCTATATAGTAAGGGAATTTGCTGATGACTTACAGTCTGTAGTCCAACTCCCCAACAATTCTCAACAGTAGCTGTGGATGAAAGTCCAAGGATCTAGCAGTTGCTCAGTCACATGAGGCAAGCAGGCAAGGAAGAGTGAGTTTTCCTTCTTCCAATGTCCTTATGTAGGTCTCTAGCAGAGGGTGTGGCCCAGATTAAAGGTGTGTGCCACTGCTCCTTTAATCCCAGATGTCAGATGACCTTGAACTCAGAGATCTCCTTGTCATAATTTTCTGGAATTCATAGCCACTGTGCTTCAAGATCTCCATGCCAAGATCCAGGTCAGCAACTTGTATCTCTGAGCTTCCAGATTAGGATCCTAGGTGAGCCTTCCAATTCTTGATTGTAGTTCATTCCAGATATAGTCAAGTTGACAACCAGGAATAGCCACTACACCTTCATTACATCCTTGCCACCTAATGTTGCCCCCTCCTGGTCTGCTATCTAAATGTTCCACACTTGCAGCCTTGCACTGGATTGCATGTATTCATTCTTAGCATTATCTGCAGATGAGGGAGAACACGCACTTTTTTCTTTTTTAGTTTCTCATTTCTCAAATCCATGCATTCCAAGTTCATGTCCCATTTTCTTGCTATTTTAAATAGAACAGCAATAAACATGAATGTACAAACATCTCTATGGTAAGAGCCTTTGTGCAGGTTTTATTCTAATGAAATACAAGAAAAAATGTTCTCATTTAATTTCACTGACATATTTTACAAAAGGCTTTTCATTGGGAATTTTGCAGAATCCAAACTCAGTTTAGATTTATATTACTGATCCTCTCTGTAATACATAATATGCATATATACTTATGTGCATGCACATGTATACACACACACACACACACACACACACACACTTGCTGTTTTCCAAGCTTTTGAAAATAGATGGGTGTTTCCAAGCCTTCTTTATTAGTAGTGGGGAATGTAAGAAGTGTCTTTCCTGAAATGGAGATGTTTGGTTTTGTGGTACTTTATTGACCACTCATCCCAGTGAACAAATGAGTTTCTGATTACTGAAGCACCATTATTCAGGTATTGCAGACTTGTCTGTCGTTTACTACGGCCTTGAATTTGTTCACTGTTCCAGATTATGAACTTGTTAGCATTTCCCAGAGTGGACTTGCTTCTTTGTGAATTAGGTGGGAATCTGTAGTGAGGGGAATCCTCTCCTCCATTGCTTCACCTGTAAATAGTCCTCATATAATTATACACATTGCAGGCTTTTGTGTGGATTGGATGGAAATGTAAAGTGTTTGTTTTAGCACACATGGCACTGTCAAAGGATATAGCAAACTCCTTTTCTTTAAATCCTCAAATTTATGAATCTGCTACAGCATAATACATACCAAGAAAAGGATGTGATGTAGACTAGATTAAAGGTCTGATTAAAGCTTTGAGAATGCTGGCCAGTAGACTGGAGACATTGTTACTAAGATGACTTATTTTTAATTTTTAAAAGCTAGTATACAGAGTAATGGGTTTCATTGTGATGTTTTATATAATGATTTGCTTTTACAGCCTTGTACTATTTAAAATTCAACTTTGAGTTAGAGCACGATTACAGATTTCTTCCAGGGGATATATGTTCGGGTTGTAAATAAAAAGTGAAGTCGGTGAGCATTGCTGTAGACTAGTACCCTGCAAATGTTCTACCACTGAGCAGGGTCCGTTGGAGGTACTCAGATGGTGGTGCATTCACCAGAGCCTAGGGAGGCCTTGAACTTGGATTTTTTTTTTTTTTCTGGTTTGGTGAGTAGTAGCTAGGATTACACATCTATAGCAGTAAGTAAGGCTAAATCTTCAGATCTTAAGTAGGCAAATATCAAGAGTGCTGTATAAAGTGTCTCACAAATAAAAAGATGATTGTATTCAAACTAGTCGCAGCCTTAGAGTAGATGTGCCCTCGGCCTCCTTACGTTACAGGTGAGGTGTCCAGGTAAAGCACTATGGCATTGGGACTATTGCTAAATTGTGTGATGTGTGTCTGTTGTGCCTTGAAGACATCTTTGATAGTGGTATCTCTCAATCCTAGGTTTTCTTCCAGTAAGTCTTAGGAGTTATCTATTTAAAGTCCAGAGAAGGCTCTTAGCAAAGCAGACGTCCATGCTTGTGTCACTTTTATCTTTGTCTTACAATGAGTCATATTCCTTAGTCTTTCCCACTCCTTGTGCCAAGATGAGAGTGCTCTTTTCTTTAACCCCATCCTGACGTGTACACAGCTTTATCCTAGGCCTATCCTCTTGTGGGTTTTTTTTTTTTTTTTTTACATGCCATCATTGTGTACCTTGTATCTTTGTATTTCAGTAATTTCTAAATCTCTGACTTGTGTTTTAAATTTTTACAAACCTGTTTGGTTTTTTTTGCCTAATTTTCTTTCTGCTCTGTCTACCACTTTGTCTAGGAAGATGGCTTCTTGAATACCTTAATTATCCTTGCGCCCAAGAATTAGATGCTTCAGGATATTATAACCACTATTATAACCTGATTTACAGTGAATTAATTGGTCATGTTTGTGGACTTACCTCTCCAGCCACACTCTGAGAACAGTGCCTATATCAAAATACAACAAGAAAGTCTATGCGGTGAAATGTAGTTGGTTCCTTTCTAAGGACATGTAGGTATCCTCCGTGGATCACACTAGTCCTTATCAGGGAGGTCTCACATTGGCGTACTCCAAGACTAATATAAACAACTGCATGGGAAGCCTAAGTGGGTCATTTCTTGGTCCATGTGCTCTGTTTTGCCTTTTGTTTGGCATAGCAGTCACACCAAGCCATACCATACTTTAAGCACATCAGTCACTGCCATGGTCAGCATCAGAGTCAGGCTCATGTTATTAGGTAGGGCACCCATTAGGTAAGTAAAGCTTGTATTCTCCAAAGAGAGAGTGGTTGCATGGGAACCACTCATGTGGTTCATAATATCATAGTCTGCTGTAGTACAAGTTGGCAATCTCATTCCTCTCACCCCTTCCTGGTTTTAGTGGGCAGTGTCAGGTACTTAAGAATGATTAGCAAGCCTTCCTCATCAAGTTTTTGTGAACTTCTAAAATTCAGAATACTTTTAAAATAAAGTTTTCAAACTTGGTTTATAATTATGTCTTTGTAGTGTAATTTTTTTTTAAAGTGTGTGCCTAATTAAAAAGTAATATAGTCTTGAAAAAGATGTAAAATCCCTAGAGCCAGTTCTCAGTTTGGCTATTTACTAGCTGTTTAACCTTGGTCAAATTACTTAACATTTTTGTACCACAGAATCCTGATGTATAAATAGGGGTAATAAAAATACCCACACCATGAGATTGTTGTGACTATTAAAGTCTATTCAAATCAAATGCATGAAACTGTATCTGGTGTATTATAAAAGCTTAGAAAAATATTTTGGATTATTATTATTATTGAAATAATTTGAAGACTAGTATTGTCCAAGAACATAGCTTTTATTTCAGCTAGTCATTTTAAAATGTTTTATTTGCTAAGCAGAGTATCACTACATTGCTTAGACTGGCAACAAACTTACCCATTAGCTTTAAAGTCAGGGTTCTTGCCTCCCAGGTGCTGGATTTTAGGCAGGTACAGCTCTGACTGGGTCAGAGTTTAGAATGTCTGGGGCTAGGCATGTTGCTCAGTGACAGCAGATGCTTGGTGCACATGGAGCCTGGGTTCAATGCTGAGCTCTAGAGAAGGAAAGAAAGGAAAGCAGCACATGTGACTTTCCCTGCAGTGTGTAGGGAAGCAGTGCAGTCTGGAAACAGCAGGCTGCTCATAGGCCAGGCTTCCCTGTGCTGTCCTTTAGCACAGGCATCTTGGCTTGCCAGCCATGGATCGCTTCCTCTCCCATGGGTGTGCCTGGTAGGAATGTTCCCTAAAAGAAATGCCCCTTTACCTGGCGTCGTTCATTCAGTACAGTGCATCTGAGAATGTCTGGATGCCTGTGTTAGGCATATGTCTTCATTGGTGATTAGTCAGTCAGAATCTATGCACCCTAAACTGACAGGTTTCTTCTAGTATTGTGCTAGTAGGAGAAATGGTGCTATAAAGGATTATGTAGAACTTTTGTGTAAAGATAACTATTTGTACTAGTAAGTTGGTGGATTTTCTAGTGTATATGCTGAGTGTCAGTGTAGCACTGCCAAGCTGTTTTCCAGCGTTCTGTACAGTTTTGTGTTTCCACCAGAGATGTATATTAGTTTAGATTGCCTCACATCTGAGTCAGCCATTGACCTTTTTTCTTCAGTATTTACCTATTCTAAGTAAGTATGCAACTATTAACCTAGTTGACCCCCATTTTAGGACTTGAATGAAGATACAGAAAAAGGCTATGAAATGCAGGCAGAGAACACATATAAGGGGGAAATGAGGAGATCAGTAGACAGAGGAGGGTGGAACTTGGGCTTTGCAGGCACGAGCCTATGAGTTCCATGCCTAGATTTGTGAGACCTTTGTTGACTAGTCCATGGCTGGCACATAGTAGGGATTTCTTTAGATGTTTATTGTTTCATAAAAATGAATACATGTCGAAGTACTTGAGACTAGGTTTGATCTGTAGAATTCTGTTGTGATAGATCCCTTTATATAAGTTTGTCTTTCGTTAAATACATGGTTAATGGTTAATATTGGTCTCTGATTCTCAGCTGCATAGTAGGAGGGGAGTGGCATTATGCAGTAGAGTGTGCATGAGGCAGGATTGGATGCTTTGAGTTTCATTAGAAAAGTTGTTATAGCTTCCATGGGGCCTAGACTGATTACTATACAATGGGAAGATTTCATTTGATGGTCATTTAACAATATTTTTTTTTCTTATAATCACATCACACCAGATATTGGTATGAAAAAGCATGCAGGGATTTTTAAAGATGAGGATATTGCCCTAGTGGATAACAATGAGCAGCTCTGAATTACTGAATTTGAAGCCTATATTCTTTCTTTTTTTTCTCCCTGTTAAGCTTTAAATTGCTGGGCAGTGGTGGCATATGCCTTTAAACCCAGCACTTGGGAGGCAGAGGCAGGCGGATTTCTGAGTTTGAGGCCAGCCTGGTCTACAGAGTGAGTTCCAGGACAGGAAACCTATCTCGGAAAACCAAAAAAACAAAACAAAAGAAGCTTTAAGTTGAAGACTGGAGAAGCTGCTGTTGACATTTGTTAGTGCTGAGCAGCTCAAGGAGGAGCGTGGAGTGTGTGGGAGCATCTGGCTCTCACCGGTGTGGGCTCGGGCCCCTCCGTTCTCTCAGCCTCTCCTAATTCCTGCTTTTTTACTTAGTAGGATGTTGTGTATATACCACCAGATATTGGTAGAAATTTAAAAACTTGTGCCAAGTTAAACTTCAGTTTACCTTATAAGAGTTTTCATTTTCAACTGTATTTCCAAGCATTTGTTTTAAAATATCCATGCTGGAGTTTGGTTTCAGCACCCTAAAGTAATACTTCAGTAGATGTCTGGATAAAGCCAGTGAAGGCCCAGCTGACTTATCTAACTAGCTCATAAAGAGCCAGTCTAAGGCCAGGTGCCCAGAAGTGTGATTTTAAGGTCTGTTGTAAAAAAATGAACACATCCAGATTCTGTTCTTTGAATTTTACTGTATTCTGTAAAACTGCTATTGCCTTTTTTCATATGTGTGCTCACCCATATGAAATGGTCCTGCAGTTCCTCACCATTATTTCTGCTTCTAGGTAGAAAACAATGCCTGGAATAGTAACCTAGGGAAGAAAAAAGAAAAACCCTTTAATGCTAGCTTCTTATAACAGACAGCAGAGTTTCCTGGAGAATAGACATTGATAAACCCTTTTTTTGAGAGTATCAATTTCCAGTATATTGGCAACTTGTTAGGCTTATAGCCAGGGAATCTGCTGACCTGGTCAGTTACCCAGTAACCTTGTCTTTAACGATTAATGTTTATATGATTGTGCTGAAACTGGAGCAGCAAATGCATCGTAATAAAATACATTCTTTGTTTTCCTTTTATCTTTCAGAATCATGGCATCATGGAAGGGGGTTTACTTTATACTCTTCCTGTTTGCGGGAAGCTTTTTGGGAAGTATTTTTATGCTTGGTCCCATTTTACCTTTGATGCTTATAAACCTGTCCTGGTATCGCTGGATTAGCAGCCGCCTCGTGGCTATATGGCTCACGCTTCCTGTGGTAAGTTATACACCAGAGAGGGTCTGTCTCCCTGTGCTGGGGTGACCTGTCTCTTGAACTTTGTTAGCATCAGAGATGTAGTTTTCAGGAGAAATGTAAATATTCTGGGTTCTGTAGTGAACATTCCAGATATAACAAAGAAGGAATATAGAAAATAGGAATACAAATATTCATGTCCTTAAAGCAAAGCCTCATAAAGATCTTCACAGAAAATAAGAGCTCCTTTCTATGTTCTTCATGGATTTTCTTTTATATTTCATATAATAAAAGGTATAATTTATATCTAAAAATGTGTAAATTTTAAAGATTGAAGAATTTTAACATTATTAAAATTTATTCTGAGCCGGGCGGTGGTGGCGCACGCCTGTAATCCCAGCACTTGGGAGGCAGAGGCAGGCGGATTTCTGAGTTCGAGGCCAGCCTGGTCTACAGAGTGAGTTCCAGGACAGCCAGAAAAACAGAGAAACCCTGTCTCGAAAAAAGACCAAAAAAAAAAAATATTCTGCATATCTATTTTGTATTTTGCAAAGCAATGATACCTATTAAGATTCTATTGTATCAGGGAAAAAATATCAACAGATTGTATGAAAAAAAATTTAAGTAAAAATGTAACTCACCCCATGAATCTTTTAACAGTAAACATCTTTCTAAACTTCTCATAGAGATGTGATTCATTTCTTTTCCAGAAATTGCAAAAATTAGGAACTTATAAAAGACATGTGATTTCTTTGTGCAGATAGGTGAACAGGATGGGTAAGGTCAAAGAGCACTCAGTGTCCAGTCGTCATGGTACAGGTGGCCCTCTAGAAGGTCATCATGATGCTCTGAGAGCAGCTCCTCGCTCCTCTGGTACTGGGAAGAGGCTGCTGCCAATCAGTGGCCAGTGTGTGCTTGTCTCTCCCTTGGGGAGTCAGTCCCTTGGATTGTTCCAGTCCTTTCTCCTTAGCAACAGTGAATTCTTCTTTCTGCTCAGGCTACTGGGTTTATCAGACTATTTTGGTAAGGAGGCCATGTGTTTGGCATCTGAAAAAGAAAAGAAAGGAAACAGTTATCCCTAATTGGTAAGGGACTCTGTCCTGCTGAGAGTCAGCAGGCAGAGCTCCTGCCCACAGGGTGAAAGTGTCATGTGGCCGCTGTGTGCCCTTCAGGTTCTGGTTGACTCATTAGCTCCTGAAATGGTGCTTGGGGTAGGTTTTCTGCATAAACAGGATAGACAGTTTCCTAACTACAGCCGTGTGTGCAGTGGTGGCTCACACCTTTAATCTCAGTACTCGAAGATGCAGGTGGATCTCTGTCTGAGTCTGCTGCTAATCTGTTTACAGAGTGAGACTCAGGACTACACAGAGAAATCCTGTCTTGGGGTGAGCATGGGAGGGTTTCCTGACAATTTACTTTTAAATCATTTACATTGTATTTTTCTTGTTTAAAAATGGATCCTGTAGTGAGGGATTTTAAACTTACATCCATCACTTCTAAAAGTTATCCTTCCCTTCTTGAAGTTACTCGTTCTTTAAAATTTCTATACAGATATGCCTGCTTTATAGATGCAGTGCTGCAGCCTGGCCCTCCCAGCTTCTCACCTTTGCTAGACTTCTTATCTATGATGAAATACACCGACAACAGGTTCTGACATCTTCAGCATCCTGGGTGCCATAGACACTTAGGCTCGGCTTCATGCTGTCCACCCAGCAGCCCTTTGCCCTGCACACATTGCCTGCTCTCAGCTGCTCTCTGAAGTGACTCTAGGGCCTTTCATTGCTTCTGTCATGCCTGCCCGCCCGCCCGCAAAGCCAGTCATATGTAGACAGTGCTGTCACATTCTTCTACTAGCTTCCCATGGAGCACTGCTATCAGCTTCCATGTGCTTCCACCAGAGAACACTTTCCCAGATAGTTGTCTTCAAGGCAAGGGGAGCGCCCTCAGCTACATTTCCTGATCAGGCTCTCTTTTTAAGTAAAATTTACTTTTCATGAGTTGGAACCTTAAATGGGTGAAGTCTTTCTCTTCAGGCTCATTTCCTGTTGTCACAGTGCACAGCCAGGTGGTTCTGTAGCTGGAAGGTTTAACTTTTTTGATCTCTTTCCTCCTCAATAGACTGCATTTTCTTTTAAATCTTTCCTCCAATCCTAGAGTTTGTTTCTGTTGCCCTGGCTGTCCTGGATCTAGCTCTGTAGACCAGGCTGGCCTCGAACTCAGAGATCCTCTCTGCCTTTATCTCTGCCTCCCAAGTGCTGGGATTTAAGGTGTGGGCTACCCACACCTGGCTTTCCTTCTTCTCTTTTTAACTGTAAACCTGGGTCAGTCTAATAAAAAGTAGCCATGCCACAGAATAAAATGCTCTCTTTCTAAAAGTTTCCGCTGCCAAACAAAGTTTTAAATTCACTTCACCAATGTTCTCAGGATACAGGCAGAACAAAGCCAGATTCTTGGATGTAATTATGAACAGGACAATGAGGAGATCTGCCTTGTAGGGTGACAGTCCATTACCTAAAACATCTTCTTCATCTGTGAGCTCATTCACCCTGTCTTTTCTGCTTTTCATTTGAATAAAAAAACTTCTGTTTTTTTTTTTTTTGTTTTTTTTTTAAATGGCTGAGAAGTTGCCTATTACTCTGTTATATCAGAAAATCAGAGATCTACTTACTATGCCTCATAAGCCCTGGGGTTAAAGGCATGTGCTACCAAGACCAGCCCTAAAAGCTTTTAATTTTTAAACAAACAAACTAACAACAACAACAACAAAACATTGAAAAGAGCTTTAATGAATAATCTCTGTGTGTGTATTTCCGTGTGTGGTAGGTGCGGGCACAGAAGAGCATGTCCTGTAGTAGATTCCTCTATTGCTGTTCACTTCTTCCTGGAGTTAGGATTTCCCAGACAGGAAGCCAGCAAGCCTCAGCAGCCTCTGTCTCCATGGACCTTAGAGGAACTGCAGCTGTGAAGCAGGTCAAGCCGTGGCACTGCCAGCGCTCTATCTATCACCAGGGAGCTAGCTACCTAGTTAGGGAGCTCTACCTAGCCATCCAACCAAGTGGCCATGGATACAACTCTGTAGTTGTTTCTTTTTGAACAGAGTTTCTTTTCCTCTAATGCGCTGGTAGGAAGCCTTACCCCTGGGTATTCAAATCTGTGACCTGTGTTTGCTTCTCGTTCAGTGCCATGCTTGTGTTTCTTTCTGCCACACATACTCATAGCTCATTCACTGTGAGTGTGCAATTATGTCATGATATTTGAGGGCCTGGATTTTCTTTTAATCCCCTTTAATCAAGCCTCCATTAGTTATAAAATAAAATAGGACTTACATGTAAATGGTTTGGAATTTAAACTCTAGTTGGGCATAGGGATGTGCTGTAGTCTTGGCTTCTTGGGAGGCTGTGGGGGAGTTTGAGCCTAGATTCTGGGCAGTATAAAGAAGGAGGAATGGAAGGGAAGCATGCTGGCTCACCTTGTAAGAGCTCTCGTCCGTACACACTTTCCTTCTGAACATTCAGTCTAAGTGATAACCACGGGCAGTAGAAATGTTAGTGTAACAAACTTGGCGAGCCTTTCTGCCTTTATTAGTATCAGGCATTCGCTGGAGAGAGGAGGCTGGAAGGCTTTAGTGGACAGTTACTTTAGTCTTCATGTATTCTGTGAATAACAAAAGATCATCTTACAGAAAAAAATAAATTTAGAGCTGGATTTGGTAGTGCACACCTCTAATCCCAGCACTCAGGAGGCGGAAACAGGTGGGTCTCTTGAGTTTGAGGCCAACCTGGTCTATAGAGTGAGTTCCAGGACAGCCAGGGCTACCAAGAGAAACCCTGTCTCAAAAAACAAAGTAACAACAAATAAAGAAATTTAGCTTCTTCAATCCTACATTCAGTTTTATTTTTTATTCTTTCAAGAAAAATTGAGTAATAACCAAAGCATTATATCCTTAAAATTGCTCAGTAGAATCTTTGTACATTTTTTAAACTTAATGATATATAATTGGTTTGAAAGGTAGTTCATATTTTCCTATCAAGAAACTGTAAATATAGAATATATCCAATAAAAAAATAAAAAAAAAAGAATTACTTGAAGAGATTGCAAATGTTGAAAGCACTTCCTAGGAGAGGCCCTTGGCCTTGAGAAGTCTCAGTGCCCCAGTATAGGGGAATACCAGGCCAGGGGAGCAGGAGTGGGTGGGTTGGGGAACACGGGGAGTGGGGGATGGGATAGGGTGTTTATAGAGGGGAAACCAGGAAAGGGGATAACATTTGGAATGTAAATAAACTATTTAATAAATTTTTTTTAAAAAAGGTCTAATACTAATAGAAAAGGAGAAACATTTGATGGTAATAATAAAAAGAAATACCTCTATATTTTTCTGCTGAGCTGAATAAAATTAAGAAAAGTCTATTAAATCTGCAATGATATTGTGTTCACTTTCTTTTAATAAAAATTAGTATAATAAAGCCATCAGGTGGCTTTTCAAAAAAGAAAAAGAAAACACTTCCTAGTTTCATCCCAGACCAGAGCACTCACCGTTTATTACAGAAGCAAGAGTATGGGAAACTATGTTTTATATGTTAGAAATCATAGGACACATGATTTCTAACATATAAAACAGTTATTTTGTGAGACCCTGCTGTGTGCTCTTCAGGTTCTGGTTGACTCAGAACACACCAGAAAGGGTCATCAGATCTCCTTACAGATGGTTGTGAGCCACCATGTGGTTGCTGGGATTTAAACTCAGGGCCTTCGAAAGAGTAGTCAGTGCTCTTAACCACTGAGCCATTTCTCCAGCCCAGAAAACTTTTAAAAGCAACTCATTATGTACTTTGGACTGAGTTTTACTTTTTCCAAAGACAGTATTTTTGTTTAGTTAATTTTTTAAGTATCTTCCTTTTTTGGTATTATAAAAGCAGTAGAGCATAGTTGTGACAAGGTTAGCAAGAAGGAAAAAGGCTCATAATTCTTAAATCCTTTCTTCATTTCCTTTTAATATAGTGAATATCTAATAAGTCCATAAACTGGTTGTGACTAATTCCATATATGTGGCTTCTTCACCTGAAGCCCTGGCTAAGCTGCTCTTTGTTGTTTTTTTTTTTTTTTGGTTTTTGTTTTTTTGGGTTTTTTGTTTGTTTGTTTGTTTGTTTGTTTTTTCTGAGACAGGGTTTCTCTGTGTAGCCCTGGCTGTCCTGAAACTCACTCTGTAGACCAGGCTGGCCTCGAATTCAGAAATCTGCCTGCCTCTGCCTCCCAAGTGCTGGGATTAAAGGCGTACACCACCACCGCTCGGCTAAGCTGCTCTTTATTTGAATGTTTTATTTTTTTCTAGGCATTGTTGGAGACCATGTTTGGAGTCAAAGTAGTTATAACAGGTGACGCGTTTGTGCCTGGAGAGAGGAGTGTCATCATCATGAACCACCGGACGAGAGTGGACTGGATGTTCCTGTGGAACTGTCTCATGAGGTACAGCTACCTCAGACTGGAAAAGATTTGCCTCAAATCCAGTCTCAAAAGTGTGCCTGGATTTGGTAAGTTAGTCATGTTTTTTTTAAGTGCTTAACTCATTCTGTTTGTAATGTGCCTGCTCTAAGAACAAAATGAGGTAAGTTGAACGGTATGTTATTCTCAGCTTTTCTCATGAAGCTAAAAACATTTCCAGTTTCTTTTTATCTTTAGCGGCTTTGTTATGTGATTTTATCGTAATCTCTGTTTTAAAAATATCTTACTCTAGAAGAGAAAAACTGGTATCAAAGAAATAGATCATTTCTGAGGGCAATAATTTGAAGGATGTGAAAGATTGTAACTTTTTAAAAAAACTTGATTTACAAATTAAAATGACACAACTCATTCTCAGGTGGTCAGGAGAATTAGCCGCTCTCTCCTCAGCTTGCTTGCCTGAAGACAAGCCCAGGAGGTACCCCTACAGCCGCAGGCTGACTCTCACCTCCCTCCCTAGAATCTTGCCCTGGATTGGACTCTGTATTTTGAGACAGCCCCTACTCTTATTAATAATCTTTTCATTTTGACTTGCCACCTTATACTTTTTGTGTCTTTTCTTTTTTGTGTGTCACCAAATAAAAAATATTTACAGGAGCATAGGTGAGAGTGTGCTCACACGCGTGTTGATACTTTACCAGTGGCTTGCACCACTGACAACCATGCCTATGCCTCCAGCAGTTAGTGCACATAGGTCCCCAGGAGGGGGTGGAGTCCACAGGCTCTCCCTTCCCACCCCAGGGTGTTACTGTGGCACACAGGGCTCGGGCCTTCCTGTTGCTCTTTCATGGGATTCTCTGAGCCTTTGAGGGAAAATAATATAAGGTGGCAAGTATCTGGATATTCAAGCAACATTACCAGGTTGAGTTCCTGCAGTTGCCATGGCTCTCCAGAAAAAGACTTGTCTGACATATGCATAAATATAGTTACTTAGTAGACATTTTGAAGACAGGTCATATCCATTCAGTAAAGCAATGGCCATAACAACAGTAGTGGCTTTCTCACTGTGGTTTGTGACCTCCCACTCATGGACTTTGGACTAGTTACAGTACTGGATGGGTATTTCTTCTTGGAGTAGGCATCACATCAGATCACACTATAGCACCTCTCTCTCCCCCCCCCTCTCTTTCACACACACACACACACACACACACACACACACACTCTTCCAGCTTGATTTCTGTGTCCTTTGATCAATGCTTGTGGCATCCTCAGCAATAGAATCTTGCCATCTGATTCTAGAGAAGAACCAATTGACTGACGTCTGCCTGTATTTATTGGAGACTTGAGTGCCCTAAAAACTCAAGGGAGATAGTCTGTTCCTTGCACTGGAGTTTTTGTTTTACAATCTGTGGCTTCTGGGAGCTGATTAGCTCATACACACAGGGTACTTTGATTTCAAACACTTTTAAAAAATGTTCTGGTTAGCTTCTTGGGTATCAGAATTCCTTCTGGCTTTCCCCCTCCATACATTAAGTATTGGTTGACCCTCCTCTCCACTTCCACATCTCTTCTCTTTCTGCCTTCAGTCTTTCTACTTCCTGCTGTCTCTGCCTCCTGCTCTCTTAGCCCATGCATTCTGCTCTACAACTCCTTCTCTTTAAAGAATCTTTACTTTTCTGGATTACTGGCCTATTTCTTCTTTATAAATGCAAATGTATATAAAATAAAAACTAAGTTTGCTATGAGAATGTGGTATTTATGTCTATGAACCCTGAGTTACCTCACTTAATTCATTACTTTCCAGCATTATTTTCCTCCATTAATACATCCATTTAATATTATTTCATATTTTCATTTTTCTTTATGACTGAAGAAAATTCTACTGTGTATATATATGACTATACTTTCTCTACTCGTTCATCCATTGATGTTTCCTTGCTATTGTGAACAAAGCAGCAATGAACATGGATGCACAAGGCTCTCTGTGGGATATGGAATCCTACAGATATGTGCCTGGAATGCTATAACTGGGGCTGCTTTTAGGTGTTTTAGAAACCTCCACAGAGATTTATATAGTGATTATATTCCTAGTGGTGAGTGAGGGTCTCCCTTTCTGGGCATCCTCATCACTATCTGTTGTCATTTGTCTTCTTGATAGTAACCATTCTGAGTTGAATGACATGGACTCTCAAAATAGTTTTAATTTCCATTTATTTGGGTAAGGATTATTTACTTCCTTGTTTTGGTTTTGTAAGGTCCTTTGTATCTTTTGTATACTCTCCCCTATCAGGGGCGGAGCTTCTGAGGATTTCTTCCATGTAGGCAGTCTCCTCATTCAGTTAACTCTGTCATTGTAGTACACAACCTTTTAATTTCATGTTTACCTTCCTGTTAGCTTAGATTGTTGCTGCTTTTGTGATGGGCTGAGTCCTTTTGAGAAAGGGCTTACTTATGCCCATATCTTGAAGTGTTTTCTCTGTTTTTCCTTGAACAGTTTGAGAGTTTCGGGTTTTATGTTGAAGTCTTTCCATTTGGAGTTGATGTTTATGCAGGTAGAAGACAAGACTGAGCTTCTTTACTGTACTCGTAAACAAGGCTTGACCAGCACCACTTGTTTCCCAGTGTGTATGTAAGTGGCTGGAGCTGTGTGGGTGTGTTCCTGGGTCCTCTCTTCTATTTCACTGATGTACGTGTCTGGTTTTTTGCCAGTGCCAGTGCCAGTGCCATGCTCCTTTTATTACTGTGGCACAGTATTATAACTTAAAATCAGCTGACTGCTGCTGTATCATTGTTTCTGCCCAAGATTGCTTTGAGAAAGGGGTATTTGTGGTTCCATGTGAATTTTAAGACCCATTCCTCATTTCTGTGAAAAATGGTGCTGGAATTTTGGTCAAGATTTTATTTAATCTATAGATTGCTTTTGGCAGAACTTCTGTTTTTATAGTTAATTTTTCTGACCCATGAGTACGGGGAAGCTTTTCAGTCTTCTGCTGTTTTCCTCGGTTTTGCATCTGTGTTTTATACTTTTGATATAGAGACTTTTACTTCCTTAGTTAGTTTTAGTCTAAGATTTCTTTATCTCTCTCTTTTTGGAGTTTATTGTAAATAGGATTATTTCTTAGTATGTTTGTCATTGGTACATATGAAAAGCTACTGATTCTTGAATGTTGATATGTTGATATGTTGATAGCACATCCTGCCACTGTGCTGACAGTTGTCAGCTTTGTTCTTTAGGGCTCTGATGGATGGCATCATGTATACATAGGGATGCCTTAACTTTATAGTTGGGAGATTGTTTTTAGCTATTTTTTTTGTTTGTTTTTAGCTATTTTTAAGAATTGGGTTATTATAATTAGTCTTGTTATTTTTCATAGATATGTATAGAACAAAAGCAGATAAAGCACTCAGCAGTATAAAATGGATTAAATATTATGATGCAAGTACTTGAATAAAAAACTTTGAATGAGAAATACAAAGGATGGTAGTTGGCAGGAAAGTCAGATGAAATGTGATATGCATCCACTAAATTAAAGAAGAACATTGAAGGAGAAGAAGATCACACCACAAAGGAGTGTAATAAGAAGGAAAATGGAGGGAACCAAAATGAGGGCACAGCGATGCCAGGGGCACAGTCGAGAAGAACTGGGCTGCCACCTGCATCGGGCTGAGCACCCGATGCCCTAACATATCAACGGTTTTAATTAAATTGTTGTTGTTGTTGTTGTTGTTGTTATTATTATTATTATTATTATTATTAATTTTATTTTATGTATATTGGTATTTTGCTTGCATGTATATATGAGGGTGTTGGAGTCCCTCTTGTAACTTGAGTCACAGACAGTAACTACCATGTGTATATTAGTCAGGGTTTCTATTCCTGAACAAAACATCTTTGGAGCTTGGGATCACAGAGTGACCACCATGCTCTGTTTGTAACTTAAATGCAGCCCAGCCAACTGTTTGTATACTGTTTAAAAGACTTGGCTTTTTGTGTCAGGGGGATGGAAGAAAAACCACAAGGACCAAACTGAGTGGCATGGTATGCACAGAGGAGGGCATGGCAGCCAGGATGTGATACCCTGGGCTCAGAGCCAGCCATGGGGCCAGATGCACTTTATGTGTGAGATTTAAGCCTGGTTTGTTTAGGTCTAGACTTGTAGCTGGCTCTTTTGTTACTAACACTCATAAACATTGAGGATAATGTGCTTCCCACCATTTTTGCAAACTGAAATGTGCACTGATGGGTTAACTGCTTTGTCATGAGTTGAGTTTTATAAAAACTGTCAAATGAAGTATGTTGAGCAGTTTTCTTGCCTAGAGGACACATGCAACAGATGATTTCACACCAGCAATTCTGTTGGTTAAGGCCTCCTAACAGTTAATTCTGGAGTTTGCTTGCTGGAATTGCTTGGCAGAGATGAATTTGGATATGCTATTTTGGGGGGAGGGTGTGTGGTGTGTGTGTGTGTGTGTGTGTGTGTGTGTGTGTGTGAGAGAGAGAGAGAGAGAGAGAGAGAGAGAGAGAGAGAGAGAGAGATTGAGAGATTGAGAGAGATTGAGATTGATTTGAGATTGAGAGATTTGGGGGAGGTACCTTGGGGAAGAAAGATTTAATTCAATTAATTTAGTTCAGTTATATGTTAGGCTAAGAGTATATCAGGGTTATACATTCTGGAATTACATTGAGCCAAGGACACGGAGATCTCAGTAAATGTCCTGTAATGTTGTTGTTAATGTGCTGGCTGGCTTCTGAGCAGAGGATAAACCTTGAGCTATGTGGAAGCTGACCAGTTTGCCTGGCTTCAGGGTTGCTGAGTCAGGTCACTCACTAAAGGTTTGGGTTCCTGTTGCTGTGCACCACAGCCAGTCTCTCAGTCAGAGACATGGCTGCATGTGAGGCTGGGGAAGTAAAAAGCACATTCTGAATCCTTAGGTCTGCTGAGAATCAAAGAATTCCTTGCTTTATAACTATATTCTGAAATTATCTACAAAATGTGCTTTTGTGGTAGTAATTTTAAGAGAGGACAGTAAAAGAATTGGGTAAACATTAAGGCTTTCATCTGCTTTGTATTTATTGGTGAGGCATAAACACAATACAAGACTAGTTTAGATCCAGTTTTGCAATAAGAGTAAAAGGACAAAAGAGATGGACTCTGGGTACCTGATAGTAGTTTGCTGACCTTAGTTTCAATAGATAATTTGATGAATGTTTTAATTATTTTTACTCTTCTGACTAAGTATGTATAGACTGTGATTGTATTGAGTTAGGCCTTATATTTACTGTAAGATTGTGTCAGTTTTAAAAGTTTGATGGCTGCCATTTTTATTTCCGTAACAAATATTACAGAAAATATTTTCCTTATATCTAATGTCATATATTTCAGCCAGGTGATAGTGGTGCACACCTTTAATCCCAGCACTTGGGAGTCAGAGGCAGGCAGATATCTTGAGTTTGAGGCCAGCGTGGTCTACAGAGTTAGTTTCAGAGCAGCCAGGGCTACGCAGAGAAACCCTGACTTGAAAAACAAATGAACATCAGATTTTATGAGTATTCCACAGTTGTGTCAAGGATGCCATCCGGAGGCGCGTTTAGGTAGCTAGGTAATAAAAATGTCGACTGCAGTGAAAGCGGCATCTAAAGTATGTCTTACAAGGGTTGTTATTTGATGTTCTCTATTGAAATCAGCTAATACAGCTCATGTGAGTTCTAAGGAAAATAGTTTTGCTTCGATATTAGATAGAAAATAGTTCCTACTTATATATCTTTAAGTAGAATTTTCCATCAACAAATAATGTTCTGTAATAATTTTATATGAATAATTTTTGATTTATTGGAACTAGAAAGATTAATAAAGGATGTCCCTGTTCACTCAGTTTCTCAGGATGCTTCCTTCATAGCAGCTTATTCAAATGACAGGGTAGATCGGCACCGTTTCCCTGACTAAAGAGCCAGGTTTAGTTTTGTCTTTCTGTTGGTGTCCATTTTCTAGGACAGTACTGTCTTAGGATCCTTTTGAGAAACTACCTTGCTTTTAATCACTCTTGCTCCACTTCAGAGCAGTATGCCCTTGCTTTATGTGGTGCTTATGGGTAGGATGTTCTTCATTCTGAATTTCCATGGTGTTTTCCCATTAGATGGTGGTCATGAGTTTGGGGAGTAGGCACCACAGAGGTGAAGGGTAAGTCTCATATCAGAGAAGTTCATGATGGCAAGTGCTCTGTCCTTGGTGATATTTATCTCTGTCCCTTGAATGATGTGGTCTGGTGTCATGTTACTATATTCATTATATATATTCTGTATATTCACCAGTAGCTGTATTATATTCATCAGTAGCTGTCCATGCTCATCTCATTTATTTTATCATTTGGCTTATTGTACAATACTATCATTGTTAACCAAAATTTTTAGTTTTGGATGGAGAAATTCTTACAGGATAATGCTTCTGTCTTTTTGCTATACTCATCTGCTTATGTTCTAATGCTCTAGGACTCCGTCTCATTCCCTTTCTCTCACAAGGTCTCACTTTATAGACCAGGCTGGCCTCAAACTCAGAGATCCATTTGCCTCATGAGTGCTGTGGTTACAGTTAGGTGCTACCCTGCCTGGCTGTAGCTCCTCCTCCGTAGGAGCTGGGTTGTTTGCCTTCCCCTGCAGATACTAGATAACCATGTTCCCTGGTTTGTGGCCCCTCTTCCATCTTCAAAGACAACAGTGGCTAGTTGAGTCTATGCTCTTTCATTTTGAAACTGAGTCCTCTCACCCTGATCTTTTCTACTTTTAAGGGCTATTATGATTCTTTCAGTTCACTAAATTAATGTAGGCTAAATTTAGCTGCATATAGCCTCTGTTGCTTTGTTTGTAAAATAACATATTTAGCTGTTCAAGTGTTGGCATGTTGATATGTTTAGGGATTGGTCATGGTTCTGCCTCCCAGATTGTAATTACTATTATAGTCTGGTTCCTGCAAAGCTAGTGACATACTTAGCTTTCGAATTCAATAAAGGTGTATGTAGATGATAAAGTGTCTAGAAAACTGATCAATAGCAAATAAAAATTATTTATTTGTTTGTTTATTATATGTGAGTACACTGTAGCTGTCTTCAGACACCTCAGAAGAGGATGTCAGATCCCATTACAGATGGCTGTAAGCTACCTTGTGGTTGCTGGGATTTGAACTCAGGACCTTCAGAAGAGCCATCGGTGCTCTTAACCGCTGAGCCATCTCTTCAGCCCTCAATAGCAAATGAAAAACCTATTGACCTCTGTTAGAATGGAACCCCTAAATTATACCAAAAATGAGAAGCCTCATCTTTCCAACAAATGACTGTTTATTTTTTTAACGTCAAACAAGAGTGTATAGTGTCTGCCAAGAGATAGGATCATTTCTAGGATAATCACTATGCTGTGGAGTATAGTGGGATGTGCCGTGTGTGCATTTTTGGGTTTGCTTTCCTTCACAGTTTTGTAGTTTTTGAAGTTTGGAATTGTTTTGTAAACTAGGTTTGCTTTAGAAAGTTCCTTTGCCTTTTGCTTTGAGCATGGTGCCTGTGTGTATGTAATAGTGTAGGCATCTGCACTGGAGGAGAGGTTGGGAGTTAATGGTCTACCTCACTCAGGGTGCTTTCAGAAGCCAGAGGCTTTGTGGAAATTAATGTTCTCAGGAGAACATTACTCCATTTGTTATTGAATTTCAGGACTATGGTACTCCTGGAATACCATGGATAGACTTGGTCTATATGATACTTAGCATCTTGACTGACATTGGCATTCTGGGAACTGTAATTGCTTGTTAATTAGTTTCTGGATTTACCTGTAATTACAAGCTATATAGTGTTCTCAAGTGCCTGCTCAGTACCGGTTCTCAGGGTCTTTGTGAGAGAGTTTCACATATACTCTGCATCTGCTCATTATTCCTTCTCACTGAATTATCCACCTTCAGGTAGCATTTCTTGGTTTTTATCCTTACCCTCAGATCTGAAAATACCATTGAAGGGAATAATCTCTAGCTACTTTGGTTTCTGGTGTCTTCGTCTAGTTTCTAGTGCTACAGAAGATGCAGAGGATTGCATTTTAAGATTTCTTAAGTATAGGCCATCTGTGCTAAAATGAATGGATGGAAGAAAAAAATGGAACATCTGTGTAGTACACTTATTATAAAAGGATGCATTAAGTTAAAACTATATGGTGGTGATGTGTGGTGGTATACTCCTTTACTCTCAGTACTTGGGAGGCAAAAGCAGGAAGATCTCTAAATTTGAGGCCAGTGTGGTCTACGAGAGCAAGTTCTAGAACAGCCAGAGCAAAAGTACCGAATCTTAAGGTAGTTACTGGCAGCAAAACTTCAAATTAGAGACCAATCTACATGTCTTGTTTTTCACTTTCCCATGCACTGTCTGCCTGGATTTCTCAGTAAATAGCCATCGTCATGCAGGCTTACAGACAGAATCAGCTAGCCCTACTACAGCCACCTTCTGAGAAATCCCTAGTTACAGCATCAGCATCACCTCGGAGCAGATGAGAGAAACCCCTGGTATTCTCTGTGTCCTACCATGGTCCAAAATTTTATAACTTAGTTTTTTATTTACATTCCTTTTCATTAAGATGTAGAATTTACTAGAAGAAACTATTTATTTGAATATATATTCCCCCCCCCCCCCCGAGACAGTGTTCCTTTGGGTTGTTCTGGCTGTCCTGAAACTTACTAGTCTACTTTGTAGACTGGGCTGGCCTTAAATTCACAGAGCTCCTCCTACCTTGGCCTCTCCTGCTGGTATCAATGTGTGTACCACCACTGCCTGGCTCATTTGAATATTTAAATAAATGTTATGAAAATACATGTTTTGAGAATTTCAGTAAGGTTAATTAAAAACCAAGTATTGGCTTTAAACATGGATAAACTATGCACTGGTGACAATAAAATGGAAAGAGAAAATCCCTTGTAAGATGTTCTTGCTTTTTTTCTTTTTAAATGAAAACAAAAAACATTTCCATGAGAAGACTGGTGCTGACTAAGTAGAAGGGAAGATGGCAGAGGCTCCAAGGCAGGGGTCACAGCCCCTTAAGAGCAGAGGTGTGAGAGGTTGGGTGATGCAGCCATGTCCCTTACATTTATTTACGTGTGCGCCCTCGTGGATGACACTGTGCACATGCAGAGGTCAGGGGACAACTCGAGGAAGTCACTTCTCTCCTATAATTCTGTGCGTGTTGGGGATTGAACTCAGGACACCAGGCTCATCTGTGAGAATGTTTACCTTCTGACTGCCTTGCCAGCCCTAGAATATGCTTTATAAATGTGTGCATGATATAAATAAACATTTGAAGAAGCTGTACAGCTTTAAAGAATTGGACATGTAATATGAGTGATGATTCTTGGAGCATTATGTCATTCATAATACTTAGAGAAATTCAAGAGCATATTGTTGAGGAGATGTTGTTTAGAATACACTTCACAGTGATTTTATAAAGGGATATCAATATTTATATGTTTGTGAATTATGTATGTATGTGGGGACCTGTGGAATTCAGGTGTCACATCTTTTGGAGCTGGAGTTAGGAGTGGGCGTGAGCAGCCCCACATGGGTGCCTACTGAGAACCATAGTTGGGTCCTTTGAGAGAGCCATACGTTCTCTCAGCCCCTGAGCCATCTTTTCAGACCCTTCACACTGACTAAAACATTTGATGCTGCAATTTTAAACCAGCAAAGTAAGGATAAAATGTGGGAGAC
This sequence comes from Apodemus agrarius, assembly GCA_964023405.1. NCBI lineage: Eukaryota > Metazoa > Chordata > Mammalia > Rodentia > Muridae > Apodemus > Apodemus agrarius. The sequence continues at coordinate 117,546,856 of OZ030011.1, read as the reverse complement.
TGAGGCATAAGGATCATATTGTGAGCTCAAAGCCAGCCTGGCTACAAAGTGAGTCGAAGGCTGGTTTGGGCTACACTTTGAGATGATGTCTCAAAACAAAATAAAACGTAAACAAACAAACAAACAAACAAACAAAAAAACCCACAAGAAAAAACAAATGAAAACATAGCTTTGGGACCAGCCCACCTGTGGCTGAAGCCTGGTTTCTACCTACCTGCATCTCAAAGTGCTTGATCCATGTATTAGAGATAGTACTTGTTATGTGATTCATAGTTGCCTTAAGAATTAATGAAATGTTCAGAATAATACCAAGCATGCCACTAGCAACCAAATGTTGTTTCTATAATTATACTATTTATTCATAATAGCTGGTATGGAAAATAACCATTGGCAAATATTAAAAACAAAAATATGGTTGTTGAAATAAACTCAATTATTGGGACGAAAGAGAAAAATCATAAAAGCTTGAGCATTGGGCAGACTCCTACATGGATGAGACTGGGGTTGGCTTCTTCCTGGCAGCTAGCCGCACTGACCGCACCGAGAGATGGAAGGAAGGCTGTGGGAAATGTTCTGAAATTCTGGGGAAACAGTGATTTGGAACCTCAAATTCTATTTTTAGTCAAACCAGCTTCCAAAGTTGAACCAAAAATACATTTCAGGAATGTGAGGATAGAAACAATTTTCAAAAGAAAAGATTAACAGAAGGACACAAGCAAAGAGGTCGGCAAACTTGGGGTCAAATCTGAATATTAAGAACATTTCTGTCAAGCTTAGGAATGTGATAGAAAAGTAAACAGCTTTGGAGCAGTGGGGGACTCCTACAAATGCTGTGACAAGAAGGGTAGTAAGCAGACATTCTGGGCATTATTTTACTGTTAAAAATTGAAATTAAATTTAAACCGGAGTCTGTTGGTTTACACAGTGGTAGAATTAAGAGCTGTTTTGGTTTGTGGAGATTAATAATTGAACTCAGTGTTGATGGCATTCTGTGGTTCAACAGGCTTACCAAATATAGAAAGCTGAAACACACAAAGAAATAAAATAGGATGTGTTGTTTCCAAGCCAGTCAAGCAAAGGTCAGTACCCTGTCTGCCAAGGGGCAGGGCTATGGTTCATACTGTGGGCCATGCTGTCCCTGCGGCAGCCATGCTGTCCTGTGGCACCTGATGTGCTCTGACATTGTTAACCAGAAATAGCTATTGATATTATATGTGATCAAATGGGGTGCCTGAGTTCTAGGAAAACCTGGATTTTAGAGAACAAGGGAAGGGGCAAAGAAAACTTTATTTCAATTAAAGACAGAAAAAAAGGGAGGTGTAACCGAAATAACAGGAAACATGAAAAATGTCTGTTTGGAAAAACTTGCCCCTAGTAAAAATGATTGGGGTAAAGATTTCTAGGAGAGATAAGAGATTCTCAGGCTGGACTTAGCCTAGGTTACAGGGATCTGGAGTAAGTAAGCCATGGCACCTGTGTCCCAGAACAGCACTGTGTGTTCGCAAGGCATTATTACCGTCATCCCTAGCTGCCAAGATGAGTGTTGTGGTTATTACTGTGTAAGTGTTAGAGAGGAAGCCTCTCATGGGTGTCACGGAGATGGACCCAGGCAGAGGCTAGCAAGACTGGGCCTAGAGTTAGAATCAGGATCAGACCAGTGACTCAGCAGCAAGAGGTTTGGGCCTTAACTACATATGCTGTCTTTATTGGACAACTCACAATGGTTGCTTTTCCAAGGTCCTGGGGGAAATTTGAGAGAGAGAGAGAGAGAGAGAGAGAGAGAGAGAGAGAGAGAGAGAGAGAGAGAGAGAGAGAGAGAGAGAAATTCGGTTGGCCTGAGAGTGTTGGGCCCACGCTTTCATTCTTGGTGAGCTTTTTCAGAGACTGTACATAGGCTGCCCTAAGTTAGGCATCTCCAGAAGCTCCAAAGGCTGTGCCAGGGACAGACTTGGCAGGCACGGAACCACAGATGGGATGGGCTCCTCAAGGCACCTTTTCAGCAGTAAGGTGGGCTGCCTCTGAGAAAGGCAGTGTACCCACATGTGCACTCAGACGAGTGTGCATAGCAGATAGAATTTCCCGTTTCATTTAAGTACATTTGAAGTGACTACCATTGAAAATAGCATTTGCATTTAGTTTGAGAGTACAGAAAATTCTTTTCTTACTACTTGGTAAACAGTAGTACCTTGAGAAAATAGTGGCAAGCTATGACTTAAAGGAGGTCTTAAGGAATTTAGCCAGTGGTAGTGCACACCTTTGATCCCAGCACGCAGGAGGCAAAGGCAGGCAAATCTCTGAGTTCAAGGCCAGCCTGGTCTACAGTGTGAGTTCCAGGACAGTCATGGCTACACAGAGAAACCATGTCTGGGAGAGGTGGGAAAACAAACAACAATTTGCAAACTGCAGAATTTCCAAAATTAGTACTAAATATATGTTCTGTCATAGAATGGTTATTATAGTGTAAAAAAACTCAAAGACCTGAAAGTTATATTCAATTGTAAGTGAATTTTGCTATTGAAATTTGTACAAATGCTTATTTTTTTTCTTCTAGGCTGGGCCATGCAAGTTGCTGCCTTTATCTTTATTCATAGGAAATGGAAAGATGATAAGAGCCATTTTGAAGACATGATTGATTATTTTTGTGTCATCCATGAACCACTACAACTTCTCATCTTTCCAGAAGGAACCGACCTCACAGGTAAGGTAGCCTGGGTTTCGGTCACAGAATTTATAAACTTAGAAACCACTAGTCAAATCTCATACAGAGTTTGTGAATATCAACAAAATGGATGGACAACTCCCAAGGTCACTCAGTTAATGGTGCCCACGCCTGACTTGCTAATACAATCCTGAAGTTCCAGCTACTCAGGAGAATGATGCAGGCAGATGGCAAGTGTAAGGCGAGCCTGAACAACTAGTGAGTCAGTGCCTCACAACACAGAATAGCAAAATGGCTCGCTGGTGGGCTGTTGTGAGGCCCTGGCTCCAGTTCCCAGTATCATGGAGTGAGGGGAAGACCAAAAAGAAAATTTAAAATGTAATTCTATAAATTTTATTATAAAAACCCTTGCAAAAAAGTAAAAATATCACTATTTTTACTTACCACACTCAAATGTCACACTCAAATGAACTAGACTAAAATTCTACACAAGTTACTCCAGCACTGTTAGGATAGGTGTTCAGAGTGGAAGCTGAGGAGCTTTGCATGATCCAACACTGTCAGTATCAAATGTATGTGAGACAAGCTATCTTAGTGTATAAAATATATTTGATATTCAGTCAAATACAATTTTATTCCTTGAGAATTTCATACATGAATATAGTTTACTTTTTGCCATATTTACTTCCTACTCCTCCCTGTAACATGTCTTCCAGATCTACCTCCCTTCCTCATCCAAAGCTAGGTGTGATAGCTTAAGCCTGCTTGGAATCCCAGTACTTGGGAAGCACAGGCAGGAGGATTGTCACAGGGTCTCTGTCAGCCTGAGCTCAGTGAGCTCCAAGCCTGCCTAGGCTGGTGAGTAAGGCACCTCAGAAACAGTTATGAAACCGCCACTGCCTCACCACCCAGGGCTGCTGTTTGAATTTATTATGAATTGGATTTATTATGGGCAACCCAAAAAGGTGATTAATTTTCATATTCATAGTCCTAGAACATGACTTACAGTATTTATATTTTAAGCCTTTAAGTCCTTCAAATATTAGTCGCTATCTTTACATAAACTGAATTCCAAAATTACATTGAAGTAGAGCTCATCTCTTCTACCTGTTCTATATATTCTCTTCCAAATGCATCTAGTTCTGAATCTAGTTTGCTTGCATATTTTTAGATTAATGTGTTTCTTGGGTTTATATAAGTTTCGTCTTTGTATACTACAATTGGTTATAACTTCCTGTTAAGGGAAGAAGTATATATTGGGAATTAAAAAGCACAGAAGTGTACATAGAGGTTGCTGAGACTCCATAGTTCAGGAATGAACACGATTTGGATTTCTGTTTGATTTTGCTCATCATTTGGTCACAGATGCTTATGTACTTGTTCACAGTCTTAGGAATGTGTGCTCATACACACTGGCTCCTTTATAACCTTAAAACCAGCAAAGAGAGCATGTGTCTGTGTCCATTCTATTTACTTTCATTGTAATCTTTCATATCATTTGACCTTTGAGATGATTGTGCAGTTTTATATTGTGTATTGGGGTCTCTGAAGAAAGAACTATTTGAGGAGAGAGCAGGGTTTGCTCTAAGGGGGTGCTTCTTGCCACAGCAGACCTTGCACGTTCAGATTGGGCCAGGGGTAGAGTCCTGGGAGGAGTAGCAGGTGAAACCTAACAGTGGACTCCAGCAGACATCATCTTGTGTGTAGTGCAGTTGTTTCTAAGACAACTGATTTACATGAAACCCAGTCACATTGTGGAGGAAGTAATCTGCCTTACTACTCTACCAATAGGAATAGTAATCTCATCTAAAAGGTACCTTTACCAAAATATCTAGAATAAAAGTTTGTACCATCCTAGTTTCATTTCTGTTGTTATGATAAACACCCTAACTGTGAAAGCAAGTTAGGGGAGACCAGGGTTTATATCACCTTACAATCGTAGGTCACAGCCCATCACTGTGAGAAAGTCACGATAGGAACTCAAAACAGCTGGTCATACCCACAGTCAGCAGGGGAAATAAATAACCCTTACGTGCTTGCTCTTAGCTAGCTTTCTTCTCTCTCATATTTTTCATGATGTGGGTGACAATCCCCCCCCCCCCCCATACACACTGATCCAGGTAAGTCCTCATTAAGTCTCTCTTAAGGTGCTTCCAGGTTGTGACAGGTTGGCAGTTAAAGTCTGCTGCATGCAGCCTTGTCAGGTTGACATAAAATTTGCCCTAACACATGTTAGGGTATAATTTTTAGTTCCTTCTGATTTGGAAAGGAAAGCTACTTTTAGATTTTAACAATGAAATTACATAGAATTTAATACTCGTACACATAAAGTTTCTTTAAGAAATATCCCAGTGTCTTGAAATTTCATGTACAAAATTAATTCCCTTCTGTGAAACTTATATTATATGAAGAAAGAGATAATAAGCGAATAAGAATCCATACATATGTCATAAGAGTTTGTGTAGAAAAATAAAGAAAGCATTTGCTGCTAGAGGTATTGTAAGTATGGCTGCTGTGTGACATGTGTGTCAGGAGTTGGCAGAGAGGGGAAGAGGCTGTGAGTGATCTGACCTAGACATCTAAATAATTAGCGACCCAGCATTCCCTGAAAAAGGTGAATCTGAGAAGATCACCAGTTTGGCAGCAGGCAGGGCTCCCAGGATGGGGAGTAAGCCAGAAACTAGAAGACCCCCACCTGGGAGCCCAAGCCCTGGGCAGAAGGGAGCCTGACACAGATAGTCCTTGAAAGGAGCCGCCCCATGTACTGGGCGAGGAGCAAGCCTGAGATGACCACCAGACAGAGAGGTAACCTGAGATGACCATTAGTTTGGTGCTTTCAAGCCTCAGGTTGGGGGTGCAGACTGTGTCTGAGATGACCCCTGCCCAGCGCCATAATACATGAGCAGGGCATAGCACTCCTGAGACCACTGCTGGGAAAACCCCAGATACTCAGAGACCCTGGGCACCACTAAGAGGAGCAAGAATGTGGTGAAGAAATGGAAGAGAAAGAGAGACACAAGGATGTGGGCACAATGAAGAGAGGCAGAACTGGAGAACTGGGCAGTGAGGGACAGGCTAACATGAGTAGCTAGTAAAGCCAACTGGGACCATGGTGGCATCTAGCCTGTGTTGCCTGTGGGCCACATCAGGCCTGTGACCCTGCAACAGCAGGGGTCTGTTACCAAAGGCTAGGCAAATGTCCCTGGTCTGAGCTGCTAGCCAGGGACATATTAATGTCTGAGTGCTGTGTAGAACTGGCCCCACCCCTCATCCAGGCATTGTGGGAGAGCTGGCCTTGGAGGCAGAGCAGAACTGGCTCTACCCCTAGCCAGCTGCAGTATTTGAGAGAGTGCCCAGCACATTGTTGGCCCTGGGAATATGAACATGGAAGAGCTGGCCTTTCAACTCATGTCCTGGGAGGTGGTGTGGACAAGGGAGAGATAGCCTTTTCTCCCCCTGGAGACCTGGCCCTTGGGGTCATGACAGCAGGAGAGCTGGCCCTACCCCTCACCTGGACAGCACAGTATAGCTGTGCTGGATATGGGGATTGCAGGTGAGCTGGCCCTGCCTCCTGTCTACTGTATTGTGGCATGGATGAGGGAGAGGTGCCCCCCTTCTCTCCCTTGTCTCTTGGGAGAGCGAGCCCTGCACCTCGCCTGGGCAGCAGCGTAGAGTAGGGGTTGGCTGAACCACTCTGAGGGTGTAAGAGTCGGGAGCTGGTGGGCTGACTAGCTTAGATACTGCTCAGGTCAAGATCCAGGGATTTAAATTGGCCCACCCCAACATCTATCCCATTGATAAACTGCTGGAGTGTGTGAAGGGGCCAGTCTTACAGATCCCAAACTACAGGATCTCCATGAGGAGTCTCAGTGAGGTTCCAGTATTGATAGAGTAGAAGAAGCCAGAGGCCTTGTGGCAGACCAAACGACTCATTGCGAGGCACATTGGCAAGAAGTGTAGACAAAAGGAAATCCCATAGGACACATCGTGACAGACTTCATCTTCCACACAAGATGTTTATCTGTTGGGGGTCGTGTTGCAAGCATGGAAGGTGGGTATGAGGGGAGGGGGAGATGAATGGGAATTGGGTACATGATGTGAAATTCATAAAGAACAAATAAAAAGCTAAAAATGTTGTAAAGAGGAAAAGATAAGACACGATGGGAAGACAGTAAAAGAAGGAAGCAGGGTGCTGGCCTATAAGGTGGGCAGGACAAGCCTCTCTATTAAGTTTCTGCTAAGTAGAGACTGAGTATATGAGATAGAAGACTTCATCTGCAGCAAAAGGCGTGGGTAATTGAATAGCAGCTGCACAAGCTGAGGTTGGAGCGTACCCAGTTGGCTTGAGAAGATGAGAGTGGCCAGCGGTCCCATGGGTCTGGGTGGAAGGAGTGGGAGGTTACAGGGAATGAGCTGACGGGAGTCTGCGGTTGGAAAACGGGATGCTAGTGCAGTTACTAATAATGATGGCCTGGGAGTGGTGGGTGAAGTGAGGGGCGGAGGGAACGTCACCACACGTGATTTGTCCCATAGTATGACTACATCTTAGCATTGTGTATATTTGTCTCCACATCTATAACAGAATTGAGTTGCACATGAAAATCCTCAGAGTCACTGACACATGGGACAAGCTGATGAGTAGTTGTATCTCTCCAGTGTCTCTGGGACTCCTAATCCCCTTTAAGGTCCGTAGTTGGCTATAACAGAAATGCTGTCACTAGTCTGCCCATGCCCAGGACATTCACAACAGATGCAGAAGAGCTTACCGATTTCCATGTCCTAGGTCTTTCCTTTTATTGTTGGGGGAGCTGCTGGCATTTGACTCAGTGCTGCTGTTAGAAATGACAGTGCCTTCTGTAAGAGTATCTGCTGGATATTGTGTTGTGGATGCATCTGTGGTTGCTGGAGGGCTAGAGAACTTGCTGATCTTAAATTTACTCCTAGGAAAGTTGTGTGTATATAGATATTTGTCTTGTACTAGTCGGTAAATTTCCAAACAGAGCTGAGAATTACATGTCCTAACATTTGCTGTCATCAGAAGGTATTTCATGATCTCTACTAGTCAAGGCCAAATTTTTGAACAATTTATTTTCCAGTTGTATTTGCTGAGTAACGAGTTTGGTTCTTCTTGGAATTTGTAAAGTGATCTCATGGAATGGAAAAAGAAATTATTGCCAACAATTGGAATATATAATTGGAATATATACTTGTCTCTGTAACTATATTCAGCCAAACCATGTTCAGATGTTTGCACATGATGTGCTAATCATGTGCCTATTTTGCTGTGCAGTGGTTTTGGTTAGTAATATTAGGCACTCTGTGCTTGAGCAAGGCAGATATTTCATTTTGCCTTCAAAGCCTAAATTATTGGGTTAAAGAAAATGTTGATCTGATTGCTAGTTATTTCTTCTGGGTGTCTAGATCTTGTATTTTATTAATTTTTTATTTTATTAGTATTTTATGTTACATTTAAATTGTTATTATTTCAGGATTTTATTATTATTAGTGCTGTTTGGGATTGGACCTAAGACCTTGCACATGGTAGACACGTTACCTATCCTCATCCCATATAAAGATGATCTTTAATGAAACTTTAGCTTATTAGGTTTTTGTTTTTATATCTTAATTTTCATTTCATCTCAGTTTTAAAAAAGCCTTCTAAGCAATTTTAAAGTTTGGGATATAAATTTAAGGAAACTTCTTAAGGCTTATTCCAAACATAAATTTACATCTCTCTCCCTCTCTCCCTCTCTCCCTCTCTCCCTCTCCCTCTCTCCCTCTCCCTTTCCACCTACCTACCTACCTACCCACCCACCCACCCACCCAGATATTTGTAAGAGATTATCTCAGATGTTATTGTGGGGCTGGATAAGTGGCCCAGTGATTAAGAGCATTTGATATTCTTGTAGAGGATCTGCTTTGGTGCCTAGCACTCACATGGCTGCGTACGCCCATCTGTAACTCCAGTTCCAGAGGATCTGATGCCCTCTTCTGGCCTCCTTGGATACTGCACACTGTCACACAGACATGCAGGCAAAGCAGTCAGTCATACACACACTCAGAATGTTTGCATCATCTTTGTACACTGTGTAACAACAGAAATGTCTGTTTTGTGCATAGGCAAGGTCTCACAATGTAGTGGCTGGCCTGGAATTCATTGTATACACTAAGTTGGTCATGAACTCCTGTAGATCTGCCTGTATCTGCCTCCTGAATTCTGTGATTGAAGGCTTGCGTTTTCCCTTAGCTCACAATCTTCTTTTACCTTATGGCTTCTAACAGTCTCTTCTTTTTGTCTAGAAAATAACAAGGCTAGGAGTAATGATTTTGCTGAGAAGAATGGACTTCAGAAATATGAGTATGTCTTACACCCAAGAACAACTGGCTTTACTTTCGTGGTAGACCGTCTAAGAAAAGGTAAGTACTGATCTTAAAATGTATGGTTTGAAATAAATGTGACACAAATTGCTGAGCTGTATGTGTAGATCTGATGTGTAGTGAGCCATTTAAATCCAGTGACCTGTGACAAATAGTCACCTTCATCTTCTAAATGCTACATGTCATACAATTGCCTGTGCCTAACATGAAAGGCCTTGAAACTTCATGTCAGAGAAGGTGTCTTTCCCTAAATGGCATCACTGTTCTTTTAGAGTCTGATGTGCTTTAAGATACAAACTATAATTTGCTAAAATGGAGCTTTTTACATCTAAGTACATTGATTTTGAAGGAGTATTTGCTTCCAGCCCAGAATCGATCACATCAGGATGGTAAGACCAAACCTGTCCGTGGTCAGTTGGGTTATTTTTCACATTCTGTGACTACAACTACTGAGATGTGGGCTGTGGGCTTGACTTCTGCCTTGCCAGTGCATACTGCATGCCTTTGCTCTCAGCTTGTAGAAGCTCATAAAGGGTGGAGGTCTGTTTTTGTGTCTGTACAGAGTAGTGGGAAGGCATTCGGGTGGCGTGCCTGTGTTCTCGCTTTGTCTCTCTCCTCTCTTAGGTTACGGTCTCTCTAACTTAGACTTACTCTTTTCAGTCCACAGTATGGTTTCTATTTTATGTATTTAGTAATTCCTTTAAAGGTATATGTGACACTGGGAAGAAGTATGTTACTATATTTCTTAGTTAATAGAAAATGACTTTTACTTATACTGCAGACAAGACAGTGGAGAGAGATGGTTTTCTAGTTGATGAGGGTATATTTGTAATGTTCTCTGTTGGTTGTTAACTCTGCTGCACACTTGAGAGGTGAATATTGCCTCAGTCAATACTCAGAACACTGTCAGGAGCCACAAGTAGTAATTGTTCCCTGCCAGAACTGGTGACTGATTCCCCACAGCCAATATATCGTTAAAAAAGGAAAACACCAGATGTTTATTGCACTTAGAAGTGTGGACTAGAAACCTGTATACTATACTGAAAAGAAGGAACTTGCTGATGCTTGTTAAAATAGTACAGCCACTGACGTTGAGTATTTACAAGTATGGGGCATTTCGCTAAATGTTTGTAATGTAAAGTTTACTTCCTCTTACAAGCCTCTAGAGCAGTTCGCATGTATCACACAGAACAAGGGCAGACAACAAGGGGAAGATAGCTGTCAGTTACTGGTTAGTGTGGGACCGAGTAGCATATGCTCCTTCATTTATAGTAGGACTGTAGTTAGTCTCCAAACCACAAAGACATCTTAGTAACATGAGTGAACTGGCAGGTTTTAAGGGAGAATTGCTATGAAAGAAAAGCAAAAGGATAATGGGAGGGAAGTGGTCTCAGGTAGGTGCGGGATGCTGTGAGGGGACAGCAGGAGCAGGCATGGACTGGCAGACACACCTGCAGTGTTGAGGCACAAGGGGGTTTGCGTGAACAGAGTGAGATCTACACCAAGGTCAGTAGTAAAGAGGGTCTTAGAGGCCATTGAGTCCACAGCATTCTTTTAGGAAAGGAAGGTAAGACTCAAGAGGAGGCCCAGCTCAGCTTTCTGATCTTTAAGCCTTGAAGATCTGCTTTTACAGTACACTGTGCAAAGAAAGTTTGCTGTTATAACAAATGACCATATAATTAATATTTCAGTAGTATTTTAATGGACCTCTAGAAGCCACACATTAAAATGAATCACCATAAAGCACCCTTTTCATAATTCTCACATGCAGCTGAGCTTAGTGTGGCTGCTGTCTATTGCTTAGTAAGTGCAGGCAGGCAGCCGTGGGTACGGAGCATCAGGAGCTCAGGGTAAAGCGAGAGCAAGCATTGTTTAGCTGGAGGGGAGAGAGGACAAGGAGAGGAGCCCATGTCTCTTCTCAGAGTTTCACCAGCACTGAGAACACTTGGCAGTGGGACACTATGTAATGTTTTATAAGAAGTAGGTTGTTTTTGCAACAGGAACTACAGAGTTTGCCCTGAGTGCCTTACTTTGCACCATCTGTGTACTTGGGTTTATCACCCTGCTAGAGTCTTTCTTTTTGGGGAATGTGGAATCGCCCTGCAAATGAAAATAGTCAGCATTACTTGTGTTGACTCTTTTAAAATGTGCCAGAAAGTAGTAAGTACAAAGTGTTTTCCTAGCTCCTAATCACAGAAGCTTCCAATATATGAGTGTGTGTGTGTGTTTTGTGTGTGTGTGTGTGTGTTTTGTGTGTGTGTGTGTGTGTGTGTGTGTGTGTGTTTAAAGATGGAAATAACCCAGTTTCCAAACTAGGGGAAAGAGATTTATTTTTATTTTATTTTATTTTTTTGTATTTCTTTTTGTTTTTGCATTTTTTTTATTATTGGATATATTCTATATTTACAATTCATTTCCATTTTTCTGGTTCCCCACCCCCAAAGGTCCCACATGCCCTTTTCCCTCCCCCTGCTCCCTCATCCACCCCTTCCCACTTCCCTGTTCTGGTATTCCCCTACACTGATGCTTTGATCCTTTCCAGCACCAGTGTCCACTCCTTTCTTCTTGTCAGACATCATTGGGTATGTGATTTATGTCTTTGGTGTCCCAAGATTCTAGGCTAATATCCACTTATCAGTGACTGCATACCATGGGTATTCTTTTGAGACTGGGTCACCTCACTTAGTATGATGTTCTCCAGATCCATCCATTTCTCTAAGAATTTCATGATTCATTGTTTCTAATGGCTGAATAGTACTCCATTGTGTATATATACCACATTTTTTGTATCCACTCCTCCATTGAGGGACATCTGGGTTCTTTCCAGCTTCTGGCTATTATATATAAGGCTGCTATGAACATAGTGGAGCATGTATCCTTATTGCATGCTGGGGAATCTTCTGAGTATATTCCCAGGAGTGGTATGGCTGAGTCCTCCAGAAGTATCAAAGACAAACACTACCTTAGAGTAAAAGGCTGGAAGAGATTTATTTTTAATTAATTTTATGATAAAATATATAATGTAATCTTCAGCCTCGAAATCATTATCCCCAAACACTATTCATCATAATGTCCGATGGTTTATAATTTTGTTATATATGGTGATATTGTAATAATTATTTTCACCAGGAGGAGGCACAGGTATGCACATTAGAAAGTACTGAGTCTTATTGAAACAACTTAAAATTAGGCTAGACTACCCAGAGAAAGATAAAACATTTGTTTCAGAGTATGATCCAGTTTGAGATATGATTATCTTCAGGAAGTCTATGGTCTTAATGGATAGAGATAAGAATGATACACATTGAAAAATGTCTACATTAACATGTAGGTTAAGTGCTAAGTTTTATGACATACAGTATGCAGAAATTTTGCTAAGTAGTACCCAGTGCTCATGTAAGAAGAGTCCTGTGGTCTGAGATACTCATGTGAATGACTCCCATAAGAAGCTGAGTTTCCCTTGGACACTGGAGACTAAGCTGGATAGGCAGAAAGAACAAACATTCATGGCTGAGATAGTACAAGCAAGGGCCAGTGTGGCTCAAGTAGCCACCTTGCAGACATCAGCCTGTGGGAGCTGAAAACAGCCTGTAGAGCGTAATAGTCAGTACTTTAAAATGTTATTTTAAAATGTGGTATCTTAGGTAGCCATAATGTTAATTAGTCTATTAATAGATAGAGTCATCAAATAAATTGGCTCATATATGCATAAATTCTACTTAGGAAGAAATGGAGGAAATAGCCTTTCCATGAATCTAGGTGTCATCAAGTTAACCACTAAAGAAAAAGTAAATTCTCACCAGGTAATCTGGATCAGCATACTTGAACAGTTTGATCAGAAAGAGAAGTGCCGACATACCAAGATTTTATCCATGTGTGGTACCAGGTACCTGGTGGACATGGTCTGGCCCTCTTGTATTGGTCACTATAGCCCTCCTTGGCTATAACAACGGTAAGCAACAGCAGTACATTCACAGGCAGCTCGGCTGCAGCAACATTGTGAAAGTCCTTAAGCTTCTTGAACTTAGAGGCTTGATTCACACCTACCTGCTTACAGTTAATCTATTTATTGTAGTGGCTTTGTATAGGGAAGGGGTCGAGTCAGCATAGGTCACCACTCTGCAGCACACAGTCTATTTATTTTAGTCAGTGAGCCTCTCCTAGCATGGAATTTCAGCCACCCTTCTCAGCAGTGTGAAGGAGGGCAAGGAAGACAGCAGGCACGCAAACAACTGAGATACTGGGCATTCAAAACCACACACCCTGACCTTTCATGGCACTTTGCTTAATTACTGGGAGCCATTTATAAATATGTCAAGACTTTCCCTTGTGCTTAAAATGTGATTGTACAGTAGATCTTTGACATTTGCAAGAATATATTCTGAAACTTGTGCTGCTTCCCCACATTTGCAGATATCTTTGCAGATTAGCAATTGGCTTTCTTTTGAGGTCATGTCATAAGGAGCAAATCCTTCTGCTGATTTTGGTAAATAAGGGCAAGAACACTGAAGAGATCAATGAGTGGGGTGAGGACACAACCCACGTACGTGATGAGATTTGACATTCTGAAATAAAGGGCAGCTAAAACGACAAAAACAAAAAGAAAGCCCAAGCTTTTTATTGTGCACCGATCCTGCCTTTATTTTATTTTATTTTATTTTATTTTATTTTATTTTATTTTATTTTATTTTATTTTATTTTATTTATTTTATATTTTAATTTTTTTGGTTTTTTTGGTTTTTTTTTTGAGACAGGGTTTCTCTGTGTAGCCCTGGCTGTCCTGGAACTCACTCTGTAGACCAGGCTGGCCTTGAACTCAGAAATCTGCCTGCCTCTGCCTCCCAAGTGCTGGGATTAAAGGTGTGTGCCACCACTGCCTGGCTTGCCTTTATCTTTTTAATGAAACGGTTTATGGTGACCTTAGTAGAACATGACGACGGAAGTTGTCTATGTTATATGATACAGCCCTCTAACATCTAGCAAGTGCCCTTTGTGTTCCAGGCCTTGAGCTGTATGTTCTTTTCCTTCCCTCACTTATCCAGTAGAATCAGCCATGGTGCTTTTACAGACACAGCTGCTTAGTGCCAGGCGCAGGCTTGCTGACTCAGTTTGGAGCTGCCGTTCCTGGCTTCATAGTTCCCAAACCACTGTCGTGTGTGCCACCCAGTTCTCCCAGCCGAGCTCTGTGCCATGCCTGTACAGACAGGCTGCCTTCAGCAGCTTGTCTAGGGCCACGTGGCTTAGTAGAAAGATTGTAATTTAAAGTTAGGTTAGTTTCATGCTAAAGCACATGCACTTATCAATATAATAAGTTCAGAGATTTTCTGTTTTAAATACTATAAAAATTGTTCTTTGTTTCAATGTCCTTAGCCAGATATTTTTCTCTGAGTTCCTAGAATGTGTTCTATATTTTGTTTGTGTGTGTGTGTGTGTGTGTGTGTGTGTGTGTGTGTGTGAGAGAGAGAGAGAGAGAGAGAGAGAGATTCTTACCTTAAAATTTAACACTAATTATCTCTGTTACACTATACACTAGGTTCTTTTTGGAATTACTGCATTATTTACTTCAGGTACCTTTATTATCGCGCCTTTGCTTTGTATTTTTTTGAGAGTATAAACAGGTGGAACTACACCCCACATCATATTGCAAGTGCTCCATTTTCCCTTGTTTTAGCCATTACCTCTCAGACATGCATTATAACTTTGTTTACAGTATAAGTTCACTGTCTATTAAAAAAAATTAAGGTATTTGTTTTTATTATAGAAAGCACATTTATTATTACAAGTAGGAAAATTAGTTATAAAGAAGAAGAGTCACCCATAGTCTTAAGCATTTGTCCCCAGGACTGTTTTGCTTTTCTGGCCCCTGCTTCAGTGTGTACTCAGAGCAAACATTACGGTTCAGTCATGCATCTTGTTTTATAAGGATTTTTAAAGTTAGAATAAATAGTTTGTAACATGTTTCTCATTTGTTAGTATATACACTCTGCTCTGTCAGACTACTGTTGAACTGGATTCCAGGTTTGCTATCATTACAAATAATATCACATGATTAGCTTTTTATGGTCAGTTTCCTTAGCCTAATTACCAGTGTGTTTAAGTTTTCTCAAGGCTTTTAAAGAAACTCTTTATTTTTAGTTGATCCTCAATTCTCTGAGAATGCGTTGGGCCCTCTCTTCCAGACACCCACATTCTACCGTGTCCTCTGTGCTACGTTGGTGTTGGACAGTCACTTCTCCCTTTCTCTGTCTTGCCTCTGACTCACTGCTCTCATTTCTCCTTTGTAATCCACTCCAGACCCTGCTATCAGGAAGCCTTCAGTAAAGTACCACTCTGTGACAATCATATATGTGTTTATTTATTCAGAAAATGATCTCAGACACCTATTTTCTTGAGAACTTCAGAGTTTAGAAAACAATGATAGTACATTGTTTTAAGAAATAAAAATAAAAGTACATTGAGACATAAAGACAAAATTGTAGCATATGAATGGAGAATTAGAGAAATGAGGCATATTTCAAAAAGTCATAGATTTATGGCATTTTCATATTTTTTTGATCAAGTCTTAATATGGTTGCACTCTGCTTTTAATGACTGAAAGAAAGCCACTTTCATTTTAGTCTTTTTAAAGTGTATGTGTGCTTTGCTTATGCACATGTGTGTGTGTAGGCCAGTAGAGGGCATCAGATCCCCTAGAACTGGAGTTAGAGATGATTGTGAGCCTCTGTGTAGGTGCTGGGAATTGAACCCAGGCTCTTAGAGCAGCCAGTGGTCTTAACTGCTGAGCCACCAGTGGGAAACAAAGGACATGGAAGAAGGTGGCGGTGTTTACTTCTTAAACTTCACTCTTCTAAATGCCCCTTAATGCAGTGTGAGCCAGACCCTGGCTTACTTGGCTATTCTCCATCACACCTTTTACTTCTGCATTTTTACCTCTGGTTAATTCTGTCCATATTCAACCCTGCAGTTCTATGATTTCATTTGTAATCTTCTGTTTTTTTCCTGAAGACCTTCCAGAGTTTGTTCCTAGTTTCTGCTGTCTAACAGAACACTGCTGTCATGCCTCCCACGTCACCAGAGCAGAGTTCTCTCTCACAAACCTAACTGTAACACCACCACCGCTTCATTCTGGAGCCTAAGCCCCAGCAGATAGATACTCATGCAACAGGACTTTTCTGTTGTGAAGTGAGATGTATGGCGGTCTACAGGGCCCTGAGGTGGAACAGATGCTAACCACCGTTTCAGACATATTCCTGCCTTTGCTTGTTTAACCAGTGCTACAGGATAAAAGAGTGATCCCCGCCCATTGTATATATATACTTTTAGAAGAGAAATGTAGAAACATATTTCTTGTAACTGAACTTGAATTGGATTTTAAAAATATGTATAGAAATGTGCCTTTAAAATCTTCATTATTTATATTCATTACACTTGGTACTCTATTACACAAAGCTAATTTCAAACAAGTCTGCATTGCACATTGAGAATGTGTTTCTTAGTGTTTCCAGTGTTAGAATTTCTATCAGCGAGGCTTAGTTCTGAGGTGTTACCGCAGGGACAGTTGGACAGCTTTGTGCACTCTGTAACATTAGCTTCCAGTAGGAGAAAAACTTTGTCCTTGATCAGATACTGCTTCTCAGCTACCAACCAGATGTCAAGAATGCCTACTCTAATGGAGGGAGGGCCTAATATAAAGTCTGGAGATTATAGCACCAACAAAAGTCCTCAGAGTGTTTCTGTTATTACAGAGTTACTGTTGTTAGAAATGAGTGAACATTTTATACTCCTTTGAAACTCTTGTCTAGCCCCACATACTGGTATCCTGTTAGGATGTCTCTATTAAGGTTAGCACCCTGGAAATTGCTGATTACTGACACTTAAGAAATGTTCATTTTAAAATTCAGAATTGTGGAAGAAGAAACATCTGTCTATAAGTAAAATTTGTGGTGCTTCCTTTCTTTGTGTGACAACTTGTTGGAGTGTGTACTGACTGTGAAAGTCTTGTTACATGCACTGACATGTTCTCCCTGTTCTCCCTCTAAAGGCAAGAGTGAGGAAAGAAAGCACAGTAGAGGGTGTGCTGGAGCCTAGCATGCATCAGCTGCATGGAAACTGCCATAGGATATTGCTGGATCAAGACTTATGGGAGGGCTGCAGGTGAGGATGTGGGGTGTGTGTGTGTGTGTGTGTGTAAAACAAGACTCTTGAGCTTCCTGTTTACATGAAAGTTTCTCAGCAAAGGTCAGATTTTGGCCTGAATATAATAAACTCTCTGAACTCTTAAATCAGAGAATTCATTTTAACAGGAGCATGTGCCTTTTGGTTTTGCACATATCTTGATTGCTGTGTTTCTTTTTTGGGTTTGTCCAAAAAAGGTTTATCTTGTTTGCTTTCAATCTGGACATGTGTATTCTTTCTTTCTTTCTTTCTTTCTTTCTTTCTTTCTTTCTTTCTTTCATGAAGGTTGCAGCTCTTTTAGCTCTTTTGGCTTTGTAGATTTTATTCATTCTTATTAAAAATACTCTTTCTGCATTCATTTTTAGATGATATGCATTTAAAAAGTCCAAGATTTGCAGTATTATAATGTAATACCAAAGCACTTTCAAGTCTTGATAGTATATATGTACATATAAAAACAACACCAACTATATAAATTGTCCACTTGCATTCTGATTAGGCTATCTTATGTATGTTATACAATATGAACTGATTATATTTCTATATTGCCACTCTAATATAGGAAACTCTTATGAGAGCTTTATGTTGCCATGATTCCTTTTTGTCTTTGACCATGAGCATTGTCTCTGTTGCTCAGGGCGATATTTTTTTTCCTATTTTTTTATTCGATATATTCTTTATTTAAATTTCAAGTGATTTCCCCTTTCCTGTCTCCCTGCTCGCCAAAGGTCCCATATGCCTTTTCCTTCCCCCTGTTTCCCCATCCACCCCTTCCCACTTCCCTGTTCTGTATTCACCTACACTGATGCGCTGAGCCTTTCCAGAACCAGGGTTCACTCCTTCCTTCTTGGGCATCATTTGGTATGTGGATTGTGTCTTGGGTATTCCAAGATTCTAGGCTAATAGCCACTTATCAGTGAGTGCATACCATGGGTATTCTTTTGAGACTGGGTTACCTCACTTAGTATGATGTTCTCTAGCTCTATCCATTTGTCTAAGAATTTCATGAATTCATTGTTTCTAGTGGCTGAATAGTACTCCATCAGGGTGATATTTTTTGGTAAGGACTGAAATATTTTTCTCCCACAAATACATAAATATTTGTAATTTATTATGATTCACTTATATTTAAAACCTGTATTATATGGTTATAATACTTTTAAACAACTAGCCTTTGGCAGTGTGACAGCACCACAAAACTTTTTAGCTTTAAAATCTGAAGTTTTTGTATTATGTTATCTTATCTGTATATTAAATCCACTTTGATTGAAGTGAATTAGTCTCCTCAAACTCAAGATAAAATTATTAATATGGGATCCCATGGAGCTACTTGAAAGGGCTTTTGAGTACAGAAGTTTAAAAAACCCCTCATTCATGGTTATTTATAACATGTCATCTTTGTTTCCTTAGAAATTTAAATGGTCATTACCAAAAGACAAACTCTTAGCACAAACATTAAGTAATAAGCACAAACATTAAGTAATAAAGTGTGTGCGCAGGGCTTGATGGGAAGGCATGGTGTTATCCAGGCTGAGGAAAACTGAGTTAGTCAGATGTAAGCTTCAGCACTCTGATTCCTCAATCAGTGCATCAGGTACTTCTTGCTCTCCTCATTTCGTCATGTCTTTATGATTTACAATGGCCATGAGCTTTATTCTATTTCCTAGTCTCTTACAGTTGGTATATCTGGCCACTGAACTTCGTCTGCATTTGTAGATTGTTTTGGATATCATTACAGAAGACCTAACAGCCCAACCATGGCACACCGCTGCATAGGAGTTTCTTGCTATTCCTGTTGTGAGTTCTTGGAAATTATCCTGAATCTATAATTCATGTGCCTAAGAAGGATTTGACACTTTTTCAGAGTTATAAGATTGCATGTCTTCATAGAATTCCACAGTAGGCTTTATGATGTTAAATTTAATACTTGTCTGTCCTCCGTGATCTTGTGCACATACACAGATGTACATACATACATATAACACACAATTTAAACAAATTTTTACAAGAAATTAAAAACCTTTCTTATCTGTAAAAAGCATCTTTATTCTGTTTTAGGGTAGTTTTTTTTTATTGGATATATTCTATATTTACAATTCATTTCCCTTTTTCTGGTTCCCCACCCCCAAAGGTCCCACATGCCCTTTTCCCTCCCCCTGCTCCCTCATCCACCTCCTCCCACCTCACTGTTCTTGTACTCCCCCACAATGATGTTTTGGTCCATTCTAGCACCAGTGTCCACTCCTTTCTTCTTGTGAGACATCACTTGGTATGTGATTTATGTCTTTGGTGTTCCAAGCTTCTAGGCTAATATCCACTTATCAGTGACTGCATACCATGGGTATTCTTTTGAGACTGGGTCACCTCACTTAGTATGATGTTCTCCAGCTCCATCCATTTCTCTAAGAATTTCATGATTCATTGTTTCTAATGGCTGAATAGTACTCCATTGTGTATATATACCACATTTTTTGTATCCATTCCTCTGTTGAGGGACATCTGGGTTCTTTCCAGCTTCTGGCTATTATATATAAGGCTGCTATGAACATAGTGGAGCATGTATCCTTATTGCATGCTGGAGAATCTTCTGGGTATATTCCCAGGAGTGGTATGGCTGGGTCCTCCGGAATTATCATGTCCAGTTTTCTGAGGAACCTCCATACTGATTTCCAGAGTGGTTGTACCAGCTTGCATTCCCACCAGCAGTGGAGGAGTGTTCCTCTTTCTCCACATCCTTGCCAACACCTGATGTCTTCTGAGTTTTTAATCTTAGCCATTCTGACTGGTGTGAGGTAAAATCTCAGGGTTGTTTTGATTTGCATTTCCCTAATGACTAATGATGTTGAACATTTTTTAAGGTGTTTCTCAGCCATCCGAATTTCTTCAGGTGAAAAGTCTCTGTTTAGCTCTGTACCCCATTTTTGGATAGGGTTATTTGGTTTTCTGGGGTCTAACCTCTTGAGTTCTTTGTATACATTGGATATTAGCCCTCTGTCGGATGTGGGGTTGGTGAAGATCTTTTCCCAATTTGTTGGTTGCCGATTTATCCTTTTGACAGTGTCTTTTGCCTTACAGAAACTTTGTAATTTTATGAGGTCCCATTTGTCTATTCTTGCTCTTAGAGCATAAGCAATTGGTGTTCTGTTCAGGAATTTTTCCCCTGAGCCAATGTCCTCAAGGGTCTTCCCCAGTTTCTTTTCTATTAGTTTTAGTGTGTCTGGTTTTATGTGGAGGTCCTTGATCCACTTGGAGTTGAGCTTAGTGCAAGGAGATAAGAGTGGATCAATTCTCATTCTTCTGCATGTTGACCTCCAGTTGAGCCAGCACCATCTGTTGAAAAGGCTATCTTTTTTCCACTGGATGTTTTCAGCTCCTTTGTCGAAGATCAATTGGCCATAGATGTGCGGGTTAAATTCTGGGTCTTGCATCCTATTCCATTGATCCGCCTCCCTGTCACTGAACCAATACCATGCAGTTTTTAATACTACTGCTCTGTAATATTGCTTGAGGTCCTTGGAGGCTCATTTGAATTCTTCAGGGATGGACAGTGGCAAGATCTGAAATAATTAGGAAACACTGGGACTTTGGCTTTGCTTTGAAAGATGAGTAGAGAATTCGGGGAAAGAGAAACTTGTTATAGAAAGCTTGTCTAGATATGCTATTTTTATACTTGGATGGATCAAAGGTCTATATATGTAAATATTCTAACAAAAATATCTTTGTAAATTTTGTGTTTAATTTTAATGAATAATAGTATGCCTTCCCCTCCAGGCTTTTGTCTTATAGTTAGGGTCACATGATCAAAGTATGCTGGTTACAGCATCAGCATAAGAATTTGAGATGAACCCATTTAGAAAGTGTATGATCCAATAGTACAGAGTGCTGTGGTGTGATCAGTGTGTAAAGTATGGTGTATGATCCAATGGTACAAACTACCATGGTGTGATCAGTGTGTCAAGTACAGTGTATGATCCAATAGTACAAACTACCATGGTGTGATCAGTGTGTCAAGTACAGTGTATGATCTAATGGTATATACACAAGGACCTGAGTTTGGTTCCCCAGCACCCACATAAAACACTGAGCACCGTGGCATGAGCCTGTAACCTCAGCACCTGGGAAGCAAAGACAGAAGAATTTCTGGGCCTTGTGTCCAGCCTGTCAAGCATTAATGTCTCCATTAATGAGTGTGAGGGCTCAGCAAAAGACCCTGTCTTTAAAAAGTGGAGCTAAAACTGATTGAGAAACATAGGACTTGACACTACACCTGCTTTTGTTCATGTGCACCCAATGTGTGCCTGCATCTCAGCATACAGACATACTTAGAGTTAATGAGTAGAGAAGGACCATTGTTACAAGCAGAGTAAGAGATAAAATTAGGGAATTAGAAGTTAAATTTGGTCCTGATGATTTGAATGGGAAATTTCGGAGCATAGTTGCTTAATTAGAGATATGTATAGAGACTGACCTAGCCAGGCTGGAGCCCAGGGATGATCTTTGGTGATATTAAAAAGTCAGAGGAGCTAACTTACAAAAGTAGTCTTAAGACGTTATGAAGCTTGACTTCCAATGAAACCCGTGCCATTTGTAAAGGTAGCAGCTGTGACTATAGATACTTAGGATGGGTGAATAGATTGTCCCTTCTTACTATTCTGTGACTGTAGATACTCGGGATGGATGGATAGATTGTCTCTTCTTATTATTCTAGGCATTTACTACTTGTTTTTGGCTTCGTCATCTTCATCATTATCCCAAAATAGTGCCTTGTTTTCAGATTTTTGCAGTAATTATGTTCCATTAAAAGGAGACCCAGTAAAAGTAATTATACCTCATGATTTTTACATCTCCTTTGAGCCACAAGTGAGATATTTAGAGCTGTGATGACGTATAGTAGTAGAGTATGATTCATCTTGATCCCAAAAATGCTAAACAAAAGTCACTGAAGAAATGTCTCATTTATTTCTTTACCAAATGGATGGAGATTTAAAAAAGCCTTGTCTTGTCTATAAATGGTCATATTTTATATCTGTAAGCATTGATTTGATCTGAATCAATCTTTTCAATAGTAAGAAGTCTGATTGCAGGCTGGATACACAGAAACAAACGATGGGTATGCTTTCTGTATGTTATTTCTCAGATAACCGGTTTCTAGGAGCCAGAAATACCGTGGGGCATAAAATTCTCAAAGAATCCTTTTAGTACAACAATAACCGTATTTTCAGTAACCTTAGAGAATAAGTTGCATAGGGCCAAAGTCCCAGAAGCCAGAGCGGAGTGTAGGGAGTGGGGCTCTCTGTGAGGAGGCTGACCGAGGAAGAGGTGAGGGCTCGGCTCGGGGACCAGAGCAGAGTGTGGTGGGAGGGAGTGGAGCTCTGTGTAAGGGGGCTGGCCGATGAAGAGGAGAGGGCCCCAGGACCAGAGGCAAAACCCCTCCAAGGATGCTTGGAGAGCATCCTTAGGTGTTTTTGTAGGCATTTGTGCCACCGTGACTGACTTTGTAGGTAGGTCTTGGAGTTTTGAACTCAGATCTTTATGCTCTGAGTCCTTATTCACTGAGCAGTCTCCCTAGCCTTCAGCATGGCACCACTGCCATTATCCTCGCCTGTCTCCTCTCTAAAGGGTCCCTTTCTTCTCAAACTTCTCCCTCCCTCCCTCCCTCCCTCCCTCCCTCCCTCCCTCCCTCCCTCCCCCTCCTTCCCTCCCTCCCTTCCGCCCCCTCCATGTGAGAGAAACCTGTGAAAGAATATTTGTCTTTCTGGATCTGGATTATTTTAAATACAATAATCTTCAGTTTCATCCATTTTTTTGTAGATGACATAATTCATTCTTTGGGAGATGATAAAATATGATTGTGTTATATGGCATTTTCTTTACCCATTTGCCTGTTGATGGGTACCTAGGTAGACCCCACAACTTGGTTATTGTGAATAGTGCCTCCATAAATGTGAACACAGAGGTCTCTTGTTATTCTGATTTAAGATTCCATTGTAATCCAGGAGCAAAGTTCTTTGACCAAATTTAATTTCTTCTTACTTTTTTCTTTTAAATATGGGGTGTGCTTGTGTGCGCGTGCATGCATGTGTGTCTGTCTGTCAATCTTTTCCTTTTCTGCCTTGTTGATGCCAGGCTGCTCTTGTTTCTTGCTTCTGTGCTGTTTTCTCCAGGCTAGCTGGCCCACAAAGGTGCTAGACAATTCTCCAGATGAGTGCTGGGATTACAATGTGCACTGCAGTCTGTTCTTTTTCTATGGGTACTTTTCCCTCCAGGGCCACATCTGCAGCCCCATTTGGCTTGAGGACCTTCCTCACTAGTTTCTTTAGTGCTTTAGCTGCTATCGTGGAGTCACTTCTAGTTTTCAGCAACTGAGCCACTCAAGTTACATATGTGTTTACTAGTGTATCTTAAGACCTTGGGACAAGAATCATGGGTCTGTCTGCAACTCTGCTATCCCCCTCAACGCTTTTCTTCTCTTTACCTATGCACCCACCCCAGCTGCACACATAGGGCAGCAGTGCTAACCTTTTTAATAAAGACTGACTGAAGAAATGACAAACTTATTACAACCATGTTGCATGAAAGAACACTGAGAAATTTGTCCGAATTCTCTATTAGGTTAATAACCCTTGCATATCAACTCGGAAAATATTACATATAGATAGATAACTTCCCTTGCTCAACAGAGTGAAGTATATTTGTAGGTGATTATCTAAACATAATGGCTTAAGGTATTCAATATTTATCTCGTTCTCTTAGCCATCAGCAATACTCTTGCAATAATGCAGTCCACTATTTATTTTCTCTACACACCATTGTGTCTACTTAGTTCATATGCAGAATTTACTCTGGCTTCTCTGAATGGATACTGATGCTACAAGCCATATATATATGTATGTATATACATACATACATACATACATACATATGGTTTTATATAATATATATATAAAGATTTATTTATTTATTATATGTAAGTATACTGTCGCTGTCTTCAGACACACCAGAAGAGGGCATCAGATCTCATTACAGATGGTTGTAAGCCACCATGTGTTTGCTGGGATTTGAACTCACAACCTTCAGAAGAGCAGTCAGTGCTCTTAACCTCTGAGCCATCTCTCCAGCATCCAGAGATATAACTAACTAACTAACTAATCATGGTTACTGTTCTATTGCTGTGAAGAGACACCATGACTCAGGTAAGAGAGGGAAAGAGAGACTTAGGGAGGGGGAGAGGGAGAGAGAGAACAGAGGAGAGAGATTGTACTAGTAAACCTGGTGTGGGCTTTTGAAACAGCGATATACCTACTCCGAGAATGCTGTACCTTCCAATCCTTCCTAAGCAGTCCATCAATGGGAGCCTAACACTCAAATATATGAGCCGTTTGGGGGGCTAGTCTCATTCAAACCACCAGACACGATGTTATGGCACTTTTTACCCCACCTCTTATCCACTTGAACTTAAAAATATGTGTATGTGTACATACACACACACACACACACACACACACACACATACATACATATATACATATGTACATACATACATACACATATTACAATTTTTCTTTATTCTTGTTTTTCATCCCACTTGTATTCTATAGTCCATCCTTTCAACTGTACTCTTGCCAGTATCCTCAGCAATGGCCACGTTGCCCTGAGCCGAGCACACATGCCTGAACCTAGCAGTGACCTTCCTTCTCTAGACCTGCATTGGCTTTGACTCTATTGGAGAAAACCCCCCAAACTGCCCAGATTACTGCCAAAGCAAATCCTTGTAACTGTAACAGATAATTTGTTGATGGAAGCAATAGATATTTACTCTTAAAATCTGGATGTTAAATGCCTGAGCTAAAGCATTTAAGGATGGCTAAGAGAACAATGAGATAAATGTTGAATACCTTGAACCATTAAGTTAGGATAATACTTCCAGATACTTCAGGTTTCTTTTACAAAGATGTATGCCCAAACAGGTAGCTTAGATTCATAGTTGTGTCTGCTTTATCTCTGAATCAAAGCATAGGGAAGTGTAACTTCAAGGTCCAAGCTTGTCTTTACTTTGAGGTGGGCTTTGTAGTCCAAGCTGGAGCCTAGTGTTGCCCACCTTAGCCTCCCAAGTGTGTATGCTGCTGTGGCCAGCAGGGGTGGGCTTTACTCAGGGATTTCACAGTTACTCCCTCTATTCTTAACAGTTTTCGTTTTAATCTTGTCTTGTGCCTTTGATAGATGCTTAGGATAGGCCAACATTCTTCCTTGCCCTTTATCCATGTGTGAAAGGACCCTGGTAATAAAACATGGTGTTTAAAAGCTAAGGTGTGATTCATACTGCTTTTACATTTAGATGACTACTTTAGGAAATTACTTGCTTTGAAAGTTTGTAGTTATGGCTCCCCATGAGCCAGAGAGCACAGGAGCATCAGCCTTCATGTGATTTTGCTGGCATGCTGGATTTCACTTGAATAATCCTTCTGCTTTCATAGTTTATCTTGAGAGGACTTTTGGAGCCTGCTTTGCCTACAGGTGTTTGGACTAAGTTTTTTTTTTTTTTTTGTTGTTGTTGTTGTTGTTGTTGTTGTTTTTAGTAATTTTTTTTAATTTTTATTTTCTATATTCTATGTTTACATTCCAAAGGCTTTCCCCTTTCCCAGTTATACCCCCACCATATGTCCCATAATTCCTCTCCCCCCTCCCCGCTATTCCCCACTCATTCCCCCCCCCCCCCACGATTTCTCTGTTCTGGGTCTACAATACTGGATCCAATCTTTACAGGCCCAGGTTCCTCTCCTTTCTTCTTCTTGGGAGTCATTTGACTTGCTAATTGTGCCTTGAGTATTTAGGGCTTCTGGGCTCATTAATATCCACTTATCAGTGATTGCATTTCATGTGTATTCTTTTGTGATTGGGTTAGCTCACTTAGGATGATAGTTTCCAGATCTAACCATTTACCTACAAATTGCATGAGTTCATTATTTTTAATTGCTGAGTAGTACTCCATTGTATAAATATACCACATTTTCTGTATCCATTCCTCTTTTGAGGGATATCTGGGCTCCTTCCAATTTCTGGCTATTATAAACAAGGCTGCTATAAACATAGTGGAGCATGTATCTTTATTGTATGCAGAGGAATCCTCTGGGTATATGCCCAGGAGTGGTATGCCAGGGTCCTCTGAAAGTGGCATGCCCAATTTTCTGAGGAACCGCCACACTGATTTCCAGAGCGGTTTTACCATTTTGCAATCCCACCAACAGTGGAGGAGTGTTCCTCTTTCTCCACATCCTCGCCAGCACTTGTTGTCTCTTGAGTTTTTAATCTTAGCCATTCTGACTGGAGTGAGGTGGAATCTCAGGGTTGTTTTGATTTGCATTTCCCTGATGACTAATGATGTTGAACATCTCTTAAGGTGTTTCTCGGCCATCCAAATTTCTTCTGGTGAAAATTCTTTGTTTAGCTCTGTACCCCATTTTTTGATAGGGTTATTTGGTTCTTTGGGGTCTAACTTCTTGAGTTCTTTGTATATATTGGATATTAGCCCTCTGTCGGATGTGGGGTTGGTGAAGATCATTTCCCATGTTGTTGGTTGCTGTTTTGTCCTTCTGACAGTGTCCTTTGCCTTACAGAAACTTTGTAATTTTACGAGGTCCCATTTGTCAATTCTTGATCTTAGAGCATAAGCAATTGGTGTTCTGTTCAGGAACTTTCCCCCTGTGCCCATGTCCTCCAGGGTCTTCCCAAGTTTCTTTTCTAATAGTTTCAGTGTGTCTGGTTTTATGTGGAGGTCCTTGATCCACTTGGAGTTGATCTTAGTACAAGGAGATAAGAATGGGTCAATTCTCATTCTTCTGCATGTTGACCTCCAGTTGAACCAGCACCATTTGTTGAAAAGGCTATCTTTTTTCCACTGGATGGTTGTGGCTCCTTTATCAAAGATCAAGTGACCATAAGTCTGTGGGTTCATTTCTGGGTCTTCTTAAACTTTTATTTCTCTTTTCATGTGTTTGTGTTGGAGTATTGGTTTAGCTACCTCCGCCTACCTTCTCACACAGTTCCACCCTAACCCCTCCCACCTCCACAGCACTAGGTCCAAGAGAGGCCAGAGGGAAAGGGGGGTATAGATCTTTTTAGGGGTGTCAGGTACCTAGGGGCAGTTCCAGTCTTCATTGTTGTCAAAATATACAGAAATTCAGTGATGGCAAGCCAGAAACCAGCAGCCTCCACAGGCCCTCTGTGGCTCTCCCATTTATACCCTCTCTGGAGTCCCCAGAATTAAACTATCTGTAGCTTGAAAAAATTACTCCCCTCCTAGGGTATGAGACAATCCTAGTTAATGACTGTGGACAAATTGAAGCAGCTTAATATCCTATACCTGGGATTAAAACAAAAACATTCACATAACAAAACTTGAGTTTTTAAAGATACCGAAATTCTTACTACATGTATGTACTTGCAACCTACTTGAGTTTATATGTAACACATGTGCAGTAGCCTGTGGAGTCCAGAAGAGGACACTGGGCTCCTTGTACTAGAGTTACAGGTTGTTGTGAGCAGCCACATAGGTGCTAACCCACACCCTGGGCAAGAACAGCAAATGCTCTTAACTGCCAACCATTTCTCCAATTGCAAGAATCTGCATCCATCTTTCTTTCTTTCTCTTTCTTTCTTTCTTTCTTTCTTTCTTTCTTTCTTTCTTTCCTTCCTTCCTTCCTTCCTTCCTTCCTTCCTTCTTTCTTTCTTTCTTTCTTTCTTTCTTTCTTTCTTTCTTTCTCTTCTTTCTTTTTCTTCCTTCCTTCCTTCCTTCCTTCCTTCCTTCCTTTCTCTTTCTTTCTTTCTTTCTTTCTTTCTTTCTCTCTCTTTTTTCTTCCTTCTTTCCTTCCTTCCTTCCTTCCTCCCTCCCTCCCTCCCTCCCTCCCTCTCTTTCTTTTTCTTTTGCATATTTCACCCCTTTCTCCTTTCTTTCTTTCTTTCTTTCTTTCTTTCTTTCTTTCTTTCTTTCTTTTCTTCTTTCTTTTCCATATTTCACCCCACAACTTGTGATTCAGAACATTTGTAGTGAAGATGTAACTTGAAATCATCACTTAAAGCTTTTCAAAAGATATTTGTTTTTGAACTTCTATCATTGACCTTAAAATACTCTTAACCAGCATTTTAAATGGGTTTCTTTTGATGTCAGAGTAAAGATAGTAACTTCATTATTCCTTCACTGAAAGAACTTTTGTGGGTGGCACAGAGAAGTCACTGTATTTAAAAAGTGCTGAGTGAAATAAATGAAAGGTTTGACTTGCCATACTGGAAGGCAGGAGACCTAATTATTCCCCACTCCTGTGAGATTGGGCCTAATGATATTCTGGGAGAGATGAGACAGGCTCTTACCTGGAGGAGTAGGATGCAAACGCAGAATGCATTTACTTTGGGAACTTGACACATCGTCTGGTGTCTCACTGTGCAAAGCTCAGTAAAAGTTTCAGGACGGGAAAATGTATTCAATATACAGTTGACTGATGGTGGTTGATCACCTATGCAAAACACTTAGACAATTAAGACAGTTAAAGGGGCCACATAGCATAGTTTTAAAAGGTAAGTGCTAATAAGCCAACATACAACCACCAGCCAAGGAAAATATGGTTCCTGTTGCTTATTGAGATGTTACACATGAAATCCTCTTGAGATTCATGACATCAAAGCTGTAATAATGGTAAATGTTCTAAAAACTTCTCTGCCTTCAGACCTCCATCTCACAAGCAGACTGGATAATGGACTTGTAATTTGTTTTGCATTTGTCAATCAGAAGATACATAAGAGCTACTCTCATAGTTTAGGGCATGGCCAAATGGTTCAATGGGCTGGCGTGTGGGCTTAGCAGGTAAAGGCACTTGCCACTAAGTGTGAGGACCCCAGGCAGAATCAATGCCTGGGATTCATACAATGGAAAGAACTTAGCCAAGCCTTCAAGTTGTTCTCTGACGTCTACACTTGTTCTATGGCACTTTCTCTGCCAAACAAAAATAAAAGTAAATAAATTAATTAATAAATTAATTAATTGGTATTTTTAGACCAATTTAAGGACCAGTTTCCATAACTTAACTTGGAAATATAAATACTATAGCTATTGAAAACCTGATGATCAGGTTACATAAAGGCCTCTGTTGAGTTTGTAAAAGGAAATGTTTGCTTCATGATTGTCAAGATTGTGACATCCATGTGAAGAGCTTAGCTCAGTGCCTGGACCATATTATAGTCATTCCTAAATGTAGCATTCACCATGGTTATTCCTGCTTATCTGTTTCCAGCTGCTGAGCTCTGAGGTGAAAGTTGACAGTAAGAAGTGTTTTTTGTTTGCTTGTTGTTGTTGTTGTGTTTATTTGTTTCTTTGTTTTTCAAGACAGGGTTTCACTGTATAGCCCTGGCTATTCTGGAACTTGCTTTGTAGACTAGGCTGGCCTTGAACTCAGAGATCTGCCTGCATCTTGCTCCTGAGTGCTAAGATAAAGGCAAGTGTCCCCACTGCCCAGCTAAGTAGTGAATCTTTATGTTGTACTCCTTAATGGAAACAAATGAGAGGGCTTGTGGAACTGTTTTTACCACGTTCTGTAGGATAGCAGGCTTCTTTAATTCTCTGCTCACCGATCTCTACAGATCGTAAGAACAACCTGTTATGTTTAGAATGTTGTAGTAATTGATAGAGGAGATAATGTTTTTTATTGTTGTTCAAGGTCCTGAGTTTAAACTCCAGCATCACTCACACACACACACACACACACACACACACACACACACACACGAAAGTATACAGATAAAGAAAAAGATACATATACCTGTCTCACTGGCTAGCATAGAGCTCACAGTCTATTGGCATGCAGACAAAAACAATTAAAAATACGCCATACTATCTTGCTTTGTTTGTAAGTGCCCCAAGTGGTCTATGAATATCTATACTTACAAATTGAGTTTGGAGCATGCTTTTCTTAGACAGCTTCTTTCAGACTGGTCTGGCAGTGCCATTTTGTAATCTCAACTCCTTAAGAGGCTGAACCAATAGGATCACAAGTTCAAGACTTGTCTGGTCTACAAAGCAATCTCTCCTACCACACCATTAATGATATGAGGGTGATTGTTTATCTTTGTGATCCCAGATCTTGCCACTGGGAATAGCACGCCCTAAGCATGGATGAGTGAAAACTGTCTACTCTAGTTTCCTCTCTAGTCCCCATGTCCCG
This sequence comes from Apodemus agrarius, assembly GCA_964023405.1. Lineage (NCBI taxonomy): Eukaryota > Metazoa > Chordata > Mammalia > Rodentia > Muridae > Apodemus > Apodemus agrarius. The sequence continues at coordinate 117,516,436 of OZ030011.1, read as the reverse complement.
GCATGTACCTTACAAAGACAGGGACGGAACAGTAGGAACAGGACAGAATCCTGAAAAATAATAAGAAAGGATTTTCTTTTTCCTACTTCAGTTATATTAATGTATTATAAAGATCTATTAATGTGACTTTCTCAATTCAAAATTAATTATACTGTTGGTAGAACTATGCTGAAGTATATCACTTCTTTATGAAGGGGGAGTTTACCCAGCAGAGTAAATAAAACTCAGGAAAGATTGTATAGTCCATTCCATGTATTTTAATAGCATTTGTTTAGATACATTAAATCATTGCATTTATTTTGAGTAACAAGGGCCATCTGTTTATCCTTCTTCTAAGTCTCTTGTTACTGCTAGCCTACTACTGTAGTTTCCTTTAGTGAGTGAAGGAGTGTGAAATGGAGCATAGCTCCTCCTCCTCCTCCTCCTCCTCCTCCTCCTCCTCCTCCTCCTCCTCCTCCTCTTCCTCCTCCTCCTCCTCCCAGTTAGTCAAGTTAACCACCTCCTAACTTCACTCTTGGTGTTGAGTGTTACTAATGAAAATCAGATGCAGCATCTTAGGGCTCATGGAAACCTTTATCTATAGATAAAATTAACCAGTGCTTTATTAGAAAGTGTCAAGTTTATCTCATGGTTATTTTCTAAAAAAATTCTAACACTGGATAATCTAGTTGATAGGAGATGAAACTAAAGAACAAGCTAGTGTGTCTTGTTTAGGAATAGAGTTATTGTTCTGTTACGGTTTGGGGATGAAGGTTGAGGACCATATGATTAAGATGCATCGCATAATGTATGGAACTGAGAATACATGTCCCCCCCTCCTTTATGTCCTCTCTCGTTATCGCCCACCAAGTCCTTTTACTGTTTCCTGTGTGTGCAGAGGGAACTTGGCAGCGGCTATACTTCCTAAGAACAGTACAGCCATTAGTTACCAGCAGCTCGTGAGCTGGGAGTAGGACCTCATGAGCCCTTCTCCCACGCATGCTGCAAAGTTGACTTGCACAGTTGTGGGTAGTTAGGTGCCAAGCTCTAAACTTGAAATTTATTTCCATTATGCACAGCATAGGTTCTCACGTGCCTTCTGAATGGGTTATGCGTCGTCCTAGGTAGAACATTTCCTCTGGTCTCCAGTGCAGTGCACTTTTCTCCTTATTCCTTACCAGCCTCCTTCAGAACCCAGCTACTTGGAGCTTTTACTGAACTTAATAAATATATTAATGTATGTCGAATTTATTCACATCAAGATGATGTTTAAAGGAAGGGCTTTTCAAATGATAAGTCTGTATTTTCCAAAAGAAAGCCTAAATTTGGTGATATTATGTCAAAATCTTGCATACTGTCACTTCCAACTATTTTGCTACACTCTGCGAGCTGTTGTAATATTTTTGGACTGCTTTTCAATACCAAGTTGCTCAGGAATGTCATTATTTGGTGGTGAGACAACCAAAGCAAACCGCTGACTTTTCCAGTTTATTATCTCCTTTAAGTCAGTAGCCATCAAGGTCAAGACTATAGACTGAGGTTCATCTTGGGAATGGTGGCTAACTGCACCAACAGATACTTTGTGTTATAGAACATGACAAGTTCAGCACAAATCCTTTATATGGTTAGTAGTGCACATGTCCAGCCTCAGGGTTAGCAGATATAGGAGATAATGCATAGTAACAAAAGCATTCAAGTTATTTGGCAGTATTTCTTTTGTTTTTAAAACAGTGCCAGAGACATACCAATAAAGTGGTATAAATGCTGAATTCAGGTGTATTATGGTAATGCATTACTATTCAAGCACAGACATTAAATGTAAAAAATACATCTCTAAACAAATTAAAGAAACTTCCCTTACTAGTTAAAGAATGAACTGCCTGGCCTCTCTCCTCTCCTACTTAGCTTTTGCTTCAAAAGAATTTAGGTGGTCAGCCATAGCAGGTAGGTCTCCTGGTGAGCCTGTAGGAACTTTTTTTTGCTGACAAGCAACAGATGGGCAAGGAAGCAGCTTTAGAAATGCTCGTGTTGGTAACTGAGCTGTTAAAGCACTTTTTGCTGTTGTGTTACTGGTCCTCACCAGCAAGTTAGGTGTAGACTCCTCGGGAGACTTATTCATCCCGTGTCAGATTGGTGGCTACAAAGAATTGCAACATATGAGATAGGGCTTTGAGAAGGCCTGTTGTGACTCTGCCTTTGAGTAAAGCCGCTTGAAAGTGAGGCTCTGGCCACCTTTCTCTTGTTCCCAAACACTCCTAGAGCCATTCCGCATGCTGACCCTTTTCCACGGTCATTGTCTCTGTGTTTCATTCCTGTAAGAGTATTTCACAGACGGAGGAAATGTGATTCTCCTCAGTGTCTGTTTCCTCTGTATCACATGCAGTTGGCATCAGCTTTGACTTGGCAACTGTAAAAGAAAGGGGTAACTCTGGAACCGGCAAGTGTAAGCATTGCAGTCTCCTACCTGGGCCCTCTGCTGAAACACTTCTGTTCCTGCATGCTGTTTCCTGGACACACCTCACTGCAAGATCAACTCCAGCTTCTCAGCTTTGATTTCAAATTGACAAATTGTAAGTTTTAGAGAGAGAGAAATGAGCTACATAAGTAAGAACTGCAGAGCTGTCTCTCAGGGCTAGTGACATCAAATCATATCTTAGACTTTGAAGATAAGGAATTGCTCTAGTTTCATGCTTTCTCCTTCTTATCTATAGAGCAGGTTATTACCCTTTCCTCTGTAAAGGAGACCTAGCATTCGGTGAAACAAATAATGCATAAGAAAGTTAGAGTCAGTATACAAACCAAAATATTAAGGAAACTTAGGAAACAATCCTTGTCCAGAGTAAATACTTAAAATGTCCCCTGAGTGCTTCAGTTTTTTCCCTTTATCATAAATTGTAAAGTATCAAGAATTAAGGGTAAAAGTTTGTAGGTAGAGGCACGGTACAATGAATGAAGTTCATGAGAAAGTTCAGTGATCCAGCAGCGAAGCCCAACCCTTCTGTACAGGGGAAATAGCAAATGTCTAGAGAAGCAGACACTAGGGAGGTATCTGAATACTCCAGGTACTACGAGCAGAAAATGTGAGAGAGTCCTTTCATTTCTAAGAAAGTGGGTTCATAGTGAACAGAGCCAAATTCTCCAGCAAGTTTGGAGGAAACAGCATTTAAGCATTCAAGATACCCTAGGTTTATTATAATCCTTAATCTTTCTTAGTGAGATGCCTCTATGTAGTCTAAGGAGGACGGAAGAGAATGGCAAAGAGGCTGCAAACAAGAGCATCTTACAGGGGGCAATCCTCAGGGTGGAGCCAGGATGCCAGGTGTCTACTCTGTCCTGATTCCATAGAGAGTGGAAGGCTCTGAGGATAATTTCCCTAAGAAGGTGAAACTGATAAGCTAGCTGATGTGTGAATAAATGGAAAGAGATTTGTATCTTTAGCATATCATTTGTTCATGAACACTTGACAGGTCTCTAGAGAAAAGTTACGTGCACCTTCTGAAAAATGACCAGTGGGACAGAAAAGAGATGTAAATGCTGCTCATGTCCACTGTGAATATTTCCATAGTTATTTAATGTGCATGGAAAATCGTGACCTCACAAAGAATTGGGATCATGGAGGGATGTGGGTCTTTCCTCCTCCCTGGGGTAGTGGAAGTACATGTACCAGGGGGCTTTCTGGTTAGCTTGGAAGTGATTGTCGTTCATAATGTGACCTTTCAGCCTCCTCGTCTATGCTTTGGAATCTTGGAAGGGACAGGGACAGGAATCCAAGTAACCTATAAATCTCTTCTGTGCTCTGTAGAGCCATGGCTTTAGAGAGAAGGCTGGAAGGGAGACAGCTGCCCCCAAGTCACGGTGGCAAGCCTTTTCCGAAAAGGGCCAGTCAGTAAATATTTCAGACTGTGCAGGCATGTGCTTACTTTTACAGCTATTACCTGTGCTATCAAGAACAAATGCGTGGGCCTTTATGAAACTTGAATTTCATAGAACCTTCATGTCTCTTAATATTCTGAGAATTTCATCATTTGAAAGAAAAAGTAAAAAACAAACAAACAAAAAAAAGCAAAAGTATTTGTAGTGCACAAGCTCCTCAGACACAGGTACAAGTGACCCATGGGCTGTGCGTCACTGACCCAGCCTTTCCGCCTGAAGAACATCATACACATTTCAGACAAACTAAAGAGTAAGGGCCTGGACAGAAGAGGCAGACTGCAGCTTCCTCAGTGAGAAGAAGGGTTCTTCCCCGCGTGCTTGCTGCCCTTGCACTGTCCCTGCAGGTCGAAGGCCCTGGTCCCTTCCAAGGACCTCATCATTCAGCTCTCATGTTACAGGGACCTCTAACAATTAAAGGAGCTATACAGAGAAAGCCTGCAATGTTCCAGATTCATTCCCCTGGGTTTGAAGACAGTGCTGTAGGGAGGTGGGGGGTGAGATGTGGAAATCAGGTGTTTGTGTGCGCATGTGTGTGTCTTTTAAATTAAACACAGTGCCAAGATTCCCAAAGACTACTTACTAGCCTAACCATGTTTACACACAGCAATATTTTCTAATTTAAATTCAATCATAATCTCTAAATTGCCCTAGCTTAGACTAGTTGAAGGTATAAACTCCATTTCATCTCATTTGGCTACCTGCAAGCAGCTGTCAGTGAGTAGTCTTGACATCAAAAGTCTGTTTCATTAAAATGTTAATTTTGTGGCTTTGATTCCTTTTGTAAAATATACCACTTCAGGACAGTATATGCAGATCTATTCTAAGGCAGACTAATTTGCATGCTGTGTTTGGTTCATTTCTCTAGTTCCCCCCCCCTTTCTTACTGCTATTCTTAGAAATTGCTTTAGTTCTTAAAATGTGTTCAAATGTATAAAATAGATATGGAAGCCAATTTCAGACTTGCAGAGTTAGTTTAAAAGAGTCCAGAAAGCTGTTTTCCTCATTAGGGACACTATTACCCTTCTAAGAGTAAATCATGTTTCCTCCCCCTGCAGCCCTAAGCTGCTCTTGTAAAGAAAGATTCAATGACTGTGGCAGGGAGCTGTGGCCCCAGTGAATCCAGTGTCTGGTAGAAAAATGAAGAGCATAATCCTCGTGGTCCTCGAAGGGCCCTGGCTTACTTTCCTCTGGTTTTACTTTCCCCACATCTTGAGTTCTGACTGATCGCCCACAAAAGGAAAGTTAACTAAAAACACTAACCAAGGGACTTTTGAAACTCTCATGGAGGAAGCTAAGGCTGCCCCAGCTCACCCCCAAAATAATTAGAATAGTCACACCCTGGAAAGTATAGGCAGAAGCCTGCTAGCATGGCTTTTGACCTATGGTTCTTGCACATTTTACATGTTTTCCATTGTCTTCCATCACTGACATCTGTGTTTTCTGGTTAGCCTTCTGGGCTGCTTGGCTTTCTTTCCTTTTCTGGTCTTCTGTGTGAAAACCATTCCTCATACCTATGAGCATCACCCAAGCTGCCCTCCTTAGTGACTGCTTGAGAGTATATATATCTCCCTTGGTGACTCTGTCTTCTGGCTAATGGTTTTCAGATGCATGCTTCTGCTTAGCCTGTTTACTCCTGTCTGGTCTTCTCTATGTCTCCATTAAGTGTATTGAGTATTTATTTTAGATATTGTTTCACAAAGTCAAATACTGTCTAACATGAACTTCCTTCTTTCCTGTCTTCTCTGTTTCTCCTACGTATACTAGTAATAAGTTACTACCACAGTTTCAGGGGACAAAGTTCACCATAGTTGGTGGTTTCTGGGGTTTCACCATCACTAGCATGGGTGTGACCACTTGTGCAGTTTTTCTTGATACACCTTTTCCCTATATTGTTTCTCTCATCTTCCATAAGCAAATCTTTCTACTAAATAAGTATTTTTCTTGCTCATGTTTCTGTAAACGTCATGTTGACTATATGGTCCTGCATTTTTTAAAATTTACTTACACAAATAGCATTGTGATCTCATCTTTTTCTTGATGGCATTTTGCTTTTAACAACATATGTTCAAGTCCCTGGCTTCTGGTAAGTGCCTTCTCTTTGCTATGCCCCTTCTACATGTCTCATTTACCTAAGTTGCTAAAGTTGTAAATTAAGTTCTCATATACCTGTGAGCCTGGCTTTGATTTTATTCTGTTGCTTTGCTGTACCTTCTTTTTTCCTCTTTAAGACATCTGGTATTTCTATGTAGGCCATTGAAGACCTATGTCCTCTCAGTGTTGGGTACTTGTTCTGGCATGTTTTATCCAGGACAGTTTGGACAATTCCAAGTTATCCTCTTCTGAACATAGAGCACTTATTTCTTATCACACTCACTTCTCCTCTCTTGCAATTTTGTATTTTTATTTATTTCCTGTGTTATTACATAGCTCTTCCCATGTTTATATCTTGTATTTCAACTGGATTACAAACTTTCAACAGGCACAGGATTGCTTGCATGTCTTTGACTCTATCTTGGTAATTTCAGCTAACAAGGTGAATTAGTGAGCATTTAGTAAATTTTTCATCCATTCTCTGACAACTGCATGAGATTATTGTAATTAATTGTAAGCATATGAGGGCGATAAGCAGTTTAGGAGGGAGACACAAGCAAAGTTTCTGTATGCATTTTTTGAACATATCTAATCCTGTAGAATTTTTTCCCTCTAATCTTTAAACTTCCTATTACACTTGACTTTCTCTGTATTGTAAAAGAAAGCGTAAATTTACCAATTCTCTTTAACTTTCCTCCTTTAGTTTTAGTAATTCCATTTTATTTAGATTTCTTTAATGAACTGTGTGAAATGCTGTGTGTTCAATCAGTCATGTATAGGGAAAAGCAATACATTATAATTAGGATCCATTATCATTTAATTAGGCATTCCATTATTGAATTAGTGCCTCTGGCTTCTCCTGGTTTCTGACTAATCCTGAAACAAATTCCTTTTCTGTGGACAAATATTAGCTTGTAATAATTAGAGTTCATCTAAGCTAAAGCTTTTCATTAAGACTCTTTCTGATGAAGGTAGTTCCTCAAGTGCAGGCTGATTTAATTTAATATAATTTATTCACTTATGAATCAAGTGTAGGGGAGTTGTTAACAATGGAAGACTGACCATATTGAAATTATCTTTACATGCACAGGTCTCTGGGATATTTAAGATCTTGTCTTAGTAGTTATGCAAGTCTAGGTATAATGTCACACTGCTAATTTGAGAGTACTATAATTGCTAGAACAGGCTGCCATTGAATACAACATGCTGATCCTGTTCCATATCATATTGGAGCTTAAAGTCATTATATTCCGGTGTTGGGTTCAAGAGTTGACTTCATTTCAGCAAGATGGTTCTACACATTTAATGTGCTTCTGTTTTTACCACAAGTACAATGTAGCTATGGCTATATACTCTGAATTAAAGGTCTCTGTGGTAGGGGTTTGGTTAAGCACTAAACCACTAAGCATTGTCCTAGCCTTTTCTTTAAAGGTACTTGACTTAGTCATCATTGCTTCCTTACCCTGTCCACACCTCGGCCTTTATTCTGTCAGTGCTGCTAAGTGGGTGTTAAGTTTAATTGGTGGATCCTTTAACTTCTTTCTCCACCACCATCACCCAGTGTTTGATCCTAATTTAAGTCTGGTCTCTTCGCCCGCTCTTAAGCTTTAGTTAGTTCAGTCTTTTTTTTTCCCCCCTCTTGTCCAGCCTTTTTGTTCTTGGTTCTTTTAGTTCAAACTCCTTCCCCTTATATGTAAATGAAAAAGTTTGCATTGCTGCATGAATAGGGATAAACCTAAGTAAACTAATAATATGAAGCCAAAACATGTGTTCTGATTTGCCTCAGGGGGGGAAATGTCCAGAAAATGCTGCACCAAGGAAGGCCATTATAAGCAAACCAAATAATTGGTCTCAACTGTAAGCTGCAGCTGCAGGAAGCCTCAGGAACAGAATGAGTGTAGGGGATGGGGTGTGAGGGAGCGGGGAGGGAGGGAGAGAGCAAGCACCTGTGTTCATGCTGTCAGCAGAGGGTGAAAGGAATGCCTTTCTCAGGCCACATTTCCAGCTGGGCACCAGAGCTAACTTGTTTCTGGGAACCCTGAGAGCAGCTCTCTTTAAGTTCAATTACCAGCAACCACCACCATTTGTAATGGGATCAGGTACCCTCTTCTGGTGTATCTGAAAACAGCATACATACATACAGTATCCCACAGCAGGGTGTGATGCTTGGTTTGGTCATTAAAACAAAACAAAACAAAGCAAAAAAAAAAAAAAAAAAAAAGCCAGAAGGTCCTTGTGTGAGTCTGGGAACACAGGCCAGATTAGAGCTGCTCAGGAGCTGGACGCGGCCCAGCGGTAAGGAGCATACCTTGGCTGAGTCAGCAGAGAAGATGGATGACAGACACTGTACGGTACGGTTGAAAGAGGGTCTCCTACTCAGAGGAAGGAGCAGAATCAGAGCAAGACTGTCATCTGTAATGCAGCAATAACAGCTCTTGGAGAATGTGTCTACCCTGATTAAAATGTTCTGTGGGAATATTTTTCTACCTAGTGGGGGCTCCATGTGTCTTACAGATAGAAAGGGGAAGAAATAGCACAGTAGAGAACGAAAACTGCTGTAAGGGGGTTAATGATTCTATTTAAAGACATCCTTGGGAATTAATTAGGCAACAAATGCTCCTATGATAATATCTGAATAGAGAGGCTGCTTTCCAGAATTCTTAATGAGGTTTCTTTTGTTATCAGAGAGAACTGATACACAAAGCAGAGAGGATTGTAGTCTAGAATTTCAGAAAATAATTCCATCTTAAAAATAGCATTATGTACTTAGCATTGTTAAATATACCATGGCTAAAAAGTTGTCATCCAGGGGATAGAAAGGGCAGAGGGACCTATGGCACTCACTTAGCTCTGGGAACTTGTGGGTCTTCTGAATTTGTGAGCAAACCCTGGTGCTTTTGTTTTAGCTTCCAGAACACCATACTTGTGACCTTGACGTCGTCCTACTGTATTACATGGGATTTTATCACCGTAGGGCAGCTGACAGCCCATGAAGAACACCAGCAGCTGCAGAGCAGTGGAGCAGTGCTTGTACAGTAGGGACCGGAGAAACATCACTACTCTGGCCTTCTCTCTTCTGGCTTGCAAGATTGTTAATCTCAGTCACTGTCTAGCTGAGTTTCCCTGTCCCTTCCCACTTCAGGCTGGTAGAGAAAATTGCTCTCAGGCTGACTCAAGCAGAGGTATCCCCAGAGAGGCTTAGCTCAGTCTATCCAAATCTGCATGTTGGAATACTGCTTCCATAATTTCCCGAAATTATTGGGAAATTTCTGCCATTGCTGTGCTTATATTTAGCAGAAGAAAAAGATAGAATAAATACGTCTATAAATAATATCATTGACAGTATGTGCCAAAGAATTAGGAAACCTGCCATTTCAGTGGGGTGGGACTGGGGCCTCTCTGATAGAACAGGCAGCATACTCCTAAGATGCAATAAAGGACCTGATGCTCATTGTGGCTAGAGCAGAGCCAGGGTATTGGGCAGAAGGAAATGGGAGCAAATGGTAAAAGTTCATACACAGCACAGGGCTCCTGAGGCCTTGGGGCCTTCTCAGGGAGACGGGTAGCTACTGGACAGAAGAGTAAGGGAAGTTAACATGTTGTGTGTGACTAATATTCTGAAAGTGTTACTTTGGCCGTTATAGTAAGAAAGTGTGCAGGTAGCAGATAAGCTAACAAAAGCCATTTATAAAGATGTCCAGGTGAGACGGATAGTACAGAAAATAGATGAGGTGAGAAGTCCCGGCTTTGGAATTAAGTTTTGAAGTAGAACAAATGGGATTTTCAGTTGGGTTTTGGATATCTGAGAATGACAAAGATGACTCTGGGATTGCTAAGGAAAGCACAGGTTTTACAGAAAGATTGGGTTGACGTTGAGTTTAGGTCATGTTGATTTGAGATACTTATTAAACATTCAAGATGATGTAACATCAGTGGTCAAATATATGAGTCCAAAAATGAAAGACCAGCTGGAGTTATAAGTTTGGAAGTCAGAAACATACTCAGAAACACATATTTGGTATTGAGGTCACCCAGGAATGGAGAAGAAGAGGAACCAAGCTCCTGCAGGGCATATGATGCTCAGAAATCATGTACCCCTGCAGTCCACAGAGGAGATGCCAGAGAGGCCTGAAGAGAGCTGTGTGCCTAGGTGTGCAAGCACAAAAGGCCCAAGGGAGCCGGGCATGGAGCTGTATGACCATACTGATGAAGAATCGTGCTGGAGTGCTGTGCTACTTTTCTGTTGTTATGATAAAATACCATGTCCAAGACAACTTGTAGAAAAAGCATGGCAACATGTGGCCGGCATTGCAGGCATGGCAGCAGGAACGGGAAGCTGAGCAGCCCCGTCTTTACCACAACCATGAAGCAGAGTGAACTGCATGCAGGTCAAGGCTGTAATCTCTCAAGGCTCACTCTCGGTGGCATGCCTATTTAGTAAGACTGCACTTCCTAACCCCTCCCCACCCCCGGCAGTGCTGCAGGTTGAGAGCCACGTTCTCAAATGCCTCAGCCTATGGGAGATACTCTCATTTTACCACCACAAATGGTGAGGCCTCAAGCTTCTTTGGCAGTGATTGGCTCACTACACTGGAGGTTGAAGGTCACTGGCATACAGCTCAAGAAATATGGCTCTGTAAGTAACCAGAGAAATGCATGATAGCTAGGAAGGACATGGAACTGTTTCTAGAGATGATGAGAGAAATTATGAAAGGTGATAAGCAAGTTATAAAGATCAAAGAGTACCCTTGTTATTTGTTGTATTGCTGTGACAAATAACCTCACAGAGCCTAAGAAAGGAAGAATTTATTTTGGCATACAGTTCTAGGGTACAGTCTAGCATGGTGAAGAAGTCATGGCAACAGAAACTTGAGGAAGTTGGTCGTGTTGTATCTGCAGTGAGGAAACGAGACATGAATGCTGCTGCAGAGCTCACCTCCAGGCTCAGGCCCCCAGCCATGGGATGGTGTCACCCACACTTAGGCTGGGCTCTTTCTCCCACCTCAGTTAATCTAATCCAGAAAATTCCTCACCGACATGCCAGTGGACGCTCCGTCAAGTTGCCAGCCCAGATTAATGTCATAACAGGAAACTGTTTGGGGAGGGTAGCATTACTGAGTTGACAAAAGGCATGAGAGAGCATGACAGTGAGGGTTAAACAGGTGAAAACACACTGTCCTTGTAATAATGGTGGAGCTTCATGCAAGTTTTGAATATGGTTATGTGTTTGACTATTTTGGTAAACAGGAAGGCCAAGTAATGTGGTACTGTATAAATGAGAGCTATCTGCCGCTATGTAGACCCTCCATCTGTAGACACACTGGCCCCCACTGTCCTCAGTTTTATTCTTGCGGTTTTCATTTGTTTGTTTTTGTCATTTCTAATTGAATGACCTGCAGTTGCTTCAAAATTGTGTTGATTCAATGTTATTCTTTCTAGATACTATCAAGAAAACATACTTATGACCCTGAAAATCCCTGAAAAAATTAGTTTTAAACCGTTAGGCTACATATGACATAACTAGGGAATTATATTGTGCATTGGACTGGAAATGAAAAGACGAGGCTCAGCATATGAGCATGATGGTATCCATTTTTATGAGTGAGCAAATCCTGTTTCCAGTGTATCCTAGCATAGGGAAAGCCTTAAGCATAGCCACTAAATAGGAATGAATTCAGGTTTTCAAACATACTTTGTTTTCTAATGTTTTGATTTGACAAGTATCCAAGTTGCTTTTATAAAGCTCTTTTTAGCTTATTGCACATATGACAAATTTGTTAAATTGCTTTAATGTTTTCAGGACAAATAGTTTAGAAGGCCCCCCTCCAACACCCCAGTGTAATGTGCATTCATGCTCCTGCTTATGCCATGATGCTTCCATGGAGGTCAGAAGGGCAGCGCTCCAGCTGGTTCTCTTCTGCCACCTTGTGGGGTCAAGGGGTACAGTTCAGGCCATCAGGCCTGTGTGTAGATGTCTACCTGCTGGGGCCCAAGAAGCATTAAAACCTAACACGTAAAATTAGAATTTAAACTAATAAAATGTATTCAATTAAAGTGTACAGTTGGGTCTCTGTATGTGGCTTTGTATAACTTAATAATTAACCCCTTAGACAACATAGAGAGCATTTTATCACCCCCAAAGTTCTCTTCCAGGCCCCTCTGCACAGCTTCTCCACTAGGCCCTGGTTATGATGGGTCTGTTTGTTTCTATGGCTTTACCTTGTCTAGAGTTTTGTGTAGGCAGAATTATATAATATGTAGCCGTATGCATCTGGTTTCTATTTAGTAAAAGTGCTTTTAACTTCCATCCATAGTCTTGAGTACCTTCTTTCTTTTCATAACTGAATGACATCCCATTGTATGGAGTATATCAGTTTGTTTACCTGTTCACAGACTGACATGTGGTTTATACATAATATACAAAATGCTAAGAACATCTCCATATAAGCATCTGTATGAATTGAATTGAATTTAGTTGTTTGGTTTTTTTTGTTTGTTTGGTTGGTTGGTTTGGTTTGGTTGGGGGTATCCAATGACCAATATGACTGCTGGGCCTCTGCCAAACTGGTGAGGACTTAGGGAGAGTTCCAGGTGTTGACTGTGGCTGTGCTTGTTAGCAGGAATGTGGCTTCTATTTGTCTAAAAAGCTAAGGTGTTAATTTGAGCATCTATACATGGTTTTATTTGCCTTTTATACAGCTTTTTTTTTGACATTAGATACATGTCATTTGTAATATATATTTTTAAAAATATTCTCCCTCGCCGGGCGGTGGTGACACACGCCTGTAATCCCAGCACTTGGGAGGCAGAGGCAGGCGGATTTTGGAGTTCGAGGCCAGCCTGGTCTACAGAGTGAGTTCCAGGACAGCCAGGACTATACAGAGAAACCCTGTCTCGAAAAACCAAAAAAAAAAAAAAAAAAAAAAATATTCTCCCTATTTATGGCTTGCTTTCATTGAGCCTAGTTCTTCAGTCAATCCCAACTCTTCATATGCTAAGAAATCAATAGTAAACGAAATAAAAATAGGTCTGTGATGGAGTAGCTTTTTCTGCAGGCGTTATATATGGTTTCAGAACTGACAGGGTCTCAGACCCTTTGCAAGGAACATTCCTTACTGTTTCTAGATAGTGGAACTTCCACGGTTCTTTAGCTTGTCAAAATCTGCAAAGACTCTCTTTCCAAATAAGGTCACATCCTGGAATTTTACAGGCATTTATGAGGCACACACTGTCCAGAACACTGTAAGGGACTTGCCTTGTTACTGTTTTCACCAGGCACTAAATGTTTGCCTTCTTGCCCCCAGGTGGTGAAGCCTAAATCTCCATTGTGATATTAAGATGTAGAGCCTTTGGAGCTAACTATCTGGGAAAGCAAAGCCCCAGGAAAGAGAATAGGGTGGGGTAGGGAAGGATTGGAAGCTCTAAAGATACACATCTGCAAACCAGATGCTGGGTTGGCAGGCTCCTGGGTTTTGGACATTGCAGTCCCCAGACTGTGTGACATCTTTTAAGTTTACACAAGCTATAGTCACTCAATACTGAAGACCAAACTAAGATGTATGGCAGATAGAGGCTCTTCCCTCCTGTTTCCTGTGTCTTGAGGAGGATTTGCAAAATTCGAAACTACCTCTTAGGCTTAGCTTCCTGGAGGAACCTCCCAAGCCTTGTCCACTCCTCTGCTCAGGTGCAGCAGTTATGTCCCAACAGTTGGGCTACGTTATCATTCTGACTTCAGTTTCTGAAGTAGTTTACTAGCAGATAAGCCTTTACCCTGCCCATGTCAACCTCTGGCCACTCCACTGCCACTTTGAAAAGTATCAGTACTGAGAGACGTTTTTCATTGTAGGCTTAGGAGACCTTACTAGATACTCTTAACTAGAAAGGCTACTCCATTCACAGACCTGATTTTTGTGCCCTACCCCCCCCCCCGCCCATCCTGTAGAGAGGGGTCTTTTTTATTAGAGAAATAAAAAGCAAGCACAGAAAGAGCATGGCTACCTAACATTTTCACTTCTTGTGTCAGTGAGTGGTCCTGAATTTTATGTCTGGGAAGATAAAGTGAGCTAAGCTACTCAAAACCAGGATTTGTAAATCTCTAAATAGATTGCATCTGTGGCAATCTTTTTTTTTTTTTTTAAACAAGGTATATAATATTAACAGCCAACTGGGTTAGCTTTGTGATACGATGTGAGCATCTGGCATTGAAATAAGAAATGAAGGAAAGGAAAGGAAGAAGAGAGACAGGAAAGTTAAACTGGTTGGGTTGGATGCATCAAAGTGGTGTGTGATTATGGCAGTGTTGGCATAATCTCTGCTCTGTTCTTTGAAACTTACCTTTAACATACATAAAATCCATTTTTTCCTAACTTCAAAAACTACTCTATATGCTGCATTAAAGAGGAGTGGTCCTTGGTCAGGTGAAGGCTCAATAGATGCCTCAACAAAGGGAAATTGAGGTGGGGGAGGTGGGAGTGGGTGGGTGGAAGGACATATACGTGGAGGCATGGGGTGGGAGGAAGGGTTGGAGGTGTTTGGGGAGGGGGAAATCGGGAAAGGTTTTACCATTGGCAATATAAATGAAGATGATATTCAGTAAATAAATTTTAAAAAAAGAGGAAGGACCAGAGACTTCTGTCTTACAATTGAGTCATGTGTACCCTGATTCTTTCTTAAGCTCTCAGGAAAAAGGAGACCCAGGGCTTCTCTCTACTCACAGCAGCCTTTGCTCTTGAGAGCTGCACTGCAGGAGAAACCTTTCATTCCAAGAAAAGAATCCTCTCTGACTAAGCTCAGCAGCCTCCCATCAAGCTGAGGCTTCACACACCGAATGGGAGTTTGGTTTCTGAATGACGGAAGACAAAGCAGCTCAGTTTCTAGGCATTAGGGATGAATCTAGGCCACGTGAGAAAACAATCGCCACAGTGGATTGGCAGCTGTCTGAGACCAGAATGGCTTGTAGTGCAGAATTAGAGTTGAGGAAAAGACAAAAGTCACCTATTAATAACAAATCTTTAAATAAATACCCTGTCCCCAGCAAAACTTACTTTTTATTTCAAAGGAGAAAAGAATGAATTAAGAGAGCCTGCCTTCATTATATGAAAATTCACATACACCATAAGGATACTTTCAGAGCATCCTTACTTTGTTGCTAACTTTTTTTTTTTTTAATAGTTGAGGCTTCCTGCTCTACTTTAGATGACTACCGCCAAGTGGACGATAAAGCCACCCTTCTGTCGGGTTAGGCATTGCTAAAAAATGCACATAAGCTCTACAGATATAACAAAGCTGTGTTACAGCGTGTGCACAGCATAATGAAAGATGGTGATGATATAGCCTGAGTCTGAAACTTAAAAATGGCCTTTCATGTAGACAGCATTGACTTTCCATATGGAAGCGAGTCTTCCTCCCAAGAGCCACACTTGCCCCACTCTGCAGATGAGGAACCTGAGGCTGGGGGAAGCTACTTATTTGAAGGTACAAAACCATGTCAGGCTTGACTGTTGTAGCTCCTGCTCATATACATGTCTCTGAGAAAGTTGAGTAGTGGGGTGGAAAGGCTCAAGTCACAGGGAACTGACTGTTGGCAAGTGGTTTCATTGCTCTGAAAAGAGGTATGGTGTCTCTGTGGTAAGATATGTAAGTGTGACTGGAAAACACCAAAGGCAGGGATCGTTCTGTGGTGTCCAGTGTACCCCACACATCTATAGCTCAGTCTGTGCATTAAGTGCTCTATAGATTATTGAACGAAGAATGCTATTATCATACTAGTAGGTATGTGTTAAAAGCGTGTCCAATGTACCATTGGTCACCTTTGACACTAATATCAGAGTATGGAGACCATAATCATATACAATAACAACCTTATTTATTTCAAAGTTTAGAAAACTCAGCGTATGATCCATGTGCTGACATTTCCTGTAATCTGCTAATGATCGATGTCCTGGATTTTTATATCTTAACCATGTTGGGACAGTAGTGAGCAAGAAGTTTTTCTTCCTATTCCTGTTCACAGTGGATCTTAACTGTTTTCTCTCATCATTTTACCAAAGAATGACAACACACACAAAACACATAGGTTTTTGTTTTTGTTTTTTTGTTTTTTTTTTTTGAAAGAATAGACTAAAAGAGTTTGTGTCATCAGTGCTGCAATGTAGATGCACAAGGTGTAGGCATCGGTTGTGGCTGATAGGTCCTGGGATGAAAAGATTTCACTCTGTTCGTAAACAGCTTCCTGTTGTTTATTGCTGCCCATTTTGGCTTTGTAATGTATATATGAAAATCCCAGGAGCTGAGACCAGCCACTGCACACTAATATACATCTAGATCACCCTGCCATGTAGTGAGTGCCTGACCCTGTGCCTGTGCCTCTATGTGGCTGCTTTTTTTTTTTTTAAATATTTCTCTCCTTTTAGATGTGTGTGTGTGTGTGTGTGTGTGTGTGTGTGTGTGTGTGTATACTGTTGCTGTGTTCAGACATATCAAAAGAGGTCATCAGATCCTATTACAAATGGTTGTGAGCCACCATGTGGTTGCTGGGAATTGAGTGCAGAACTTTTGGAAGAACAGCCAGTGCTCTTAACTACTGAGACATCTCTCCAGCCCCTTCCCCCACCCCACCCCCATTTGTTGTGTTGTTTTGAGACAGGATTTCTCTGTGTACCTTTGGCTGTTCTGGAATTTGCTCTG